>OX451739.1:748317746-749517746 GCA_948472305.1 Vicia faba
CCAAAACTGAGAGGATAATTAAGTGTTATTTTTCACTATTTTCAATGGCCTTAAATAAAATATTTGCCGTCCATTTAAAGGTTATCAACGCTCAATAATCTGTCATTAGTGATCCACATGAAACCTAATGGGCGTCTTTTATATAAGTTCTCTTATGATATTGGAAATCTAACCTAAACGAAATATATGAAGCGCTTGAAACCTAAGGACGCTTGAAAAAGTTCTCTACGATGGATTGCAAGAGCATAAAAGCATTTGGGTTCATGGTTTGTTTTATTAAATTTTTATTTGTACCGAAAATGTTTTACTAGCTTACCTTTTTTTCACCAGAAATAAATGCATGCAAGATCTGTAAAGAATAATCTTGCACCCAACATTTGATTTTCACCTAGATTCAATAATTCAAAATCTAAAATCTAGGTCTTCAAGGAATTTGATTTTCATCTAGATCCTAGGAAATTTGATTTTAATTTTAATTTTAATATTATGGTTAAACAATGTAATATTCTAGGGTAAACAATGTAATATTCTGGGTAAGCAATGTAACAATTTTAAAATAAAATAAAAAATCATACCCTTGGTTATTTTGATAAACCGAGATAAAAGATATGCTAGTTTTATAAATTATAAAATTTGTTGCTGATGGGGTTCGAACTCATGTGCTAATAAAATTTTACCTTGGTGTTTTAAACACCGAGGTGATAAGTCTTTACTTTTTATGACAATCTTATTTACCCTCGCATCTACTGCCGAGGTAAAACGCATTTTGCGTCTGATGTTAGAAGTGTTATTTATAGTAGTGTTAGTGAATTTGCATCCCTAGAATCTTGTTTGTGGGTCCCATGTCCTTCATGTCGAACTCCCTAGATAAATTTTCCTTAAATTCTTGGATTCTATATTTGTTGGGGCCTACCACCAACATGTCATCCACATACCACAGCAAAATGATGAAATCATTTTCCTCAAACTTCTTGTAATATGTACAATGGTCTGAGCAGCCTGTTGTATCCAAGGCTAATAATGAAAGAATCAAATCTCTTGTACCAACACCTCGGCGCCTGCTTTAAACCATACAAATATTTGGTCAACATGAAAACAAAGTTTTCTTTTCCTTTTTCTTCAAAACCTTCTGGTTGAAGCATATATATTTATTCTTTAAGTTCTCCATGAATAAAAGTAGTCTTTACATCCAACTGTTCAAGATGTGAATCATAAGCAGCGCACATAGCTAACACTACTTTGATAGTGGTAAGTCTAACCACCGGAGAGAATATTTCATTGAAATTAATTCCTTCCTTTTGAACATATCCTTTAACCACAAGTCTTGCATGATATCTTTCCATTTGATCATTACCATCATGTTTAATCTTATAGATCCGTTTGTTGTCAATGGCTTTCCGACCCTCTAGAAGTACAATAAGAACCCATTTCTTGTTTATATGTAATGCTTCCATTTCTTCTTGCATTGCTTCCATCCACAAAGAAGCATTTGATAAATTCACATCCTCTTCAAAGGTTGATGGTTCTCCATCTTCAGTTAGAAGACAAAATGCATCATGACTTGACATCACACAATATGATTTCCAATTTGGTTTCCTTTTCTAACATGTTGATTGTCTAACTTCAACACCATCGGGTTCCTTTGGGTCTTGTACCCCGTGCTCTGGTTCTGCTGCAAAAGAATCGTCTTTTATAGACTTTCCATCTATATGAACATTAGTGATATATTTAGAAGTGTTGTCTTTTTCCTACTCTATTTACAGTTCATTCTCTGCAAATATTGCATCCCTGCTGACAATAACCTTGCTAGAAGTGGGATCCCATAGACGATACCCCTTGACATCGTCAGCATAGCCCAAAAATATGCATTTACTGGATTTTGGATTCATCTTAGTTCTTTCTTGGGAATTGTACATCACGTACACACGACATCCAACCACATGTATAGTAGAATACTCATCTGGATTTCCTTTCCACATCTCTATCGGTGTCTTTAAACCAATTGCAGTTGATGGCGATTGATTTATCACACAATAGGCATTTTCACGACTTATGCCTAGAATGACTTGGCTAATCTTGTAGTTCACAACATAACTCTAGTTCTTTGTAGAAGAGTTCTATTCATCTGCTCTGCTACATCCTTCTACTGAGGTGTATGAGTAACCGTAAGTTATCTCATTATACCCTCTTCCTTGCAAAATGCCAGAAACTCACCATCTATATATCCTCCTCCATTGTTTGTCCTCAAGCACTTAACCTTCTTTCCAGTTCAAGCTCAACTAGTCCTTTGAATTGCTTGAATATTGAAAACACATGTGACTTCTTCTTAATTGAGTAGGCCGATGATCTCCTAGAGTAATCATCAATGAATGATACAACATATTTTTCTCCTCCCAGGGACATTTGCAGTGACTCCCACACATCAGAGTGAATCAAGTCAAGTATGTGTTTGTTATTAGTAGTTGATCTATCAAACTTCAACATATGTTGTTTGCATATCACACCGTGCTTGCAGAAAGGTAAACTTAACGATTTGAGCCCGGGTAAGAGATCGTTGTTGTAACCCAAAATTTGCCCTCCCATATTCTTCAAGATTTGCCAAGATCAAGGCTCAAAATCTCTCAAGGGTTGCACAGTCCAATTGCCCCCTAACACAGTCAAGATTAGGGTTTTGGTTATGACAAAGAAATTGAAGTTTTCAAGGGTCCAAACAAGTCCCACATGCTTATAAACATTGTAAAGCATCCATATGCCAAGGTTCAAGACTCACAGCATCAAATTGCACAGTCAAAAACCCTAAATGCTCCACAGTCAACTGTAGGGGCAAAATGGTCATTTGACAGTCAAAAGTCAAAAATTTTGGTCAACATCTTATTTTGAAGCCACAAACATCATTTGATCAATTCTTGATCATGATTCTCAAAGCATGGCTCAAAAAGTCTCAAGATGCAAAAGTTTCTATTTTTGGACAATTGAAAAAGTCAACTGCAAATTGACTAGGGCATAACTTCCTCATGGTTTATCAGAAAAATCCCATCCAAAGCTCATTTTGAAGAGAATGACATTTCCTACAACTCGTCTTCACATTCCAAGTCCAAGAAATGCTCTCACAAAAAGTTATCAATTTCAACATTATAGGTCATTTTCAAAAGTCAACAAAAAGGGACTTTAATTCAAAGACCATAACTTGAGATTGGTAAATCAAAATGACATGGGACAAAAGACATTGGTTAGAGGACTTCAAGACCTTTCCAAAATGTCCAAGAATATGATCATAACTTAAAAATTGAGCAAGATATGCCTTGTAGAAGTTGGGAAATTTTTGGGAATTTTGAAAAGTCAACTTTGCACAAAAGGCTTCAAAAATGCTAATGGGCCTCAATTTCTTTCATGAATCATTACCCAAAGGCTATGCACGACCCACTAAGCTCAAAGGGAGTTATTTTCTCATTTTTAATTAATTATTTGAATTTTTATTATCATTAATTCATTTAATTAAATTTAAATATAAGAAAAATACTAAATAAATGGTTTTAAATCTTTTTATGCAGCAAATCTCTTCCACACATGTAAGAGATTTCGTGCACCTTCTCAAGGGGACAAAATCATCTAAATTCGGCAAGTTTCCATGGCAAAAAGATTGAAAAAAGATGTGAACAAAATCAAATATTGAATCATTAAATCAATGGATCTTTGGGCTTGGTTTTGACCTAATTCCATTCACTTACATATGCATAACTAAGACCTAATGCATTGGACACGAAAAAACTGCCCAAGAGCTGCATACCAATTTGCAAAGTTCATCAAAAAATTGGAAACTGAAATCCTAGCTACGGCATGTTTCAAAGCCTAAAAGCTATTCCAATACATTGCTGGACCATCAAGGAAGCTTTTGGAATCAAGAATCAATCAAAACGTGCCCAGAATCATAGAACACAGATCACACGGTTTGTCCAAAATTTCTTGAATTCAACATGATGATTCATGCATTTTTAATCATGTTTCTTGAGTGATTTATACTAATGCTAACTTTCTGAAGCTAATGACATAACCCAATTGAATTATCAAGCCCTGTATCGTGATTCACCATTAATGTATTTTAGGGTTTCAGGAACTCTGAATTAGGGGTTTCTTCATATGGAAAAATTGGGTCACCAAACCTATGCCCTTAAACTCGTTGCAACCAGACGAAACTGTTGATGACCTCGCGCTCAATTTATGTTAACCATGGGCGTATTCGCTATTTTTTGCAGGTTCCATTTAGTGGGGGTTTAAAACCCCCGCTATCTGTTTTCTATTTTCAGGCAAAGGAAGAAGAAGGCTAGCGTGTCTGAGTGTGGTTGGTCAGTTTAAACATTGGCGCGTTTTTTTGATTATCTCAGCATAATATTGTTTTTCTATTATAATAATCATGCCCCACTAATATTACAAAGAAACGCGCTAGCCTGGATGGTGGATGAGCTGGCTTGCAGGTATTGGGACCTGGGTTCGATTCCCAGGTCCCCCCAAACGCTTAATAATTTTGTCTTAATGCGTTCATGTGTAGCATTCCTTCAAGGCTTCACCATACACCCTCATGCTCTGGCTTGACAAATGGCTTCATGATCAATCCAAAGGCCAAAATGTGGAGACTACCATACACGCTTAGTCAACCACAAGCATGTGATCCTGGAAAGTCAAAAAGGGCTTGGATTGCAGTGGGCCAAATTGCTCCAAAAACCTCCAAATTGGGCCAGATACCCCCTTGTTTGTATTCTATTCTTCTTTCTAATTTTCTTTTCTTTTCAATTCTTTTTAGTTTGTTTTAATTATTTTAGTTAATTCACTCAAAAATAATTTTTACAATAATAAATACAGAAAAATCAAAAAATGTTTTATTGTTATTAACATTAATTTCACCATTATTTTTTGTAAATAAACTTTAAATAATAAGTTTAGTTAATTTAGGTTTTCAATTTTAATACCTTTTCTTAAATAACTAAAATATGTAGAAATTAGGTTTTTTTTTTTATTTTTACATTTTTATCCTTTTCTTAATAAACAATTTTTTTTCTTATTATCATTATTATTAATTACTAATTTATTTTATAAATAAACATGTACATAAATTCTTTAGTAAATTAGGTTAAACTTTAATGTTTTCTTTAACAATTAAAAATAACTTAGAATTAGGGTTTCTCTTCAATTTTAACTTCTTTAATTCATAAATACAAAAAAAAAACCTAAAAAACATTTCTTTTCTTTAATTTAATAATTAATTAACCTTTAATTTAATTTAATTTCAAAAGGGTCCAACGCCCTCGAACGTTCAATTTCAATTTCTATTTCGCACGTTATTTTATTTTTTTGTGAATATTATGTAATTGCTCAAGCCTTGTAATAGTAACTAGGTTTTACTTTCCGCACTTTTATTAAAACGGGTCTTTGTTAATTTGGCGATGTATAGACCCGCGCCTTGTAATAGCGTAGGATTTTACTTTCCGCATTTAAATTTCCGCACTTTTAAATTATAATTGCATGAAAGAATGTATGGCCTAAATTAAAAACAAGCGTAGATCACCATGATACATGTACAAGATAAAACATAACTGAAGTAACACACAGGTTCACACACCACTCTTAGGGTACGCCTCACTGTTGCCTTGCCCTCGAAACGTGGTCGTCGAGTATAGGACGTTTTAGTAAGTCCTTATGTCCATGACATGATCCAGTTGCCTCGAAACGGTTGCCTCGGAATTAAAAAGGATCAATGGTATAAGGGTAGCTTCTAAGGTGTCCTACTGTTGCTCTGGTGACCACACTGTCCCTAAACTCGAATTGACCCGAACACCTCCAACGGTGGTGCTACCTATCTCTCAATGGTGGGATGGCACTACCTTAAGGACTCTTACACAGCCTAATTCCTTAGGGTAGGTAGATGACTCATGGATACTTGCTCTATTCAAAAACAAATCAAAAAACTCTTTTCACACCGACACTTTCCAAAAAGCTTTCAAAACAATTTTTCAAACACTCTTGAGGACTGATACAAGAGTCGATCTGAAATCTTTAAACAAACTTTTTTTCAAACTCACTCACAATTGAAAAGCAAACATTTTGAAAACACAAATGAGCAAGTATCTAAGAGCCCGTGGATAACCACGGATAGAAAGGGTGCTAACACCTTCCCTTTCTATAAATCTACCTCCCGAACCGAGAAACTATCTCATAAGGAATTTTGCTGTGCTTTTGTCCTGTCCATGTTGGAGAAAATAAAAGACGGTGGCGACTCTTGCTTCCGCGGCATTTCGCGAACCAGCGTTAAACAGTCAGTTCCAGATCCACCGATCACAGAACTGGCGACTCTGCTGGGGACTATAAAGTGAGGTGTACCTTAGGACTAAGATCACTTATGTTTTCAATTGTTGTGTTTGTTTGCTTTATTATTGTGGGCTGCATCAGAGTTACATAGATCCTAACCCGGATCTGGGGATACCCTGTTAGGTAGCATAAGCTATGAGGGACCTGTCCGGCGTAGACCGACATGGGTGAAGCAGTGGCTACGTTGGTGTGGCACCTTGGTCTGTACCGATATCCCTTGTGTCGCAACGAGGAGAATATGGGTCTTCTGAGGAGTCATTAAGCACCAACCGGCCTTAGAACCTTAAATGACCCAACTTGGCCAATAGAACGGTAACAATATGCTACGCCCATTGAGGCTAAATTCTCGTGATGGTTCTGGCTGCAAGAAAAGATTGCGATGCTGGAGTTATGACCGATTGAGGGTAGTCAGTGATATTGGGATCCTCTAGAACCCGGTTACTTCTGATAGGACAGGTTTGAGCCCACCAACTTCAAGAGGGTAATACCTAGACCCCATGCTGGCCTAAACTCTAAGGGCTCTTTGTGTGACTTGTGTGCCTTCAAACTTGACTACTTGCATACTTGTTATCTGACACTTGAGTTTCTTGCAGGTTTTGTTTACAGTCCTTAATCTGGACTCATAACAGGGTCTATCCATATTACCCCATGCATAGCATAACATCATACCATTGCATGCATCCGGTATAAAAGACTAATCCATTTCAAGGATCTCAAGGGTTTGTGATGCAGGTCATGGTGAACAAAATGTCTAGCAAGGGGCAAAGGGGATTTATTTTCCTCTAGCCAAGGTTGTCAGGGGCTATGACCCACTGGATATGGTGAGCCTTGACCCTTGAAGAAGGACTCTCAACAACATGCAGTTCCTTCAATCAAGCTATCGGACTCCAATTCTAACAAGTTTCTTTGTTTACCCCGCGAGATCCTTGAAAACATTGCACGCATATATGCACATCATTGCATTACAGGTATCCCTTTTACAGGTTGCTTACCTTCTTCGCTGTTTATTTCAGCCTATCGTCATAAATCCTGAATCATCTGCTGAGCAATCCATCAAGGCCCTCCAGGCTCAGAATGCCCAGTTCCAAGAGTTGATCATGAGTTTGGCCCAGGGGCAACAAGACCTGAAGACCCTGCTTTTGAAAAAGAAGAAGAAGAGGACGATGTTGTTCAACCCTAGACGCAAATTTGGGAATGGATCACAAAATGAAGTTGAGTAGACTACCCCATCTGTTGGGAAAGACAGACCCTAAGAAAGGGAGGTTCCTAGTCCAGTGGTCTCCGACAACGAGACCGATTACAATGATGAGCAGTACCCTCCAGCTGAGGACAAGTATAAACAGTTGGAAGACCGGCTAAGTGTCATGGAGATACAAAAAGTGCCCGGCCTGGACTTCGAGGATCTAGGTCTGTCTTCTGGGGTAGTAATCCCGCACAAATTCAAGGCACCTGCCTTTGCAAAGTACGATGGGGCATCCTGTCCTAAGCTGCATCTCAGGTCTTACACAAGGAGGATCCAGCCCTACACGGCCGACAAGAATTTATGGATTCACTTCTTTCAGGATAGTCTGTCTGGAACCCAACTCGACTGGTTCTATCAACTGAATGGAGCCAACATCCGCAGCTGGGAGGATTTGGCCACTGCATTCTACAAGCAGTACCAGTACAATGCCGACCTTGCTCCCACGCGCACTCAGCTTCAGGGAATGTCTATGGGTGCAGGTGAAGGTTTCAAAGAATATGCTCAAAAATGGAGGGACCTTGCTGGAAGGGTACAACCACCTCTGACTGATTGCGAGCTCGTCGACATGTTCTTAGGGACCCTGTCTGGTCCATTCTTCAACCACCTGATTGGGAATTCTGCTGCTGGGTTTACAGATCTGATCTTGACCGAGGAAAGAATAGAAGCTGGCATCAAGTCGGGGAAAATACATAATGGTGACTCCTCGAACACTGAGAAGAAACCATCCAAGAGAGAATCTAGTGCTGTCTATGACTCAAGAGGGCAGAATAGGTCCGAACACCGCCAAGATGTCAACGTGATGGTTATTGCAAAACCGGCTGGCGCTCCTCAGCGTCACAATCAGCAAAGGGAAGAGAGACCCAAAAGGCAATTCACTCCCCTCGGCATGACCTTGTCACAGATATTGCCACAGTTGCTGGAAACCAAGTTGGTAACTCTCATGAACCCTCCAAAGAATCCCAACAGGACGCCTTCAAGGTATAACCCCAACGTTCGCTGCGCTTATCATTCTGACAGCCCGGGGCATGCTACAGATGATTGTTGGACTTTGAGAAATAAGGTTCAGGATCTGATTGACGCAAAGGAAGTCCAGCTCGACTCTCCAGAGGCTCCCAATGTGACCACTGCTCCCCTGCCCAAACATGGCTAGGATTGGAAACTTTTGTTCATTTGAATGTTCAGATTGTAATTTTCTTTGATTATTCAAACATTTTATTTCATGTCAAACTTGGTTATTTCATTAATGCATTACACATGTCTGTTTTGAAGTAATTATTTCGTATTCACTATATGCAAACTGTTTTCATATTTTTGTGATGATCAACTCTTGATTGAAAATTCTAAGCCTCTTGAGGGAGGATAACGAAAACGATACCACGATCTTTACCGTATGCTTTTGAATAGACCCCGCTGATGAGGTACAGGCATTGTTTCAATTCCTAAACATTGGAGTTATAAGGAAGATAATCCCTCGTCAACCCCTCTTAGCCAAAGAAGTAGGAGTTTTTCTTTTCGAAATTTAAACCCCTTAATCATAACCTGGGGCAGGGTAGTTCTCTCAGTTAATCCAAGTGCATAACGAATGGCACCAAAGAGGTCCTTACAAAACAAAAGACAGTGATGGTTCCGAATAATCATAAAAGATAGGCAATCATTACCTCTCAAAGAATAAAAACCCAATAAGTCAAAACCTATGAAGGAGACTTACAAAAACTGGGGCATCCCGCTGACTGTAATCACAAAAAGAAACAGTTCAGGCAAAAAAAAAACAGGGATAATGAAATCAAAAAGAAAAGAGGTACTACAAACCCTCAACAAAAGAAAAAAAGGGAAATGACTGCCTATTCAAAATAAACTGTCAACATCCGAACCATCACGGGAATGTCAGGACAAAAACTCAAATAAGGTCTAACGCACGATCAGCTGAGTTTAGGATTGAAGAACATCACGAAGAACGGGTGGGTACGAATAAAATTTTGAGCCTTTATCCTTTGTTTCTTAAACCATGAACCAGGCCACGTTATAACCCTTAAAAGTCCTAGCTGAAGCATGGGTTAGTTCGAAAGCATACTGTTACGAAAGGTATCCTGACTCCTTAAGGCTTGCGGTAAAATAACGAGTTTGACATCACAGTCTACAAATGAACTCACTTGTTTTATTAAAAGACTGCATTTTCAAAAACTTCGAAACAGACATAAGCTTTGCATTTTTAACATAACTTTGTTTGCATACGACTATTTGTTTGAACAGCATAGAAGCTCGCACGACGAATATCTGATGAACAAAAGCACCCCCAAACAAGGGGCATAACATGATCATTATCCGTCATCTGGGGCAGTTAAGTCAAGATTCGGAGAATCTCTCAAAGATGCCAAACAGCCTGGGGCAAATCTCTGCCCGAGTCACTTGGGGCATTGGACATGAATTCCAGCTACGAATCCTGCATGATCAAACGAAGATCTTCTGGTGACATGGCAACACTACCAACAGGGGCACCTCCCTACATCCTGAGAGCGTGGACATAGTCGGAAAAAAATACTACGCATAATAAGAGACCCGCTAGGTTGACACACCTAGGTAAAAATAAGGGCTTCCCGGCGAACCAAAGGGGTTCGGGCAAAAATAAGGGATGAAATGAAAAAATCTGTATACCCGGCAAGTCGAAAACCTGAAAAGGCGGCTTGGGCAAAAATGGGTATCCCGGTGGACTGAAAACCCGAAAGGGCGGTCCAGGAAAAAGTTAGGGATTAAAGCGTACGACTATGTCCTGTCATCTCGTCACCTGCCTATCAGAAGAAGATTTGTCAATCGGCAGTCATCAAACACCTTCACAGGTACCTTCTTCTCCAACAGAAACTGGGGCAATAATGAGTTGTCTAAATGATCCGGTTGCCCTGTCCACCGAAGTGCCAAGGTAAGTTCAGCTGAAGAATGCGACCAAGATACCTTCACTCCCTGCAGAGCGAACGCATCTCCCAGGTCGTATTCAAAGGTTATTTCTCCACCAGAGCTTATAACTGGGTTATCCTCAGCTAAAAGCCACGGAAAGATCGTCCTCAACAACAGTATCCCCAGCGGAGTTATCCTCATCAACCTCAGCGAAGTACCTCTCTTTCCCCACAGAGTTACCTCCCCGTAGAGTAATCTATTCGCCAAGTTTAGTCCCCAATGGAGTCATCTTCTCCCACCGGTATTCTTGCAACTATCACCCCCAACGGAAACAAAGAATTTTACTCTCCAACAGCAGCCCAGGATTGGACCTCCCGGCATCCGTCAAGGACCTATTTTCCCAGACGAAGATACATTCACAAACATCACATTGTTATACATCCTGATACATGCATATACGCATCATATCATACAATCTCATGTGCTGAAAAATGTTATTGCTTGATCCATAGCATGCAATGCATATGGCTGACCTTTACCTTTCAGGAAGGATACAGTTAAAAGATCAGCTATGTAGACGAATACAGTCAAAAGAGACCAACCCGGTCAAAGAATACAAATCCAGTTAAATCAATGCCTAAAGATTTCTACTCGTCGTTATAGACACTCGTCGTTATAGACACTCGTCGTTATAGACACTCGTCGTTATAGACACTCGTCGTTATAGACACTCGTCGTCATAGACACTCATCGTCATAGACACTCGTCGTCATAGACACTCGTCGTCATAGACACTCGTCGTTAAAGACCACCCGTCCATGGAAATAACCTGTCAGTAGAGACAACTCACCAACCTTTCTACATTACCAGACTCGATTCCTGTATCTCGCCAGGGCACGTCTGAAGAGTTCGAAGATCCGATTCCTGTATCTTGCCAGGGTGTATCTGTTGACGACTAACATTACCAGACTCGATTCCTGTATCTTGCCAGGGCACGTCTGAAGAGTTTGAAGATCCGATTCCTGTATCTTGCCAGGGTGTATCTGTTGACGACTAACATTACCAGACTCGATTCCAGCATCCTGCCAGGGAACGTCTAAAGAGTCCGAAGATCCGATTCCTGTATCTTGCCAGGGTGTATCTGTTGACGACTATATTCTCCGGACTCGATTCTTGTATCTTGCCAGGGCACGTCTGAAGAGTTTAAAGATTCGATTCCTGTATCCGGCCAGGGCACATCTACATAAAGAGTTTGAAGATCAACTCCTGTAACAGGCCAGGTAATTATTTTTCTTTCTCAGGTACGCAAGTTCTCGCTAAGGAATCTCTTACGCGATCGACAACCTCCCGATGGCATCTATAAGCCCATCCTCCTATCCATCAGTCTCCAAATGGCATCTGTAAGCCCATTCCCACCATCTCACTGCTAACACTCTAACATGTGAGCCCAAATTTATGGGCACTCTAGTGTTCAATCATCTTCTACCTTCGGATTACGAAAGGCACGCCAGCCAATCTACATCCTCAGGTCTAAGAAGATTGAACAGGGGCAACTGTTGTACCCCAAAATTTTCCCTCCCATATTCTTCAAGATTTGCCAAGATCAAGGCTCAAAATCTCTCAAGGGTTGCACAGTCCAATTGCCCCCTAACACAGTCAAGATTAGGGTTTTGGTTCTGACAAAGAAATTGAAGTTTTCAAGGGTCCAAACAAGTCCCACATGCTTATAAACATTGTCAAACATCCATATGCCAAGGTTCAAGACTCACAACATCAAATTGCACAGTCAAAAACCCTAAATGCTCCACAATCAACTGCAGGGGCAAAATGGTCATTTGACAGTCAAAAGTCAAAAATTTTGGTCAACATCTTATTTTGAAGCCACAAACATCATTTGATCAATTCTTGATCATGATTCTCAAAGCATGGCACAAAAAGTCTCAAGATGCAAAAGTTTCTATTTTTGGACAATTGAAAAAGTCAACTGCAAATTGACCAGGGCATAACTTCCTCATGGTTTATCAGAAAAATCCCATCTAAAGCTCATTTTGAAGAGAATGACATTTCCTACAACTCATCTTCACATTCCAAGTCCAAGAAATGCTCTCACAAAAAGTTATCAATTTCAACATTATAGGTCATTTTCAAAAGTCAACAAAAAGGGACTTTAAGTCAAAGACCATAACTTGAGATTGTTAAATCAAAGTGACATGGGACCAAAGACATTGGTTAGAGGACTTCAATACCTTTCCAAAATGTCAAGGAACATGATCATAACTTAAAAATTGAGCAAGATATGCCTTGTAGAAGTTGGGAAATTTTTGGGAATTTTGAAAAGTCAACTTTGCACAAAAGGCTTCAAAAATGCTAATGGGCCTCAATTTCTTTCATGAATCATTACCCAAAGGCTATGCACAACCCACTAAGCTCAAAAGGAGTTATTTTCTCATTTTTAATTAATTATTTGAATTTTTATTATCATTAATTCATTTAATTAAATTTAAATATAAGAAAAATACTAAATCAATGGTTTTAAATCTTTTTATGCAACAAATCTCTTCCACACATGTAAGAGATTTCGTGCACCTTCTCAAGGGGACAAAATCATCTAAATTTGGCAAGTTTCCATGGCAAAAAGATTGAAAAAAGATGTGAACAAAATCAAATATTGAATCATTAAATCAATGGATCTTTTGGCTTGGTTTTGACCTAATTCCATTCACTTACATATGCATAACTAAGACCTAATGCATTGGACACGAAAAAACTGCCCAAGAGCTGCATACCAATTTGCAAATTTCATCAAAAAATTGGAAACTGAAATCCTAGCTACGGCACATTTCAAAGCCTAAAAGCTATTCCAATACATTGCTGGACCATCAAGGAAGCTTTTGGAATCAAGAATCAATCAAAACGTGCCCAGAATCATAGAACACGGATCACACGGTTTGTCCAAAATTTCTTGAATTCAACATGATGATTCATGCATTTTTAATCATGTTTCTTGAGTGATTTATACTAATGCTAACTTTCTGAAGCTAATGACATAACCCAATTGAATTATCAAGCCCTGTATCGTGATTCACCATTAATGTATTTTAGGGTTTCAGGAACTCTGAATTAGGGGTTTCTTCATATGGAAAAATTGGGCCACCAAACCTATGCCCTTAAACTCATTGCAACCAGACGAAATTGTTGATGACCTCGCACTCAATTTATGTTAACCATGGGCGTATTCGCTATTTTTTGCAGGTTCCATTTAGTGGGGGTTTAAAACCCCCGCTATCTGTTTTCTATTTTCAGGCAAAGGAAGAAGAAGGCTAGCGTGTCTGAGTGTGGTTGGTCAGTTTAAACATTGGCGCGTTTTTTTGATTATCTCAGCATAATATTGTTTTTCTATTATAATAATCATGCCCCACTAATATTACAAAGAAACGCGCTAGCCTGGATGGTGGATGAGCTGGCTTGCAGGTATTGGGACCTGGGTTCGATTCCCAGGTCCCCCCAAACGCTTAATAATTTTTGTCTTAATGCGTTCATGTGCAGCATTCCTTCAAGGCTTCACCATACACCCTCATGCTCTGGCTTGACAAATGGCTTCATGATCAATCCAAAGGCCAAAATGTGGAGACTACCATACACGCTCAGTTAACCACAAGCATGTGATCCTGGAAAGTCAAAAAGGGCTTGGATTGCAGTGGGCCAAATTGCTCCAAAAACCTCCAAATTGGGCCAGATACCCCCTTGTTTGTATTCTATTCTTCTTTCTAATTTTCTTTTCTTTTCAATTCTTTTTAGTTTGTTTTAATTATTTTAGTTAATTCACTCAAAAACAATTTTTACAATAATAAATACAGAAAAATCAAAAAATGTTTTATTGTTATTAACATTAATTTCACCATTATTTTTTGTAAATAAACTTTAAATAATAAGTTTACTTAATTTAGGTTTTCAATTTTAATACCTTTTCTTAAATAACTAAAATATGTAGAAATTAGGTTTTTTTTAACATTTTCATCCTTTTCTTAATAAACAGTTTTTTTTTCTTATTATCATTATTATTAATTACTAATTTATTTTATAAATAAACATGTACATAAATTCTTTAGTAAATTAGGTTAAACTTTAATGTTTTCTTTAACAATTAAAAATAACTTAGAATTAGGGTTTCTCTTCAATTTTAACTTCTTTAATTCATAAATACAAAATGAAACCTAAAAAACATTTATTTTCTTTAATTTAATAATTAATTAACCTTTAATTTAATTTAATTTCAAAAGGGTCCAACGCCCTCGAACGTTCAATTTCTATTTCTATTTCGCACGTTATTTTATTTTCTTGTGAATATTATGTAATTGCTCAAGCCTTGTAATAGTAACTAGGTTTTACTTTCCGCACTTTTATTAAAACGGGTCTTTGTTAATTTGGCGATGTATAGACCCGCGCCTTGTAATAGCGTAGGATTTTACTTTCCGCATTTAAATTTCCGCACTTTTAAATTATAATTGCATGAAAGAATGTATGGCCTAAATTAAAAATAAGCGTAGATCACCATGATACATGTACAAGATAAAACATAACTGAAGTAACACACAGGTTCACACACCACTCTTAGGGTACGCCTCACTGTTGTCTTGCCCTCGAAACGTGGTCGTCGAGTATAGGACGTTTTAGTAAGTCCTTATGTCCATGACATGATCCAGTTGCCTCGAAACGGTTGCCTCGGAATTAAAAAGGATCAATGGTATAAGGGTAGCTTCTAAGGTGTCCTATTGTTGCTCTGGTGACCACACTGTCCCTAAACTCGAATTGACCCGAACACCTCCAACGGTGGTGCTACCTATCTCTCAATGGTGGGATGGCACTACCTTAAGGACTCTTACACAGCCTAATTCCTTAAGGTAGGTAGATGACTCATGGATACTTGCTCTATTCAAAAACAAATCAAAAAACTCTTTTCACACCGACACTTTTCAAAAAGCTTTCAAAACAATTTTTCAAACACTCTTGAGGACTGATACAAGAGTCGATCTGAAATCTTTAAACAAACTTTTTTCAAACTCACTCACAATTGAAAAGCAAACATTTTGAAAACACAAATGAGCAAGTATCTAAGAGCCCGTGGATAACCACGGATAGAAAGGGTGCTAACACCTTCCCTTTCTATAAATCTACCTCCCGAACCGAGAAACTATCTCATAAGGAATTTTGCTGTGCTTTTGTCCTATCCATGTTGGAGAAAATAAAAGACGGTGGCGACTCTTACTTCCGCGACATTTCGCGAACCAGCGTTAAACAGTCAGTTCCAGATCCACCGATCACAATCGTGTTCCACAAGAACTTTCAAGCCTTGTTCTGACATATGGCCCAGTCTGCGATACCACATTGTCGTTAAATTTCTTGACTAGTTGATGCAACTGACACATCACCCTCTTAGACCATCTCTCTCATAAGCATGTATAGATTTGTATATAGCTTCTCTGCCTTCATCACTACTAGAGCACCTTTCACCACCTTCAACATCCCATCTTCAATATAGGTCTTATACCCGAGGTCATCTAATTGTCCAATAAACAATAAATTCTTCTTCAATCCTTTCACACGTTATACCTCTTGAATTATGTGAACTGTACCATCATACATTGTTATTTTATCAGTATCGACACCAACAATTTCTAAGGCGTAATCATTTCCCATGAACACTGGTCCTTCTGAGATAGGTTGATATGTGTAAAACCAAACTCGTTAAGGATTCATGTGACATGTTGCTTCTGAATCAATTATCCAAACGTTAGTGAGTTGTTTACTACCTTTGAAACCAGTTGCTGCTCAGCTATATAGGATCTCTCCATCATCAGAGTTACTTGCATACATCCTTGAGATGAACTTGCCTCAAAAGACTTCTCCCCATTCTTCTTAAACCAAAAATCTCTTTTTAAGTTCCCTTTCTTTCCACAATTATAGCATCTCAAGTTTATCTTACTTTGAGACTTTGATCTACCATGATTTTGGCTCCCACTGGGACCACATTCCATTGATCTTCATGTCGTCATTGTCAAAGCTTCTACTTGTTTGAGATTTCTTGATGGTATTCCTTATTTATACGTCAAGACTCTTCCTCAATAACATCTCCAACAACATCATTAAAGTATAGACTTCCTGTAACATTATTATTTGTTAAGTTGAAGACAAGTGGAACATATGAATCTGGTAAGTTCTGAAGTAGAAGTTTTGCATGTTCATTTTCTGCTATGCTGAAATTTTCCAATGTAAGTTGAGCAAACATCGTATTTAGAGTGTTGATGTGATTTGTCACGTATGTGGATTCACTCATTCTAATATTGTAGAGTCTTCTCTTTAAGAAAATTCGGTTGTGAAGTGACTTGACCTCGTACAATTTGATGAGAACATCCCAAATCTCCTTTGCAATTTTCTTTTATGCAACGTTGGACAAAACTGAATCTTGCTAATTGCAAATTGGCAACAACATTTTTATCCACCTCATTCCACTTCTTATCAGATATTTCCTCAATTCTACTTTCAATTGCTGCCAAGCAATTATCCTTCCTCAGGATTGCCTTTTATCTTTAATTTCCACAGGAAAAAATTATTCCCATTGAACTTCTTGTTGAAATATTAAATTAGATTTGTTAAAATATTAGATTATAATAGATTTGATTAGATTTAATATTTAAATATAATCCAAGTTGTATAGACCCAAACTCAATTAGAGTTGTATATAAATAGTTCTAGTCTGTATCATTATTTGTACAATTCAATAATATAAATCCTTATTTACTTTATTATTCCATCTTTCTCTCTTCACTAAAGTGCCTCACACACTAAGAAATTGGTATCCAGAGCTTCTGGTTATTGTTCTTGATCGAGTTTTCAAGAATTTCACGTTAAAGATAATGTTTTCAGGGCAAGTGAATCAATCGCTGCAAAGATGGTTAGTGATAAGCGCGTTCCTAATTCTCTTCCAATGCTTGACCACAAGAATTGGATTTGATGGAAAAAACATATGCAATCCTTGTTTGGTTTCTATGAAACCCTATAAATGGTTACAGATAGTGTTCCTGCATTGGCTGCAAATGCAACTGACGAACAGAAAAAAGCCCACAACAAAGTAAAGAAGAAAGATTGCACGGCTGCTTATTGCATTCAGACGGAGGTCGATGCTGCTAAGTTCGACAAAATCTCTCATGATGAAACGGCGAAGGAAGCATGGGATATTTTGGTGAAGTATTACGAATGAGGTGAGAAAGTAAGGTTGTCAAGTTACAAACCTTGCATCGACAATATAAGTTTTTTCGATGGGAGAAGATGAAAAAGTTGCAGAATATGCGTCGAAGGTTCAAAAATCTGTCCATCTCATAAAGGATTATGGTGAAACCATAACTGATAAGATGATAGTTGAGAAGGTAATGAGAATGTTGACCTCTCACTTTGATCATGTTACCGTAGCTATTAAAGAATCCAACAATCTTGGAACCACTAAAGTGGAAGATTTGGTTGGTTCGTTGGAGGCGCATAAGATGAGGATTGTCGAAAGGAAAGGAGTGCAAGACTCGATACAGGCTCTGCAAGCTCAATCATGGAAAAGGATGGTGGTTCCAACAAATTCAAAGGAAAGTTCGACAAGACTCAGGGCAAGAAGTCTTGGTAGAAACCTCACAAACATCAGGTCGAAGATGGAGCTTCTAAATCCTAGAAAGGGGGAGGAGGAAACTATCGAAAGGGAAAATAAGATAAAAAAGGTGTGTAGTGCTATAACTGTGAAATGTTGTGTCACATAGCCAAGAATTGTTGGTACAGAGAAGACAGGGGATCGACAAGCAAGGACGAAGGAGAGAACCTTGCACGCCAAGATTCAGATGATTCTGAAGGTGGTATGGTAGTTATGGCTACAGTTGCAGATAACCATGTCGAGTCTAAAATATGGTTTCTCGACTCAGGCTGCTCAAACCACATGACTAGTCGAAAGGAGTGGTTGGTAGATTTTGACGAGTCGAAGAAGAGCAAGGTAATACCTGCTGATAATAGTTCATTGCAAGCAGAAGGTACTGGAAATATAGTCTTTCAAATGAATAATTGAGGGAAAGATATGATCAAAGATGTGTTTTATGTACCTGGAATAAAGTGTAACTTTCTAAGTGTTGGACAACTAGTCGAAAAAGGTTTCTTAGTTGTCATGAAAGATGGAGTTTTGAAATTGTTCGACACCAAGAACAATTTGGTCTTAAAATCTCCGTTGTCAAAGAACAAGACATTTAAGACTATGATCAGTTTGACTGTGTTGAGTCGATATATTGTGATTAATGAAAATTATACCTGGTATTAGAATTCTAGCAATTCAATTAACAAGCCATTGGTGAGTTCTGACATCGATGAAGAAACTGATGAAGTAGAGGTCGAAGGAATTATTGAGAATCCAGTCGAAGAAGTAGTTGTTGACATTCTCGACATAGTCGAAGTCGAAGAGGCTGTGGCTGAAACAAGCCAAATACCTCAAAGAAATAAAGTTCTCCCAACAAGACTTCATGATTATGAAGTGGTGGGTGATGATGAAGTCACACCAGATGGAGAATTACTTCATTTTTCTTTACTTGCAGGTGATAAACCAATTAACTATAGCGAAGCTTTAAAGACTAAACCGTGGAAGTTAGATATGGTCGAAGAGTTACTGGCAATCGAAAGAAACAACACATGGGAGTTAGTCAAATTGCCAGCACATACAAAAACTATCAAAGTAAAGTGGATATTCAAGTTGAAACATAATGTTGATGGATCGATAGCAAGACATAAAGCAAGATTAGTAGCTCGATGGTTTCTTCAAAGAGAAGGACTCGACTACTCTGAAGTATTTGCTTCAGTAGCAAGATTGGAGACTTTTCGACTAGTGGTAGCATTGGCATGCAACCAAGGTTGGTCGACATTTCATTTAGATATGAATCAACATTTCTGAATGGTCCTTTAGACGAAGAGGTTTATGTCACACAACCTCCAGGGTTTGTAATTCATAAGGAAGAAAATAAAGTATATAAGTTGCACAAGATGCTCTATGGCCTTAAACAGACACCTTGAGTGTGAAACAAGAAGATCGACTCATACTTAGTCGAATTGGGATTTGTCAAATGAAAATCTGAGTATGGTGTCTATGTTCAGGTTGTTGCACAAGATATAACAATCATCTGCTTATATGTCGATGACTTTCTAGTAACTGAAAATAGCTTGGAGAACTTGTTGAAGTTCAAAGAGTTGATGATGAAGGAATTTGAAATGTCTGATCTAGAAAATTGTCTTATTTATTAGATATGGAATTTCAAATGTCGAAGCAAGGTATGGTGCTACATCAAAGGAAGTATGTCAAAGAAATACTCAAGAGACTCAGAATGGATAATTCGAATCCTGCATCCTCACATGTCGAACCAAATGTAAAATTGGAGAAGAATGTAGAGGAAGACAAAGTCGATGTAACTTTGTTCAAGCAAATTGCGAAATTTCTGAGGTATGTGTGCAACAGTCAACCTGATATAGGTTTCGCGGTAGGATTAGTAAGCAGATATATGAGTGAACCAAGAGTGTCACATATGAAGGATGCAAGAAGAATCCTGAGATATTTGAAGGGTTCAATAAACTATGGAATACTATTTCGATGAGATTCTGAAGATAAAGAAGCAATAGTTAATTATTTTTCAGATGTTGTTGGTGTGGAGATGAGGAAGATCGAAAAAGCACAACTGGATATTTCTTTCAAGTATTTGGTGTCTCAATCTCATGGTGTTCGAAGAAACAACCTGTGGTGGCATTATCATCTTGTGAAGTTGAATATATATAGCAGGATCCTATGTTGCATGTCAAGCAATTTGGATCAGATTTGTACTTGAAGAAATGAAAGTCGAAGTGAAGAAATCTCTTGTATTGCAAATCGACAACAAGTCAGCCGTAAATCTGACGAAGAATCCAGTTCTGCATGGAAGAAGTAAACATATTGAAGCAAGGTTTCACTTCTTGAGGGAAAAGGTAAATCGAGGTGAACTTGAAGTAAGGCATTGCTCGAGTGAAGTACAGTTGGCCGACATTTTCACCAAAGGATTGAAGATTGACAAATTCCTGAATTTGAGAAAGAAATTAGGAATAATTCAGATTGACTATTTTTGATGATGTTCGACAACTTGGATTATGGGGGTGTGTTGAAATATTAAATTAGATTTGTTAAAATATTAGATTAGATTAGATTTGATTAGATTTAATATTTAAATATAATCCAAGTTGTATAGACCCAGGCCCAATTAGGGTTGTATATAAATATTCCTAGTATGTATCGTTATTTGTACAATTCAATAATATAAATTCTTATTTCCTTTATTGTTCCATCTTTCTCTCATCACTAAAGTTCCTCACGCACTAACACTTCTCAATCTCAAATTTTGTTGTCATGGTAATTTCAATTGAACCAACTTGCACAACTTCATCGTGAATAACAAAGTATACGTGAACAATATTGTATATTTTTACCGCACACTGAAATAAATTTCATATATGTTAACAATCATTGTAAATGTATACGATAACATGTATGAATAGTAACCGTAAACAGTATTCACAGCGAAATAGAGACTAACACCAATAACTCTAGTATTACTATTAGATATCAAAATAACATGAAATAATATTAACACAACTAAAATACGAGACAAACATGTAGGAATAAGAAAAACCGATGTTACTTCAAACTCTTAGATAATTATAGAATGATTATAAAACTACAATATAAATTTTCTATTTATACGAGTCTCATACACTATAACTGGATATATATTTAATAAATTTTACGTAATCTTCTCATCATCTTAAAAATCAATGATTCTTATTATATTGACTTTTTCTTTCTTTCTAACAAATAAATATGACTTTACGTCTTCACATCCAACATAAAATAGGCAACTAGAAAGAATTTATTTATATTTGAGAATAATCTCATAAAAATTACATATATCGTTACGATTTCTCTAAATTTGATGTGCTACAATATTTTTATTGTAAATTTTTTGGATTAAGTATCTTGTATAAAAGTGTTAGTTCTGCTGCTCTTTTATTTATTTTTTGGGTTCAACCTTAGTAATAAAATATAGAGTTATTTATTCTATTTACTCCTTTTAAAAATAGGCTAAATATTCTTTTTAAAACTTTTAAAATAAAATAGTTTTTTTAATGAACTAATAGGTAGATTAATTTTGTAAAAAGGTAAGACCATATCATAAAAAAATCTGATATATAATTGATCAAACCAACTTTAACTTTTTTTTTATAAAAATTTTATTTATTTAAACAAATATTAGTTGATAGAACATATTTTCACTTGTATGAATAGGAATGGAAATAAGTTGAGTTTGAATTAGATTTTGCTAAAAGATTGACTTATTAAAAAATTTAAGATTTATTTTTAAATTTGAGTCTAATTTTTTCAAAGGTTATTAATTTAGTTAAAAATCTCTTTTATTTGAATATTTATAAAATGATAATTCAATTAATGTTAAATAGATTAATAAATTAAATATCAACGAATATATATATATATATATATATATATATATATATATATATATATATATATATATATATATATATATATATATATATATATATATATATATATATATATATATATATATATATATATATATATATATATATATATATATATATATATATATATATATATATATTGATTTATTCGAATTTACCTATTATGATAATTTTTATGATATTATTCGTTTGAAAGAACATATTAAAAGAACTTATGACAACAACTTATAAGATTATTTTTTATATGAAACAACTTATTTAAATAATATCAAGATAACTATGATTTAATTAGTCAATCGTCTTATTATTTTTTCGGATCTCTCTACTTTAATTTTATATTTTAATTTAAAATATAAAATATACTATAACAATAATAAATTTATTCGTGCTTATTTAAATAGATCAATCTGATAAATCTGATATGTTTAAAAGTTTTTATGTGTCATGTGACCTAATTTCTTTTAACTAAATAAATTTATAAAAAAATCTAAATTTTTTCTACTTAAAAAAAAAGAGGCTAATCTAACATAAATATAGATTTGTGTAGGCCGTAGGCTCCTATTAGTGACAAATAAGATTATATTTTTGGAGTGCATATATACTCATGTATGCTCTAAAAATGAAGTTATGAAAGTAATTAAAAACGATTTAAAAAAAATAATCTCTTAAGGGAAGAAAAGTCTTAGTAGAAAAGAATAAGGGGTGCAGAAAACAAATCATTTCAATACTCACAAAAGCTCCGAAATTAAGTCCAAACCAAGTTACTTTTGGACGAGTTTACATGTACAACTGCATCTTGTTCTAAATGTCTATTGGCTAGCCTCGTGACAGGATAATGATAATTAAAAGGGATGAGAAAAATATAACCACACAACACATTATCTTGGTCACCATATTTCATTCTACCAAGAAGAGAGATGGGAACTACCTCCCTCTCTTCAAACTCACCTTCTCTCATCAACATCATTCTCACTAGACGTTCGACTTCACTACCATCAACCAGGCACAATAATTTCCTCACACTTCAACTTCACACTTCCCTCACTTTTCATTCCATCACATGCAACAGCAGCAGCAACAGCAACCCTGCCAATACAGACCAGGATGAAACAGGCTCAATTCAAGCACCAACTACAACACCAGCTGAACCGGTTGAGCTAAGGCTCAAGAGAAGATTAAGAAGACAAGCGAAACGGCAGAGAGAGAATGGAACTGTTACAAATAGCATTGAGCAACCCAGTAAGGCAAAGGCTGCTCCTAAGAAATGGGAAGAAATGAATTTGACAGAGAAGGCGTTGGAGCTTTATGTGGGAGAGAAAGGTGCTCTCTTTTGGCTTAATAAATTTGCATATGCTTCGATCTATATCATGATTGGAGCTTGGATAGTATTTAGGTTTGTGGGTCCTGCACTTAATGTTTATCAGTTGGATTCACCTCTACTGTCACCTGCTGATGTATTGAAGGGATAACAGTTTCAACTTATGTTTGTATTGTAATTTTAGCATATGTACAATATATTCAAGATCACAAAAACCTATCATTTTTGTTAAATGAGTTGTAATGATAAAGTCTTTTATGTTCCTTTGTTCACTACATTAGTTGATATTTAGCAATGTATAAATACAGAACAAAAACATGACTACTCAGTATAGCCCTGGTCTCAATTGCAATTGCAGTCATAAAACAGTTGAAGAGACCGACACACCTTTACTAGGTTAGGTGACACAAACCGGAATTGCATTTGCAGACCATAGAAAAGGAAGTTGTAGTAATATTGCAAACTTTATGGAAACTACTGTTTTCGACCAATTACGTTGAATCTCGCTGAACGCCGATGATAAAATTTGGTCATATGAATTGAGGGACATCAAGTGAAGATAAGATACTAGTGAATCAAAAGGTTGGAACGATATAAGTGAAATTTCAGAAGGATGGACACACGAGCAAACTATGTCAAGAGAACAATCACAACTTTCCAAAATTATCTATATTGCAAAGTATTTATAATAAGCATACAGATTTCTGAAACTGAAAAATACACTGCCGCAAAGCACGGACTGTTTATGTCTTTTGTGAATATAATGAGCCTGTTGTGAATATCACCATTTAGCTGGCAAAGTACATTTTATAAATTCAAAATAAAACTCAACAAAACTAGGGCAAGCAACAAAAATACAACTGACGAATTCAACATTACACAACATTGACAGGTTGCATTGGCGCCACTCTGAGTGTTTTACACCTGCAAATGATGAAACATTGCTCAGTAATAGTGTGAGGGTAGTTGCAATACAAACATACTTGATAGACTCATAATGACTACTAGCATAATTTTAACTTCAATTGGAGAGCTTTCAATTCTTTACTGCTAAATAAATAAACTACATGAGAGAGAGAGAGAGAGAGAGAGAGAGAGAGAGAGAGAGAGAGAGAGAGAGAGAGAGAGAGAGAGAGAGAGAGAGAGAGAGAGAGAGAGAGAGAGAGAGAGAGAGAGAGAGAGAACCACCTGTTACACTCTAGTCTGGAAGCATAATTATGATTGTTGCAATTTGTGCACATCCAATCACCACTTCGCCATTGCTTAGCTCTAATAAATCAAATAGATAAAAGCATTTAAATAGTGAGCCTATGAAAGTATAGTAGAATCAACGAAGACCTATAAGATAACAAATGTCTCTCCCTGTGTGTATGTGTGAGCACGTGTGAAGTTCAATGGAGAAGAATTACTTACCCTTTTCCAAGGAGTGCGGTAGAGGAAAACTGAGGTGGAATTGGAAAGAGTGGGGGCATTGGAAAGCTTGGTGCCGAACTAGAGTTAATGCTCGCGTAAGCAGGGATGAGTGCCGATTTTGGTTCTGCGCTGGTCCCTACTACTTGCTCTGCATTTGAATATGTTCGCTGTTGGTCATTTGTCTGTAAGAAAAGACATTTTGTATGTAAGACAGTAAGAGGAAGAGGATATTATTAAGAGAGAAAAAAAAGTGTGTAAAACCACAAAAGAAACAAAATCCTTACAGGTCCTACATTCAATCTCTTGTTATCCCAGTCATAAGCCAAATCTTCAGAGGCTAGCCGTTTTGTGCCAGGCGCTTTACACAAAGAAAAAGTGGAAATAATATGAAGTTTAACATCAATTGACACCAAAAAAATTGAGAGGAAAAATCTCAATATTAAAGGCCACATAAAGATTGGGGGATTATCCATATAGGACAACATAGCAACCATAAGAGGTATTACTTAGAGCATAGTATCTGTAGAAAAATGTTTTTTACAACAGTATCTGTTCGTAGAAGATAAAGCTTATGAAATTTGCACTTGCAATCTTCACTAAGGAAGGAAGCCATACCTGGTGGAGAAGCATTGCATTTTTTACACTGCAGATTATTTCAACATTGAATCAGAAAAATAATGAATACTTCATTACTTGTGCATTTTAACATCATTTTAGATATAACAATTCGAGACCATACCTGTGAGCGAGAGGAGTAATTATGGAAGCCACAGTTACAGACCCAGTCCCCATTGCGCCATTCTTTTGGAACAGATGGGTTCTGACTATTGGAATTTACATAAGGATGTCCAGAGCTATAATTTGTACCTGGAAGCCATAGTGGAACTGGCTGGAGACCAAACTTTTCTGTTCCAGCAACAGGCCAACTAGTATTCAAATTCAGCGACTGCGGTGGCACACCGTTTCCAATCAATCCAATATTCATGTTGTGTTCTGATCCTCCTGGAGCTCTAGAAAAGTAGGGGGGATATGTAGGGAAAGATGCTCTAGTCATTGCAATTGCTGGCATGGCCGCTACCTCCTTTGGTTGTCCGCACTTCTTGCACTTCTCTCTTGATGCATAATTGTTGTTAGTGCAACCTATTGTTCCATTGCATACAAACACATTCCCACAAAGCAGCCAAGGGAAAGCAACCCACACCAACACGTCGCACGCACACCAAATACACATACAAAAAGCACAAACATCTCAACCTAGTTCATACCAAGGTCTTTATCTCAATTTGAAAAGGAAGATCATAAACTAAATAATTACATGCCAAGCTAAACTTGAGCATCATTTTATCATTGACAAGTGAGAAAACCTCACGTATGACACAAATAGAGCTCAAATGCAAGATGGCATACCTCCGTCCTTGAGAGGAATCGGGGTTTTTTTTAACTATAAAACCAAAATATGCATAGCTGGGACTTCAGTGAAATTACAATAAACAAACTTTCACCATATTATAGTAAACTACTCTAAACCACGTTAACAGATTCCCTGACTTTGGAGCGGTAAAGTTAGGGTGACTTTGAACCAACCACATATGTCCGATCAATCATGTGTATGAGGTCATGACACTTGTGCTTTATAATTTTTTTCTTTTAAAAATAAATTTGAGTGAAAAAGTTAAAAGAGGAAAAAAATGTACTGTATATACACCTTCACCCTCTCATTGCCTTTACATCTCCTTCGGTCTCTGTCGCTCCTCACTCTCTCCATCATCGTTGCGCTAGGATTATGCCACCGACACCCATCTGCAATTTTTTGGCACTGATGGCTGAACTTTTTTGATAATGTATTTTCTCCATTTTAGTCTGCCTAAGCTTTAAATGTGACTTTCTTGATCTCATTCAAATTGTTTACAGGAAAAGATTTCTTGATCTCATTCAAATTGTTTTTACAGGAAAAGATTCAATTTTTATGTAAAGGGACTATACTCAACTTTCTACCATTATCAAATGTTAAATTAATAGAGGACCAGTGCTTGCAGCTGGTTGATGAAAATATGTGGATTGATGGCAAGAACATGACGGTGAACAGAGGTATCTGTGTTGATGATGTTTAAAATAACCATTATTTACTTAATTTTTTTTGTTTTAAAATTAATAAAAAAGCAGAATTTGTAGAGCAAGATATGGAACAATGGATTGATCAGACAGTTGTAATTAGTTGAAAGTCACCTGACTTTCCCGCGTTAAAGTTAGGGAATCCGCCCTAAACAACATATAGCCTATAAAGTTGTGGTTGCCTCATAAGCACGCCACAAACTACTTTGGATTGACTTATTTAAACTTATCTACTGACATAACGACTTCTAAGTCTATTTGGGAGATCTTACAAAAATAATCTAGGACATGTCCACAAGTTCTTTTCTACTTGTCTTATATTCAAATGATCTGTAGGATAGCTTAAGAAAAAAAGTGTAGCTTATACGAAAGCGGTTCGACGCAAACCTTAGTAGTCAAACATCTGCTATAATAGCACTAGCGCAATTTGAACAAACCACTATTGTTTGACAATATGCTATTTAGTACATGGCTGTAACAGAACAGCACTATAGCACTGTAATATAGCGGAATTTCAGCAAAGCACCATTATCCACAACAATCAATTCAAATATATTACTCATTACTCAAAAATCAAAATCCACACAAAAATTGAACTACCCAAACACAATAAAAAAATCAATATACAAATTCGATATATACAAAAAAAAAAAACTATGATTGGAAAAAGGTAATGAGAGAAAGTGGTAACTAACCGGAGCAGATCCAATCGCCGATGCGAGGGAGCCATTTGGAATCAGCGGGGGTTTTGTTATCAACAAGGAGACGTGGTTGTTTGCATCGATTGCAGAATGATCGGAAAGCGTAGTTTCTGTTGTTGCAACTGCTACACTCCCAATCACCTTCTCTACCTTCGACCATTCTTCTTCTTCTTCTTCGCAACGATTAATTTTTATTTTCAGTGTGTTTTTCTTCTGAGAATGAAAAAAGCAGAGGAAAGAGGGATTTTGGTTTTGGAGAACGAACAATAGATATTAAAATTGAGAATTTAGATGTATAGGAAAAATAAAATAATTTCGGAAAATTTTACCATGTATTCCTACATTTAAAAAAAAATGTCAAGTTTGCCTTTAATAGATTTTAACCTTTTTATTATTTCACTTTTTACTATTTATTAAAAATTCACTAAAAAATCTGAAAATTGTACCTTAACGGCTCTGTTTCAGAAAATTTTAAGAAAGACTTCAAGTACGTATATATTCAAACTGAAACAGTTGCATCAAGTGTTTCAGTATTATAAAAAAATGTTTCAGAAGAGTTTATCCAAGTCTTCCGATTTGAACTGAACATTTTAATGAACCGAAACACTTTTGAAAAGTCTTCCGATACAAAGAATTATAAACCGAAACACTTATGAAAAGTCTTTCGGTGCAAACACGTCTAAACCAGAACACTTTGGACTTTTCCAAAGTGTTCCGGTGGGTCCTAAAATCTAAACCGGAACACTTTCTGTAAGTCTTTTGGTACGCATTGTTAATTTTTTTTTTTACTTTTTAATTTTTTTAATACTTTTCAGGTATGAAAATTTCGCACCAAATTTGCCAAAAAAACGAGCCATATGTAGATACCACTGGTGTGTTCTCCACTACTCAAACATTCGATACACGAGAAGAGGTTATAAGCTGGATTAAAGAGGTTGGAATCAGAAACATGATAATTGTTATCAAGCGTTCGAACACTGAAACGGACAAGAGAGGAAGAAATAACAAAATAATATTTGGGTGTGATAAAGAGGGTAAATACAAGGATAAAAGTGAAAATCAAAGTGCGACTAAGAGATGTGGATGTCCATTCAAAATCAGGTCGACTCCGTCAAAAGATGGGTATGGATGGAAGGTTGATGTAAAATACAACGTTCATAATCATGGATTACCCGATAGGCTTGAAGGTCATGCGTTTGTTGGTAGGTCGTCTGCGAATGATAAGAAACATGTTTTTGATTTGACAAAGAGACATGTTCCACCTAGGCACATATTGCTTTCCTTATAAGAGTGAGATCTTAAGAATGTAACTCAGATCACGCAAATATATAAGCTGAAGAGTGTGATAGAAAAGGAGATAAGAGGGCCAAGAATTGAGGTACAAAGTCTGCTTAAGCTCATAGAGGATGTAGGCTATGTCTATTGGAGTAGAAAAAGAGATGACTCAGAAGTTGTGAGAGGTATGTTTTGGGCGAATCCAAATTCAGTTAAGTTACAGAATATTTTTCCTATCGTGTTAGTTATGGACAACACTTATAAGACAAATAAATATAGACAACCTCTGTTTGAAATTGTTGGCATGACATCGACCGAGTTGACATTTGCTGTTGCATTTGCTTATATGGAGTATGAGCAGACAAATAGTTTTTGTTGGGTCTTGGAGAAGCTGAAGGAATTGTTTTTGAAGAAAGATTTGTGTCCACGAGTGATTTTGATGGCTAGAGATCTTGCTTTGATGAAAGCAGTTGAAGTTGTGTTTCCCACGATAATTAATTTGCTATGTCGATTTCACATTAACAAAAATATTGGGATGATATGCAGGAGATATGTTGTGAAAGAAATGCAAGAGATGATATACACATTATGGACGAATCTTGTATGGACTAGTGATAAGATTGAATATACTCAATGGTTGCACCAACTTGAGCAGGCATGTGTTGATTGTAGTGAATTCATTGATTATGTGAAAGACACGTGGTTGACTCCACATAGGCATAAATTTGTTGGAGCATAGATTAATCGAGTTCTTTATTTGGGTAACACCACGACTAATCGGTATGTTATTTTTTGAAGTATTTTTTTACTCTGTTATATTTTTATTATGCATTGATTTTTAGAATCTTTAATTTTTAGGTATTTTACTATGTTATATTTTTATTATGAATTGATTTTTAGAATGTGAGTTTTTTTAGGTTTTTTATTATGTTATATTTTTATTATGTTATATTTTTATTATGCATTGATTTTTATGGTAGAGTCTGCACATTGGAAATTAAAGCAGATGTTGGAAAATAGTCTTGGTGACATGGTCAAATATTGAGAAGCTATGAACAACAACCTTAGGTTTCAAATAGGAAACATTCGTGCTTCATTTCAAAAAAGTTTTTATGAAGTTGAGCATGCACACGTAAGTCCATTATATGGTAATATGCGTGGTTCTTTATTTAGAGCTGCTTTGAGACGCATTGTTGAAGAGTTATCGAGGGTCGATTATGTTGGAACTGTCAGACAATCATGTAGTTGTACTCATAGAACAAATTATGGGTTACCTTGTGCTTGCAAGTTAGGGAGGTACATTATTGGTGGTATACCGATACCAATAGAAATTTTTCATGTTCATTGGAGGAAGCTAAGTATGGAAGTTAAGTTGCAGGAAGATGTAGAAGATGGATCGGCGGTTGACATGAGTAGTGCAATGGAGTAATTATGGAGAAGGTTTTGATCACTAGATGTTATTGGTAAAAGAGCATTAAAAAGTAGGGATTATGAACTTTCTTACCCCATAATAACTTCTTCGTGTCCACCACCTTAGAAAATAAAAACCAAGGGAGGAGTTAAGAAGAAAGGGAAGGAATCGGTTGGGTATGATGTTTATAGGTGTAATACGGTGAGAGAACTGACTTGGGTGTTTTGCATTTTATCACAATTGTTGCGGATAGCAAGAGTCGCCACCGACTTTTTTTTATCCAATAAAGGAAAGGGTGAAAAGAATAGGAAAGACATTTTGAGAATTTTTCTTGAGTTCGGGGGGTAGATTATGAAAAGGGAAGGTGTTAGAACCCTTTTCATCTGTAGTTATCTACGGGCTCTTAGTTGCTAGCTCACTTTGAAATGCTTTTGTAAATGTTTTTGTGTTTTGTATATGTTGTACCCCAAAATTTTCCCTCTCATTTCTCAAGATATTTCCTACAAAGATCTTCAATACCTCAAGTTTGAACAAGTATCGACTAGGTCAAATAATCTCCCCAGCACTGATGCCTCAAATTAGGGTTTGAGTTTGTACAAAGGCAGTTGGATTTCTAATATTTCAAATGACTTTCATGGATCATTATAGACCCTTAGGATTTATTTTTGTCAAGTTTCAAGTCTTGGATCACAATTTTCCAAGAAAGTCGTTCAAATTACCAAAAGGGTAAAATGACCAAAATTAGGGTTTTGACTGAAAATGACTGAACTTTGATTTTTGAACTAATAACCGGCTTATTGGTTGGAAGCATGATCTCAAGGATCTGAGCGCGTCATTTTGACCTAATTGCACATTTCAATTCATCTCCTGAGATCAGTGGATTAATATAATTCAGCCAACTGATGGGAAAAGTCAATTGTACACTAAAAGTCAAACTTTGACTTTTTTTACCAAAATTGAGTCCCAAAAATCATATTTTATTAAGACGTCCAAAATACAAAATTTGATCATCAAAAATCAAGAAAGTTAAAGATCCAACTTTTGCAAGACTTGAAAATTTTTCTAAGTTAAGTTCATTGCTTCATGACATCTTGTCACTACAATTCAAAATAGTTCAAGATGTTACAAATAATTCAAGTTATTACAAAGTGACATTTTTACAAGTTTACAAATCCTAAACTTTGTATTGTTTGGACTTTTTTTTTCTTTAAATCAAAACTTTTCCATAATACTTTATCTTTGATACAATTTGCATAAATTGCTCCACAAACCAAACGTGTTTCATGCTGCAAACTATGTTGTCCAAGTTATTGCTGAACAAAGTATGATATGCTACTTCTATACATTGCCACAACACTCCAAAACCCTGCTCCATTGCTGTCCTATAAAAATCTTGTGTTATGCTGCACCACAAACCTATCACAAAAACCCGCATATGTTGCCGTATACAGTCCAAAACTGCTTTATGCAGTCTGCTCCAACCTGCATCATAACAGCCACAAAATTGCATCAAAATGGCAAAAGAAAATTGTGTGGAAAAAGTATCAAAGTAGTAGAAAAAAAAGTTCAAAATAACTTATTTTGTTTCCCTCCTAAACCTCAGTCAAGGATCTACAAAAGACACTGTTTCATAAAACATAGGGAGAGGATTTTTTTTTTTTGAAAAAAAAAAGGAGGAGAGAAAAACAGAGCTTTTGTAAAACTCAACTCATTTTCATAAGACTCTGCTCATCTTCAACTCTGCTTTCACCCACAGAACAGGAAAACCCTCAACCCATTATTGAACAACCTTGTAAACTCTCCCACAAACCTTCTAAACACTTCACATCACATAGATATTGTTCAAGCACAAGAACAATTTATATAGTACCCTTGTTCTCAACTTCTAAACAAAGGATAGTACTGCACAAACTTGACTGTTTGGAGTTGGTTCAGCAACCATCAACATAAAGGGAGGTTTAGCAGCTCTTTGGAGTTTCATTAAGGTCCACACAACATCTTGAAGGGTATTCAGACTCAAAACCTAAAGTACAGTTTCAAGGTAAGTCATCTTAACCTTGCATTTTTCATACATTATTTTTGGTTTATTTCTGAAGATAAGATGTAGAAAACACTGCTCTTGAAGTTAATCATTTACTTGTTGTTCATATTTATCATTTATATGTTGAAACTGACTGATTCATGCAAAAGAATGGTGATAGAAGCAAAAAACAGCAGCATGAGTCGACACATACCCACATGCGTCGACTCATTCTAAGTGAAAAAACAGGGTATGAGTCGACTCATGGCCTTATGCATCGACTCATACTGCTATCCAGGTCCCAAAACAGAAAGATGGAAGGTGCATGAGTCGACACAAAACGCGTATGTGTCGACACAAGCAGGAAATGAGTTGACACATCCCATTATGCGTCGACTCATACTGAGTTGATTTGGTTTGGCAGGGGCAAGTAAAAGTTATGTGTCGATGCATAACAACATGTGTCGGCACATAATAGTTTAAAATGCGGGTTTTCCTTCTTTTTACACAATTTTTGCATTATATATATATATATATATATATATATATATATATATATATATATATATATATATATATATATATATATATATTCTTCATTACTGTCCACTTATTCGATATGGTTGTAATAATTAGACACCTATTTCATCCCCATTTACAAATTGTACCCCCATCCCCCTAATTATGTAATAGTTTAGGATTTTAATTTCTACAAGTTTACTGCTTTTCATATAATTGCTAGTAAGATAGGATGTGTATGATAAGATAAAATCAACCGTTAGCAAAACCTAATCTCAAAGACAAAATGCATGCAATGAAATACATTTTTCACACATGCACCTCTAGGTAATCTCACTTGTTGCCTCAGAAAATAGTCATGTCCCTCGAATATGGGCGTTTTAGCAAAGACCCTCGATAAAAGACCGTAGTCCCTCGATGTCCCTCGATGTTGCCTTCGGTAAACGATCTAGTCCCTAACGAAATTGCTAAAACGTCTCATAAGTTACCTTCTATGACTATACAAATGACCCATGTCCGTCTCTTCACATCTAACGATGGGGCTTCTTATCAATCAATGGTAAGATAACAACATTTAAAGGAGGAGGAGGAAAAGAACATTAGACCTTTCGAGTAGGTAGGACGCTCTTAGTTGCTTGCTTGCTCATAAAAAAAAACCATTTTCACACCAACACTTTCCATTGAAACATTTTCAAAAGTTAAAACACTTTGTACGCATTCTTATAGAGACAAGAATTATTACAAAGACACTTTTCAAAATCACTTTCAAAAACACCTTCCACAAACACCTCTTTGAACTATTTTCAAAACCTTGTACGCATTCTTATAGAGACGAGAATCATTATAAAGACCTGGATGATAAGTAAATGTATGGTACTAAATATTTGGTCACCAAGAATGAAGATTCATGGTTATGGAACAACCGCTTAAGATATGTACACTCTGACTTGATAAATATGATAGCATCCAAAAATTTAATAGTTGGTTTACCTAATATAAAGTTTTCTAAAGATAAGGTTTTGTGATATTTGTCAAATGGGAAATAAAACAAGAGTTTTTTAAAACCAGAAACATTATTTCAACTTTAAAAATTCTCGAGTTTCTCTAGCTAGATTTATTTCACTCTTCAAGGACAAAGAGTCTAGGTGGTAATTATTACGGCTTTGTTATAGTAGATGACTATTCTAGATTCACTTTGATGCTTTTTCTAGCCCATAAGGAAGAAACCTTTAAAGCTTTTGTTAATTTTGCTAAGCTTGTCCAAAATATATTTAATTTGAAAATTGTTACTCTTCATAGTGATTATAGTAATGAGTTTTAAACCATCAATTTGAAAATTTTTGTGACGAAAACGAGATAACTCATAAATTTTCATGTATGCATACTCCACAATAAAATGGTGTTGTTGAGCGCAAAAGCCGCGTTTTATAAAAATTGGCCCAAAAAATGATAAGTGAAATGAGTTTGCCAAAGTACTTTCAGTCGGATACGATTAATATTGTATGCCATGTCATAAACAGGGTCGCCATCTGACCTATCCTAGAGAATACACCCCATGAGATACTTAAAGGTAGGAAATCTAATATTTCCTACTTTTGCATTTTCAACTGTAGATGTTTTATTTTAAATAATAGAAAGAATAATTTTGATAAATTTGATGCAAATTCTGATGAATGATTTTTTCTAGGATACTCATTATTGAGTAAAGCATATAGAGTTTTCAACAATAGAATGTATGTTGTTGAAGAGTCATTTCACGTGGCTTTTGGTGAAACTAGACCTCAAAAGTCAGGGAAATGTAGTATTTTTCGGTTTTGATGTTTCAGATGTAATAACATAACGATTGACCAAAGACGACACTCCCAAAGATGACCCTCCTAAAGAAAAGGATATTAAGGAAGATAAATAGGAAATCTAACAAGAGGAAGAAAAACAATAGACCTTAACTGAGTTTCCTCAAGATTGGATTGTTGTAAAAGATCATTGTGAAATCATATGCTTGGCGATATCAGGAAGGGTGCATGTACTAGATCTCAGGTTAACAAATTTTGTATGTATTATGCTTTCATATCCAAAATTGAACCTAAAACTATATTTGATGCTTTACTTGATGAGGGGTGGCTCCTTGCTATGCAAGAAGAGCTCATTTAATTTAAACGTAATGACATTTGAGATATTATTCCACATCTTAATGATAAAACTTTCATTGGCACTAGATCGGTGTTTAAAAACAAATTGGATGAAAAATGTATAATTACTAGAAATTAAGTTAGGCTAATGGAAAAAGGTTATAGTCCAAGCAATATAGTTCTAGTCAATTTTTCAAAGCTTTAAATCAAGAACCACATTTGAGAATAGTTCAAGTCATGTCAAGTTTGGATTTTGAAAAACACTTCATATTTTTCAAAAAGTAAGGTTCTGGAACTGTGATTCGAATCACAAATTTATATGATTCGAATCAAGATTACAAAATAGCCAAGAATTGCTTCTGTAAAGTGAAGATTTGAATCACAGATATTCTAACTTGAATCAACCACATTTATGAAAAGCAAGATTTGCTTTTATTTGTATGATTTGAATCACAACAGTTCATGACCTGAATTAGAGAGGTTTGATTCAAATCACAGTGTTCTTGACTCGAATCAAATATAGATAGCAATTTTTGAATTTTGATTTTGTGTACGTGATTCGAATAAGAGGTTTTCTTGACTTGAATCACATAAAGCTTGACTCAGTTCCTATAATCAATTTTTCTCGGTCCTCGGATCTTGATTCAAATTATTTAGTCTAGATAGAGAATAAGGTGTTTATACTCAAACACAATTTGGTAAAGACCTTTGGCGTCTATTTTGAGCGAGCGAAGGAGTATATGACTTTCCTTCTTCATGGGCTAAATCTGAGCCTCCTGGACGTGTTTAAAGTTGTTTGTGGTGGTAGGTTGGTGGACGATACATAAATTCGTCGGTTGAGCATGTTTTCCCCCAAGTTGAGTCGAAGGGTGACAAGGCGATGAATGACACTAACCTGGAAGTGACTCGCCAAGGAGACGCCCCAAAGGAAAATCAGGCTCTCGAAGAGGGCCAATAAGCCAGAGGCTTTTTCTCGCATCTTTTTGGTTTTGTAATCATGTCTCTAACGGGTTTAACTAGCCTCTAGGGGTTGTTTATATAATATTAACTATTGTCGTTAAGGGCTTCCTTTTATATTTGACTTGTTTTATTATTGATGTCTCTGTACGATAAGATTAGAAATGACAATATTAGAGTGAGTGTTGGAGTATCACCGATAATAGAAAAGATTGTAGAAAATAGACTTATGTGGTTTGAACATGTCAAAAGAAGACCTGTAAGTTCTGTAATAAAGAAAATGGATCACATAGAAAGAAGTCGAACAACTATAAATAGATAAAGACCAAGAAACTATAAGAGAAATTATTAAGAAAAATCTCAAAATTAACAATTAAGTTAGAATTATGGTCTTATATAAAATATGGTGAAAATTAATTCATGTACCCAACTCTCGACGTAGTGGAATTGGTTGTTGTTTTTCCTCCGCACTCTTTTTTTTTTTTTGTTAAGATTTTAGTTTATTGAACTTTTTTAGTAACATATTTAACTAGATATGAAGTTATAAATTAAACAGCAGTACAATGACAAAAGAAACTTTGAAACATGACAACAAGCCGTCTTTAGTTTCTACTATTTTACTTAAAGTAAGCATAAGATGTTCGTTTGTATTACACTGTTGGAGTAGCACTTAAATTCTATCGAACAAAATACTATTACATGTAATATTTTATTGAAAAAATCAAAATCACTCAAAGTTTTCAACTAAGAAAAATCTACTTCAGTGTCTGTTTTATTAATCTGTACAAGTTTTCAACTAAAACCACACCACCAACAACAAAAACAAAGTAGTTAGTAACATAATACATAACCTCCTTCTTTGTCTCACTTTCCACCATTTTCCAATTCTTTGCAACTTCAAATACAAACACAAATCACCATGACTTTTCATACTCCTGTTGTTCACTGAAAATCAAATGGAACTAAAGGTTGGAGATGATGGAAACAGAAAACACTATGGGAGTGCCGTGTATTGGTGGTTTACAGTTTCCATGGTAGCTATATTCGTAGTTGGTGCTGGTGTTTTCACTATACTTACCAAGATTCATCATCATTCTCATTCACCTCAACTCTCCAACATCAATCCAAAATATGTCTCTTCTCTTCAATTAGCTCTTCAGTTTTTCGATGTCCAAAAATGTAACGTAATCTAACCTTATCTATTTTTAAGGCTTATGTTTGGATTGACTTATTTGAAGTCATGAACCGCCTTTGCTCGGTAGGCCAACTTGTGATATTGGCTTAGCGAGGTTGATTACTTAAATTTGAAGTTACTTAGCCGTGAAGTCTTCTTGGCCGCCTATGCTCGCTAAGTGCACCTATGATCTTGGCTTAGTGAGCCTGCTTGACTCGTTAAGAGAATTTGTGAAAACGGCTTATGACATGTTGATATATATCAGTTGATTTTAACTTCTTTTCATAAGCATTTTAAGATAGCTATTTGATCAATTGCATAACAAGAAAATTTCTAAAATAACTGAAAGTGGTGTATGTATATGCATGCAGCTGGTAAGGTGGAGAATAATCGGGTTTGGTGGAGAGGGGATTCAGGGCTAAGAGATGGGAAAGAAGAGAATTTGGATTTGTCTAAAGGATTGTATGATGCTGGTGATCTTGTGAAATTTGGATTTCCAATGGCTTTCACTGCTACTGTTTTGTCTTGGGCTATTCTAGAATATGGACATCATATGGATGCGGTGAAGCAGCTAGATTATGCAGTAGATTCTCTCAGGTGGATCACTGATTATCTTGTTAATGCTCATCCCTTTGCTGATATCCTTTACATTCAGGTCAACTCTTGGTTTCAAGTGTGTAATTGATAAAGAGTCTCTGTAGCACTGACACCTCTAAATAAAGGCGTGTCTGACTCGTGTAACTAACTTATTGATTTGTGTGATTGAAGGTAGGAGATCCTGAGGTGGACCACAATTGCTGGGAAAGACCTGAAAACATGACAGAGAAGAGACCAGTCATTCAAGTTAACTCATCTTTCCCAGGAACAGAAGTTGCAGCAGAAACAGCAGCTGCACTAGCCTCGGCGTCTCTTGTTTTTAAGGAAATTAACCTCACTTACTCTCAGATTCTCCTAGAACATGCTCAGCAACTGTTTACTTTTGCTGATACATACAAAGTTTCCTACAGTGTCAGTGTTCCTCAAGTTGGAAAATACTATAACTCATCAGGTTACGAGGATGAACTTTTATGGGCAGGTAGCTGGCTTTATCACGCAACAAAGGATCCATCGTACCTAAATTATGTGACAGAGAAGAACGAAAATGAGTTCGGAAGTTTAGGAAGTGTATCTTGGTTTAGTTGGGATGATAAGCATGCTGCAACTCAGGTATGAACTACAAAGTATAGACTCAATTGGTGATAATTTGGTGAGATTGAAGATGTGTCTGGCATCTGACAACATGTGTTGGTGTCTGATACCTATGAGAGTGTTTCCTATGAGAGTGTTTCATAGATAAGTTATTGTGATAAATTTTCTCATTTGTTTTGTGACGTTGAATTAGGTTCTTTTGTCCAGAGTAAACTTCTTTGGAGCTAAAGATATCCCAGATGTAGAGAATCTTGACCTTCAAAAGTACAGAGAAACTGCTGAAATACTCATGTGCAAGCTTCTACCAGATTCACCAACAGCCACGTCCAACAGAACTAAAAGTAGGATCGACTTCTTCCTTATACCATTTCCTTAGTCCATGCGCATTCATTTTTGTTAGTTAATTCATGAAATAGACTTGCACTTTAAGTCACTTAAATATAATGTACAAACATGAATACCAGACACAATAATGACACGTAATGTACTGATACATATTAGATATCAGACACGTCTTCAATCTAAAGCGTCAGTGTCAAAGAAGTTGTTACTCATACAAACTTTGATTGCAAAAACAGGTGGATTGATTTGGGTGGTACCATGGAACCCTTTGCAACATTCGGTGGCTTCTGCATTCTTATCCGTTCTTTATAGCGATTACATGTTGACATCTCAAACTGAAAATCTATATTGTAGCGGAAAAATGTATAAGCCAATAGACCTCCGTAAATTCGCAATTTCTCAGGTATGCATGTGATAGAAAAATTGCATCAATTATTTTTCTCATAATCTTATAATAAATGGCAAGTTAAAACAATTTCAGGTAGAGTATGTGTTGGGAGAAAATCCAATGAGGATGAGTTATCTTGTGGGATATGGAAGTGAGTATCCTAGATATATACATCATAGAGGATCTTCAATTCCAGTTGATGCTAAAACTGGATGCAGAGATGGATTCAAGTGGTATGATTCACCTGAGCCTAATCCTAATGTGGCATATGGAGCTTTGGTGGGGGGTCCCTTTTTAAATGAAACATATGATGATTTTAGGAACAACTCAATGCAGGGTGAGCCAACAACTTATAGTAATGCACTTTTGGTTGGTGTCTTATCTGGCTTGGTTGCTACTTCTTCTGTAGCTTGGTCTTTTTAGAAACACATATATGTATATATGATCCAATTTTGGTGTGGCATGTGTAAATATATGCCCCCATATTAGGGTTGAGTTTATGGTATGATAGAAGAGTTGTACTAGTATGTTTTTGTAATGTTTAGTGGTATTGCAGTTAAGTGTAGAACTAATTTATATGTTCTTTTAAGTAACGTGAGTAACAAGAATGATATTAAGACTTTTTATGTCTAAGTTTTCATTAAATACATTTAATAGTTGATAAAACATGATCATTCAATTCATGGTTTTAAATATTATGTATAATTGTTTGGATTAGTTCAATGTGTTTATTAACTAAACTATCATGTTAGCAACTGGAATTTTATTCATTAAACAATTTCACAACTTAACAAACTGAGATCTATTTCTAAGTTGATTATGTTTGAAAGATATATTGTAATAAACACACAAATGTTAAAACTTATAGATACCATGAGAATTCATATCAATAATACTAATTTAAAATTTAATTCCACATAATCCAACACAGAGAATATTCTCTCTCATTGTAAACAAAAAAAGAGCATATATAAACAACAATCTTGGTATAAATGCATTACAATTAGGGGTGACAATTGAATCCATTAAGTCAAAGCTCATCCAATTCATTTATAAAAAAATTTCATCAAATTCATCCACCACATAAAAAAAATTAATAGATTGAAATAAATTCATCCATTTATATATATGAATTGATCCAATTCATCTAACATATTTTAATAATCTAATAAATTATTTTTATCATATACATTTTTTTGGAAAAATCAATATATTGATTAAACCAAAAACAATAAATACAAGACAATCACAAAAGGAATCCAATCCATTAACGGATCAAAGCAGCAAAAACACCCTAAAAAATAGACAACAAGTTCTTTCATAAATAAATTAGCTATATGAATCCTCATGTTAGGTCTAACCCATATGTTATTTATAATCTTGTTTTTTATGTTTGTATTTGCTATGTTTTTTCTATAAACCTTCTCATTCTTGTATCTCCAACATTCGTAGATTGTTTCTGCAAAAGTTATTTTTAGGAGTTTAGCTCTCTAGTTTTTACCTTTGTTGGCAGTCATCAACTATGTGTTGACAAACAATTTTCGACTAAGGAAATAAACCTAAAGCTATGAGGATTTATTTGGCTAAAGAGGCATAGCATAGAGTGGTGGAAAATAACAAGATGTGTCGAGCAGGGAGAGGATGTCGACCAAGTGAGCTAGTCAACAAAGGCAAGAAGTTTATAGGCAACGATCGACAGAAACAAAGGTCGAAGAAGTGAAAGAAATGATACATACTGGCGGGAACAATTATCAACGTGCAGAGTCAAAAAGAACGTGAAAATACTCAAACAGTCCCCACAAAGCCCAAACATGGGCTAGTAACCGTCGACGGTTACATGTTTAGGATGTCTATTTAAGCAAATTTTTGTATTTGTGTGAGCGGTCACATTTCTTCATATTTAATAGCAATACACTCAAAGTACTCACATCTAAGAGAGAAACGAGTTCAAGCTTAACAATGTATGAATGCTTCCACATTTAAATTCTTAGCAATCTACAGCCTTTTCACTTTAAATTACAAGCCATGTCTTTGATTTATTTACATCACAATTATCTTTATCTTTTGCCCTTTTATCCCCTTTTTCAACCCAAAAACACTCTAAACACTAAGCATGTGATTATTGTAGCCGATCCCGCAAGTAACCTTTAATAAGAGATTAGCAATTGTTTCACGGAGAAATAAATTAGCACACCCAGTGAGACACGTTTGTGTTTGAGTCTTCTTGTTTCGTGCATGAAATTAAGAAGTGATAGGAAAATGGTATATCCTAGAACTTCTGAAAGGGACCAGAATCCGGGAGGAAATACCAGTGCAGCGGAGAGTGTAGGTTCCAGTCCAGCGATCGTATCTTCGATAATGCTAAATATAGTTACCACAACACAACCAGTAACTGCAAAACCAACAATGGTCACAATTGATGGGCCTTATGCGCCTAGTTTCACAAGAGAAACACATGATAGTGTGGTTCCAACTTCTGGGCAGTATGTGCCTAGTTTTGCTAAAACTATACATGACTATAGAATGCCCACGACAATGATGGCAGGATTGCACACTAGCAGTCCAATATTTGGAGAAAATTATGCATTTTCACCATATCGCCCTACAGGGCTGTCGGGAAGCCAATTTGGGCATTCGACTGGGTTGGATTTTGCCAACCAAATTATGTATACTTTTACTCCAAGTACTGTTGGTGTTATGAGGCAACAGATGGATTAAAGTAACCATGAAATTATCAATATGCTCACTCAACAGATGAGTCTAATATTAAGACCGCTAACTGAAAATTCGGTGCAGAGTTATCAAATGTTAGCAACTCAGATGACTCGCATAGGAGACTTTCTTGGTGCTCCCAGAGCGCCAGTTTGACAAGCTGCACCCCGACCACGTGAGGTACCAGTGCAGTATGAGGAAGTTTTCGATGAAAAGGTCGAACAAGATCCACCAACTCCACCATGCATCGACCTCATACTTAGGGTAGTACAACATCCCCCAGTAGTAATAGAAAACCAAAACCAGAATGCCGACCAATTGGTTAGGCAGGTTCGACGTGAAACAGTGGTTGGGGAACAAAACCTAGAAGTCATTGTCGAAAGAATAATGGTTAGGAATGGGATGAATACTGGCTGTCAAAGAACCATATATGCTTCTCCATTTCCAGATTTCGTGTTACAAATGGAAATACCAGGGGGTTGGAAACTCCCTAAATTCACTAAGTTTGCATGGGGTGTCGAAGAGTCCATTATTGAACATGTTGCCATATACCAAATAGAACTTGGAGATTTAATGGTGAAGGGAGATTTGAGGATGAAATATTTTCCCAATGCCCTCACAAAGAATGCGTTCACTTGGTTTACAATGCTTCCCCCATAGTCGGTCCAGACATGGACCCAGTTAAAGAAGTTGTTCCATGAGCAATTCCATATGGGGCAGTCTAAGATTAGCCTAACAGAATTGTCCAGTGTCAAGCGGGAGAGCACTGGGTCAATAGACCAATACCTTAACAAGTTTATACTTCTGTAATCGCGGTACTTTACTCAAGTCCCTGAACATGAGTTGGTCGAAATTAATGCAAATGGGTTACAGTATTCGATTAGGAAGAAGTTGTTGGACACCCAATATTTTAAAGACACGACTCAATTGGCTATCAAAGTTTGACTGGTCGAACATTTGAAAGCTGAAAAAACCAAGCCAAACAAATATCACAAGAAAGGGAAAGTTACTTATGTGGAAAATGACGAATGTTCTTCTGATGAAAAGGAGTCAGGGGAGGACACAAAAGTTAACGTGGCTGAACTCCAGCCTGGACCTCCCTATGCGTGTAAATTGTTGAAACCGCCGAACAAGAAAAACCCCGTCAAAACTAAAAAGAATGGCAAAGCCATTACTAAGACCTATACTTTTGACATAACCAAATGTGATGAGATATTTGATTTGTTAGTAGCTGATGGTCAAATTGTGGTTCTTCAGGGCCTAAAGAATCCCCCACTTGAACAAAAGAAAAAAGGGGATTATGTAAATTTCATAATTTTCTTGGTAATAAAACTTCTCAATGCGTTCTTTTCAGGGATTTGATGCAGAAAGCGTTGAAAGATGCCAGGATCCAGTTTGGTGAGAAGCCAAAGATGCAAGTCGATACTGACCCTATGAAAGTTGAGGAGGCTTTATACTCAGAGCCTCTAGATTTCATGATGGTCAAAGCTACTGAGGGCCTCGACAGAGAGGTTATAATGATTGGTGACATATAAGTTATAATGGTCGGAACCAATGAAAATTACGACCTAAATATGGAAGAGGGATCACAGGCAGTGCACCCTCAGCCTGAAGAAAGTTTGGCTGACTTCCAATAAAAATGCAGAGTGAAGGGGTCGAAGGCAAAGTTATGCCTAAGATGCAACATTGTATTTGATGAAGAAGCAGCTGAGAAGTATGAAGCTATAAAAATAGAGGCTCTTAATAAAGAGAAGCCTCTAGTTATAAGGTTTATTTTCGACAAGCAAGGAAATCCTTGATGTAACGAGGAGCACAGAAAATTGTTTCAGCAGTCTCGTCCAAAAACCTTTCGCCCTCCATCAGATATTCCACAAGAAAAATGGGTGGAATCAGTAAGCCAAAAGGGGGGCAAGAGACCAAAGTGGAAAGTGATTGTGCATGAAGCTGAGGCCCAGGAAAAGAAATTTGAGTCGAAGGGTTATCAAGTTCCCCCAACTACAAAGGAAAAATCCCAATGACAAGGACTCAATGGAGGAGGTATCAGAGAAACAAAAAGGAGGCAAAGGAAGCTTCTGTTGGTGTAAGCCCTAGAGGCCAATACTTTTGGTACTTGTATCGAATTATTTATTAATAATAAAAGGAATTTCTTTATTATGTTTGCTTTCCAAAATAATAAAGTCCCTATAATGGTTTATTTGTTTAATGAAATGTTAAGTGTGACTTAATCATGAGATCCCATTAAACATAAGACACTATTCTTAAAGTATCCGTAGTCAAGCTTTAATGTGAAGTGGGATAACATTAAAGCATTAAGATTATTATGAAGATAGATTGATGATCACATCTCATGGATCATAGATAAGGAGTTATCAAGTCTTGACATAGGTATGAATATTAGGAGTAATATTTATACTGGATTGACCCGCTATGAGAATACTACATAGAATGTTATGCAAAGTGTCATAAGTTATTCTCATGATGATAATGGTGTATACCACCCTTCGACCTGAAACCACTATGGACCCTAGATGTAAAGTCAAGTACTTTATTGCTGATCAAACGTCATCCGTAACTGGATGACTATAAAGACGGTTGATGGGTACTTCACAAAGCATGCTAAGGGACATGAGTGACCTAGATGGAATTTGCTCATCCTGCATAACATGATAAATGTCTAAGGGCCCAATATTGAACTGGACAAGGGTGACACAGTGTATGCCTTGTGTTCAATATAGACATGAGGGCAAAAGGGTAATTGTACAACACAAATATTATCACGGAAAAGGTTTGGTCAGATCACATGACATTTTCGTGACTTGAGTAACAGTGATGTGTTGCTAGATACCGCTCACTGTTTATTATATTAAATGTGTGATTTAATATAATTGCCAACGTCGCGAAAACCTACAGGGTCACACACATAAGGACAGGTTGATGAGAGATAGAATAAATAAGGAACACCGTAAGGTACGGTGCACTTAAGTGTAATACGGAAAGTGGTAAGGTACCACGTGGATAAGTGATATATGGTACATCATAAGGTATGATGTCCATAAGCTTAATTGGGCTTTTAGCTTATAGCCTTAATTGGGCTTTTAGTTTGTAGCCCACACGAGTGATTCTATAAATAGATCCCTTGTGATGAAGCAATTTCACTTGATGCAATTTCGTTTTTGATTCTCTCTATCACTCATAAGGTTTCCGTTCGTGATCAGCTAGCACTGTGACTAGAAGCGATCTGTTCGTGTGGACTGAGTAGAGGCGTTGTTCTTCATCAACGCTCGTGATCACAACATCAAAGCTCTGAATCGCCACAAGAGGTAAATATTTCTATCACTGACCATGCTCATTCGTAAGGATCGCTAAAGGAAAATTTTAAATTCCGCTGCGCGTTTGATCGCAATTTTCCTTCAGTGGTATCAGAGCCACTTACGAAACCATGGATATGATAGTTGTTTATGTTCTATATTTTCTGTTTTGATTCGATTAAAACTAGAATGAATTAAATAATAAACGATTAATTAAATTTGGCATCTATTGTGTACGATTTGGATGATTGATGTTGACTATGCTTCGGAATCCGACATTAGTATGGTGAAGCAGCGATACATCGATCGTCCATAGGTTACACAAATAAGATCGATCACTTTTATATATGATATAAGTAAATCTGATGCAACGATGGTATATGGGATATACTGTTTCTGTTTCGTTCATTCAAACACTTGATGATTGTTATTCCTTTGACTGGTCACTGTTTATATGCTTCGGAATCCGACATTAGTATGGTGAAGCAATGGCATGTGATTAATCATACTGAATTATCAATCGAGATGTGTTTGACAGCATGAAACTGTTGCATTAGGGTTCATGACGGCACAAGGGTTGTGTTGTTGCAGAGTTATGCGATTAGGGTTGTGAATGCACAAGAGTTGTGCGAAAATGACGCTGATTTCAAATGAATTGTTCATTAAAATTTTGCGTCGGGGCGCTGCCCCTCGCAACCCCGCAAAGGGGCGCTGCCCCCTTGACCCTCGTCCGCTGAACGGTCAGCGGAACCACCATCCGCTGACCGGGAAGCGGAAGCCCCGGCTAACTCTGCGTAGTGTGATCAATCGTCGAACTTTAATTTGCCTTTTTTAATTAACAAATTTTAAACTAATAATAAAAGTGTGTTTATTATTATTGTCTTGTGGTGATCAGTTATGGCCTTAGGTTTTTCCTTTATTTTGTTTTGGGATTATAAAATACGGCCTGCGTGTCGTGCCTCTCTCTAAAATTCTTGATGTAACTTCTTTTCTCATCTCACTCTCTCGTATGTAAAACGAGTTTCTTTTATGTAATGTAATGTTATGAAGAAAGAGAAGAATACAATATCAAAGGAGGATAACCTTGGAGATCTTGCTTGGAGAAGTTTAGATCGTTATTAGGTTAGCTTAGGTTCTCTCATTGGCTTGGGAGAACAATTGCGCTAGGGGCCATAACTGTATCCTTTTATGTATATTGATGCATGTGTTTGTATGTTGATGCATGAGAGAGACGAATTGCATGTTAAGCCGGTGAGATCAAACTAATAACAAAATCCCTCAAGTTAAATATTAAGTTCATGCTTTCCAAGTTTTAGCACTCATCAAGACTAGTATCGAACAATGTAGGTTTCGCCTACGCGAGGTGCATGTTCTATATTAGTAAGGTGCGATGGGATAATTGTAATACCCAACTGCTAAAATAATGGGTCAAACTTAACTAAACACATTATAATAAGATTATACATGTTTTGAAGCAAGAGTTGGGAATGATTCATATGATGAATTAGAATAAGGAGTTATTCACCCAACTGAAAATATTCAAGAGTTGTATGAGATACAATTGGAAGGAGTTCCTACCTAAATAACCTAGTTTTGTGTAATCAGCCTAACACTGACTTAGAACGAAGTGAAATGTGGATCTCGACCCACTAGAAAGTCTTCCAACGGGATTTTCCGAATCAAATGAAGAAGGTCATTTGGTTTGAGTAAAATAGTGGGAGCATATTTGATTAAAGGCCTAATTAAATATGTTGTTTTAATGATACTTATATTTTCATTTTTTTTGTAGATTACCATGACAACAAACAACCATATTTTGCGATCAATCCTAGATAAGGAAAAATTGTCTGAGACAAATTTCCTGGATTGGCACCGAAATCTGAGGATTATCCTCAAGCACGATAAGAAGCTGTATGTCTTGGAGACACCTGTTCCTGAAGAGGAACCGCCTAGTTCGGCACCTAAGGCAGAAAGAGATGCTTATAAGAAGCATCTTGATGATGCTAACGAAGCCGCTTGTCTCATGCTAGCTACTATGAACTCGGAGTTGCAAAAGCAACACGAGAACATGTCAGCGTTCGATATGATCAGACATCTGAAAATGCTCTATCAAGAGCAGGCAAGAAATGAGAGGTTTCAGGTTTCAAAGGCCCTTTTTAACAGCAAGTTATTTGAGGGAAACCCTGTAGGTCCCCATGTACTCAAAATGATTGGGTATGTGGAGAACCTTGAAAGGTTAGGGTTTCCGCTTGTAAAGGAACTTGCAACTGATTTTATCTTGCAATCGTTGCCAGATAGCTTTAATCAGTTTGTCATGAATTTCAACATGAATGACATGGATAAGAGTCTTCCAGAATTGCTAAGCATGTTGAAAACTGCTGAGCAGAATATGAAGACAAAAGGGAAGTCCATTCTGATGGTCAGTAATGGAAAGAAGCTGAACAAGAGGCCTACCAAGCAGGTTGGTAAAGGGAAAGGCAAGGAAGTTTCCAAGCCTAAACCTATTGTTCCTGCTTTGAAGCCTAGTGGAGGCATAGCAAAGGAGGGCACTTGCTTCCATTGCGGTAAGACCGGACATTGGAAGAGAAACTGCCCAAAGTACCTGGAAGATAAGAACAATGGATTAGGGACTTCAAATTCAGGTATTTTTGTTATTGAAATTAATTTATCTACTTCTGCATCATGGGTATTAGATACTGGATGCGGTTCTCACATTTGTACTAATGTGCAGGGGCTAAAAAGGAGTAGAGATTTGGCAAAAGGTGAAGTTGACCTACGAGTTGGAAATGGAGTAAAGGTTGCTGCCTTAGCCGTAGGAACTTATGTTTTGACTTTACCTAGTGGTTTAATAATTCAGTTAAAGAACTGTTATTATGTACCTGCAATTAGTAGGAATATTATTTCCGTTTCTTGTTTGGACAAGTTTGGTTTTTCATTTATAATAAAGAACAATGGTTGCTCTATTTATTTGAATGATATATTCTATGCTTCTGCACAAATGAACAATGGACTATATGTCCTTGATCTTGAAATGCCAATTTATAACATTAATACTAAACGGATTAAACCTAATGAGTTAAATCCAAGCTACCATTGGCACTGCCGCTTAGGCCACATAAATGAGAAACGCATTTCCAAACTCCATAAAGATGGACTCTTGGACTCTTTTGATTATGAATCATATGAGACATGCAGATCTTGTTTAATTGGAAAGATGACAAAGTCCCCATTCACAGGAAAAGGTGAAAGGGCTAATGATCTTTTGGCCCTCATACATACTGATGTATGTGGACCACTGAACATACCAGCCAGAGGAGATTTTCAATACTTCATCACATTTACTGATGATTTCAGTAGATATGGTTATGTGTATTTAATGAAACACAAATCTGAAACCTTTGAAAAATTCAAGGAATTCAAGAATGAAGTACAAAACCAACTAGGTAAGAATATTAAAGTTCTTCTATCAGATCGAGGCGGTGAATATTTAAGCCTAGAGTTTGATGACCATCTAAAGGAATGTGGGATTTTATCCTAACTTACTCCTCCCGGAACACCACAATGGAATGGTGTATCTGAGAGAAGAAATTGAACGTTGTTAGACATGGTCCGATCCATGATGAGTCACGCCGATCTTCCGAACTCCTTTTGGGGACATGCACTATTGACTGCAGCTTACACACTTAACCGGGTTCCATCAAAAAAGGTTGAGAAGACACCATATGAGATATGGAGTGGTAAGAAACCACATATGTCTTACATGAAGATTTGGGGTTGCGAAGTTTATGTGAAACGACAAATTTCAACTAAGCTTGAGCCCAAATCTGACAAATGCTTATTTGTGGGGTATCCTAAAGAAACAAGAGGGTATTACTTCTACAATCCTTCTGAGGGCAAAGTGTTTGTCGCTCGAACTGGAGTTTTTCTGGAAAAGGATTTTATTTCCAAAAGAATCAGTGGGAGGAAAATAGAGCTTGAAGAAATTCAAGAACCACAAAGCATTGATACACCTATGGAGGAATTAGAGCAGGAAACACAAGTAGTTGTGGAAGAGCAACCTGCTCAAGTAGAACAAGACCAGCGTAGGTCAAGCAGGATACGTCAACAACCTGAGAGATATGGATATCTCATAAGTGATCAGGGTGATGTATTACTCATGGATCAAGATGAGCCTGTGACCTACCAAGAGGCCATAACTGGTCCTGAGTCCGAGAAGTGGCTAGAAGCCATGAAATCTGAAATGGATTCCATGTACACAAACAAGGTTTGGACCTTGGTAGAGCCTCCTATAGGAGTTAACCCTATAGGATGCAAGTGGGTCTTCAAAAAGAAGACTGACATGGATGGTAAGGTACATACCTATAAGGCAAGACTGGTTGCAAAAGGCTATAAACAAATTCATGGGGTTGACTATGATGAAACCTTTTCACCAATTGCAATGCTTAAATCTGTTCGGGTTTTACTTGCTATCGCTGCATATCATGATTATGAAATATGGCAGATGGATGTCAAAACTGCTTTCCTTAATGGGAATCTTCTTGAGGATGTGTACATGACACAACCTGAAGGATTTGACATGCCAGAAGAAGCCCGAAAGATATGTAAGTTACAGCGATCAATTTATGGATTGAAGCAAGCTTCCAGAAGTTGGAATCTTCATTTTGATGAAACAGTAAAACAATATGGATTCATCAAGAATGAATATGAGCCTTGTGTCTACAAGAAGGTTAGTGGGAGCATGATCGTATTCTTGGTATTATATGTAGATGACATATTACTCATTGGAAACGATGTCCCTACCTTGCAACAAGTGAAGACTTGGTTAGGGAAATGCTTTTCAATGAAGGACCTAGGTGAAGCAGCCTATATATTAGGAATCAGGATCTATATAGATAGGTCACAAAAACTGCTTGGCCTAAGTCAGAGTACATACATAGAAAAAGTGTTGAGACACTTTAATATGCATGATTCAAAGAAAGGATTCATACCTATGCAACATGGCATGTGTCTGTCAAAAACAAAATCCCCTTCAAGTAAGGAAGAAAGGGATCGCATGGATAAGATTCCATATGCATCTGCAATAGGATCTATCATGTATTCCATGCTATGTACTCGACCATATGTCTCGTATTCTTTAAGTGCAACGAGTAGGTACCAGTCTAATCCCGGTGATGCTCATTGGGCAGCTGTCAAGAATATCCTTAAGTACTTGAGAAGGACTAAGGACTCATTCTTGATATATGGAGGTCAGGAAGAGCTTGCTGTAATTGGATACACCGATGCTAGCTTCCAGACAGATAAGGATGACTTTAGATCGCAATATGGTTATGTGTTTTGTTTAAATGGTGGCGCTGTGAGCTGGAAAAGTTCAAAGCAAGATACAGTTGCTGATTCTACAACCGAGGCTGAGTATATTGCTGCCTCAACTGCAGCAAAGGAAGTTGTTTGGATCAAGAAGTTCATTAGTGAACTTGGCATAGTCCATAGCATTGTGGATCCCATTGATCTCTATTGTGATAACAATGGTGCTATCGCACAAGCTAAGGAGCCTAGATCTCACCAACGATCCAAACACATACTTAGGCGTTATCATCTCATTCGAGAGATAATCGATCGAGGAGATGTGAAAATATGCAGAGTACCTACACTTGACAATGTTGCTGACCCATTAACAAAGCCTCTTGCGCAGCTGAAGCATGATGGACATACTAGATCTATGGGTATTAGGGGTATGCCTGATTGGCTCTAGTGCTAGTGGGAGATTGTTGGTGTAAGCCGTAGAGGCCAATACTTTTGGTACTTGTATCGAATTATTTATTAATAATAAAAGGCATTTCTTTATTATGTTTGCTTTCCAAAATAATAAAGTCCCTAGAATGGTTTATTTGTTTAATGAAATGTTAAGTGTGACTTAATCATGAGATCCCATTAAACATAAGACACTATTCTTAAAGTATCCGTAGTCAAGCTTTAATGTGAAGTGGGATAACATTAAAGCATTAAGATTATTATGAAGATAGATTGATGATCACATCTCATGGATCATAGATAAGGAGTTATCAAGTCTTGACATAGGTATGAATATTAGGAGTAATATTTATACTGGATTGACCCGCTATGAGAATACTACATAGAATGTTATGCAAAGTGTCATAAGTTATTCTCATGATGATAATGGTGTATACCACCCTTCGACCTGAAACCACTATAGACCCTAGATGTAAAGTCAAGTACTTTATTGCTGATCAAACGTCATCCGTAACTGGATGACTATAAAGACGGTTGATGGGTACTTCACAAAGCATGCTAAGGGACATGAGTGACCTAAATGGAATTTGCTCATCCTACATAACAGGATAAATGTCTAAGGGCCTAATATTGAACTGGACAAGGGTGACATAGTGTATGCCTTGTGTTCAATATAGACATAAGGGCAAAAGGGTAATTGTACAACACAAATATTATCACGGAAAAGGTTTGGTCAGATCACATGACATTTTCGTGACTTGGGTAACAGTGATGTGTTGCTAGATACCGCTCACTGTTTATTATATTAAATGTGTGATTTAATATAATTGCCAACGTCGCGAAAACCTACAGGGTCACACACATAAGGACAGGTTGATGAGATATAGAATAAATAAGGAATACCGTAAGGTACGGTGCACTTAAGTGTAATACGGAAAGTGGTAAGGTACCACGTGGATAAGTGATATATGGTACATCATAAGGTATGATGTCCATAAGCTTAGTTGGGCTTTTAGCTTATAGCCTTAATTGGGCTTTTAGTTTGTAGCCCATGCGAGTGATTCTATAAATAGATCCCTTGTGATGAAGCAATTTCACTTGATGCAATTTCGTTTTTGATTCTCTCTATCACTCATAAGGTTTCCGTTTGTGATCAGCTAGCACTGTGACCGGAAGCGATATGTTTGTGTGGACTGAGTAGAGGCGTTGTTCTTCATCAACGCTCGTGATCACAACATCAAAGCTCTGAATCGCCACAAGAGGTAAATATTTCTATCACTGACCATGCTCATTCGTAAGGATCGCTAAAGGAAAATTTTAAATTCCGCTGCGCGTTTGATCGCAATTTTCCTTCAGCTTCAATATCTCAGTTGAAGCCAGTCGAAGACAACAACTGTGTTGAAGACACACGACCAACGGAAACCATGAAGTCAATAGAGTTTCCAATTCCAAAGGTGTACTATCACAAGTCGAAGTTGACTGAAAAAGAGAAAGCCATAGAAAATCAAAGAATGGCTATGAGGGTAGCTCTTTTAGGAAATACAAAATTGGTGGCAACACAAAATATGAAATATACTTTTGCGCCTGAGTATACTCCAATATCTGGAGGCGAAGAGAAGGAAGAACTTGACTATGAGCCTTTGCTAGAGGATTACATGGTTGATGATGACTATGATTATGGTAAGACTTTATCATCAATTGTGGAATTGTGTCGATTCTGCCTGCTGAATATGACAGGGTGTCAGAAGTATCAGAAAATGAAGAAGATTTTACCTTCGACGAAGCGACTGGTGAAAAGCCTCTATGCTACTATGTGATAAATAATGGTGTGGTCGAAGAACAGAAGGATATGTTTGAAAAACTAAGCTCGAGTATGCTATATCATCTCAAGTCTTTATTCATAAGGGCGAAGGTGGATGGCATGCCAGTGAATAAGGTATTTTTCGATGGCGGGGCAACTGTAAATTTAATGTCACATGCTATGTTTAAGAAAATGGGGAAGTGTGGGTCGGAGCTTCGACCTCACAACATAGTGTTATCAAAATATAAAGGGAAGACCAGTAGCATACCGGGGGTCATCTAAGTAGAATTGGTTGTTGGAACAACAACCAGATCAACATTGTTTATGGTTATAAATTCCAAAGCCAACTTTAATTTATTACTTGATCGTGAATGGATTCATGGAATAGGTGCAATCACATCGACTTTGCACCAAATAATTTCCATTTGGAGAAAAGACGGTGTAGTGGAGAATATACAAGTTGATTAGAGCTACTACAAAGTCGATGATGTGAAAGGTGGAAAGAAGTCTTTCAACCAACATTTGGCGAATGTAGTGCCTTGTGATGATGAGAATGCGCATATCATATTGGTATCCATGCGAATGCACAGGTATCCCACTAGTTATATATAAAGAGAATAATAGAAGTAAGAAATCTATCCTATAACAAAATCAGAAACTGCTTTTCCCATATGCTGTCACGTGGATCTTTGTTATTCCAAATATCATATTGTTTTCCAATTTTTTTCCTAACCTTTTTTTCCAATTCTTTAGCCAAAAATCTCAAATAGTTATTTCCTTCTCCATTTAATTCTTTCTATCGTGATAGTTTTAGGCTTTTGTGTCCACCATATAAGTTACACGGTTTCAATCTCATTTTCATGTCATCCATATTCCAAATTGAAAACCGTTTATGGATCCATTAATCTTTAAACTATCAAATTCATCATGCCTCTAATATTTATAACTCGTGTTTCTCTATATCATCTTCTTCGCACAAAATACTCAAACATGGCTGTGAAGAAAATTAAGTATAATTTTTGTAATCAAATAAAAATACTCTGATAAATGTGATGATGGTATGTGGTGGTTCATTGATATTGATTGTTTGTTATTGTTTTGGTTTTGATGAATTTTTTTCTTCTATATTTATGAACTTTGTTAGGGTTTTCAACAAAACTCATATGACAAGGAGAAAAACTGCTATCAGGGTTTTCAGATCATTTTATTTAATTTAATTTCTTCAATTTTTGTAAGTATAATTTTTATACAGTAAATAGGAAATAAAGTTAATATAGATGTAAGTACAATTTTTGTAATCAGATGAAACTGCAAATATATGGTTCATTGACGTGGTTTATCTGTTATTGTTTTGGTTTTAATGAGTTTTTTTTTTCATTGAGATGGTTTATCTGTTATTGTTTTGGTTTTAATGAGTTTTCTTTTTCATTGAGATTGAGATCAAGCTACATTGAAGAGAAATTGAAGAGAAAATGAGGATAATCATAATAAATTGGTATAATCTCATCATTTTCTTTTTTTTTATTGGGTCTACACCAATACAAATGAAAGAAAATATAATTTTTGGTTTGGTATAATCATCTTTATCGTGGAAATGAAAGAAATTTTTTGGTTTGGTAATGATAAAAAAAGGCAATTTTTCTATATTACAAATGATTCCAAACTTTTATAAGTCTCGTCTTCTAACTTGAATTTAATTCATTATATCTCATTATATATAAATAAAGAAAAAGTGTTGCTTATATGTTATTATTCAAGTAATTTAAATTATAAAGAAAAGAGACATAAAATATAATTTTTTGTTTCGATTGTTGAGAATGCTATTTGTAAAATTATTATTATTGCTACATTAAAGTTTAAAAAAAGTATTGCTTATATGTTATTATTCAAGTAATTTAAATTATAAAGAAGAGAGACATAAAATATAGTTTTTTGTTTCGATTGTTGAGAATGCTATTTATAAAATTATTATTATTGCTATATTAAAGTTTAAAATTGATAAATATTTATAAAATTGATTTTTCAAAAATATTTAAAATAAATAAAGTAAATATATATTACAATAATTTAAAATAAGAGAAAAATAGAATGTGATGTTTATTATTGATTTAAATATTAAAAAGAATATTACGCCGTCAACTTCATTATTGCAAATAATTATCTCAAAGTTAATTAATATCAAAATTATTTAATTTTCTTCTTCAATTTTATTTACTTTTACATTACAACCTCAACAATATAATATTCAATCATAAATCTTGTCGAAGGCAAAAACCATTCAAATCTAAATCTTTCTTGATCGTTAGCCTTTCTTGATTTATTTCTACCTCAAACTATTAGGCTACCCTCCCTATCAAATAATCTCTATAGTGGAATTTGTATTGGTGCAATTCCAACTTTCTCTGTACTGTACTTTCAAATCTTTGGAGGAACAATTAATAGTAATATGGCAAGGGATCCTAATATGATAGGGAATAGAAGACATTTAATCCTTAAAATAATCATTTAATATGCTATTTATCTTAATATTTTAATCATCCACAAAACAATAATATTATATGTATTTTATATGTTTTCTTTTTTATTATTATATGCATTTTATATGTTTTTTTTTAATTATTTTTACTTTTAAATGATAATAAATTTGTTAGTTTTTAATTTTATAAATTTTTTTAATATCTATAATATATTTCATTTTTCTATTTTAAAAATATTAAATGTTATAATGAATTAAAAATAAATTATACAACATTATATAAAAAATGGTTTTATATAAAAAAATAAATATAGACAATGTTATTTTCATGAACGGGAAACTAGAATTTTTTTTTGGAATAATCATGTATTAAAATTTTTTTCCGTAAATAACCATGTTTCAGAAAACTCCCCAAGGGAGGAGTCATCCCACTTGGTGCCTACACCTAATTTTTAAGGGGAGGCGCCATCTCACTTGGCGCCTAGGTGTTAAAGGTTAGCCCTAAGCCAAGTGAGATGGCGTCTTAGTGCAATTGGAAGACAAATTTTCGCGTTTTTTTATTTTAAATGCAGTGTCTTACGTATTCGATATAGGATCAACAAAATTGACTTTTTATTTACAAAATATGATTACACACATAACTATTACATAATAAAAATACAGATTAATCAGTGGTCCCCCGGAACCCGGTAATGACCTCCGGTTCCGCATCCCCGTCCTCGCCTTTCCCGTGCTGGGTTTCGTCGCGTTTCCTGATGTGGCAGGGTCAATGGCCCAACGAAGTCAATGCGTTCCGGATCCATGAAATCAGTCAGATCTCCATATCTAGAAGATCCGCTTTGGTACAGTCGGTTACCCATACCCTCAAAGTTTGGTCGTATTGGTGGTGGGTGGGGTTCCATGGTTGGTCTGTAGCACTGGTCGTCTGAGTACGGGGGATAGAAAGGAAATGGATCTTGGGGTGTTTGGTATTGAGGATGTTGGGTGCCTTGGTGATGTTGTGGTTGATGGTAAGTTGGGTCGGTTGGTTCATAATCTTCGGACGATCCCAGATCAGGGCTAATGTTGGATGTTGAGGGGCCCCTATTAGGATATGCAGAAGACTGAAATTGCATGTGGGGTATACGGGTGTGTTTGTATTGTGATTGAAATTATGGTTGGGTGTGAGGTATATGGGGGTATTGGTACTGAGGTGGTGATTGTGGTTGATTGTGGGGCATGTGGGTGTAATTGTGGTTGGGTGTTTGTGGTTCTGTTTTGTCGGGAGGGTTGGTGGGAGGTTGATGTGTGTTGGGTTTGTTGTTGGGGAAATGGGGATTGTTCCCATTGTGTTCGTGGGTCAACCAAATACCTTGGATGAGACACGTGTATTTCAGGGGTACTAACCGATTTGTACCAAGATAAATACTGATTCGTGTGTCGCATATTACCATGGTTGAGGAAAACTGGGAATTGCAAGACGTGTCAGTGACGCCTCTGCCACATATTACACCATTCTAGAGAAAAGTCTTTCCAGTTGGTAAGACCCCATTGGGCGTCGATCCTTTTGAGATGCCACGGGGACAAACAAGTCGGATTGCTGGGTATCTCTTGATGCATTCCAAACTGCATCTTTACACGGTCGTTGTGGTGCATCTCCACAACATTGAACTGTATGATTATAGTCTTTGCGCTCCAAATTGCTGCATCCTCGGGGTTTGGTTCATGGTCCAAACCCAAACATGGTCTCCAGACAAACTGCAGATAAAATTAAATCAGGTTAATGAAAACGTAATATATAAATAATTTAAAAGTAGAAAAGTTGAAAGGTATGACGTACATCATTCGGGCCAAGGTGATCCAATAGATTGCGGTATAATGCGACATTGAATCTTGAATTCTTTCCGTAATCCATACCCCTCACGCAATACCTAAAGGAATTGAAAAATATTTTATTTTTATCATATATTTGGTGAAGAGATGAATAGTAATAAATGATATAACTTGATGACTTACTTTGTTGCGTATGGGAAAATGAATGTGTTGTTGTTGACGGGGTTTAGGGACTCCATCCTCCACCAACCCCAGGATTGAAGTAAAAAAGCGTAGCCATAAAATGTACATTTTTTCTTGATTGCATTTTTACACATGGAACTGTATAGATGGGCTAAAACAGCAGAACCCCAACTATACTTTCTAGTTTTTTCTAAGTCTCTAAGTAAATTTAAATACATAAAATTTACACCATTTCCCGTACTTTTGGGAAATAAAAAGGTTGCAAATAGTATCATTATATAATTTCTAGCTTTTATTACCTTAGCTAGCTCGGAGGAATTTTCGTTCAATTCCAGAGTCGCATAATGATTTTTTAGCTCAGTAAGTAATATACCCCGACCTCTCGCACCACCACCTTCAACCATATCCCTTCCCAACAATTCTTCACACAGAATTGGGTTGTTGAACCGACCAGTTAACCGCCTTACCGTCGACAGGGAGACCCAATAACATGTACACGTCCTCTAGTGTGACGGTACATTCACCTATTGATAGATGAAATGTATGGATCTCTGGTCTCCACCTTTCCAACATTACAAGTATGAACTTTGAATCAATTGTGCAGTTAGAGATCTTTATAACGTTTCTGAAACCTGCGTAATCGAGATAGGGTACGATCAACGGGTTGGGAGCAAGGTAGTTGTGTGACCCGATTCTGAATCTTTTAGTATCCTAAGTTAATAATGTAAAAGGTGTAAGAGTAGGTAAGTAATATGAATAAAGCATTACTAGAAGTATGAAAAATGTATAAGTATAAAAGAAACTTACAAATGTTGCAATATTGTCCCTTGTGCCTCTGTGAGAATCGTCCATTGTGAGAAGAGCCATTGTTGAAAATGCCTGAGATTATGAAAGAGTTTGAAATTGTAAGAGATTATGAAAGAGTTTGTAGCAGAGAGTGATACGATTGTGGATGCGAGAGAAGTATGTAATGCTCTGTATTTATAGGCAAAAAAATTTCATAGAGTAAGTGAGGTGTTAGGTGGGTGCATGCATGCATGATAAGTCTCACTCTTGCAGTGTAGGTGCAGGTTACGTGGCAGCGTTGGAGAAGGCATCTCTGCATGCATGTAACACGATTGGACGTGAAGGGAGGCGCCATTGGACTTGGCGAAAGAGTACAAAAATAAAAGGTGTCGCCATCCCTGTTGGCGAATAAGAGGTGGCATGGGTTGCAGTGTAGGCGCAGGCTAGGTGACAGCCTTGGAGAAGGCATCTCTGAATGCATGTAACACTATTGGACGTGATGAGAGACGCCTTAGAGGTTGCAGTGTAGGTGCAGTGTAGGCGCATGCTTGGTGACAGCCTTGGAGAAGGCATCTCTGAATACATGTAACACGATTGGACGTGAAGCGCCATTGGACTTGGCGAAAGAGTACGAAAATGAAAGGTGTCGCCATACCTGTTGGCGAATAAGAGGTGGCATGGGTTACAGTGTAGGCGCAGGCTAGGTGACAGCCTTGGAGAAGGCATCTCTGAATGCATGTAACACTATTGGACGTGATGGGAGGCGCCTTAGAGGTTGCAGTGTAGGCGCGAGCTAGGTGGCAGCCTTGGAGAAGGCATCTCTGAATGCATGTTGGTTTATTCAAATTCAGTAGAACCTATTTAATCTTACATTTATCAAAACACTCATAAACTTAATCTCTCAAACACTATAACATTCAAAAATTCCAGCAATTAACTCATAAACTTCGAACCTTCAAACCTTCAAACAGTCATACATAATGGCCTCTGCACTCCAATATGTGATCAGTGCACATTTCAATGGTGAGACATACATTTGTCCCACCTATGGGTTTTTATTTAGAGACACTGAGAACATCCGATTTTGTTTAAACAGGAAAGCCAATTTCTTGTACTTCAAAAAATGATTGGAGGCCAAACTTGGACGAGGCCCCGTGACACAAATATTTTATCAGAATCCGTTTTTTTTTTGTAACAACCAAATAATATTTTATAAGGTTGAGGTTCAAGATGACGAGGACCTTCAGAATATGTTTTCCAGTCATGAGTATTCTGGGTACGACTCTATTGAGTTGTACATTATGCTGCGAGAGCCTCAGCTGTCACAAGTGGTTGATCTTTTGGAGACCGAACAAGCAGAAGTAGATGCCGTTGATGAAGAAGAAGAAGATGACGAGTTGGAGTTTGACAAAATGGTCAATGATGATTCTGAAGACAATGAGATACCTGGTATTCCTGCAAACGAGATCTACACACCACCTCCACACATGACAAACTTCAACATGGGCGGAGATGAACCGTCTTTTGATTTATTTTTCAATCCGTATATGCAGTCGGATGAAAACTTAAAAGAGAAAGACAAATTTCGTAACAGAGAAAAATGTATCAGAGCCATAAAAAAATTTCACATGCTCAACTCGGTCGATTTTAAGGTGGACCGTGTAAATCCAGAAAGGTACAAGATCAAGCGTGTCCACCCTGATTGTATGTTCAAGCTCACTGCATTATACAAATTAAGAGGTGATTTTTGGGTCATAGGTTCCATGTCTACCCATACTTGTGTCAGTTCTACTCAATCACAGGATCATCGGAAACTTAATTATGATCTCATTTGTCAAGAGAGGTGAAATATGGAATGCTGTGTTGCAATCTGGATAAATATGGAGTGAAAGCTGCATGAAGTACATTAAGGCAGAAAGTGCCAAAGCCAACACCCATCTGGTTATACGGTTTGACCGACACAACCACAACTTCATTATCAAAGAGACAATCGACCACAACGAGGGTCTGCCAAGACAAGAATATAGGGTTGTACTACCTTCTCGTTGGTGCGATTGTGGCAAGTTTCAAGCCTTTCGTATGCCTTGCTCTCATGTCATTGCCGCGTGTGCCTATACTCATCAAGACGTGCTACAAATTCTGTCTCCCATTTACAAATCTGAAACGTTGCTCAATGTTTACAACAACAACTTCCCTTTGGTAGAAAAACCAGATTATTGGCCTGCATACGACGGCAAAATAGTATGGTACAATGACTAAATGCGAAGGAATAAAAAGGGTCGTCCCAAAAGTAAGCGCATCATAACTGAAATGGACTCCCTTGATAAGCTAGAAAGAAAGTGTGGTTTATGTCGTTAGGTCGGACACAATCGCAAAAATTATCTGAATTGGGCTGTTGCCTCAACCACATAAAAATTGTATTACAAAAAATCTTTCCTTTATTATGTTGTAAACATTAGGGTTTTTTGTTAACAATATTTGTTACAATAAACATTGCGCGAACAAGAAATAAAACACGATAAACCGTCTATGAAATTACAACCGTTAAAACAATTTCATCTGACCCATGCATCATCAATATTACGTCGTTGTTTGTTTTGACTTCCTCCAACCAAAAATTAGGTCTTCCTGTCGCAAGTGAGGTTGTTATTCGTCTTTGCTGGATCCTTCTAATTTGTTCCCCCTCCATGATGTCTCCCTCTAGCCATCACATCAACTCCCTCTTCAGACGCTCCATGAAGTGAATGTGCCAGAATTTCATTTTCATCGGAGGTTTTATGGCAGAGAAAATAATGTAACCATCTCTGGTAAAAATCATGGGCGATGTCACGACGCAAATAACAGAGTAAAAAATAAGAGAACAATGCGAAAAAGTGTGAGGAATGACGCAGAAACGAACGAATTATTTATAAAAACAACATTTTGCCCTAGGAGCCAAGTGAGATGGCGTTTCCTCTCACTTTTAAAGTGCATGCGCCATCTCACTTGGCTAAAAGAGAGAGGAGGCGCCAAGTGGGATGGCGCCTAGGGCAAGAATGGGAGTGGAGGTGTTTACCTAGGGTTTTGGTAAACAACCGCTGATCCTCCAAATGGTTACTTATTTGGTTACTCGCAGGATCGATCAGATTGATCCTATGGACATAGGTTGATTTTGAAGTTTGATTAAGGTGGATAAGGCTTTAAGTAAATTGTTTAAAGTAAATTGCATAAAGGAAAGGCTTGGTAAAATAAACAAGGCTTTAAAGTAAAGGTTCGACAGGAATTTAAAGGAGAAAAGCAAGTAAAATACTGGAAAAGTAAATGACTTTAATTGATAAAATTGGTGTTTCACACATACATTTCTCAACAATTCTTTCGCTCACACTGGGTACTTGAATCTAAATGAGTGACTATGTATTTATTTGTGAACACACGCGAGAAACTACATGTCTACTCCTATTTATACAAAAACATTCCAAGTAACCGTCGGGCAGTTACACTGCTTCGAGATCAAGCCACTTGGCACGTTCTCCATGCTCGACGCTCCAGATCCTTGCACGTTTGCACGTAGTAACTGCTGGAAACCGTTTTCCCTCCAAAGCTTTGAATTTCAAACTGCTCCACTCTGGACCATCGAACACCTTCATCAAGAGACATCTTCGACGAAAACTCCTTCGACGTCGAAGGCAATCAGCCTTCTTCCTTGGAAGAAATCTTCTAAGTATTTTGCCATCTTTCGACGGGCACTTCGACAGGCTTAACCAGTCGAAAACATCTTTCAGCTTTTAATGGCTGCCATCAATCAAAACAAAGGTGTCGAATTTAGGAGCCAACAAATTGCCCCCCAAGAATGCCTTATTTCGACTCTGAAAGAAAAAGGCATTCTTTGAAAACGCCATTCGACACCTGTTTTTCCACGCTTAGTCACAAGTTAACTTGTGCACTTTTTGTTGCTTTTTACCAACTATTGGCAATCCCAAGAAACCATCATTGATTTGATCCTAGGACGTCACTGTCAGTACGGCGTGCAGTACCAAACATCACTTCAAAATTTGTCATTATGACAAATCCCAAAAACGAGGACGCACGCTGCGTCTCTCTGTTTCTGCAGAAACGGCCAAAACAACAGGATGCTGCCACGCGTCCCACTAATTCCTGCAGCATTAAATGACATTTAATGTCCTCGTAATTGGGAATTTCTCCCACTACTATAAATAGTAGTGAATATCCCATTGTGGGACTTTTCACGCAAACTAGCCTTCAAACTCCCTTGCTTTCATACAAACTTGCTCTCTTTGCAGAAAAACTCTTCCTTTTTCACTCCATCTTCATCTTCAACAATGGCCTCTGCTTCTACTGCCCCCAAGACTAACGCACCAACTGAACAACTTGCTAAGCCCAAGGTCTTTGTTACTGCTCCGGTAGTTAACTCTACAGGGAAACGAAGGGTTCCTGAACCTTCTGACATCTCCGTTCGCGATGCTTACTCGCGTCACTTGATGATCCCGGTTGGATACTCCAACCAGATCTTCGCAATGTCTGGCCCCATGAACCCAAGCATCTCTGAAGCTCTGAAGATCAAGAGCTATTTCCCCATCGTCGAGAAACTTAAGCCAGTAGCATGCGCTAAGAAGGACGCAGAAGACAACGAAGACCCTACACGCGAGAAAATCGACCTCCGTTTCTTCAACAGAAGTGTTAGGGTCTTCAGGTCTTGCCCTAATCTGACCTCTGACTATATTGCTTGGCTAACAAAGTTGGAGAAACATCAAACTCCAGTCTGGAAGGAAATGGGAATCTTTGACCTAGTAATGTTGTCGAAGACAGGCTTAAACTACTCCCCAGAGATGCTTATAGCTTCGCTGTTGTTTTGGGATTACTCTCACTTCACCTTTCACCTTCCATGTGGGATGTTAACCCCCACACTCTTCGACGTAGCGGCCATTACTGGCCTTCGACCAACCGGAGATTACTTCGACCCGGAGGAGATGTCGGAGGACCAAATTGGCTTCTCTGAGACCAAGCCAACATACACCACCTTTATCAACCATTATCACGACAGGTCGACAGACACAGTGTCGGATGTCGAACACATAGCGTTTCTAGCCTTATGGCTAACTCGCTTTGTGTTTTGCTCAAAGTCTCTACAAGTGACCAAAAAGATGGTCACTCTTGCCACCCAACTGCATCACCGCCAAAACATCTGTTTGGCAGAACTAATTCTGGCCAGTCTTTATGACTCAATCAGCAATGGGGTTACTCTCTTGAAACATATCGAAGATAGGGGCAGTTTGCTACTCGCTGGGCCTTTCTGGCTACTTCAACTGTGGCTCAACGCCACTTTCGAATCTTTCTTACCCAAGAAGAATCAGATAAATGAACAAGCCCCAGCGATAGCTAATAGACGTATCGAAGGAATTAGGCTGGCTCTACTGACACCTGTGGAAGATGGGCTGGAGTTTCAACAAACCTTCACTAACTTCGTTCTGATGTTCGCTCGAAGGAAGGAATTTGTTTCAACTATGGCTCCATTTGCTCAACGAAAGGTGGGGCCAGCATGGTTCACAAGGCCACATCCAAAGGAGTCGAGTGGTCCCAATGTCGATGAGCACACTGTACTTTGGGAGGCGTTCCTGACACCCAGGATCATGCCTCTTCGATTTAAGAGTTCTAAGACTCATTTGAGTCTGCTTGCCTATCAACCAAATCTGGTATCTCGCCAATTTGGTATCATCCAAACCCTGCCTTCTCCCATTTTTCAAAGAGAGAAGTCAATGTTGTACTTCTGCAACGATTATACAGAAGAAGCTGCCACCAAGCATATCGGAAGATATGCTGGTCGAACGATCCTCTCGCTGTTTAACTACCAGCTTAACTTCCTTTGCTCACCATCCTTTGAGGAGTGGTGGAGAAGCTATTATGCTGAGTACTTCTTCAACGAGAAGGACTTCATGGCAGAGTTGCAGAAGTCTTTTGTCCTTGTGTTGGACAAAGTAAAGAAATGTAAGTTCATGCTCTCACATTACTTTTTATCTTTCTCTTCGACTGTTAGCCTGTTAACTTTCCTTTTCGCTTTCAGTTGTTCGAAAGCCCCTAGCCAAGAAGGCTACAGAAGGCCCACAAGGAAGAGTCCCTTCGACAAAACCTCCACCGCCGGCGAAGACTATAGCGCCGGCGAAGACAACGGGCAACCAACAGGGGGAAGGCTCTTCGAGGAGGCCTCCTGCATCGGTAACCAGATTTTCTTCATTTTCCTTCTGGCTTTCGATTTTTTATTTTCGACGTAGTTATTCAATCGAATTCCTATTGGTTTTCTAGGCCCCTTCGCCCAAGAAAAGGGCAGCATTGGTGGTCGAATCGGGGAGTGATGACGACAGTGATTCCCCTCCTACTCCCTTAAAGAGGCGAAAGTTAACGAAGGACGCTTCTGTTCCTGCTCCTGCCCCTGAAGGTCGAACCGTCAGAATAAAGGTCGCTGTGAGAAAGCCTAAGCCACCTGCGGTGATCATCGAGGAGCCAACTGAGGAGGAACTGAACGCTCTTCTTACCAAGCCTGTCGAAAGTGATAATTCCAGCCCTGGGGCTGAAGTCAATCCACAGGTAATCTATTGGACCCTTCTTATAACTTAGGCACAGATACCAGTATTCAATTATGTCTCTTTCGACATCTGAAGATTTGTCTTCTTTCTCTTTTTCAGGACACTACTGAAAGTTCCCCACCAAGGACTTCAGAAACTCTAGAATCTGCTGACCTTAGCAGGCCTCAGGTGCAAGATTTGGGCAATGACGAAGCCCACACTGAGAATGAGGCCAATGCTGAAACAGTGGAGAAGACAACAGAAGAAACCATGGTGGAGGCAACACAGCCAGAAACAGTTCCTGTGGTGGACTTGTCGTCAGAAGATAATCCTGAAGGAAGAGACCAAGGCAATGGCGAAGAGAATCAAGATGCTGTTGACGAAGAGCACCAAGGTGGTACTGGCGAAGAACACCAGGGTGATGCTAGCGAAGAGCCACAAAATGACGCTGGCGAAGGACCCCAAGGTGATGTTAACAAAGAACCACAAGTCGACGCTAGTACCGCCTCAGTCCAAGTCGAAAAGCAACCAAACGAGGTACTCAGCATTCAAGAGCCTCAAGCCCAAGATAATACTGTGGCAAGGGTCACCTCCTCAAAGCACAGGTCAAAAGAGGACTTGGAAATCTTGAAACAAACTGACCCTGTCAGCTACCTCAATGCAATCATCGAGAGTAAGAGTTCTTCTGACACTAGTCAGGAAATTCCTACCCTGTCGGGAAAATCTACTGAAACTTCTCCTCTTGATGATGCGTTGGCGAAGGTTAAGGCCCAGTTCTTCAAGAGAGATTTAATGAAGGCTTTAGAGGGGGACCCCACTGCTCCATCATGCTTAAAAGAGGTTTTGAATGCTGTTGACTTCGAAGCTGTAGCCCCAGAAATTTCAGACTTAATCATGGAATTACATTCTATGATTGATCAAGTCTCAGCGGATTACAGGCGCCAACGAGCTTTTAACAGTCAACTCGAAGTGCTGCATGGCAAAAGCTCATCTGCGTGGACTGCTGTCTCAGATTCGACTTCTCGAATTGCCGAGTTGTCGAAACAGAAAGCGTCTGCACAGGAAAGGGTCGATGCTATTGAGCGAGAGAATGTCTCCTTCCGAGCACAAATTGCAGAGATAGAGGCGAAGATAAACGCCAACACTGTACTCCAGGAGGAGATTCTTTCGACCATCCCAGACACTGAGAGCCAGACTGAGATCAAGCAAGGCCTGGAATTCGCTGAGAGGGCTCAAAGCCTCGACGCTCAAATTGCCAAACTGGTGCAAGAAAACTCTTGGTGCAAGAAGAGGTTGGAGCTGCAGTATGCCAAGTATCTTCGACTCAAGAATTCTCTTTCCTTTTGATTGATTCTCTTTTGTAACCATCTTCTGTAATCGTTTTCGACAACAATTGCCATTTTGGCTGAAATTAATAAAACTTCCATTTTGGCATTTTTATGGTTATTTTAGTTTGTTCTTTTATTATTTTATTTTTATCTCTTGAAGTATAGGCTTGTATTTTTTCAAATATTTACCATTTACTCTCAAGAGCCTTTTATCACCACTTATCTCTTCGACCTCATAGGCTCCACCAGAAAAAGTTTGGATAACTCTGAAGGGTCCTTCCCATTTGGGTGACCATTTCCCCATGCTTCGATCCCGTCGATCCATGGGAAGAATTACCTTCCAAACTAAATCTTCAGGCAAAAATACCTTAGGTTTTACCTTTCTATTATAAGAGTCTTCTACTCTTTTCTTCTGAAGCCTGAGTAGGTCGAGAGCGTGTAATCTCTCTTCGTCTAAATCCACCAATTCATCTAACATCATATTCCAATAAACCTCAGAAGGAATATCATAATGCCTCTGAACTCTTGCAGATTGAAGACAAATTTCTGCTGGCAACACTGCATCATGGCCAAAAGTTAGCCTATATGGTGTTGTACCAATGGCTTCTTTTGGGGACGTTCGACAAGCCCATAAAATCTGGTCTAACGTCTTATGCCAATTCTTTGGTTTCTTCCCAACATGCTTCTTTATCAAGCCAATCACTACTTTGTTAGCTGCTTCGACTTGACCATTCGCCTGTGCATAGTAAGGCGTGGATGTTAGGAGTTTGAAACCTGTTTCCTGAGCAAATTCCTGCATCTTTCGACCAGTGAAAACTAAACCTTGATCAGTTGTTATTGTCTCAGGGATTCCATACCTAAATATAATGTTCTTTTGAATGAATTCAATGACATTTTCTTGGTCTACATTGACTAAAGGGACAGCTTCGATCCACTTAGTAAAATAATCAATGCCTACCAATATGTATTTCTGACTCTTTGATGATGCTGGTCGAATCTCTCCAATGAGATCCAACGCCCATCCTCGAAAGGGCCAAGGCTTCACTATCGAGTGAAGTTCGCTTGCTGGTACATGCTGGATGCCTGTATGAACTTGACACTCTTGGCAACCTTTGGCGAACTCAACACAATCTTTCAGCATAGTGGGCCAATATAGTCCTTGTCGAAACAACAACCATTTCATCTTATGGCCTGCTTGGTGAGCCCCACATGCCCCAGCATGCGTAGTCGAAAGGGCTATGTATGCTTCAGTTTCACTTAAACATTTCAGCAACACCCCTTCAGGCGTCTTCTTGAATAACTCATTACCCATGAGTACAAAACTCAACGCCCTGTATTTTGTTTTTCGTTCTGTCGAAGCTCCTGGATTTTGAAGATAGTCCACAATGGGTTTCCTCCAATCCTGTTCTGACAAATTATCAATGAACGAAATCTCGAAGTTTGAGTGATCAGCATATCCTAGCCTCGTCGATTCCAAGTCTGATGGTGATAGACAAGTTGCCTTTATCTTTTCTCGAACTTCGATTGCTCTTTGTAATCTCGTTTTTGAAATCTTATACCCTGATGCAATTTGTGCCAAGTCATTGGCTATTTGATTTTCGACTCTGGGTATGTGTCGAATATTGACACTTTCAAATTTTTTCAACAAACGATTTGCTATCACAAAGTACATAATGAGATTTTCTCTTATGCATTTATATTCCTTTGTGACTTGCTTGATGACTAACTCTGAGTCTCCCATTATTTCGACTCGAGTTGCCCCCAATTCCAACAATATTTCAAGGCCAGTAATTAGAGCTTCATACTCAGCCTCGTTGTTCGAACAAGAACCTTCTATTTGGTACTTGAATGTTGTTGGAATTTTATCTGGAGAAATAATCAAAACTCCTACTCCTGTTCCATTTTTATGGCTGGAACCAACGAAGTAGAAATTCCAAGGTTCTATCTCCACATAGTTAATATCCTCGACTTGAATAGAGTGGTCGACTATGAAATCTGCAACCACTTGTCCTTTTACTGCCTTAAGAGGCATAAAGGTCAAGGAGTATTCAGTTAATGCTAATGCCCACTTGCCAATTCGACTATGCAAGATAGGTTTCGACAACATATATTTGAAAACATCAAAATGAGACGAAACGTAAACATCAACTGGTTTTATATATTGTTTGAGCTTTGTACAAGAGAAATACAGACATAGACACAATTTTTCAACTTCGCTATATCTAGTTTCTGCATCATTCAAAACTCGACTGAGATAATAAATGGGTCTTTCGACTCCATTCTCATCCTCTTGGGCTAACATACTTCCCAGAGTTTTGTCAGATGCAGCTATGTACAATCTCATACTCCTATTACTACAAGGAGGCACCAAAATAGGTGGCTTAGTGAGGTACCCTTTGATTTTGTCGAAGGCTTCTTGTTGCTCTTGCCCCCATTCGAACCCCTCTTTATTCAGTCGAAGTAAGGGTGAAAAGGCCTGAGCTTTCCCACTTAGATTAGATATAAACCTTCTCAAGAAATTTATCTTGCCTAAAAGAGATTGCAATTCCTTCTTATTCGATGGCGCTTTCGCTTCCAGAATTGCCTTCGTCTTGTTCTGGTTGATTTCGATTCCTTTTTTGTGGACAACGAAGCCCAAGAAATCTCCAGCTTTCACACAGAACGCACACTTCAAAGGGTTCATCTTCAGACCATGTTCTCTCATTCTTTCGAATGATTGTCGAAGGTGGTCAATGTGACTCTTCCTGGAAACAGATTTTATAACAATATCATCAATATAAACTTGCATAAAAGTGTTAATAAAATCATGGAAGATGGTATTCATTGCTCGCTGGTACGTTGCCCCAGCGTTTTTTAGGCCAAAAGGCATCACTACCCATTCGTAAGTGCCTAAGGCCCCAGGGCATCGAAAAGCTGTTTTCGACACATCCTCTTCAGCAATGAATATTTGATTATATCCTGAATAACCATCGAGCATACTCAGGTATTCGTAGCCAGCGGCAGAATCGACTAGCATTTCTGCCACAGGCATAGGATATTCATCTTTGGGGGTGGCAGCATTCAAATCTCTGAAATCTATGCACACCCTTAATGTGCCATTTTTCTTAATTACTGGCACAATATTTGCAATCCATTCGACATACCTTGTAACACGGATGAATTTGCATTTCAGAAGTCTTTCGACCTCCGTTTTGATCTTCGACAATATTTCTGGAGCGAAGCGTCTTGGATTTTGCTTGATTGGCTTCTTTCCAGGTTTGATTGGCAACTGAAGTTCTACCAATCCTCTGTCGAGACCGGGCATTTCGTCATAATCCCATGCAAAACAGTCTTTAAACTCTTTCAGCAATTGGATTACTTCCAACCTAAGTTCTGGATCAATTTTGGCGCTGATGTAAGTTGGCCTATTCTCTGATCCTTCGCCTAAGTTGATTTCTTCTAAAGGGTCTTGTGCTAACATCTTAATGTTGTTCGCCAAGGGATCCTTTTCGAAGCCCAAAGGCTCATCGTCATAGATGGCGTCGAGCCTCTATTCCTGCATTTCATCTGGCATGATATCAGGAGGTCTTGGATCGAAATCCTTTCCTGGGCCAACAACAGATAATTGTTGATCATTGGCCTGTGTGGCCATGTACTTTACTTCGGCTTCGAGAGCCGTTATCATCTTGGTTTCGGCCACATAGGCCGAAATTCGCTTCAGAGATTGTGACTCAGTCATTATCACTGAATTCACTTCCCCAACCAGTTGGTTGGATATCAGTTAGCCCACTGAAGTCTATGTGGGACAAGTCTTCTTTGTCCCATTGGAAACCATGCTCAGGATGCAGGTATAGGGAACAAAAGGTGTTTGGCGCTGGCGCCATGTCGAAGTCAGGAGTTGGACATGGCCCTATGTGAGCCAAGTTTTTGTCGAAATCTGTTACACCCAAGTGATTCACTTCGCCAAGGTAGTAACTTTGGTCCTCCTCTATGTTTTCGACCATCCCATCTGGACGCCATAGAAGCAGCCTTTGATGCATCGATGAAGGCACAGCACCTACACCATGAATCCACTCACGGCCTAACAAAAGGTTGTAGTTAGGTTTGGCCGATATGACCATGAACATTGTTGGTCGAAGGATCGACCCAACTTTTATGTCGAGCTGGATCACTCCCATGGTGGTCCCAATGCCTCCCTCATAGTTGGACAAGACCATATTGTGAGGTTTGATTTCTTCATCCCTTTTGCCAATCTTCCTTAGCATAGAATGAGGGATAATATTGATAGTGGCCCCACAGTCGACCAATATTTTGTTCACAGTGGTCTCTTCGAGCTTAGCCCTTATGAACAAAGGTTTGAGGTGATTCTTCATCGCCTCTGTAGGTGGCTCGAAGAAGCCATTTTGTTCCTCTGTAGTGCCATTGTCCATGACAAAATAGCACACTGGCCTATGTTTGGCCATTTCTTGTTCCACCTCCCAGTCACTGGCTTCGACTTCTACCTGTCGATTGAATTCCCTAGGCAGTACTGAAACAATGTTCACCATTATATCCAGAGTATCGTCGGACTCAGCATCATCTTCGTCTTCGACTTCACTTTGGTTAGGCCAAACTAGCCTGTTGGTAACTGGTTCTCTCTCAAGGGGCTTTCTTTGTTTCCTTTGAGGCACATTCGAACTAGTTTCTGCCTTAGGTTCGTTGGCAGCCTCCCTTTCAGCTTTTCGCCTTCTTTGATATCTCCTCCATTGGGATCTCGACATAGGATTTTTTCCCTTGTAGTTGCTGGACACTTGAGCAACCTTGGGTGCAGCAACTTGAGGCTCTTTCTTCTGGATTAAAGAGGAACCTCTTGGCACATCGAAAGAATGCCATTTCTCTTCACTTGGCCTTTTCCGGCCAGATGTTTTGTACCAAGTGTCTACTGGTACATTTGTTGGAGGCCTAAAGGTCAATGGCCTCTTGTCTTGATTAGAACCCCTTCTGGGATCATGTCGAAGGTCAGCATTCTCCCTTCTCTTGTTCGCTGCCCTCACGCCTTGTATGTGCTCAGCAGCTTTTTTATCAAAGATAGAACTACATCTTGGACACAGCATCACCTCTGATTTCTTCTTCTGGCATCTTTGTAAAAAATCTGCCAAGTTTTCGTTTTCCCTAGGGAAAGCCGTTTTATTTGCCTGCTCTTGCCTTATGGCTTCTTCTGAAGCTTTAGGGTCAGAAAGTTCAACCATGTTGATATTCATTGTATCCTTATTAGCAAGAGTTAGTTGCTTCATTTGTGTCTCCAGATTCTCCGTCTGGCCTTGTACAGTGGCCAAGTGGGAACTGGGCTTTGGTCCAGTTTTTTGTGTTTCAGCAGTCTTCGACTTCGGGTCTTCGACCGCTTTCTGGACAGCCTCAATTGTTTTCCTGGATAAATTTCCATAAAAACTGCCAAAGATAGGCATGTTGATGTGGTCCTTTGAGACTTCGACCATGTTAATGCCTGGCTTCTTCGACTGGATCCTGGTTGCCTCTATCATGTTCACCTCAGAGGGTTCTGCATAGTGGGCTTCAGCCTTCAGTGGATTGGAGTCGACAGCCATGGGGGATTTGTCAGCAAACTTTAATCTCCCTTCCTCAATAGCGTCTTGCACAAGATTCCTGAAAAGAAAACATTGAGAGGTTTTATGGCCCAAAAAATTATGATATTTGCAAAAACCTCTCTTCTTTCTTTGATCAAGAGGAGGCACTTTTACCCCAGGGGGTATTATCATTTGGCCATCTTTAACTAGCAAGTCGAATATTTCATCACATTTTGTGATGTCAAAACTATAAGTCTTTTTTGGGAACCTATCGTTGGTCCTGTCTGGACCAATGGGATTTTTCCCATTTGAGGGGACTAATTGTTTACAAGAGTATGGTGGCCCTTGCTTTAGTTCTGCTAAATCGACTTCTCCTTCTTCGACAGCTAAAGTATCGTCGAAGGATTCTAGATCTTCGTCATCCATCTCAACGTACGCTATTCTTTCTCTCTTGTGAGTTTTCGTTGCCTTAGCTTTCTCAGCTTTGAGGCGTTCGACCTGTCGAACTCTATCGGCCAGTTGGGCCATGTCTCTTAGGTACTGGGTATCTAGCTTCTTCCTAATGGAATAATCTAAACCCCCTGCGGCCATTTCGACCAGCTCATGTTCTGGCACTTGTGTAAAACATCTCGCCTTAAGCAGCCTAAACCTATTCAGATATTCGTCTATAGGTTCAGTGAAACGTCTCTTCACACTCGCCAGTTCTTTCAGGCTTATCTTGGTTTGCCCCATATAGAATTGTTCATGGAACAATCTTTCCAACTGGGTCCAATGGTGGATCGAATTGGGGGGTAGAGTTGTGAACCAAGTAAAAGCGTTCTTGGTTAAGGAACTTGGGAAGTATTTGATCCTTAGGTTTTCATTATTTGAAATGTCTCCTGCTTCGATCAAATACCTCGCCACATGTTCGACAGTAGATTCTGTCGTGTCCCCAGAGAACTTAGTAAATTTGGGGACTTTGCTTCTAGGGGGTAAGTCAGTTTGTAACACATATTCTGACAATGGAGATGTAAAGTTGGGCCTTCGAAAGCCCATGTTCATTCCATTCTGAGTCATGATTCTTTCGATCATGGTTGCCAGATTGTTTTCCAAACCCATGTTTTGGTATTGGACATGCTGAACCACTTCGTCAGCATTTTGGTTTCTGTTAACTAACCTTACCTCTGGGGCTATTACCCTAGGTTCTTCGACAGGTTGTTCTACAGGCTGTTGAGCCTGATTAATGGTGGTTTCTTCCTCTACAAATATCCCCTGATTTCCTCTTATTTGCGCCCTTTGGGGCTGTCGAATAGGTGGGGGTGCTCCAAAGAAGTCAGCCAAACGCGTCATTTGCGCTGTAACTTGCTGATTCGATTGAGTAGTATTTTGTATTAGAGGATTTAGCACTGTACTCAAAGTTTGTGCCAACATTTGCACCATATCATGGTTGCTTTCGTCCATCTGTTGCCTCAGGACTGTTGTCGAGGCATTTGTAAGGCCATGGGCTACTTGGGACGTTCCTCCTAAGAGTTGGGTCCTATTTCTATTCGCCATGCCTACTCCAGAGCCTTGGAGTGGCGAAGAGGCACTCACGAAAGGGTCTGAATAAGTGGACGCAGCATTCGTCAGGCTTGCCACTTCAGAAGTTGGCATACCATAGAATGGAATAAATCCTGGGGGAACCACTGGCCTTGTGCCAATATTTCCCCTTGGTGGGGGGGTTCCCAAAGGTATTCTGGGGCCTGAAAACGAAGTTATTGGCCCCGTGGTTGTGACTGACACTGCTGGTGTCGAACCAACATTCGTCGCTTCAGTCACGGTCATATTAACCGTTGCTCCCACACTTGGTGGTGGAATTTCGTTGTTGTTTGGCGGATTCGCCATCTCTTCCCTTCTTCTCAATAACATACAACTCGAAAAGATGAGATAATTTTCAACAATCAACACACTGTCCCACCGGGTGTGCCAATTTGTTTACCTAGGGTTTTGGTAAACAACCGCTGATCCTCCAAATGGTTACTTATTTGGTTACTCGCAGGATCGATCAGATTGATCCTATGGACATAGGTTGATTTTGAAGTTTGATTAAGGTGGATAAGGCTTTAAGTAAATTGTTTAAAGTAAATTGCATAAAGGAAAGGCTTGGTAAAATAAACAAGGCTTTAAAGTAAAGGTTCGACAGGAATTTAAAGGAGAAAAGCAAGTAAAATACTGGAAAAGTAAATGACTTTAATTGATAAAATTGGTGTTTCACACATACATTTCTCAACAATTCTTTCGCTCACACTGGGTACTTGAATCTAAATGAGTGACTATGTATTTATTTGTGAACACACGCGAGAAACTACATGTCTACTCCTATTTATACAAAAACATTCCAAGTAACCGTCGGGCAGTTACACTGCTTCGAGATCAAGCCACTTGGCACGTTCTCCATGCTCGACGCTCCAGATCCTTGCACGTTTGCACGTAGTAACTGCTGGAAACCGTTTTCCCTCCAAAGCTTTGAATTTCAAACTGCTCCACTCTGGACCATCGAACACCTTCATCAAGAGACATCTTCGACGAAAACTCCTTCGACGTCGAAGGCAATCAGCCTTCTTCCTTGGAAGAAATCTTCTAAGTATTTTGCCATCTTTCGACGGGCACTTCGACAGGCTTAACCAGTCGAAAACATCTTTCAGCTTTTAATGGCTGCCATCAATCAAAACAAAGGTGTCGAATTTAGGAGCCAACAGGAGGCGCCAAGTGGGATGACTCCTCCCTTGGATAGTTTTCTAAAACATGGTTATTTGCGTAATTTTTTCCGAAACATGATTATTTGTGATTTTTTTAATACATGGTTATTCCAAAAAAAAATTCAGAAAACTAATGTTTTTATAAAAAAAAAGATCCAGATTTATTTATATACAAAAAAAGTTATAGTCACGGGCTTTGTTGTTCAAGCTAATATTTTAACTTTTATGTGTTGTTTATTTATATATACTCTAATTTTTTTAAAAATAATCATATTAGTTATAAAATATAAAATAACCACATTAGTTATAAAAAAATTAGTTACAATCAATTAAATTAATTATCATAAATATTACTCTAATTTTTTAATTTATATTTTTTAAAATATTTATTTATTTTATATTCTTCAAACTATATAAATATGTTATATTAAGAGTCATAATTACTTATTTATTTAATTCTCCTCCACCATTTTCTAGATATAACACTGACTTTTTATTCTCACTTAATTGTTTTGCAATAAAAATCAAATTTAAAAGTGATCAAGTTATACCTCATATTTTCATTAAATGTTTCATTTTGAAGAAAGAAAAAATCAATCATATTAATTTTAATCAATCATATTATTTTACATAATTAATTCTAATCAATCATATTATTTTACATAATTAATTCTAATCAATCATATTAAATAATTTTTTTAGGAAAAATTTGTCCATTAATAACATTAAATTATAAAATTAAATATATTTTTAATCTTCTAAATATACAAATTGAATTAATATTATCTTCAATTGATAAAAATATTAAATTATTCAATTAATTTTAAACAACTATAGTAAATAATTATTTTTAGTAAATATTTATTTGTAGTAAATAATTATTTCTATGCAATACTATTCAACTCATACACAATTTATCTTATTATTTTTTTAATATCTCTTAAAAAGAAGGTTAAGTTTTTGTTTAGTTACAAGTATAAAGTATAAGTATAAAATATAATATTGTTTAATTTTTTTTGTTTGTTTTTGGTAAGATTATAAAGTACAATATTGTGATCTAGAATAAATACATAAGTAATATTTGAATTAAATATTATCAAAATTGTATAATAATATAATATATTCTTAATTATTTTATTATTACAAAAAGTTATTATTACCAAGATAAAGTTACTAATAAAAATACTAGATACCATTTTGACATTGACATATAATATTATATTTTCAAATGTTTAACATATATTGATGGAAAAATATCTCCTTCTTAGAAAATAATAAACTCTTTTATTTATGCAATTCTGTTTTTATTTTTATGTAAATACTAATAGAATGAGGCATAAAATAAAATGGGTGATTTTATTTATTTATTTTTAGATTATAAAAGATAATGTATTATATTATAAAAATTGATAAGATTATAAATATAGTATAATATTGTGACCTAGAATAAATACATAAGTAATGTATGAATTAAATAATATCAAAATTGTTCTATGATCACAAAAAGTCATCATTGAATATTAAGGATAACATAAAATTACTAATAAAAATATTTAATAATAACGAGAGCATGAAGTCACTGATCAAAATATTAAATATTAACGAGAACATGAAATTACTGATCAAAATATTGAATAATAACGATAACATCAATTTACTAATTAAAATATTGAATATTAACGAGAACATGATGTTATTGATCAAACTATTAAATATCAATGTGAACATGAAATTACTAATTAAAATATTGAATATTAACAGAAACATGAAGTTACTGATCAAATATTAAATATTAATGAGAACATAAAGTTACTGATTAAAATATTAAATATTAACGAGAACATGAAGTTATTAATCAAACTATTGAATATTAACGAGAATATGAAACTACTAATTAAAATATGAAATATTAACGGAAACATGAAGTTAATGATCAAACTATTGAATATTAACTGAAATATTAAATTACTTATGAAAATATTAAATATTTATAGGAACATGAAATTATTGATCAAAATCTATCTATTATCTATTATCAATCTATTAAAAGTAAAGTACCTGGAAATTCCAAGTCTAACCTTTTGATTAGATGTTATAACTTTTCTTATTTCAAGGGTATAATAGACTAATCAACACTATGCTGTTACCATATTCATTTGACATTTAATTTTGCTAACATGTCAATCTATCATAATTTTACACTATTTTTTATTTATTTGAATTTCAATTCCAATGTTTCATTCACGGTTAATTTATTTATATTTGAATTCCAATGTTTTTTTTTTACAGAATTTGAATTCTAATGTTTGACTCACGGTTAATGAGGAAGGAATTGGAATGGCCAAATTAGATCTATTATAATTAAATGGAATATTCCACTATTTATCATTACCCTACAAGATTAAATGTATATTATTGGAATTAGAATGAATTATTTTGATATTCCAAGATATCACAACTTCCCATGCATTCTAAACCCTATATATAGCCATTCTAAACCCTTACTCTTTCACTCCTCAATCTTCTTCATTCTCCATTATTTTCAAAAGGTTACGTATTATTTTCCAATTCTTCTTCATTCCCATATTTTTCTTTCACTCCTCAATCTTCTTCATTCTCCATTATTTTCAAAAGGTTACGTATTATTTTCCAATTCTTCTTCATTTCCATATTTTGATTCTCTGTGTCCATTTTAATACAGATTTTGTAACAGGTCTAAATAGTAACATCAATGGCGCGACCGATTGAAGCTGTGAAAGACATCAACGACTCAAACATTTAATTTTGCTGACATGTCAATCTATCATAATTTTACACTATTTTTTATTTATTTGATTTATTAATTTATTTTATTTATATTTGAATTTTATTTATATTTGAATTCCAATTACAATGTTTCATTCACGGTTAATTTATTTATATTTGAATTCCAATTCTAATGTTTCATTCACGGTTTATTTATTTATATCTATTCCTCTCATTTGTTGTTTATGTTTTTTTAGATGCACTATCTATTTTTTGTAAATTTAGAATACAATGAATCACTTGTACAAAGTGTGTTGTAAATACAAATTAAAGAGAATGTATATATGATGAAGATTCAAAAGCCCTGTCCCTGAGAATATGGAAAAGTACATTTGAGTTTAAAATTTGAATTATTGCAATTATAAATTATGTATTATGATTAATTGATAAAATAATTATGATTTATGATTATAAGTATCTTAAAATCATATAAATTATGATTAATGATTTATTGCAAAATGATAAAATAATTTTCAAAAAAATAAATATTCTAAAATGAGTAATGATTAACTTGAAATTAAATATATAAAGTGAATCATTAAAATCGATAAAATTTTCTATCATTTTAAAACAAATTTATTAAAAAATATTAGCAAAATTGTGATTTGTTTAAAATTTTAAGTAAGTATTATTATAGTTTAAATAATATTTGTTACTAAAATATATTAAAAATCATGTATTTTTATAAAATATTATTAAAAAGCATGTATTTTTAAGAAATGTTAATAAAAATCGTCTTATTTTTATTAATATTTCTTAAAATACTTTATTTTGAATATTTCTTAAGAAAATACTTTTGAAAGAAACTATTATACGTATGATAACTTTACAAAGAGTTAATTGATCAATTAATTCAATTAGATCATTTTCAAAAGATTAATCGATTCATTGAAATTCAATTAAATTGAATTAATGAAAATAAAATATATAATATTGATATAATTTTAAATAGCATTCAAAAAGTATTTTAAGAAAAAACTATATAATTTTGAATGCTAATGATATATTTTAAAATAATTTAGATTTTTATAAAAAGTTTAATAAAACAAAATAAAATCAATTGAAATTCTATAATTTTTTAAAACTTATTAAATAACTAAAATTTATGAGAATCTTTTCAATGGTAATTATGATAAAAAATATTAAATGGTAGTCATGAAAATTTAATGATAAATGGTAATCATAAAAAATTAATGATAAAAAGTAAAAATTTAATGATACAATTATTTCTATAAACGGAATAAGTTACAATTATTTTTATACACGAGAATAACTTACAAATATTTTTATAAATGGACACACGAGTTCAATGTGTTTATAAACGCAAAGAAAGTTAGAATAACTTTATAAACGCGAATAAGTTACAAATATTTTTATAAAGGATAAAAATTGAAGTATTAAAACAATTATTTTTAACATGAATAAATTAAATTTTACTTTATAAATTATCACACGGGTTCAAGTCCCTTATAAACGGGAAAAAGTCTATATGTTGATATAAATATTTTTATATACGGAAATAAGTTACAATAATTTTTTTAAACTAGAATAAGTTACAAATATTTTTATAAACAAAAAAAATTCAATTTATTATTCAATTATTATTATAAATCGGAATAAATTACAAATATTTTTTTATAAATAGACACACGAGTTCAATGCGCTTTCTATGTTTGTAACTATATAAATGTTAATTAACTGAATAAATATATACAAATTTGATAAATGAGAGTGAGAGACGTATAATGTGAATTCAGACGGTAACCGTATGATAGCACGAATTTTTTACTATTTAATGTTGTTAATTTCATATTAATTTCTAATGCACCAGTTTTCTAAACGTCGTTTTTAAAGACTTTTCATTGCTATTTTCAGAATATACTATTTCAAATTATTCTATTTTTTTCCTTATATATAATTAATGTTTTTTACTAATTCTAAATTATGACACTTAAATTACATTTTTGCTAACTCTATAGTTTTCTTCTATTAATTGTTTCTTATTCAATTCTTATATTATATAATTTAACAATAAAGACTTAATACTCTCCTGTTTCCAGTGATTTCTGGTAAACAACCGCTAGTCTTCCAAACTATCGAATAATCTTTATTAACGCTACTCAATCTCTCTGGTAACTCACAGGATCGACTAGATTGATCCTAGGACTCCTTGGATATTAAAGTTACTCTCACAATCGAACAATTATTCATGGTTGCTATTGTACAAGTGTTTGGTTTATTTCGATCCTTCTCTCTAAGAGTTTAAACATGTGGTTAAATTGTACATGAAAACTAAATTATACGAATAAATGCTAATTGTAATGCTGATTGAAGAGACATATAAAACTGTATGAAAAATGAAGTAAATGATTTCGATTTGCAAAACATTTAACATAAAAGGTTTCTGGAATGTAGAAGTTTAAAATGTGAAGAAAGCGTTTAATGCAATTTTAAGTAAAAGGATGCGTTTGAAAAACAATACTTGGAAGTAAAGGTATTGAAAGCGTAACAGTTCTCTGAAATATAAAGTGCTCGAAATATAAAGAAAGCAATAAAGAGTAAAACTTTTGAGGAAAAGACTTTGAAATGAAAAGACGATAAATAAAGAAACTTGTAAATGTTATTCGATAAAAAGAAAAGAGGAAAGTACTGGAAATGGTAAAAAGGCTTTCATTAAGTTAGAAATACATGGTGCTATCATACATACATCTCTCTTGCATTCGTTTCCCTTGCCATGTGGTAGTTTGAATGTTATTGAGTATTTTGTATAACAGATATGACACACTGAAATCCTAATACTAAGACTTCTATTTATACTAATTCGACCCTAACGGTCTCGCTATAGGATCATGCCACGTTTCGAACATGCAAGACAATGCTTCTTTCATCTTTCCACGTGTCCCCAAATGCTCCAACACATAACTTTCAAACTTTGAAAGTCCCGCTTCCATTTAAATTTTAAATGCTTTGGTGTTTCTCCGTTTCGAACGCTCTTCCCAAACCTAGCCTCGCTGTTGTTTCGAGACCCCTTTGGATATTTTCCCATGATCACTGTTCGAAGCTTCAAGCTTTGACACACTCATTCGAAACACTGCTTCTGCAACTTCGAAATATGGTGTTCAATTCCATTTTGATCAGAACTTTTAACTCTTTTGAATTCTAGATAACATTATCAAAATCTTCAGCCAACAAATTGCCCCTTTAAAATATGTATTTCGATCTCTTTGAGAAATACCTATTTTAAACATTTATACAAGATTTTGATAGGATTTTCGAATCATCATAACATTTAATGCCTTTGACTCCAGTCACATCAATCATAGCACCTTTTGAGTTCCTTAACCGCCCAGAGTCACTTCACAGCGTGGAGCAGTTATAAGTAATGATTGTTTTTAAATCACGCCTATTACCTATATCACCTTCTCGCCACCTCTTCCCACAGATGAAAGAGTCGTTCTTCTTAACAAAATTAGGAGAACTATTCTCAATGTGGATATCTTCGAAGTGCTTAAGCAAGATAGTACTGCTTGCTATACTATGAAGGAGCTGCTCACAAAGGTTAATCTTTCCAACTGCTCTTTGCCAGTTAGTACTCTCTTGTTTGATCTTCAGAATTTGTTGGACAACGTAACTGGCTACCTTCTCCAAGACGAATCTGCTGCCAAGAAGGTTCATGAGAAACGCATTGCCATGGATGCCGCCTATGAACAAGCTTCGAAGCTTTCTCAAGAAGCTGAGGATCAGGCTATGCATCTGAAGCAGGCGAAAACTGAATATGAGGCTCGAGCTGAGTCCATTCTTATTTGGGAAAGGAAGATTCTGGAACTTCAGCAGAAAGTTAAGGAGGATAAGGAACAACAACTAGCCTTCGAAACTAATCCTGCAGGTAACCAATTCGAAGAGCTTCTCAACCGGGGGCTTGCAGAAATGGAGACTGCAGAACAACTTAAAGGAGAAGTGGCAACCTTGGAAGGTGCCAGGCGGTTTGCTCAGCAGAGACTTGAAACATTTAGAAGCACCTTTAATCGATTGAAAAATAATGTTTATTTCTAAATTTTTATATCTCATCTGACCATAACTTTGGTTTTTACATGTAATATTCGAACAACGCCATTTTGGCATTCTTATCTTGCCATCTTGGCTTTTTATAATATTTTGTTTATGTTGTTATTATTCGAATCTCCCGCAGGCTTGGCTTATATTTCTTTAAATATTTCCCATTAACCTTTAGGACACGTTTATCATCCAAGAGTTCTTCGACTTCGTATGCATTGTTTGAGAATACTTTTAATATTCGAAAAGGTCCTTCCCAATGAGGTGACCATTTACCTAACGCTTTGTTCTTCTTATCCATAGGCAATATGACTCTCCAAACCAAGTCATTAATAACGAATACTTTTTTCTTTACCCTTTTATTGTATGTTCTGGCCACTCTTTCTTTTTGCCTCATCAAAATTTCCAACGCATGTAACCTAATTTCGTCCAACTCAACTAATTCATTCATCATCATTTCCCAATATAATGCAGCTGGAATTTCGTTTTGTTTCTGGATTCGAACTGATTGCAGATGAATTTCTACTGGTAATACTGCATCATGGCCGAATGTAAGTTGGAAAGGCGTAGTGTTGGTGGCTTCCTTAGGAGATGTTCTACAAGCCCACAACACTTGGTCCAGAGTTTTATGCCAATTTCTTGGCTTCTTGCCAATATGCTTCTTGATTAATCCTATTATTACTTTGTTTGCTGCTTCGACTTGTCCGTTTGCTTGAGCATAATATGGTGTTGATGTTAGCAATCTGAACCCCATTTCTTGGGCAAATCCTTGCATCTTTCTACCAGTAAATACAGAGCCTTGGTCTGTAGTTATACTTTCTGGCAATCCAAACCTATAGATAATGTGCTTTTGTATAAACTCGATAATTGCCTCTTGATCAGCAACTACCAAAGGTATAGCTTCGATCCATTTGGTGAAATAATCTACTCCTACCAAGATATATTTCTGACCTTTGGACGAAGCAGGATTTATCTCCCCTATCAGATCCAATGCCCATCCTCTGAATGGTCATGGTTTGATGATCGAATGCAACTCACTTGCAGGAGCGTGTTGAATTCCTGCATGTTTCTGACATTCCTCACATCCTTTAGCAAAGTCTATGCAATCTTTGAGCATGCTAGGCCAATACAAACCATATCGAAATAGCAACCATTTCATTTTATGGCCTGCTTGGTGTGCCCCACATGCCCCATTATGGACCTCAGACAATGCTAAATATGCCTCACTTTCTCCTAGGCATTTCAATAATACACCTTCTTGGGTCTTTTTGAACAATTCGTTCCCCATGAGGAGATATGACAATGCTCTATATTTTGTTTTTCTATCCACCTTTAAAGTTGGGTCTGCTAAATAACTCTTTAATGGACTTCGCCAGTCTGTATCTGACAAAGTATTTATGGCTAGAATTTCGAATCCTTGTTTCTCAGCATATCCCAATCTCATACTTTCCAGATCCGATGGTGTGAATCTAGTAGCCATAACTCTTCCCCTTATTTCGACCAAATCTTTAAGATTCTTGGTAGATACTCTATAACCTGAAGCCAACTGCGCTAAGTCATTTGCTTCTTGGTTTTCTAATCTTGGTATGTGTTGAATGTCCATGTATTCAAACTTTCGTAATAGCCTATTGACTATGATGAAGTATACCATTAAATTTTCCTTTATGCACTTGTATTCTTTTGTGATTTGTTTGACCACCAATTCAGAGTCTCCTTTAATTTCGACTCTGGTTGCCCCCAAGTCCAACAAAGCTTCAAGTCCAACAATGAGCGCTTCATATTCAGCTTCGTTGTTCGAACAACGAGGACCATCCAATTTATACTTGAATTTTGTTGGAATTCCTTCAGGAGAAATTAGAAGGACTCCAACACCACTTCCATTCCTGTGGGTTGAACCATCAAAGTACAATTTCCATGGTTGCATTTCGACGTAACTCATGCTTGTCTGCTCAACCAACGAATGATCCACAATGGAATCAGAAATCACTTGACCTTTCATAGCTTTTAAGGGCATAAAAGTCAATGAATATTCTGTTAAGGCCAGAGCCCACTTTCCAACTCTACTATGCATTATTGGCTTTGAAAGCATATGTTTAATGACATCGAAGTGAGACGAAACATAAACATCAACAGGTTTTATATAATACTTGAGTTTCATACAAGAGAAGTACAAACAGAGACATAGCTTTTCTAAATTGCTATATCTGGTCTCTGCATCATTTAGCACTCTACTTAAATAGTATATGGCTCTTTCGACGCCATTGTTATCCTCTTGTGCTAACATACTACCTATGCTAACTTCAGAGGCAGATATGTACAATCTCATGGGCTTCCCCCATGATGGTGGAGACAAAATAGGAGGCTGGGAAAGATATTCTTTTATTTTGTCAAACGCCTCCTGGTGAGCTTCGTTCCATTCGAAGGCCTGACCTTGCTTCAGACGAAGTAACGGAGAGAAAGCTTGGGTCCTTCCACTCAGGTTCGAAATGAATCTTCTGAGGAAGTTAACTTTCCCTAGTAGAGATTGCAACTCCCTTTTTGACGCAGGTGCTTTCGTCTCCATTATGGCTTTGGTTTTGTTCTGGTTGATCTCAATTCCTTTCTTGTGGACCACAAAACCGAGAAAGTCTCCAGCCTGCACAAAAAATGCACATTTAAGGGGATTCATCTTTAAGCCATGTTTTCTCATCCGTTCGAATGATTGGCCTAAATGATGCAAATGTGCTTCTGCAGATATAGATTTGATGACTATATCATCAATATACACCTGCATGAAGGTTTCGATGAAGTCATGAAAGATTGAATTCATCGCCCTTTGATAAGTTGCCCCAACATTTTTTAAACCGAAAGGCATCACCACCCATTCGTAGGTGCCTAAGGCTCCTGGGCAACGAAATGCTGTTTTTGCAACATCTTCTTCAGCAATGAAAATCTGGTTGTATCCAGAGTATCCATCTAACATGCTCAAGTATTCGAATCCTGCAGCAGAATCTACTAGCATTTCTGCCACGGGCATGGAATATTCATCCTTAGGGGTTGCAGTATTTAAATCCCTAAAATCTATGCAAATCCTTAAAGAACCATTTTTCTTAATAACAGGTACTATGTTTGCTAACCATTCAACGTACCTTGTTGTTCTGATGAATTTGCAGCGCAGCAACCTTTCGATCTCAGCTTTAATTTTTGTGAGAACCGCTGGTGCGAATCTTCTGGGAGTTTGTTTGATGGGCCTCTTGCCATCTTTGATTGGCAGTCTATGTTCGACCAACTCCCTCTTTAAACCAGGCATCTCATCATAATCCCATGCGAAACAATCTTTGTTTTTCCTAAGGACTTCGATCACTTTTTCCTTGAGGCCTGGGCTAAGTTTAGTACTCACGTAAGTTACTCTTTTCGTTTCTTCATCCCCTAAGTTGACTTCTTCGAGCGGGTCCTGTGCCAACATTTTGACACCTGAGTTTATGGGGTCCCTTTCGAAGCCTAAGGGTTCTTTGTCATAGATGGCATCCAACCTTTGATCCATCTCCAATTCTTTGATGGGTGAGCATTTCGCACCTCCCCCACTGACTTCATTCGTCTTTACAGTTGATTCATTTATTTCAGCCTCTAAGGCCGCTTTCGATTCATTCTCAGCCATATAGGCCGAAATCCTTTCGAAGAAGGTAGACTCAGTCATGGTTAAGGTTGTCGAAGTTCCAGCCTGCTGGCCATTTTTGTATAGCACCTTCAACTTCCTCCTCTTCACTGATTATTGTTCTATCCCAGTAAAGACCATCATGACGAAGTGTCATGTAGTAGTGGGCGTTTCTAGTTTCATTCATCTCATCGTTTGGGACACATGGAGCAATCTTTGCCAGATTTTTATCATAATCCCTTTTGTCAACTAAATTGACAGTTGACATAAAGTAACTCTGGTCTGCTTCGATGTTTTCCACGATTCCGTCCTCTCTCCACAGAACTAGTCGTTGATGCATTGACGAAGGAACTGCCCCCACGCCATGAATCCATTCTCTTCCTAGCAGTAGGTTATAGTTGGCCTTGGCTTCGATAACCATAAACATGGTGGGCCTGCAACTTGAGCCTATTGTCAATTCCAACTGGACCACCCCCAGTGTTTTGCCCACTTTTCCCTCATAATTGGATAGAACCATATTATGGGGCTTGATATCTCCTTCGCGGATCTCTAACCTTTTTAGCATGAAATGGGGAATCAGGTTGACTGCAGCACCCCCATCCACTAGAACTTTGTTCACACCATGGACACCTACTTTCGCCCGAATGAAAAGTGGCTTGAGATGATTCTTCATTGCAGGCTCTGGACGTTCGAAGAACGCATTTTGTTCCTCAACAGCCCCATTGTCCATCACGTAGTAGCACACGGGCCTATGTTTCATTAAATCTGTGGTGTCTTCCTCCTCATATTCATTGATTTCGGTTTCCTGCCCAAATTCGCAGGGAAGCACGGACACCACGTTACAGTTCAGGTTGAATGAAGACTCCCCCTCCGATTCGAAGTTATCTGTTACCATATCTTCGTCCTCTTCCGGGCCTGGAATATATTCCTTTGGTTCGTCTCGTTGGTCTTCAGAAAAAAGCCTCCTATTGACTGGAGGTTTCTCTTCAGTCTGATTTTTTGGTTTGTTGGTGCTTGATTCACCTTGTATCTTCGTTGAAGTATCCCCTTTGTTTGCCATAGCTTCTCTCTCAGCCTTTCGAATCCTTTGCTGTCTGCGCCACTGGGATCTTGACATGGGGTTCCTTCCTTTGTAATTCTCTAATCTCACTTCCTCCCTTTTTTGTGTGTTGAATTGCCTCCTGTATGTCACAGCATGGCGTGCATTTCGTTCAGCACTCCTCCATTTGTCTTTGCCTTTGTCATTTCTGACTTGTAGCCATCTATCTGTTGGCACTTCAGCAGGGAGTTTGAAAGTCACTCTTCGAGCAACTTTGGGGTGAGGGCTATCAGGTCTTCGCTGTTTGTATCTGCTGTCGAAACGCGGGCCCATCTGGGCAGTTTCTTGATGGTTCCAGCAAGGGGCGAAGGGGATCGTTTCGAAGGCCCTGGACATGCTTTGGTCATACACAGCAGAACATCTTGGGCAAACCAAACACTTAGTTGCCCCTTTGTAGCAGCGAAAAACAAACTCCAACAGACTCTCTCCAGCCTTGGGATAGCACCTAAAGAGTTGGTTATCCTGGCGCCAATTGTTGCCAGTTCGAGCCCTCTGTACCCTTTCGAAATTTGCAGCAATTCTTTGGTTGCAGAGGATGCTGCACCTAGGGCACAATATCATGCCTGGATCTCCTTTGTGGCATGTCATGAGATAGTCTTTGAGAGTAGCATCTCCAGTGTGATTATCCCCCATTCTGTGCTTTTCTTTTTCTAAGTATTTTTTCACTTCCTCCATCTCAGAACGGGGTCCTTCCATATCCACCATATTTATTTCCACATCCCCCTCTTTAGTTTCGTCATCGCCCCATCCTGTGGGCTTTATATCTTCGATCTGGACCTTCGAACTTTCTGGGGCAGAATATTTGACCAGATAGTCAAATTTCCCACTGGGTTCCCCCAGAGTGTCCCATATTTCCTTCCGAAGGGGAACTGGCTGCGTAATTTGGACTTTCTCCAATTCCAGCCTCAAGCCCTCAGTGACTTGTGTCAATCCTTCGTTTTGATTTCCTTGGCCTTCAGTAGCCTGGGTTTCTCCTGCAACAGCCACAGGTGCAACAATCGAAGTATCTGGCGTATTCTGGATGTCTTCAGTGACTTCCTCGCTGACTTCGACCATCACCCAGTTTTCGACTCCAGTGTCCTTCTCTCCTGTTGGGGCATCGCTTTGATCAGTTTCCACCATGTTGACCTCTCCAATGCATGCAGGCTCGGAGTAGTTGGTGTCTGCGACGTCCAAAGGATCTTCGTCCACTTTCATCTTCACCTTATCAGCAAACTTTAGTCTGCCATCTTTGATCGCGTTTTGAATCAAGTCCCTGAAAAGAAAACATTGTGAGGTCTTGTGGCCTAGGAAACTATGATATTTGCAAAATCCCCTTTTCTTCCTCTGATCCAAGGGAGGTATTTTGACATTTGATGGCACAATTAGTTGGCCATCCTTGACAAGCAAGTCAAAAATTTCGTCACACTTAGTGACGTCGAAGGTGTAAACCTTCTTTGGAAACTTGTCACTTTTCTCATTTTCAACAATATCTTTCCCTTTCGTGGGAACTAACATTTTGCAGGAGTAAGGTGGGGCCTGTTTTAATTCAGCGAGGTCGATTTCGACCTCTTCGAATTCGAATTCAGGATATTCTTCTACTTCCTCAGTCCCAACATAGGAAACCCTTTCTTTCTTACTATTCTTAAAGACTCTGGCTTTTTCAGCTTTTAGTCTTTCGACCTGTCGAACCCTGTCGGCTAATTGAGCCATATCCCTCAAATACCGAGTATCTAATTTCTTTCGAATAGAATAATCCAAACCCCCAGCGGCCATTTCGACTAACTCATGTTCAGGCACTACTGTGTAACATCTGGATTTTAACAGCCTAAATCTATTCAAATAATCATCTATGGGTTCAGTGAATTTTCTCTTAACACTGGCCAATTCCTTCAAACTTATTTTCGATTGTCCCATGTAAAATTGTTCATGGAATAATCTCTCTAAAAGGGGCCAAGTGTCAATAGATCCGGGAGGCAACGTGGTAAACCAAGTGAAGGAGTTTTTTGTCAAGGAACTTGGGAAGTATTTGATCCTGAGATCTTCATTATTGGCTATGTCTCCCGCTTCGGTTAAATATCTCGCTATGTGTTCGACTGTTGACTCGTTGGTATCCCCAGCGAACTTTGTAAATTTAGGGACTTTGTATCCCCTTGGTAAATCAGTATGCATTATACAATCCAATATAGGAGAAGCGTAATTTGGCCTCCTCATTCCCGTATTGAGGCCATTTTGGGCCATGATCCTCTCTATCATGGTGGTTAGGTTATTTTCTGCCAAGATGTTATCGTTTCGAATCCTATGAACGACGGCATCGGCATCTTGATTTCGACCAACAAAAACAACTCCCCTGGGTTGTTCTTCTCGAAGTTCTGGGGCTTCTGGCCTTTCGATCCTTTCCCCTGGTACCATAACTTCCCTTTGTGGGCCCTGAATTACTGGGTCTTCTAACCTTGGTGCTCTGGCCCCTAAGTTAGCTTCTTCTCTGGGTAGTCTCTGAATTGGGTCGTTAGCAATTCGTTCTATAACAGGCATGTTTGTTCGAAATCCCGCCTGGTTCTGCCTACGCCTTTCTGTGGGAGCAAAGAAATCTGCTATTCGACTCATATTGTCAGCGTTTTCCCTGTTCGTCACAGTCACATTCTGAACTATTGGGGCAAATATTTCCTGCATGGTTTGCGCTAACACCCCTATCATGTTGTGGTTGCTGTCATCCATCAATTGCCTAAAAGCCAACTGGTTATCTGTGGTTAGGATAGGCAACGTGCTATAACCTCCTGACCCTTGGTTATTTGTCATAAATTGGTTCGCCCCAGACCCAGATCCTAGTTGTGGGGATGAATTCGAAGTGGAATTGTGTAAACCTGCCATAAAAGATGTTGGCATTCCGTAAGAAGAACTTCTAATTCTATTCCCATCGAAGCCGGGTGGTCTAGTTAATGGTGTGGCTAAATGGGATTGTGTTCCTGGTGGTGGAACGAATCCCCCAGGGTAGCCCATAGTTCCAGTATTTCCTAAGATCGAACTGTTAGTTGATATGCCACTTACTCCAGTGGTGGCTATGTTACTGGTTGAAGATGCAACAGACTGTGCATTCGAAGGGATTACATTAGATGTTCCTCTCGAAATGGACGCGTTAGTGCTTGTTGCATGTGGGTCACCTTGGTTTCCTTGTTGATTGTCTGAATTAGACATTTTGTCCAAACGTTTTCTTCTGGATAAAGGTTGGTTGCTGTTGGTTATCTTACCACTTCTTAGGTTCATAAAACAGCAAATTTCTTATGGTTCCTACGTTTTTGGGATGGCTATGTCTCGACAATCCTTAATTCTGATATCCAACTATTGGTCCCACCGGGTGTGCCAATTTGTTTCCAGTGATTTCTGGTAAACAACCGCTAGTCTTCCAAACTATCGAATAATCTTTATTAACGCTACTCAATCTCTCTGGTAACTCACAGGATCGACTAGATTGATCCTAGGACTCATTGGATATTAAAGTTACTCTCACAATCGAACAATTATTCATGGTTGCTATTGTACAAGTGTTTGGTTTATTTCGATCCTTCTCTCTAAGAGTTTAAACATGTGGTTAAATTGTACATGAAAACTAAATTATACGAATAAATGCTAATTGTAATGCTGATTGAAGAGACATATAAAACTGTATGAAAAATGAAGTAAATGATTTCGATTTGCAAAACATTTAACATAAAAGGTTTCTGGAATGTAGAAGTTTAAAATGTGAAGAAAGCGTTTAATGCAATTTTAAGTAAAAGGATGCGTTTGAAAAACAATACTTAGAAGTAAAGGTATTGAAAGCGTAACAGTTCTCTGAAATATAAAGTGCTCGAAATATAAAGAAAGCAATAAAGAGTAAAACTTTTGAGGAAAAGACTTTGAAATGAAAAGACGATAAATAAAGAAACTTGTAAATGTTATTCGATAAAAAGAAAAGAGGAAAGTACTGGAAATGGTAAAAAGGCTTTCATTAAGTTAGAAATACATGGTGCTATCATACATACATCTCTCTTGCATTCGTTTCCCTTGCCATGTGGTAGTTTGAATGTTATTGAGTATTTTGTATAACAGATATGACACACTGAAATCCTAATACTAAGACTTCTATTTATACTAATTCGACCCTAACGGTCTCGCTATAGGATCATGCCACGTTTCGAACATGCAAGACAATGCTTCTTTCATCTTTCCACGTGTCCCCAAATGCTCCAACACATAACTTTCAAACTTTGAAAGTCCCGCTTCCATTTAAATTTTAAATGCTTTGGTGTTTCTCCGTTTCGAACGCTCTTCCCAAACCTAGCCTCGCTGTTGTTTCGAGACCCCTTTGGATATTTTCCCATGATCACCGTTCGAAGCTTCAAGCTTTGACACACTCATTCGAAACACTGCTTCTGCAACTTCGAAATATGGTGTTCAATTCCATTTTGATCAGAACTTTTAACTCTTTTGAATTCTAGATAACATTATCAAAATCTTCAGCCAACATCTCCTAGTCAAATATAATAATATAAGATTTCTTTTATATTTCTCATTTTATTTCTCAATTTAATAGCCGTAGATTGTTCATCTTAATGAAGGACTTTACAGGCATAGATCCACAGGTAAAATGTGAACGTATCTATAAATATCAACCGTAAACTGTTCATTTTAATGTTCATCTTTTAAATCTTTTTTTTGCTACTGTTTTATATTAATTCAGTATAGAATTCATTTTTGACTAAATTGTAGAATCTTTTTAATAAAATCAAATTAACATTAAAGATTTAATACTCTTTTGGTCAAATATATTAATATAAGAGTTCTTTTTATTTCTTAATTTAAAAGTTGATGCATATTATTAGTCTATATTTGTAACTATGTGAATGTTAATCAACTAAAAAAATATATTCAAACTTGACAAATGAGATTTGACAACGTATAATGTGAATCTAGACGGGACCCGTGCGATAGCACTGATATCTTAGAGCATAAATATCATTGTTTTTTTTAAGAAGTATATAATTTTTCCTATTTGTTCATGCAGACGTGATTTGTTGATAGGACCGACGCTTGCTACAAATATGGAGTTAAATGCCAATATGGTTTACATGAGACATATACTCAACTGAAAACATGATAACATACTTAATAATTTAATAATCTATAAATGTAATGTGAATCCAGACGAGACCCGTGCGATAGCACGAATTTGTTACTAGTATTAAATATTAAAGAGAACATCAAATTACTGATCAAAATATTTAATAATAACAGAGACATGAAATCACTGATCAATATAAAATTATTGATCAAAATATTGAATAATAACAGAAACATGAAGTTACTGATCAAAATATTAAATAATAATATAATAAATTGATCTAAATATTTTTAATATATATATATATATATATATATATATATATATATATATATATATATATATATATATATATATATATATATATATATATATATATATATATATATATATATATATATATATATATATATATATATATATATATATATATATATATATATATATATATATATATATATATATATATATATATATTATTCAAATACTTTAAATAAATTATAGACAAATATATTTATAAAAAAAAACTTATTTATTTTTATATTTTAACAACAAATGCTAGTACCCGTGCCTAAACAAAAAATAAAGCAAACAGTTGTTGTGATGTTTCTTTTTCTTTACTTGAGAAAAAGATAGGCACGAGCGTTTTGCTACTGTACCCCCACGATCCACCATACACCCCTCATCATCTTCTCCGCCCTTTTCAGGCTCTCTCTCTCTCTCTCTCTCTCTCTCTCTCTCTCTCTCTCTCTCTCTCGATTTCAATTTTCAATTCTCTTTAAGACTTCAATTTTATCTTTTTCTACTTTTTGACTTTGATTGCTACGACGTTACCCCTTCAAACCCTTGTTCTTCCAGATCTGCTTAAAGTTCATTTCTTTGGTGGAATTTCACCTCGTAATTTCTTGCCCTCTACTTGTTTTACTTCATTCATCTCAAAACTGGTTTGATTTGATCGCGGGTTGCTTCTTCTTTAGTTGTTAAATTGGTGAATTGTGTTCTAGGGTTTATAAGATTAATGTGTAGATTAATTTTTTCTTATGATTTGTGCTTTCACTTTAGTTTTGTTCAATATTCCTGCTTGATTTTTGATGGAGCTTTACCTTGATTTTAGGATGTAGTTGAATTTAATATTATCTTATGCTGCATTGGACAGGAAATGGCAGAGGGTGAAGATGTTGCAATGTCGGGTTTGAAGTCTTTGCCGAGTCAATCACATGAAACATGGAAGGAAGGGATGGAGAGAAACCAATCTCAAGTTGATATATTGCAAGAAAAACTTAAGGAGATAAAGGCTTGTATACATGGATCAGAGGAGGACTCGAAAAAGGAACTAGAGGTTTTGTGGCAAAGAGTTAGGACTACTAATACGTTGCTTACGTACTTAAAATCGAAAGCTAGAATCATGGCTATTCCTCATCTAGCACATACGTCTTGCGGGATTAAAAAATTAGATGGAGTAGGGCTTGTTGATAAAGACGGGATTCCGTTATCGGGTTGGTCTAGGAATGTTGATCTTTCTTCGTTTGATGGGAAAGACGAAGAAGAATCTTGGATAGGGATTGAACGTCATCAAGGTTCGTTGGACGAACAAGATGCGGTTTATATAGGTGAGATGCTGAACTCTGTTCAGATGGTCACTGATGTGATGGAAGTGCTTGTCAAAAGGGTTTTGTTGGCGGAATCGGAAACGACAATTGAGAAGGAAAAAGTTAGTTTAGGTCAGGAGGAGATTATGCGGAAGTCCGCTCAGTTAGAGAATTTGTCTATGAAATTGGAAGAAATGGAGAGTTTTGCTTTGGGAACAAATAGTATTTTGAATGACATGAGGCAAAGAGTTGCGGATTTGGTGGATGAAACAACTAGACAGAGAGAGCGGGCTGCTGAAAATGAAGAAGAGCTTTGTCGAGTGAAACAGGAATTTGTTTCACTCAAGTCGTATGTCAGTAGTCTAATCACAGTGAGAGAAACTTTACTATCCTCAGAGAAGCAATTCCAAACTATTGAGAAGCTGTTTGAACGGTAAATGTTTACTTCATTAACCATTTAATTGTCACATGCAAGTGCCTGGATAATTATCTGGTATATGAGCTGAATCTGATTATTTGACTTAGTTGTGTTGGCATAATTCCTGCTTCATTTCTATACTAAATTTAAATTTCTCTAGTATAAGTTGTCTTGGTGGAATATGACAGGGAACTGATTGCCTGCATCTCACTCCTTCCTCCATTTCGCTTTACGTTCATGTTCCTCTTTATGATTCTGTTTTATAATCTCATGCTACCATATTTGTTAGACGCTTGCGTAACAGACTCCTCCAGTATATTTCTCTTTATTTCCCTTCAGAGGAAGAACTCGGTTGAAGGAGAAAAGACCAATAACCATGGTTTGAGTAATGGGAAATACTAGGTCTCTGATTTTGAGAGAGAGAGAGAGAGAGATGGGATGTATTTTGTATATGTAAAACTGAAATCGTTAATGCTTGTTTTTCTTTAAAGCTGAGATAAATCTGTTTCTAAATTTTGTTATGAACCAATCCCATTAAATGGGGTCGGTTACATGGATAAACTTTCGCCATAATGTTCTATTCAGGACCATGCTTCTATCCAAATTGTTAATCTTGAGATCTTTCTTAATAATTTCTATTATAGTCTTTCTAGGTTTTCTTCTTCCACTAGTTGTTTGACTTCTCTCCATATGATCTACTCTCTTTACCAGCGAATCTACATTGTCTTCTCTCTACATGCTCAAACCACCTAAGTCTATTTTCCACCATCTTCTCTACTATAGGTGCTACCCCAATACTCTCTAATATTTTCATTTCTAATCATATCCTGTCTAATCTTACCACACATCAAACGCAACTTAACCTCATTTTATTCAAATGAGTTTTGTTTTTTCAAATTTGCATTTGAAAACCAAAAACTAAAATTCACAACCATGTCAAACAGGTCCATAGTTCTCAAATGTAGTTTTCTGAGTTATGATTGAGTTACCTACAATACTTTTATTTGAAGGTATTGTGAAATCGTAGCCATTTCACAGCCACAATGAGAGAAACTTTACTATTCTCTAGGTTGGCTTCTAAACAGTAGTGTGAAATGGCCACCATGGCACTGCCTTGGTGGAATGGAATGGCGGATTTTCTTACAACCTCCATAGGCAGTTTATGAAAGAATTCCCGCCATGTCGGCATCAGAGGCCCCTACGGGATGGGATGTTTATATTGTGGATTTTCGCCCTTTTTCCATATTTGCCATCTACCACACTATTTCCAAATCATCAATAACATAAAATAATTTAATGAGTTGTTTCGTGCAAAAATATCACCTTGTTGGAAGTTGACATGCTTACAATGTATTTTGATGGCTACTCTCATGTTTTTGTGTAAGTATGATTTAAATGCGTTACTTTACTCGTTACTGTCTGCCCTTCAATGTGTCTCTCCTTGTTCAAGCTACCTTTCTCTGTTGTTTGAATCAGATAAGGACTAAGGTATAATGGGGTATCCAAGTTCCACATCTAGTAGTATGAGATCCTTGGTGGGGTATATAGTGACTTGGCTCTTCATCATTGATAATTAGATTTTAATCGTGGGTTCCCTAAGTGCTTATATACCTATCATAAATTCATAATTATTCTTTTCTGTCGTTGAATTATTGTGATTTTGTTTATATAATATGATTATGCAACATGTAGACAATAGCATTCATGCATTTACATGATAGTTATGATTAGTTTTGATTACAGTGTTCATATAGAAGATTTATTTTCATCTAGAATTAAAGTTACATGTCTTCACGTGTGATTTTTTCTTTCTTTCTCGGAAGCAGGCTAGTTGGAAAAACTACCCAGTTGGAGGGTGAGAAAATGCAGAAAGAGGCTGAAGTTCAGAAACTTATGGAAGAGAATGTGAAGCTGAGTACCTTGCTTGACAAGAAAGAAGCTCAACTTCTGGCATTGAACGAACAGTGTAAGATGATGGCCTTGAGTGCTTCAAACATGTAAAGTCTCATATGTACTCTAGAATTTGTTTGAGGCCCTCTAATCCTGAAAAAAAACATCAATGCGTGCGGGTGCCATAAACATCACGAATGTGTTTACTTCATTTTCTGATGACATTTCTATGCCTTTCCGTGGAATGTAAACTTGGTGTGCTTTCATTCATGAAAAAAAAATATATAAATTGTCTCTTCAAAGTACATTTTGAAGACGTGAAGCTGGATCATCAACTTCACATCATGGGTAACCCATCAAATACTGAGAAATCCTTGGCGCTCTTATAACTAAAGAAGTATAGTTTGATGGCTTTGCACTGATGCTTTTAAAATTTGATACAAGGAGTCGTTCCTTACTTGAACCATTGACTCTAATACCGGTGATGGGTCATGTTCACAAATGAGTGAGATATTACACTTTTATCAAAATCTTAACTAGTCTTTTCAATTATAAAATATTAAACTTTTATTTTTTAAAGTAACATGAGACTTCTTACTTAAAAATTGTATCACAACGTAAACTATATTATTAAAATGTTGTGACATATATTTGAAAATAACAATAAAATGCTCATATGTTCCAGGAACATCTAGAAGATCTTTCACTGATTTGAGGGCATTGCTCTTCATTATCTTTTAACACTAAAACCAACCCGAGTCCTTACTTCCAAGTTTCCGAACCTCTCTTAGCAAGATGGGTTTTTCCTCATAAAATAATCTTAAAATACAAATCTGCAGTGGGGTAGTATGAATCAAACTGTCTTACATGGTAATGATTTTGACATCGTTTATGCTGACTAATTTGTTTGTCCGGTTACCGGAGTTGATTTTGATTGGTCTAGTTTAGATTAATAATCAGCTAGTAGAATATTCATGCATTTATAGTGTATTAGTATGGTACGATGTAATATTTCTGTTAATATTCAATATTTTAATTAGTAACTTCATGTTTTTATTAATATTCAATGTTTCAATTAAATATTTAATGTTTTGATCAGTAATTTCATGTTCTCGTTAATATTCAATATTTTGATCATTAACTTCATATTCCCGCTAATATTTAATATTTTGATCAATAATTTCATATTTCTGTTAATATTTAATATTTTGATCGGTAACTTCATATTCTTGTCAATATTCAATATTTTGATCAATAAATTTATGTTCTCGTTAATATTCAATACTTTGATCAGTAATTTCATGTTTTCGTTAATATTTAAATTTTAATTAGCAATTTCATGTTCCCGTTAATATTCAATATTTTGATCAGTAATGTCATGTTCCCCTTAACATTCAATATTTTGATTAATAACTTTATATTTCCGTTAATATTCAACAATTTGATCCATATTTCCATTATAATTGTTTTAATTTAAAATTTAAAAAAAAAATAGTAAGTATGATTTAGCATAAACAATATTTGGTAAATTTTAAATAGTCTTATTATTTTGTACGGCATAAACAATATTTATCTTATGCATAAAAATATCATTTCTATTATTTTTAAGTGAAAAAATTATATGATAAAAAAATTAAAAAATATTTAAGATTCTTTAGATTAATATGTAATAAAAATAAATGATAAAGATTTACAAGTTCGTTATTAGTCTTTTAAAATTAAACCAACTCTCACATCTGTTGTTTAAAATTTGTTGAGAAAAAATAGATTATAAATAGAGGAATGCTATTCAAGCCTCACAAGATAACCTTTCTGATCTTACCGGATCAGACTTGGACCGTCACGACTGGCTCCGAGCTGAAGTTGAACGAGATGGGGGGGGGGGTACCTGCAAGGCACTCCGATGCTAAAGTGAGTGGTAGTACGAGCAGGCAAAAATGTATGTATATGAGTAAGAGAATGAATACCCGACCCTCTAGGAATAGAGGGTATTTATAGCCCCCAGCGCGGGGCCAAGGTCCCTTTATTGGGCCGGCCAGGACTGGCCCAATAAAGGAACTGCCAAGTTCTACGTGCGTAGTAGGGACCCGCACGTGGTCCCCTTCCTGGTGATGCTCTGCGAGAAGTACGGAGGGACGAGGATGCGGTCTTTCCGGAGTTCAAGGGATGGAGTAACGGTCATAGTCTGCCCTACGAGGAAGGTGCCCGAGCTGGGCTCGAGCTGAATTTCATATGGTCGACGACGTCGTGTTCGTGGGGCAGTGGCGGGCACGGCTGCAGCTTCTGGTCGACGCGCTGGAGGGCATCTTTGAGCGCGCGCCCCTTGTAGAGTTGCTTGGATTGGGCCTTCGTTCTTGCTCTTAGGCCAGGACGGGCCTAGTCTAGAATAAGAGCCCCCCAAGTCGTGGCTCCTAGAGCAGGAGTCATGGCTTGATCTCAATCCGTATTCATTACGGGGCCTTACGCTCGGCCAGGATATTTGCTTCCCCGTGGACGCTCGAGGAGTTTCTCCTGCGTCGCGTTCGTGAGATAATCCCTTTTGAGGCGTGTTCGGGGGACTCTTTACGGGCTGAGCTCGATGAGTGTACGAGGCAACCCTGGGAACCGTGACGCCACCCTATTGAAGGTAAAGTCATCATTGCCTAGGGGAGTAGATGTCGAGGAGGGGGAGCTCGTGGTCCCCCTGGGGCGACGTTTCGTATTCCACGTCATCCATATAAATAGGATCATTGGGTCCCATAATCCGTTTTCTTCTCTTCGCGCTTCTCCTCCTTCTTCTGACTTCGCCGCCGCTGTTTTTCCAGAATTTCATAGAACCACCGTGCTTTCCGCCGTTGATTTTCTTCCCTGCCGCCGTACATCTTTCCTGATTTTCAAGTAAGCGTTTTATCCCTCATGTTTTTCTCTGTGGTAGGTGATTTTTCCCGTTATTTGTATGTTAGAAAATCCGCGTCTGAGATTAGCCTCGGTACATTCGTATTCCTGCCCGGCATATTCATGTTTATGTCCGGTGAATGCATGTTTGTGCCCGGTAAACGCATAGTTTAGGCATGTGACTCACAATGCTGCCCGAGATCTTCATGATTCTGGGCGCCTAACTTATGATATTGCTTGGTAAACTCATAGTTCTAGGTTTAGGATTCATGATATTGCTCGTCATATCTATAGTTTAGGTCGACGTACTCGTGATTGGCCGGAATGTTGGCCCATTTAGGCAGTATGTAGGACGACTCGTCGTGGCACCTTGGCATCGGGGAGGTGACACCAGACTCTTGTTTGAATCCTCAACGTTTTAATCGTGTGTGGAGTATGACTCGGCTTGTCGTGCCCTTCTTCCCGTCAGTTGTGGCGAGCGTATGGATTTGCTCCCAAATTGACTGGTTTCTTGTGCTTTGTAGGTAAAATGGCTGATGAACCGTGTTCCTCGGGGCGCAATGAGGTGGAAGACCAAAGCGCCGAGGAAAATGTGACTCTGATTGATACCATTGATGATCCTTTGCTAGAGTGGGTGGGCGCCGAGCCTAGAGGGATTGCTTCTGCTTATAGTCGGCGCAGTCGGAGCGCGTACACTATCGTCGAGCAGGGCGGTAGTCAGCCAGGCTTCCAGAAAAATTTTGTCGTCACCAGACCGTCTCTTAACGCGCGGATCTGCTCGGAGTTCTCCGAGTATGGGTTTCCCATGTATGAGATCGCGTTTAAGGACCTCGGCCTAAAGCTCCCCTTTAGTGATTTTTAGGTTGGGGTCTTCAGTCATTTGGAGCTGGCCCCCTCGCAGCTTCACCCCAACTCGATTGCCTTTCTTCGGGCATTCGAGCTGGCGTGTCGCTTTTTAAGGATTGGGGCGACCATACCTCTCTTCTTCAGAGTCTTTCATTTACAGCGCTAGTCTCGGGGAGGTAGGCACAGTTGGGTTTCCCTGAAACAGTCGAAGAGCCTGTTCAGGATGTATATGGATTATGTCCGGGGTTTCAAGGACAAATGGTATATCGTGCGGCCGATCACCCAGACTGCCCTAGATTCTGTGTATGAAGAAGAGACTGCAGTGACCGACGATAACGGGGAGCCTCTTATCGATGATGAGGGTCGCCCGGTGTTAGGGCGTGTAGCTAAGTTTCCCTTGCATTAGAGCTCGCGCCACTATGAGCATGGCACCGGGCATTACAATACGCCCGCGGGAGGGATGAGTACCGAAGACGAGGAGGCCTACGGTACCCTCTGCAGATATGTCGACAGTTTCTTTCCTGCTCGGTGGGCCACGAGGGAGGGAAAGGACATTCTCGACGAGGATGGTTACCCGACCTTCGAGGCCCGTCCTATAGATACAAAGGCGCTTGTGGAGTGCCAGTCCTACGGGCAGGCCGCGAACCTGCTAGGTTGCTTTTTTTTTCTTATAGTCTTGTTCTAATTTCTTCGTTTGTTACTTGCTCGTAACTAACCCAGGTTTTCTTTTTTGCAGGTCATATAGCCGGGAGAAAGGAGAGGCTTCTGAAGTTGACACATGATAAGAAAGTCAACAAAAGAGTGGTGCGAGCTCCTCAGGCAACGAGGATGGGCCCGCCAACTAGTTCGGGTGATGCTTCTGGCGGGTCCCCGGACTCCCAGGATGTCGAGCAGCATGCTGATCTGATACCGAGGAAGAGGAACCGGGTAGAGAGCCAGCCGGAGGTCGGCGAGGAGTCTGGTGCGGTGAGGTCCTTTGGGTTGCCTCCCTGTTTTAAAGAGGAGGGCTTCTTCGAGGGGTTTCCCTTGACTGTAAGCGCCGATGAAGCTGATACCATTAGGCAGCTAAGTAAAGAAAGCCGGAGAAAGCATCTGGCCGCCAACATGGTCGGGATGGTCAAGATGGCCGAGATGGCCGTTGTCCTGGCTGAGGAGGGGGCAGACTCTGACCGCGTCAAAAAGCTGGAGCAGGAGAAAGCTGCCCTTGCTGTGAGCTCTCGAAAGTTGAAGGCTGCCCTGGAGCGCTCTGAGGAGATGTTCCGCGAGCAAGCCGAGTTGCTGGCCGCGGAGAAGGAGAACTCGGGGAAGGTTGCCGAGGAGAGGGACTACTTTTGACTGGACCGGGAATGCTTGGAAGCCGACAACGGGCGTCTCGCCAAAGAGGTCGAGTATCTGAAGGCCGCCATGCTTCCCGCTGAAGATGAGTCGGAGGAGACAGCCCCCTTGCGGAGTCGCTCTGAATTGGTCGTTCGAATTCAACTCCTCGAGACGGACTGTGTTGGCGCCTTGGAGGATGGCTTTGAGGCCGTGGTTAGCCAACTCACTTTATTGAATCCTGGTTTAAATACCGAAGGGGCGGGCTTCATGTCCCAGATCATCGACGTCCAGGTCGTGCCTCCGCCCGAGTCTCCTGTCTTCGACGCTGGTAGCCCCGGGGAAGTCTAGCCGTAAAATTCTGGTCGGGCCTGCGCGCCTGTTTACTGATAGTTGTTTTTGGGGCCTGCGTGCCCGTGCGTATTTTTTGGGCCTGCGTGCCCGTTCTTGTAATTTCTGAACATCGCCGGCCTTCTTGGTCGGTTTATTTCTATTTGTTTTTTGCTTACGAGCTTTTGAATGAATGTTTGCTTCAACCTTAATTATTTGCCCGTGTCTATGTTTTCATATATTGTGATAAAATTTGCCTAAGTTATGTCCCCGAGTCTCGTCTGTGCTCGGCTGTCACTTTGTGGCAAATTTGCCTAAGTTTTTTCCTCGGGACATGCTTGTGCTCGACTTGCTATTTCGTGGTGAATTTCTCCTAAGTTACAACCTCGAGGAGAGATTCTTTTCGACCCTTTGGATGGTCCGACGTACTTCGAGATGCGTCGGGCGTGCAGAGTAAAGCCGCTTACTCGGGCGTATGACCCGGATTGGGGTCGCTTGCCCGTGGCGTGAACTGCCCATAGCGAGCTGGGTGTTCTGCCATACGGGTACTTCGACGGTGGAGCTCAATTGAGGTGTCCATGTCGGGCACTGTCGTTCATGCTCGTTTGGCTGAGCGATGTTATGTCGTTTGGGCGTAGATTGGGCCTGTACCTTGGCCTTTCTACGTGGTCGAGACGTTTCTCCCCTTTGAGCGGACGTGGATGTCCAACGGCGAGAGTCCTTGGTGTTAAGGGTTTTTAACTATAGTACTGCTTTAGTTTAGCAGCGTTCCAGGGTCGTGGTAGTGGTTCTTCGTCTAGTTGCTCGAGGTAATATGCCCCGGTACCTGTGGTTCCGTGGACACGATAAGGCCCTTCCCAGTTCGCGGCCAATTTCCCTTCGCGGGAGTCTTTTTGGTTTCTTCGTAACACCAGGCTGCCGATTTCGAACTCGCGTTTAATGACCTTGTCATTGTGATGCAGGGCCACTCGTTGTTTTAGGGTGGCCTTGCGTAGGGCCGCCCCCGATCGGATTTCCTCGACTAAGTCGAGTTCGCCCCTGAGGGCCTCGTCGTTCATTTCTTCGTCGAGGGGATTTTCTGTCCGCCTGGAGGGTTCCCGGATTTCTACTGGGATGACGGCCTCGGTGCCGTATGTTAGTCGAAAGGGGGTCTCGCCCGTCGTCGATTGGGGCGTGGTGCGGTATGCCCACAAGACACTGTGCAGCTCCTCGACCCAACCTCTTTTTGCTTCGCCGAGCCGGCATTTGAGTCCCCGGAGGATTACTCTGTTTGCAGATTCGACTTGCCCGTTGGTTTGAGGGTGCTCGACAGAGGTGAAGTGTTGTTTTGTTCCCAGTTTGGTGACGAAGTCTTGGAATCCGTGGTCGGTGAATTGGGTGCCGTTGTCGGTCACCAGTGCTCTCGGGATCCCGAATCTGGCGAGGATGTTTCTTTTGTAGAAACGGAGGATGTTGTGCGAGGTGATCTTCGCGAGAGCCTCGACCTCTATCCATTTCGTGAAGTAATCCACGACCACAATGAGGAATTTGTTTTGGTAAGTTCCTTGCGCGAAAGGACCGAGGATATCCATCCCCCACCATGCGAACGGCCACGGGGATGATATTATGCTCAGCTCGTGAGGGGGAGCGAGGTGCATGTCGCCGTGTCTCTGGCACTTGTCACACTTCTTAACGTGTTCCTTGGCGTCCTATTGCATTGTGGGCCAGTAGTACCCCGCTCGTAGGGCTTTCCTCGCCAAGGACTTACCGCCCATGTGCTGGGCGTTAATCCCTTCGTGTATCTCCCGTAGCACCTCGGGGACTGTGGATTCGTCGATGCATTTCAAGAGGGGAATGGAGAATCCCCTGCGGTATAGTTTGTGCTTGAGCACCACGTAGGAGCATGCTCGTCGTTTAGTGATGGTTGCATCTGTCTGGTTCGCGGGGAGTTCGCCATTCGTCAAAAAATTGTACACTGGGGTCATCCAGGACGAGGCATCTCCTATATCGTGAACCTCGACTAGTGTCGAGGACCTTTCGATGCTCGGGCGTGACAGGGATTCTTGTATGACGGATTTGTTTCCGCCCTTCTTTCTCATGCTCGCGAGTTTGGACAATATGTCTGCCCTTGTGTTTTGCTCGCGCGGGACATGTGATATTTCTGCTCGCTCAAACTTTGTCATGTATTTTTTGACTAAGCTTAAGTATTCGACGAGGCTGTCGTTTTTGGCTTGGTAACTCCCTTGGACTTGGGAGGCAACGAGTTATGAGTCTGTGAAGATTTGTATCTCGCGGGCTCCCAGGTCCTCGGCTAGCCTCAGTCCTGCGAGCAGGGCCTCGTACTCTGCTTAGTTATTCGACGTCGGGAAGGAGAGGGTTAACGAATATTCGATCACTATGCCTTCCTCATTTTCCAGGAGGATCCCCGCGCCACTTCCGGACGAGCTGGAGGCTCCGTCGACGAAGATGGTCCATTTGTGTTCCTTCCCGGCGGGCGGGTCGTGAGCGGTCATTTCCGCGACGAAGTCGGCCAGGGCTTGTACTTTCAGAGCTTTCCTGCTCTCGTATTGAATGTCGAATTCGGAGAACTCTAAGGACCATTTCAGCATTCGGCCCGCCATGTCCGGTCGACCTAAGAGCTGTTTCACCCGTTGGTCGGTTTGCACGATGACCGTGTGGGCCAGAAAATAGTGTCTGAGTCTCCTCGCTGCGTTGACGAGGGCTAGAGATACCTTTTCTATCTGTTGGTACCTGCTTTCGGGTCCTTGTAGGGATTTGCTCGTGAAATAAACGGGTTTCTGCCCGTCGGTGGTTTCACGGATGAGAGCCGCGCTGACGGCTTTGTTTGAGACGGCCAAGTATAGGAATAAATGCTCCCTGTTGGCTGGTCGAGATAACACGGGTGGTTGAGATAGACTTTGCTTTAGGTGGTGCAGTGCCCGTTCACACTCCTCGGTCCATTCGAAGGCTGCTTCTTTGCGAAGGAGTCTGAAGAAGGGGAGGGCGTGCTGAGCGGACCTCGCGACGAAGCGGGACAATAACGTGAGCATGCCGTTCATGACTTGTATTGATTTCTTCGATGTCGGGGTCGGAGGTTGGAGAACGCTCGACATTTGTTGGGGTTGGCTTCAATTCCTCGTTCTGTTAGGTAGAATCCGAGGAATTTCCCCGCCTTGACTCCGAACGTGCATTTTTCGGGGTTGAATCCCATCTTACATTGTCTTGTTTGGGCAAAGACTGCCTTGAGGTGTGTTGCATGATCGGTGTCTGCTCGAGATTTGACGATCATGTCGTCCATGTAGACCTCGAGCATGTCTCCAATCTGCTTGTGGAAAACCCTGTTCATCATACGTTGGTAAGTTGCCCTAGCGTTTTTTAGTCTAAAGGGCATTACATTGTAGTAATAATTGCCCGAGCTGGTCATGAAAGCCGTGCAATGTTTGTCGCCCATGGCCATCGGGATTTGGTTATAGCCCGAGTAGGCATCCATGAACGACAATGTTTTGTAGCCGGCCGAGTTGTCGACCAGCATGTCTATGTTCGGTAAAGGGAAAACATCTTTCGGGCAAGCTCGGTTGAGATCGGTATAGTCAACACACATCCTCCATTTTCCATTATTCTTTTTAACAAGTACAACGTTCGACAACCAGGTTGACAACCGGGCTTCAGAAATAAAATTTGCCTCTAGGAGGTCTTTTACAACTTTTTCAGCAGCCTCCGTTTTCTCTGGAGACTGCCTACGCTTACGTTGTACTACGGCCTTAGCGGCAGGATCTATGGCGAGACAGTGACAGGCGACCTCAGGGTCGAGTCCGGGCATCTCCGCGGCGCTCCAGGCGAACAGGTCAGCATTCTCGCGCAAGCAGGCTTTGATCTGCTTCCTTGCCAGGTCGGGGAGGTCGATGCCAATCTTTACTCCTTTGCTCGGGTCTGCACCGAGGGGGACAAGCTCAAAGTCCCCGTCCGGTATTGGTCGGAGGGGAATTTGCTCGCCGTTGGGAGGTTCATCCTGATCGAAACGAGCATCCAGAGCTATAGAGTCGACCTTTGGTGGAGCTTTCTGGGCTTCCTCCTTGGCGGGCTCTGGCTTGTCGGGCTCCTGTCGTGTCGTTGTCGGTCTTTTGGTGGGTCTTGTCCCAACATCGACAGTGTCGCGCCCCTTAGACGCGGCGTTGAAACACCTCCGAGCAGCGGCTAGGTCGCCCTGGATGGTAGCTACCCGTGCCCTTTTGGTGTAGAACTTCATCTTCAGGTGGACGGTGGAGGGCACCGCTGTCAGTTCTGCCAGTGTTGGTCTCCCCAGGATGCAGTTATAGAGGGACGGGCAGTCGATGACGAGGAAGCGTACTTTAACCTGCCTTGTCGCCGTGCCTTCGCTAAAGGTAACCATGAGCTCGACGTATCCCCAAGGCTTGGAGGTCGAGCCGTTGAATCCTTGTAAGTCCGTCCCTACATACGGTGAGAGATGTGAGTCGTCCAGCTGCAGAGTTCAGAACAATTGGCTATACATTACATCGACGGAACTTCCTTCGTCGACGAGGATGCGATGCACATCGAAGTTGGCCATTATTGCCCTTATCAGCAAGGGGATGACTGCGTTGGGGGCTCCCCCGGGGAGCTCTTCCAGGTAGAAGGTGATGGGCTCCGACCTACCTTTTACCCTCTCAAATGTCACCGTTTGCGGAGGTGCCGCGTCGACCAGTTCATCCAGCTTCCTTTTAGCCGAATTGATAGTCAGGTCGTTGAATCCTCCGCCATTGATGACCATGGCGGAGGGGAAATATTCCCATCTGCTCTGTGTTGTGAGCGGCTCCTGCAGGTGTTCGAGGATGTTGAAGTCCTCGGGTCTGGTGATGGAGAAGGAGGTCTGGACGGGGACCGACTCGTCAGATGGTCGGGCGTCTTCCTCCAGTTCTCTTGCTTCCCGGGCGTCACGACGAGGAGCGTCATTTCGTCGGTATTGTGCGAGCCTCCCTCCCTTGATGAGGGTTTCAATGGCGTCCTTGAGGTGGATGCAATCTTCAGTCAGATGGCCATGGCTCCTATGGTACTGACAATACTTGCTCTTGTCTACTTCGGGCTTGGCGGGAGCAGGTCGAGGACATTTGATGCCGCCGTCTTTAAAGTCCGTGCTGGCACACTCCGCCAAAATGCGCTCGCGGGAAGCTGTGAGCGGAGTGTATTCGGTAAAACGCCCCGAGGGTCCTCTTTTCTCTCGGGCTTCTCGGGGTCTGTCCTCTTTTCTTTTCTCCCTGGCTCGTCGAGGAGGAGCAGCTTCCTGGCGCGGGTTGCTGCTGGATCCACGTGTCCTGGGGTCTCGGGCTCTGTTGGCCGCCTCCCTCTCCTTGTAATCCATGTACGCCCGCGCCTTCTCGAGGAGGGCATCGAATGTTCTAGGTGGCTCGATGCCCACTGCCTTTTTGAATTATGTGCAGGGGAGGAGCCCCCTCTCCAGCAAATATCTTTTCATGTGATCCACGCAGGGGACCTGTATGACTTCGCGGTTGAAGCGATTGATAAACTCTCTCAGGGTTTCATCCTATCTCTGGATGATGGCCTCGAGAGCCGCCTCGGTCTTTGGGTGTCGTCGAGACGCAGTGAACGAACTTATGAATTGGTTCTTCAGGTTTCGCCACGAGGTGATTGATCCCAGAGCGAGGCCTTTATACCAGTCCATGGCTGCCTTTCTGAGGGTCGTGGGAAACAACCGGCATTTGATGGGTCCCCCGACATTGTGGTAGTGCAGCATAGCCTCGAACCCGTCTATGTGGTCGACCGGGTCCGCGACTCCGTCATATTCCTTCAGATGTGGAGGCTTCTCCATGCCCGGGGGAATGGGAGCCTCCATGATGGCCTGTGACAGGGGACCGTGGGGGTCGTCCTCGTCACTTCACTCCGGGGACAGGGATGGGGACCTGTAATATTGTCGAGCCCGACGGTCCTGGTCATGCTGGGTATCTCTCGAGCGTGGTGCTCGTTGGTTGATTCTTCCATGCCCGTCTCCGGAGTGTCTTCTTTCTTGTCGTGTGGGGGCGTGGCCGTGTCCCCCGACTTCAATGATGGGTTGCCTCTCCAAAGGGGGCCGTCTCCCCGAGGGTCGGGGTGACGGGCTTCGGGAGGTATCTCTGTAGTGTCTCCACGGGGGAGACGGGAGATGTACCTCCGTTACTCGAGGAGGTGGAGTCTTGGGCCTCCGGTGCCTCCTCGGGGGTCTTCGATTGTCTTCTAATGCCCTCAATCTTTCCCCTTGGGAGAAGATGAGGTAATTCGTCTGATTGATCGCCGCAAACAGCGTGCGGGTTGTTGCATCTGCCCCGGCGGGGACAGGGACTTCCTGAAACTGAGCAGCTCGATAGTTTGTGGGAGCTGTATTGTCTTCTTCGAGCGGAGGAGGGACCGAGGAGGACGATGCAGTAACTCCGTCGCGGTGGATTGAGGGTCCGGGGGCAGTTGACACAGGGATGATGTTATGACCGGGGTTGCCGGCGTTATCAGGGTGTCCATTTTTATCCGCGAGGCCGTTGTTGGTGTCGACGATGCGAATGTTTTGTTCATGACGAACTTGGTCAGCCATGACGGTGATAGTTGAGTTGAGCTTTGGTCTTTGAGTTTTTGCAAGACGAGGAAGCTAGATTCCCACAGACGGTGCCATTGATCTTATCGGATCAGACTTGGACCGTCACGACTGGCTCTGTGCTGAAGTTGAATGAGATGGGGGGGGGGGGGGGTACCTGCAAGGCACTCCGATGCTAAAGTGAGTGGTAGTACGAGCAGGAAAAAAGTGTGTATATGGGTAAGAGAATGAATACCTGACCCTCTAGGAATAGAGAATATTTATAGCCCCCAGCGCGGGGCCAAGGTCCCTTTATTGGGCCGGCCAGGACTGGCCCAATAAAGGAACTGCCAGGTTCTACGTGCGTAGTGGGGACCCGCACGTGGTCCTCTTCCTGGTGATGCTCTGCGAGAAGTACGGAGGGACGAGGATGCGGTATTTCCGGAGTTCAAGGGATGGAGTAACGGTCATAGTCTGCCCTACGAGGAAGGTGCCCGAGCTGGGCTCGAGCTGAATTTCATATGGTCGACGACGTCGTGTTCGTGGGGCAGTGGCGGGCACGACTGCAGTTTCTGGTCGACGCGCTGGCGGGCATCTTTGGGTGCGCGCCCCTTGTAGAGTTTCTTGGATTGGGCCTTCGTTCTTGCTCTTGGGCCAGGACGGGCCCAGTCCAGAACACTTTCTATGTGTATTAATTACATACACAAATAAAAAAATACATTTTTAATATTGCTATTTAGTATAATTTTTAAAATCATTTAAAATAATATAATTATTTTATAAAATAGAAAATACAATTGCTTTATAATATACATACTTAAATAAATTATTATTTTATTTCAAGAGAAGTTTGCAAATGGAAGTCCAATCCGTGAGGAAAAAAAGTAAACATTGGAAGAAGTAATAGTTAAAATAGGACCAACTCAGAATTTGGTTACAAAAAGTAATTTTTAGACTCAATACAATCCCAAAATCAATAAGTGTAAGTTTCTAAACAAAGGGTAAATTGAAGATTTCCAGGTAGATTTGTTATTTTTATATTATGGATTAGGAGTATTTGTAAAATAACTTAAATCACTAAAATCACTATCGTATACGTACTCACTTTTTGAGGACTTTGAATTTGATGTCTTAAAAGTTTTAGACTTTGTTCTTTCCTCTTTATCCGTGTCTTTCTCTTTTTTCTTCTTTTTCTCAAGTTTACTTTCCTATTTGTCTAAATAAGAAGTTCCTACTCATGTTCTTCAACTTACTGAAACAATCGACTGAACTGTCAACTGATAATAAAATCATTGAAGTCGCCATCGAACGTTTTTTATCCCATAGGAAGGGAAAGACAAACATCGAGTAAACCTGAGAAGGGAGAAATCACGGTCAAACAACCGAGAGATCGGGTAAGGAAGTCTGTTACGCGAGGGGAAGGTATTAGCACCCCACACGCCCGTAGTACTCTATGGTATCCGATATTGTTATTCTAATCTAATGGGTGTGGTCAAAGTCTATGTCTAAATGTTTAAAGTGAAAAGAAAGAGAGAATGCATGCAAAAGAAAAGGAAAATAAAGTGTGGAGAAAAGAAAGAGATTTTTACAAAGATATTCTCGATTAGGCTCCACAAAAATCCTTCGCCTACGTATCCCTTTTTAGGAATCAGAGCAGCCGTAGTTTGGCTTACTTGTTTTGGTGGGTTTGTGTTTTTTAGTTGAACAATGTTAAATTCATTCATTCCACCACTCCTCGACCTTTGGAGACTTACGACCTGTAGTGGAAAGGAACTAACATGCTCTTAGAAGAGAAAAGTGGATTGGCAAAAAAGAAAGGAGTTAGTTAGTGTTTTTTTGCCTTAAGAAATGGTTTATGTTGTTAGAGAGTGTTTTTATTAGTTTAAGAAAAAATAAAGTTTTAGTTTTAAATGCAAGGATGCAAAAAGAAAGAAAAAAATCTAAGGGAGACTATTTAGAATCTAATCCCTAATGTTATCATACAATGATTGATTCCAAGCTTGAGTTTTGAAAGGGAAATCTTTATCTATGTTAGCATGTATGGATTACTATCCTAATGTCTAACTTGAATCAGAAAAGAAACAAGCACATCCTAAGGGAGAACGACATATCAAATAAGTGCTTTGGCAAAAGCACATAATCGAGGTATACTGACTCAAGGGGATGAGGGTATAAAGAGAAAATGTTTTAGCTAAGGGGAGCGGATCACCCAAAGCAAACAAGTGGGAGAGTGAGATGAAATAAAAAAAGAAAAGCAATGCTTTAGCTAAGGGGAGAGGATCACCTGAAGCAAACAAGCGGGTAGCCTAGTGTTAGTAATGGCCGTTGCGAACTCCTGACAAATGGTGGGAGTTAAGACCAAACCCTTATTCATATGACCGACTCGATACACATGATCTGCACAAATCCAGAGCGTCGACGTACAATATGAGCTAAGGATGATAAGGACGAAATGTGGGGGTTGATTGTGAATCCTTTCCGCTCGCCTCCTTTTGAGGACTTATTGGGGTGGAAGGATATGCGAGCACAAATATAAACACACCTGCAAAATACATACTTCAAATGTAGGATTTTAAACAAGCACAAGTAGCACACATAATGCACATAATATGGAATTTCCCTAAGCGAGTCTTTAAATAAACCAGAGGGATTCCTAACATGATCAGCAATAGAGATCCCCGTCATACATCTCTATTCCTACTTATCATGGAAAGGACAAACTCTTAAACAAACTCTCATCAAGAGTACCAACTTTAGTGGGTATTACGCAAGGGTATGCTTTCACTGGAGATAAAGAATTCTGTCTGGGCGAGAGTACGCCTTCACTGAGGATATGGGATTCTGTTCCAATAAGGAACTCATGCTGGTCACAACCAGGCCTTCCTATGTCCATTTATTGGTACCCTCTTTGTTACAAGAGATCAAAAGTACATGCAGAAGTTGAAACTACAACAACATGCCCCAAGTATGGGATGATTACCTTAGCCGTCACCTCAAACACCCGAAACTTTAGGCAATTTCAGTTATTGACATCATGTGCTGTAAAGCTTTAATCTTTTAAACTTAAAGTTTATCAAAAAATGCTAGACGTCTTTTCATAAACAAAACAACAAAAATGAAAACAAATCGATATAATTTTGAAAAAAGAAGAATTTTATTAATTGACTGGCCTGTAAATAGGCATTTACATCAAGAAGCAATTCCTAAAAGAGGTAATTGCATATGAAGCATACATAGGAGAAAACTAAGGTGGCTATATGAGTGCAGATTTATCGGGTCCCGACTCTGCTATGACTTTTATGACCTCAAAGCCCCTTAGTATCTCGCTTTCTGAACAAACTGATTGGATTGATTCCTTATCCTCCCAAGCTAACCAACAAAAGTGTATAATGATACCACAAATACCATGCAGACTGTAGTATTCACTTTAATCCCTAGCTTTTGCCTGGATCTACCTTTCAGGTTTTCAATCCACCGGGATACCCTTTTTTTCCTAAGCCATCCTTTCGGGTTTTCGACTTAGTGGGTGTACATCATTTCCTTTTTCATTCTTTTATTCATATATCCATAATTTTTGCTCGAACCTTTATTCATCTTTTTTTGGTTCGTCGGGATGCCCTTTTTTGCCTGAGCTAGTCAACTCAGCGGGTCTGCTTATGTGAAGTACTTTTTCGCTACGTTTGTGTTGACTGGGTGAGGGAAGTCCTTTCCATCCATAGTAGAGAGAATCATGGATCCTCCAGAGAATAATTTCTTCGCGATGTATGGTCCTTCATAATTGGGAGCCCATTTCCCCCTAGCATCTGTATTATTGGGAGACAAGATCCTCTTCAGTACGAGGTCACCAAATTGGAAGATCCAAGGACACACCTTCCTGTCGAAAACTTTCTTCATCCTCCTCTGATATAACTGCCCATGACAAATAGCCGTCAGTCTCTTCTCTTCAATGAGATTCAACTGATCAAGTCTATTTTGAACCCATCCAACCTCGTCAAGCTGTACATCTACCATTATCCTTAAAGAAGGAATCTCCACTTCTACGGGTATGACTGCTTCCATGCTGTATACCTGAGAGAACGGGGTTTCCCCAGTCAAAGTTCACATCAAGGTGCGATAACCATGTAAAGAAACTGGCAACATCTCGTGTCAATCTCTATAGGTCATAACCATTTTTGCACAATCTTCTTAATATTCTTATTAGCTGCCTCGACGGAACCATTCATCTTTGGATGATATGGAGAAGAATTCTGATGCTTTATCTTGAAGCTTTCGCACATCTCTTTCATCATTTTGTTGTTGAGATTGGACCCGTTATCAGTGATGATCTTCTCAGGTACTCCATAACGACAAATAATATTATGCTTGATGAAACGAGTCACAACTTGCTTGGTGACATCTCCTCAACACTAATACCTAAAATTAGGGTTTGAATTTTTACAAGGATAATTGGACTTTTAATGCCTCATATGAATTTCATGGATCATGATGGACTTTCAATATTTCTCATGTCAAGTTTTAAGTCTCGCAGTTCAAATTTGCTTAGTCAATTGATCAGATGACCTAAAATCAACTATATTAGGTAAAAAGTCAACTGTGGTCAACTTACAATCAAACTTCAAGATTTTTGGCCCATATCAACACTTTGAACTCATATGTATCAATTGATCAAGTTTGGATCACAACTCCCCAAGAAAATTGATCAAATCACCAAAAGGGCAGAATGGTCAAAAATAGGGTTTTGACCGAGAAGACTTGATTTTTGACTTTTGACCTAATACATGACTTATTGGATTGAAACATGATATCAAGGATTAAAATGCATCATCTTGACCTAATTTCATGGTTTAATTCATTTCTCAATATCAATTGCTTAATAGTTGAAATTTGATCAACTGATGAAAAATCAACTGTACACTGAAAAGTCAAACTTTGACTTTTTGATCAAAATTGAGTTTCAAAGATCACATTTCATAAATACATGCAAAAACATGAAACTTGATGATCAAGAAATCAATAAAGTCAAAATTCATTTTGAAAAGTCAAAGTTTCTAAGACTTAGAAATTTTTCTAAGTGTTTTATACATGTTTTTCTTCTTGACTTTATGCCAATTTTTCACCATGATGCAAGATGATTCAAGGAAAACTATCAAAATTAAAGTTATAGATCTTGATGAATTATACAAACTTGTATTAGAGGTTTCATGTCCAAAAAATGCTTATATTTTGAGTTATAAGGCCATAAAGTCATGAACTTTTTCTTAAAACACTTAGTGAAAATTTGATCTAGTTAGGCAGATTTTTGGTACCAACTTCATGACAACTTTTCACATAGTTCCAATTGGATTATTCAAAAATGGAAACTATGAATGTTGTAGAGGATGTTAAAATATTTCCAAAAAGTCCAAGAACTCATTAAGACCATGCTTGAGCTAAGAGAATCGAAGAGATGAAGTTAGGGTTTCATTCATAATTTACAAGGCAGAATTTGTGAAGAACACTTGACCAATTCATAGCCATGATGCATAGTATTTGCTTTGAAGGCATAAAAATTGTGTTTTACTCTATAATTAATGGTTTACACAACTGATAGAGCCATTGTCCAAGCATTTGAGCCCTTATCCAATGCATCATTCCATTTTTGGAAGAAAGTAATCATTGCCATTTTTGAAAAGCAAGCTTTATGCAAAGTCAACTTGTTTTGAGCATTGCACTTGTTATTTCTACACAAGCATCCTCTACACAATAATAACAAGCATATTTTAAGTTGCTAGCCCCCTACCTTGCCTTAAAACCATGTTTGTCCAAGCTTGCTTAAAAAACAAGTCAAAATTCATAACATGTAATTTTGTACTTCTGACTTTTACAAGCTTCCGAACTCTTTGCCTATAAATTAAACCTTCATTTACAAGCATAGACACGAGATTAGAAGCCCTAAACACCCTCAAACTCCCTCAAGCCAGAAATTGCATAAAACCTCCATTTTTGTGTCATTTCTGACTTTGAACATCAATCCTCAAATCCACTCGTGCGTTTCTTGTCCAAATCATTTCTAAAGCTTCTTTACCTCAAATATAACCCATCTCAATACCTGTTTTCAAACTGTAACACCATTTACACCATCCTCCATTTTCAAAAACAGAGCTTTGCACATTGACTTCTCCAGCTTGATTCAGGAACTCCCAGCTCAACGTAACCATTGGAATAGCTTCCTAGGGACTCAAAGAAGATAACGTGATCATTATAGCAACTTGAATCAAGCTCATTTACAGAACACGATTTCCAGTTTTGAGGTAAAATTTCTGACTTTCAATCTCTTCATATAGGCATTGTTAGGATTCCATTTTAAAAGATAAAATGTAGACATCATAGCCCTAAAGATGACCATGTCCTTAGAATTCATTTATATTGCCTGAGTAGTGAGAATTTTAAGTTTGAAATCGCTGAAAAAGTTAGGTGAGAATTTGGTACCATTAGAAATCCGTGTTCATCTTTGATTGTTAGTTTAAGTTATTTACATTTTTGGAATCGTGGTGAAATTTCTAACAAGTTTGATGTTTACACTTTTGAGAATGGATGAGAAATGAATGAGTTGCAGGGATCCTGGCTCGAGGTTGAAGATAAAGTTCATCATTAGAATTGATTTTGTAATATATTTATGATTTTATTTATAATAACGGATGTATAGCCACCCTATTGGTAGAGCGCGCGCGTATTATTGCTAAGGGTATGGGTTCGAGCCCCAACACTGGCCTTTTTCCAATTTTTTTCATTATTCTCCTCTTTTTGTCAAACAACAGCCCGCCTGTGCCTTGTACACTGGGCCTTGCATAATTTTGCTATATCTGACCCCCCTTCCTATTTGCAGCGCAGACCGTTTGTTTCTTTTTTTTTATAACAAAATGCTAATGGGCCTAATACAAAATAGAACTTGTTTTACTTCTAAACCACCCAAATCACTTTCGCACCTCCTGACTTAATTTTATAATTTTTATTTTTTATTTTCTTTTTTCTTTATTTTTATTATTATTAATATTATTATTAATATTATTATTATTATTTTTACTAACCAAAAATACCAAAAATATTTTTATTTATTTAGGTATTTAGCATTTATTTTATTTTATTTCTTTTAGATAGAAAGGACCCAAAAAATATTTCTTTAACAAATTTATTTTTTAATTAAATTAATATTTAGACTTAGGTTTATTTTATTTTAATTAAAATTAATTTATAACTTAGGACTTTTAATTAATTAACTTTTTATACTAGTTTAATTAAATTAACACCTTTTCATCAAAACCCTACAAAATTTTGTTTCTTAATCCATTTTTCTTTCTTAATTAAATTATGTTTAGTTATTTGAAATTAACTTAGAATAAATTAATTATTTTCTTTTTAATTTAATTAGGTTAAAAAAAAAAATTCATAACAAAAACTCAAACCAAAACAATTCAATTTTCTTTTCTTTCCACATCATATCCTTGTATATTATCTTTACATATTGGTACATTATTTATCCATTCAATATTATTGTAATAGTAAATTAGGTTTTATTTACTTGCTTCCCCCATTTTTAAATTTGTATCTCCATCCCCAAACGATGTAATAGCGTAGAACTTTATATTTCCGCAATTTATCGCTTTCAATATAAATGCTAGTAATTAGGGTTTGTATGACAATACATAAAACCAACAAGTAGCAAACCCTAATTCAAGAACAAAAGCATGAAAACAAACACTTGCACACTTGCACATCTAGGGTTAAAATCTCACTTGTTTCCTTGAGAAATAAATAGTCATGTTATGCATGTGGGATACTTTAGCAAAATCTTTAAAAAAACAAGATCATAGTCCCTCGATGACGCTTCAAATGTTGCCTTCAAAATGATCTTAGACCCTTAAAAAATTGCTAAGGTATCTCACAACATTGCTTTCTATGACCCACACCCGTCCCTTCACATCCAATGATAAGGTTTCTTACTAACCAATAGTAAGATAACATTGTCTAAAGGATGAGGAAATGAACAGAGACTTTTTGAGTAGGTAGAACATTCATAGTTGCTTTATCCCAAAAAATTTCAAAACATCTTTCAAACACACCAACACTTTCCATGAAATATTTTCAAAAGTCAACACTTTGTATACATTCTTATAGATACGAGAATCATTACAAAGTTCTCCCAAATGAAGACACTTTTCAAAAATACTTTCAAAACCCATCACAAACACATTTCAAACAAAGCATTTTCAAAGTGAGCTAGAAACTAAGAGCCCGTAGATAACTACGGATGAAAAGGGTGCTAACACCTTCCCTTTTCATAACCTATCCACCGAACTCAAGAAAATATATCAAAAGGTTTTTCCTTTTCTTTTCACCTTTTCCTTTATTGGATAAAAGAAAAGTCAGTGACGATTCTTGCTATCCGCAATAATTGCAATAAAATGCAAAACAACCAAGTCAATTCTCCCACCATATTAAAGAACCGGCGACTCTGTTGGGGAAAATAAAAAGTGGGGTTACCTTAGAGACTAGATCACCTTTAAATGCTTTCATTGTTTGACTTGTTTGCTTTATATTTTGGGACCTTGTTTGGGTTTTGCTTTGATCCTCTACCCAGATCAGGGAACATTATTAGGTAAGTAGCAATAGATCACGAGGACTATGCGGGATATACCGACATGGTTGAAGCGATAACTACGTTAGTGTGACACATTTGTTGGTACCACTGTGTGGTGTCATGAAGCACTAACTGACCATAGAACCTTTAATTGAACAACTTGGCCATTAGGATGTAGTGAGATAGCCGACTTTGGTGCAGTCCGAGGTTGGTTGATACTCGATACTACGCTAATTGAGATAAGACTTTCGAGATATTTTGGTTGCTAATAAAGAGGCTTGCGCTGAAACAATGCCTGATGAAGAAAGATCAGTGATATTGAGATTCCCTAGAACCCGATTAATTTATAAGACAGGTTGAACCAACTAAACTTTAAGAGGGTACTTACCTATAAACCCCATGAAATCCTAAACCTAAGGACTTGTTTATGTGCTTCTTTGTACATAACATCATAACATCATACCATGGCATTTTCACTAACCATTTCAAGGACTTTGGGATTTATCTTTGTGCTGTTTTGTAGGACATGGCTTCCACTTGCAGGAATACTATCCAAGTCAATCTCGTAAGAGTGCCTCCTCAACTCAAAGAGTTAGTGTCAAGGGTTCCTGATAATTCTCCATTCACCAAGAGACATGGTCGACTTCTCAATCTGGTTACCTCAAGCCTTGATGAAGACATGATGAAAGTGCTCTTTCAATTCTTTGACCCTTTACACCATTGCTTTACATTTCCTGATTACCAATTAGCCCATCATGGAGGAGTTTTCTCAACTCTTGGGAGTGCCTATTCTTGATCAATTACCCTTTACCAATATTGAGAAAGACCCAAGACCCGAGGAGATCGCTCAAGCCTTAATTTGCAATGGTCCGATGTTGTGGCAAATTGGGAAACAAAAAGTGGTGTTAAAGGATTTTTAGCCAAGTTTTTGTTTGAGAAGGCTCAACATTTTTGGGATACTCTGGATTTGCAAGCTTTTGAAGAGATTTTGACCCTTCTAATTCATGGGATGGTACTATTTCCTAACCCGGACCAACTCATAGATGTGAATGCGGTCAAAGTGTTTCTATCTTGTAACCCGATGCCTACCTTACTTGGAGACATTTTGCACTCTCTTCACACTCGCACCATGAAGAGCAGGGGAATTCTTATGTGTTGCACTCCTTTGTTAGCTAGGTGGTTTATTTCGCACCTTCCTCGATCTGTTTTGAAGAACGAGCAAGGCATGGGATGGTCTAATAGGTTGATGTCACTCACGCATTTAGATGTTCATTGGTGTTCTCACTCTTTGGAGGACATTACCATTATTGACTGTTATGGTGAATTCCATAATGTCCCTCTTCTTGGTGTTAGGGGAGGTATCACTTATAATCCCTGCTTGGCTTTGCGACAATTTGGGTATGCTAGGAGGGATGGTCCTCATGATGCACTTGTCCAAGGAATTGCATTTGACTTTGAGAGCAATGTCCAAGGTTATCATTAAAGATTCGTACGAGCTTGGGGAATAGTGAACAAAGTTGATAGCAAGACATTAGGGCATAATAACTCCATTCCTTTGGAGCCTTATCTCAAGTGGGTGTGAGCTCGCGCTCAAAACCTCATGATGCCATATGAAGCAATCCTACCTATAATCATGGAGCCTATTATCGAAGGAGATATTCCCTACACTATTCTTCATCCTAACATGCCTACCACTCTCGAGGAGTTGCAAAGGTCATGGATTAAACTAAAAGGGGAGCGTGACACCTTTGAAGCCCAGTTATACGCAAGCGAGAAGAAGGTTTTGGAGCTCACGAGACAACTTCATGAAGAGCGAAGTTTGAATGTCTACATTGCACCAAAGAGGATGCGCTCATGGGAAGCTTGAGTCCCTTTTGTTATAGGAATTTACTTTGTATTATTTTTGCTTCTTCCATTGTAAGCCCAAGATACACCTTTTGTAATCATTTGAACTTATTAATACAATTAATGTTTGTTCATTCTTTGTTTAAACAAATTTAAATCTTAAAGGTCCTCGAAATCATTTGCATAGGCATTTAATGCATCATAACATGAGCAGGTTTTCTGACACAGGTTTCCTCATCTTTCTACTATTTATTTCAGTAAGATGGATCTCGAGCAGACAATGAAAGACTTGCAGACACAAAATTCTCAATTTCAAGAGACCTTGCTCAACTTGGCCAATGGGCAGCAAGAACTGATGTCACTTCTGGTGGCAAAAAATAAGGCCAAGAAGAAATCCCTGATTAACATGGGGAAAAGGTTTAAAGGCCCTGTCTGTCAAGTATAAGTGGTTGAAGAGTCATCAGAGAAGGATGAGAACCAAGATGAAGATGCAAGGAGCACCCATGATGAGGGTGCAAACAATCAAGCTTCTGAGGATGAAGATTACTTTGACGAACAGTATCCCCCGACTAAGGATACGTACAAGCAACTGGAAGATAGATTGAAAGCTTTGGAAATTCAAGCCGTGCCTGACTTGGATTTTTGTGATTTGGGATCGGTACCTAGGGTTGTTATCCCCCACAAGTTCAAAATTCCAATATTTTCTAAGTACGATGGAGTTTCATGCCCAAAGCTTCACTTAAGGTCCTATGTCCGCAAAATACAACCACATACTACTGACAAAAAGATCTGGGTACACTTCTTTCAAGAGAGTCTGTCTGGGACTCAGCTAGAATGGTTTTACCAGTTGGAGGGTTCTAACATTCATACTTGGGAAGATTTGGTCACCACTTTCTACCGTCAATATCAGTACAACGCTGATCTGGCGCCAACTAGAGTTCAATTATGAGAAATGACCATGGGTTCCAATGAAGGTTTCAAAGAATATGCACAAAAATGGAGAGACTTGGCAGGTAGAGTGCAACCGCCACTGACTGATAGGGATCTAGTGGATATGTTCATGGGAACATTAACTGGACCATATTTCAACTTACTAATTGGCAGCTCATCATCCGGTTTCACTGAGTTAATCTTGACTGGTGAAAGGGTTGAGATTGGTATTAAAAGTGGAAAAATTCCCATGGCCTCCGCCTCTACATCCAATATTATGAAGAAACCTTTTACCAACAAGAAGGAAACCAATACCGTGTATGGGTCAATGGGCCATGTCAAGAAAGACCACCGTCAGTCTGTTTATGCTGTTTTGATCTCCAATCCACCCTCTACTCAAAGATAACCACAACAAGCCAACCATCAAAGACCTGAGGTTCCAAGAAGACAATTCATGAGGATTAACATGTTGTTATCTCAAGCCTTGTAACACCCGTTGAAGGCTAACTTGGTAACATTGCATGATCCACCATCAAACCCCAATGTTTCATCACCAAAGTACAATCCTAATTCCAAATGCTCTTATCACTCCAATAGCCCCAGACATGACAATGACCAGTGTTGGGCTCTGAGATGCAAAATTTAATACCTTATCAATAACAAGACCATTGAGTTTGATCCACCTACAACTCTGAATGTAATCACTCCACCAATGCCAAATCATGGAAAAGGTGTCAATGCAATTGAAGACACGACTTTTGTTTCCTCTGTTTAAGACTTGAATACTCCACTGACCATTGTTAAAGAAAATTTGTTAAGAGCTGGGGTTTTCCCTGGTTGTTTAAAAAACTGTGATTGTTGTGCTATACAAAAGAATGGATGCGAATGGCTGAAAAAAGGTGTTCAACGCCTAATAGATATTCATGAGATCCTGTTTGAAAGAACTCCGGCCATAAAAAGTTTGACTGAAGAAGTTAAAGACATATCAAGCACCACCATATCCAATAAACCTATTAGGATCTCTTCAAAAAATCCTATTAGAATTTCCAACGAACCAATGATTTCCCCCTTGATAATTACCACACCAGGGCCAATTCCTTATTCTTCCAATAAGGCATTACCTTGGAATTATGGCACCAAAGTATACTACCATGGAATTAAGCAAGACTCCTGGATTGATGAAGACAAGACTGATGACATTACCAACATTACTGGCTCTAGCAAGGTGACAATGACGGGGAGAATCTTCTCTCCTGACATTTCACCTCCAACAACTACAACTACACCTGCTTGAATTACTGTTGACAAACCTAGTACTGATGCTAGGGGAAAAGAAAAGATGATTGAGCCTTCCAGAATGGAGGCGCCTGCCAAAGACATTACTGCCGAGGAACCTTCCACCCAAGAAATGGAGGAGATTTTGAAGATTATAAAGAAGAGTGATTTTAAGATAGTAGAGAAGTTGGGGCAAAACCCCTCCAAGATCTCTATGCTGTCTTTATTGCTTTGTTCTGATGCGCATGCTCAAGCATTGATCAAATTTTTGAAGAAAGCACATGTTCCTCAAGAGACCACAGCCGATCAGTTCGAAAATTGTGTGGCGAGTTTGACTGTCGATAATGGATTGGGATTCTTTGATGCTGATTTGACTCAAATTGGAAGAAATCATAATAAGGCCTTGCATGTCTCCATTGAATGCAAAGGAACTACTCTGGACCATGTATTGGTGGATACTGGGTCCACTCTAAATGTCTTGCCCAAAGGTGCCTTAGATCGGTTGGATTGCAAAGGGTTGGTGTTAAAGCCAAGTGACATAGTTGTAAGGGCTTTTGATTGATCCAAGAGGATGGTGCATGGAGAAGTCGATCTCCCCATTAAAGTTAGTTTACAAAATTTCAATTCTACTTTCTACGTGATGGACATCCGTCCTGCTTACTCTCGTTTACTTGGACGCCCTTGGATACATGGGGCAGGAGCGGTGACATCCACTCTTCATCAAAAATTAAAGTATCCAGTTAAAGGAAAGATCGTTACCGTCTGTGGTGAAGAAGAGTTTATGGTTAGCCATCTAAATTCGTTTAAATATGTTGAGATGGACATAGATTTCATAGAAACTCCTTGTCAAGCCTTCAAAGTGATTCTTCCCATGGTTATCGTGGCTACTCCTGATGTTCCAAAAACTAATGAAGTTGTGCCAAGAATGGTTTCAGTCAAGGATGCTCGTGCAGTGGTTGAAGATGGAAGATTTACTATTTGGGGACAAATCCCTGACATTCCATTCAAGTCGGATAAGTGTGGTTTGGGTTTTACTGCCAAAGCTCAAAAGGAGGTTAGACATGCCCGCATAAGAAAATCACCTCTTCGCATTGGTAATCATGAAGTGAATGTTGTTGAATACTCTGAGGATGATTGTGAATTTGAAGAATGGGTCTACTTGACTGCCGACGAAGGACTTGACAATTGGTGTGCCAAAGATTTTATTCCCATCTCATTCAATAAGGAGTAATTACTATTTACTATTTTTTTCAATTTAAGAACTTTTGTCTGTAATTTAATTCCAAAAAATGACTTTAAGCCATGTGCCTTACCCGGGGCACCGTGGTCCATTTGTTAAGGGTTTGTTCATTTCATATGCCATATGATCATTTAATGAAAAAACATTGGACCTTTTGCATTCAAATTTTGCGCTCATTGTCTTTCTTCTTCTTATTGAAAATTTCAAAATAACCATGTATCTTACATGCACACACACACACACACACACTTGCAGATCCTCATCCACTCAAGATCTCATTGCCAACGACTCTGCTATTCCCAACTATGACTTTGAACATCCAATCAACCAAGCCGAAGATGAAGGTGAAGAAGATTGTGAAATACCTGGGGAATAAGCCAGACTTATGCTGCAAGAGGAGAAGGCCATTCAACCACACGGAGATCCAGTTGAAGTGATCAACCTAGGTACTAAGGAAGATAAGAAAGAGGTCAAGATCAGCACCAAATTGGAAGATGGTATCAAAGACAGATTGGTACAGATGGTACATGACTATGTTTAAGTGTTTGCTTGGTCATATGAAGATATGCCAGGGCTGGATACTGACATAGTGGTTCATCGTCTACCAACAAAAGAAGACTGCCCTTCGGTCAAACAAAAAGTGCGTCGTATGCGGCCAGACATGTCTAAAAAGATAAAATTGAGATAATGAAGCAATTTGATGCAGGTTTCCTGGCTGTCACATCATATCCTTAATGGGTTGCAAATGTGGTCCCGATGCCGAAGAAAGATGGGAAGATCTGTATGTGCGTAGACTATAGGGATTTGAATAGGGCAAGTCCCAAATATGATTTCCCTCTACCACATATTGACGTCTTGGTGGATAACACGACTCAACATAAAATCTTCTCCTTCATGGATGGTTTCTCTGGCTAAAATCAAATCAAGATTGCTCCCGAAGATATGGAGAAGACCACCTTCGTTACACAATGGGGCACCTTTTGTTACAAGGTCATGCCATTCGGTTTGAAGAATGCAGGGGCAACCTATCAGCAAGCTATGGTGGCTCTATTTCATGACATGATCCATCATGAGATAGAGGTCTATATAAATGATATGATTGCCAGGTCGCAGACTGAGGAAGAGCATCTCGATCACTTACACAAGCTGTTTGAAAGATTGAAGAAGTATAAGTTAAGGCTGAATCCTAACAAGCGCACCTTTAGGGTAAGATCTGGAAAACTCTTAGGTTTTGTCGTCAGTGGAAAAGGTATTGAAGTGGATCCTGAGAAGGTCAAATCCATTCAAGAAATTCCAGCTCCCCGTTTTGGGAATGAGTTCAGAGGCTTCTTAGGTTAACTTAACTACATTGCTCAATTCATATCTCACCTAACTGCTACTTGTGAGCCAATCTTCAAACTCTTGAAGAAAGATGAAGTAGTCAATTGGAACAACGACGGCCAAGCAGCCTTTGGCAAGATCAATGAATATTTATAAAAACCTCCTATCTTGATGCCTCAAGTTGAAGGAAGACCTCTGATTATGTACTTGACTGTATTAAAGAATTCTATGGGGTGTGTGCTGGGCCAACATGACGAGTCTAGCTGAAAAGAGCATGCAATATACTACTTGAGCTAAAAGTTTACCGACCGTGAAACCAAATATTAACTGCTCGAGAAAACTTGCTACGCTCTAGCATGGGCGGATCACCGACTAAGACAATATATGTTGACTCACACCACTCTATTGATTTCTAAGATGGACCCTATCAAGTATATCTTCGAGAAGCCAACTCTCTCTGGACGAATAGCTAGATGGTAAATGATTCTGACTAAATATGACATCCAATACACAACAGAAAAGGCCATCCAGGGAAGTATATTGGCAGATCATTTGGCCGATCAAGCTATTGAGGATTACCAGTCCATGAACTTTGAATTCTCGGATGAGAATATCATGCTGATAATTGATTGTGAAAAGCCTAGGCCGTATGACGGACCTGAACAAGGATCCCGATGGACTATGGTTTTTGACGGGGCTTCCGACGCCTTGGGAAATGGAATTGGTGCCATGATTATTTCTCTTGAGGGTTGCCATACACCTTTCACTGCTAGATTGTGCTTCGACTGTAAAAACAACATGGCTGAGTACAAGGCGTGCATCTTGGGTCTAAAGGCTTCCATTGACCTAAGGATCGAGTTCTTGGATGTATACGAAGACTCTGCTCTAGTAATCCGTCAAGTTAAAGGAGAATGGGATACCAAGCACCCTAAGATGATTCCTTACAAAGAGCTTGTGTTGACCTTGATCCCTTACTTTAAGGATGTTACCTTTGAGCACTTCCCTAGAGAAGAAAATCAGTTGGCAGATACCTTAACGACAATGTCATCCATGTTCAAGGTCAAGTGGGACAACGAGGCTCCTAGAATTACAATAGAAAGATTTGACGAACTGACACACTGTTGTGAGATTGACGCTGACGAAGAGAAGCCTTGGTATCATGAGGTGAGGTATATCTGGAAGCATAAGATTATCCGGAAGGAGCTTCCATCAATGATAAGAAATTCTTGCGAAGATTTTCAGCCAAATTTTTCCTAAGCAATGGAATCTTGTACAAGCGCAACCACGATTCAACTTTACTCCACTGTGTGGACAAGAGTGAGGCAGAGAAAATCATGGAGGAAATTCATGATGGTATCTTTCCAACTCATTCTAGTGGACACACTATGGCCAAGAAGATTCCGAGGGCTGGTTATTATTGTTCAACAATGGAAATCGATTGTCATCATCATTCAAGGACTTGCCATAAGTGTCAGATCTATGGCGACAAAGTTCATGTACCTCAAATTCCCTTGAATGCCATGACTGCTCCTTGGCCATTTGCAATGTGGGGCATTGACATGATTGGAGAGATCAAACCTACTGATTCCAATGGACACCATTTCATCCTTGTTGCTATTAATTACTTCACTAAATGGGTCAAAGCTGCTTCATTTGCTTCAGTAACAAAGAACATTGTAGCCTGGTTTATCAAACATAACCTCATCTGCCGTTACGGTATCCCCAAAAGGATCATCACTGACAATGGAACAAATCTTAACAATGATATGATTACAGAAATTTGCACTGAGTTCAGAATCAAGCATCACAATTCTTCTCCATACAGACCTAAAATGAATGGTGCAGTGGAAGCTGCCAATAAAAACATAAAGAAGATTGTGCAAAAGATGGTGGTGACCTACAAAGACTGGCATGAGATGCTACTGTTTTCTCTCCATGGTTACCGTACTTGGGCTAGAACATTAACTGGGGGAAAATCCTTTCTCTTTAGTCTATGACATGGAAGCTGTCCTACCTGTGGAAGTCCAGATTCCTTCCTTAAGGATTATGAAAGAGGAAGACTTAGGCGAAGATGAATGGATTCAGACTAGGTTGGATCAGTTGAACTTGATTGATGAGAAGCGACTGGCTGCTGTTTGTCATGGTCAAATGTATCAAAAGCGTATGATCAAAAATTTCAATAAAAAGATCAAACCTCGAGTGTATCAGACTGGCGATTTGGTAATAAAGTGCACCATTCTTCCTCAAGGCGATCCCAGGGGAAAATAGACTCCCACTTACGAAGGTCCATTTGTTGTTAAGAAAGTTTTCTCTGGTGGTGCCATGATGTTGACTACTATGGATGGCGAAGGCTTCCCACATCCTGTGAACGCAGACATATTTAAAAAATACTACACATAAAATGACCTACTAGGTTGACATACCTAGGCAAAAATAAGGGCATCCCGGCGAGCCAAAGAGGTTCGGGTAAAAATTAGGGATATATACAAAAGATTATACACCCGAAAAGTTGAAAACCCGAAAGGGAGGCCTGGGCAAAAATGGGTATCCTGGTGGGCTGAAAACCCGAAAGGGCGGTCCAGGAAAAAGTTAAAGATTAAAGTGTATGACTATGTCCTGTGGAGTCTCTACGGAAAGCTTTATTACCAAGGTCCAAGTTCAATGGTCCAAAATAATTTCAATCAGCTTTTTTCAACGACAAAGGATGATGTTCCAAGACATAGGGACAATAGCGGAGTTGGAACCCAATGAGATCACTTCCACATGGATATTATTTTTGTTTTCACTTTGTATTCTTTTCATTCTTTCGACGATTTCCTCTTACTAGGATCTCTGTCTTCTTGTACAAAAATGCCTATTTATGGGCAAAACATCAATACAAATATACTTTGAAGTGCAAACTTTTTGTTTTTCTATTTTGAGTGCAAAAACATCCAATTACTAAAATTGAATGAACATATGCATTGAACATGATTAAAATGTTAACAAATGTATACATAAAAAACAGTAACAAGCATCTCCTTAAGGATTTGGGATATCCCCATAGAGTTGCTTCAATAAAATTATCCCCACAGAGACGGATCCATGCATTCCCCAGCCAGAGTTCCAATCTCTCGAAAACCCTCTCCCCAGCTGAATTTATCTTAATAAGAAGCCTTGAGGAGTTCTACCTAAAGAAAACACCTTCCCGGCAGGTCATCAAATAGTATCTTCAACAAGGTTTATTTCCCTAACAAAACTACAAATTCCCCAGTTTGAGTTTATCTCTCAGACAATTACAAATCAATAGACGAAACCACTTAATCCCCGGAAGGATCATTGCAATCCCCAACAGAGTCATTACTATAAGTTACTACGAAGCCTGGAATCTGACCAGATAACAATTAACTTCAATTTTCTGCGAAGCCTAGAATCCGACCAGATAACAATTAACTTCAATTTTCTACGAAGCCTGGAATCTGACCAGATAATAGTTCAATTTCATCCTTTCAAGTAAGTAACTGCAAAGCCTATAATCTGACCAGATAACAGTTAATTTCATCTAAGTTGTTGCGAAGCCTGGAATCCGACTAGATAATAGTTTAACTTTAATTTTCTATGAAGTCTGGAATCCGACCAGATAACAATTTAATTTCATCTTCCCTACTAAGTTGTTGCGAGCCTATAATTTGACCAGTTAACAGTTAACTTTATTATCCCCAGCAAGTTGTTATGAAGCCTGGATTTCGACCAGATAACAACTAACTTTCATTCTACCAGTCAAGAGATAATTCCCCAGTAGAGCATGGACAACTAAAACTCCTGAACTTCTATTCCCCAAGCAAAAATCAACACTCCCCACAGAGTTTTCTCAAGCAAAGTCAATGTTCCCTAGTGGAATTCTCCTCAAACAATAAAGTAGGAATCCTCAGTGAAAACACTCTAAATAAGGTTTGAAGATGCACATACTCTTCATCCCCAACAGTAATCCGAGATTTAACTTCCCAAAACTCCCCAGCATTTGTCAAGGATTTATTTTCCAAACAAGGATACGCTTCAACAATATTTCATAATCATACATTATACTACATACATGAAAAATGCATACAACATAATCTCATTTATTTTGAGAGCATCATTACGCCATGCATACATCTGCATGCAACTAACCCTCTTTCTTGCAGAAAAAATCAGTCAACAAAACAAAATACCTCTTTTGATAAACTTACTTCTTCCAGATAATGATAGGGAATCAACAGTCCTCTTCTGAATGGATTTACTTCTACTAGTTAATAATAGGCAACCAAAAGACCCCTTCTGGTTAGATTTGTTTCCCCCAGTGAAGTCACCATCACAAGACCTCTTATGATTATATTTATTTCTCCCAGTTAAAGATAGGCAAAAGACATCTACAGTCTTAATATAAATCAACTAAGGATTTAGTCTGATACTTCTTCCAGTTTCTACCTACAATCACTCTGGATGGCATCTATAAGCCCATCTCCAACAAAATCTTCATCCTTTCTCCAAATGGCATCTTTAAGCCCATTCTCGACATAATTAACTAACACATCATCGAGTGCAAATTTCTGGGCACTTTAGTGTTCAATCATCTTTCACCTTCAAGTCACGAATGGCGGACCCACCAATTTAACTATTGAGGTTTAAGAAGATTGAACAGGGGAAACTGTTGTACCCCAAAATTTTCCCTCTCATTTCTCAAGACATTTCCCACAAGATCTTCAATAGCTCAAGTTTGCACAAGGATTGACTAGGTCAAGACATCTCCTCAACACTGATGCCTCAAATTAGGGTTTGAATTTTAAAAAGGATAATTGGACTTTTAATGCCTTATACGACTTTCATGGATCATTATGGACTTTCAAGATTGCTCATGTCAAGTTTCATGTCTTGTAGTTCAAATTTGCTCAGTCAATTGATCAGATGACCTAAAATCAACTAAAGGGGTAAAAAGTCAATTATGGTCAACTTACAGTCAAAATTAAAGATTTTTGGCCCATATCAACACTTTGAACTCATATGTATCAATTGATCAAGTTTGGATTACAACTCCCTAAGAAAATTAAGCAAATCACCAAAAGGGCATAATGGTCAAAATTAGGGTTTTGATTGAGAAAGCTTGATTTTTGACCAAATACATGAATTATTGGCTTTAAACATGATATCAAGGATTCAAATGCATCATCTTGACCTAATTTCATGGTTCAATTCATTTCTCAATATCAATTGCTTGATAGTTGAAATTTGATCAACTATACACTGGAAAATCAAACTTTGACTTTTTGATCAAAATTGAGTTTCAAAGATCACATTTCATCAAGACATGCAAAAACATGAAACTTGATCATCAAAAAATCAAGAAAGTCAAAATTCATTTTGAAAAGTCAAAGTTTCTAAGACTTAGAAATTTTTCTAAGTATTTTATACATGCTTTTCTTCATGACTTTATGCTAATTTTTCACCATGATGCAAGATGATTCAAGGAAAACTCTCATAATGAAAGTTGTAGATCTTGATGAATTATACAAACTTGTATTAGAGGGCTCATGTCCAAAAAATACTTATATTTTGAGTTATAAGGCCATAAAGTCATGAACTTTTTCTTAAAACACTTAGTGAAAATTTGACCTAGTTAGGCAGATTTTTGGTACCAACTTCGTGACAACTTTTCACATAGTTCCAATTAGATTATTCAAAAATGGAAAACATGAAGGTTGTAGAGGATGTTATAAGATTTTCAAAAATTCCAGGAACTCATTGAGATCATGCTTGAGCTAAGAGAATAGAAGAGATGAAGTTAGGATTTCATTCTTGATTTACAAGGCAGAATTTGTGATGAACACTTGACTAATTCATAGCCATGCTGCATAATCTTTGCTTTTCAGGCCTAAAACTTGTGTTTCACTCCATAATTAATATTTTACACAACTGATAGAGCCATTGTCCAAGTACTTGAGCCCTTATCCAATGCATTATTCCATTTTTGGAAGAAAGTAACTATTGCCATTCTTGAAAAGCAAGCTTTATGCAAAGTCAAGTTGTCTTGAGCATTATACTTGTTATTTATACACAAGAATCTTCTACACAATCAAAACAAGCATGTTTAAAGTTTCTAGCCACCCTAACTTGCCTTGAAACCATGTTTGTCCAAGCTTGCTTCAAAAACAAGTCAAAATCCATAACATGTGATTTTGTACTTCTGACTTCTACAAGCTTCCAAACTATTTGCCTATAAATTAAACCTTCATTTGCAAGCATAGGCATGAGATTAGAAGCCCTAAAACACCCTAAAACTACCTCAAGCCAGAAATTGCACAAAACCTCCATTTTATGTCATTTCTGACTTTGAACATCAATCTTCAAATCCACTCGTGCGTTTCTTGTCCAAATCATTTCTAAAGCTTCTTTACCTCAAATATAAACCATCTCAATACCTGTTTTAAAACTATAACACCATTTACACCATCTTCCATTTTCAAAAACAGAGCTTTGCACATTGACTTCTCCAGCTTGATTCAGGAACACCCAGCTCAAGGTAACTATTGGAATAGATTCCTAGGGACTCAAGGAGGCTAACCTGATCATTACAGCAACTTGAATCAAGCTCATTTATAGAACACGATTTCCAGTTTTGAGGTAAAATTTCTGACTTTCAATCTCTTCATATAGGTATTGTTAGGATTCCATTTTCAAAGATAAAATGTAGACATCATAGCCGTGAAGATGACCATGTCCTTAGAATTCATTTGTATTGCCTGAGTAGTGAGAATTTTAAGTTTGTAATCTCTGAAAAAGTTAGGTTAGAATTTGGTACCATTAAAAATTCGTGTTCATCTTTGATTGTTAGCTTAAGTTATTTACATTTATGGAATCATGGTGAAATTTCTAACAAGTTTGATATTTACACTTTTGAGAATGGATGAGAAATGAATAAGTTGCAGGGATCATGACTCGAGGTTGAAGATGAAGTTCATCATTAGAATTGATTTTGTAATGTATATTTATGGTTTTGTTTATAATAACGGATGTATAGCCACCGCAATGGTAGAGCGCACACGTATTAATGCTAAGGGCCTGGGTTCGAGCCCCAGCGCTGCCATTTTTCCAATTTTTTTCATTATTCTCCTCTTTTTGTCAAACAACAGCGCACCTGGGCCTTGCATTATTTTTCTATATTTGACCCCCATTCCTATTTGCAGCGCAACCCATTTGTTTCATTTTTTATAACAAAATGCTAATGGGCCTAATACAAAATAGAACCCGTTTTACTTCTAAACCACCCAAATCACTTTCACACCTCTTGACTTAACTTTATAACTTTTAATTTTAATTTTCTTTTTTCTTTATTATTATTATTATTATTATTATTATTATTATTATTATTATTATTATTATTATTATTATTATTATTATTATTATTATTATTATTATTATTATTTTTACTAACCAAAAATATTTTTATTTATTTATTTAGATATTTAGCATTTATTTTATTTTATTTCTTTTAGATAGAAAGGACCAAAAAAATATTTCTTTAACAAATTTATTTTTTAATTAAATTCATATTTAGACTTAGGTTTATTTTATTTCCATTAAAATTTATTTATAACTTAGGACTTTTAATTAATTAACTTTTTATATTAGTTTAATTAAATTAACACCTTTTCATCAAAACCCTAAAAAAATTTGTTTCTTAATCCATTTTCCTTTCTTAACTAAATTAGGTTTAGTTATTTGAAATTAACTTAGAATAAATTAATTATTTTCTTTTTAATTTAATTAGGTTAAAAAAACATTTCATAACAAAAACTCAAACCTAAACAATTCAATTTTCTTTTCTTTCAACATCATATCCTTGTATATTATCTTTACGTTCTGGTACATTATTTATCCATTCAATATCGTTATAATAGTAAATTAGGTTTTATTTACTCGCTTCCCCCATTTGTAAATTTGTATCCCCATTCCCAAATGATTTAATAGCGTAGAGTTTTACATTTCCGTAATTTATCGCTTTCAGTATAAATGCTAGTAATTAAGGTTTGTATGAAAAGACATAAAATCAACAAGTAGAAAACCCTAATTCAAGAACAAAAGTATGAAAACAAACACTTGCACACTTGCACCTCTAGGGTTAACCCCTCACTTGTTGCCTTGAGAAATAAATAGTCATGTTATGCATGTGGGATACTTTAGCAAAATCTTTCAAAAAAATAAGATCATAGCCCCTCGATGACGCTTCAAATGTTGTCTTTAAAATGATCTTAGACCCTTACAAAATTGCTAAGGTATCTCACAACATTGCTTTCTATGACTATACGAAGACCCACGCTCGTCCCTTCACGTCCAATGATAAGGTTTCTTACTAACCAATAGTAAGATAACATTGTCCAAAGGAGGAGGAAATAAACAAAGACTTTTTGAGTAGGTAGAACGTTCATAGTTGCTTGCTCACAAACATTTTAAAAATATCTTTCAAACACACCAACACTTTCCATAAAATATTTTCAAAAGTCAACACTTTGTATACATTCTTATAGAGACGAGAATCATTACAAAGTTCTCCCCAATGAAGGCACTTTTCAAAAATACTTTCAAAACGCATCATAAACACGTTTCAAATAAAGAATTTTTAAAGTGAGCTAGCAAATAAGAGCCCGTAGATAACTACAAATGGAAAGGGTGCTAACACCTTCCCTTTTCATAACTGACGGGCTTTTACTGTATAGTCTAAATTATAACTGCAAGTGCACAGCCTATCGAAGTAATATATAAGATTATCGAACCACAAAGACCAATTGTCAATCTATCAACTCTATTGTTAATGTGTTTATCTAAGGTAGATCAATAAGGGATTGAGTTCAGTACAGGGAAATAAAAGCGAATAAAATTAAAGAGATAAAACAAACGGGATCGAATGTAAATCACGAGATCAGACAATGTCCTAACATGCATGTATAGTATTTACTTTTGGGCAATATTTTCCATTTATAGCAAAGAACTGTATAACAGGAACTTGTAGCTTTCGCATACTAAGAACCGAGTTTACTCTTTAAATTAAATTCCTTTATTGTCACTTATAAAGGGTGCCTAAAGCGTTAAAGAAGTAAACCTATTTTTAAGAAACAAGTTATTTTGACTTAGTGAAAAAGTGTTTTAATTTGGAAAACTTAACTTAAAGAGATCCTTGGCTTTTGACCAAGAATCAAATTTTAATCCCACAAACGCGCCCGCAAATAGTTTCAAAATCGTTTTCTAAAATTATATCAAGTAATCCTACTTAACCAAACGAACTGCTTTCGCTCTTTTCGTTTGGTCAAGAACTAATCTGGCTTAATCTCGAGTATGGACGACTTTCGATCTTACCCATAAAACTTTAAACACATTTAAACCAGTATTAAAAAGATAAAACATCCCAAAGGTATTTATATTAGCATGGCATACAGAACATAGTTATGATTCGATCCTTACATTCTAACCCTAATAAATTTAGCTAGACATGGTAAGCATTTAAAGTCTATAAAACATGTAGACTATGATAAGAGCATTTAAAGTCTATAAAACATGTAGACTATGGTAAGAGCATTTAGAGTCTATAAAACGTGTAGACTATGGTAAGAGCATTTAAAGTCTATAAAACGTGTAGACTATGGTAAGAGCATTTAGAGTCTATAAAACGTGTAGACTATGGTAAGAACATTTAGAGTCTATAAAATGTGTAGACTACGGTAAGAGCATTTAGAGTCTATAAAACATGTAGACTATGGTAAGAGCATAAAATAAATGAAAGCAATTAAATTAGAACCTTGCTCCAATCGGAGGCTTGAATCTGATACAAGTCGTGGAAATGTAAAAGATAGTATGATAAACTTCAACCAAAGTGCTCCAAACTTGAATACAATCTCGCACACTCAAGTGTGATAACTTCCCGATGTGAGAAGATTATCACTTTACAAAGTAGTAATATATGCCTAAGCAGTAACTTGTCTGGATCTAAGTTTGCATCTAAGTTTGGATGAAAACGAAAATGAAATAAACTTGCTATTTATAGAAGATTCTGAAATTCTGCAAAGACGAGCATGCCCCTCAACTCCTTCTGATCGGGAAATGGTTTGTGAAGGCCGCGAGCGCGGCCACCCTCCCCGCTGGCGCGGTGAGTGAAAATGGAGAGATCGTGGGAACGTGGCAGTTGGCCCCTGGGTGAAAGTGCGCCATGTCAGCGCGTTCCCTGTAGCCGGCGCGAAGCTGGACGCCATGTGTGTATTTTCTTGGAAAAACCCTATTTTTCTGGCATTTTCGCTCGTTTCTTTTCTGAAGGCTCTGAAAGGACATGTGACCTGAAAACAAAGGAAACAAAGGCATAATTCTAGAAAAACAATAATAAAACTAAGGAAACATGTGATATTCGAGTCTGAAACATAGTGCGATTCAGTGTTATCAATAACCTACCCCCCGAACTCAAGAAAATATCTCAAAAGGTCTTTCATGTTCTTTTCACCCTTTCCTTTATTGGATAAAAGAAAAGTCGATGGCGACTCTTGCTATCCGCAACAATTGCGATAAAATGAAAAATAATAAAGTCAGTTCTCCCACCGTATTATAACGAGTCTCCCAATCTCCGTTAATTTGACTAATTACTAGAGAAGAATCCCCATATACTTCTAAGATCTTGATTCACAAATCAAAAGTAGCTTCGATCCCGAAATTACAAGCTTCATACTCGGCCATATTGTTGGTACATTCAAAGTAAATTCTGGAAGTGAAAGGAGTATGGAAACCTTTAGGAGAAGTAATAACAACACCGATATCATTACCCAATTCATTTGAGGCCCCATCGAACACCATCGTCCATCGCGATCCTAGCTCGGGTCCTTCTTCTGGGCTTGGGATGTTACAATCCCGTATATACATAGTATCTTCATCAGGAAACTCAAACTTCATCGACTGATACCCATCTTTCACGGACTGTTGAGCAAGATAATTTGTTAATACCCTGCCATTGATAGCCTTTTGGGTAGTATATTGGATGTCATATTCTGTAATAATCATCTGCCAACGGGCTACTCTTCCCGTGAGAGCTAGCTTTTCGTAAATGTACTTGATTGGATCCATTTTGGATATCAAGAGAGTAGTATGAGTCAGCATATACTGTCTAAGATGCTTTGCTGCCCACACAAGTGAACAACAAGTCTTTTCCACCAATGAGTATCTCGATTCATAATCAGTAAATTTCTTGCTCAGGTAGTATATGGAATGCTCTTTCCTACCTAGCTTATCATGTTGAACGAGTACACAGTCCATGGAGTTTTCTAATACTGACAAATACATTATCAAGGGCCTACCTTCTACTGGAGGCGAGAGAATCAATGGTTCTTGCAAATATTCTTGTATTTTATCAAAATCCGCTTGGCAATTGTCATTACACATGGCCGTTGGATATTTTCTCAACAATTTGAAAATAGGTTCACAAGTGGTTGTAAGATGAGAGATGAATCTAGCAATGTAGTTCAACCTCCCGAGAAAACCATGAACCTCTTTTTCTGTCCTTGGCTCAGGCATTTCTTGTATAACTTTTACTTTTGCAGGATCGACCTCGATTCCCTTTTCACTTACAATAAAGCCCAATAACTTTCCTGATCTCACCCCGAAGGTGCACTTATTAGGGTTCAGCCTCAGCATGAATTTCCTTAACTTTTCAAATATCTTTGACAAGTGAACAAAATGTTCCTCTTATGTCTGGGACTTGGCAATCACATCGTCAACATAGACTTCAATCTCTTTATGTATCATGTCATGAAAGAGAGTGACCATAGCATGCTGATATGTTTCCCTTGCATTCTTCAAACCAAAGAGCATCACTTTGCAGCAAAAATATTCCCCAAGGTGTAATGAAAGTGGTCTTCTCCATGTCTTCGGGTGCCATCTTGATCTGATTGTATCCAGAAAAACTATCCATGAATGAGAACACCTTAGCTTGAGCAGTATTGTCAACTAGAATATCAATATGTGGAAGAGGAAAATCATCTTTAGGGTTTTCTTTGTTCAAATCCATATAGTCCACACACATTCTCACTTTACCATCCTTTTTCAACACTGGTACAATATTCGCGATCCATGGCGGATAAGCAACAACCTTCAAGAAACCAACATCAAACTGTTTTTGAACCTCCTATTTGATATTCTTAGACATCTCATGATGAGTTCTTTGAAGCTTTTGTTTAACAGGAGGACACTCTTCCCTAAGAGGCAGTTTGTGCACAACAATATCTGTATCCAGCCCAGGCATGTCTTCATAAGACCAAGCAAAGATATCCACATACTCACAGAGAATTTCGATCAATCTTCGCTTGACACTATCTTCCAAAGCAGCCCCAATCATTAACTCTCTTTGAACCTCTTTGGTGCCCAAGTTAATCACTTCAACAATCTCTTGGTGCGGCTGAATGACCTTTTCTTCTTGCCTCAACAATCTAGATAGCTCTTCAGGAAGTTCACAATCTTCTTCAGCTTCTTCATCAACTTGATAGATTGGATTTTCAAAGTCATAATGATCCATAACAGAATCGTTTCTGACATAATTCAGGATTAATGGGGGACAAAATCTGCATGATTGTTTTTACTTTATTTTAGTTTTAGATTAAAAAATAAAAATAAAAATCACATTGCCAAAAATATAAAAGAAAGGGAGGGAGCGAAATATTTGAATGCAAAAAGACATCATTTGTTAATGATAAATTTGAAATGAAAAACACTGTGGCCATACAACATGTTCACTACATCTTGGGCAGAATGTAAGAATTATTGCATGATGAAAATAAAAGAAAATTACTCTTCATAACGAGTGACTTCGATGACGTCTTCGGAAAACCAATTAGCAAGCTCTTTACCCAGAATAGTAGGACAAACCCACTTATCCATTTCACAATCACTATCACCTTCCTCGCCCACAACACGAGCCTCTTCATGGATAACACCACCACTGACAAACTAAATTGGCGGAGGAATACCTTAAACCTTGAGAGGAGTAGTAGTTGACATGTTTCGACCAGCCACGAAACCTAAACCTTTCTTGTCTGTCTGTGTGGGGAGATTCAGCACTCTGCCCCAACCTTTAGAATGACCAGATTGAACAACTGCTTGTGCTTAACGGTAAGATGACATGGAGATCTCCGGCTTCTTAACCTCTTTGCGAGGGGTTCAGACAACCTGTACGGTTTCAAATGCTTAGCAGAGTCTCATGAATTTCTCCCTCCACTTCAACATAGCGAAAGGAACTCAAGTGACTGACAATATAATCTTCCTCACTATAAATGGTGACTACTTTTCCATTCAACAAGAAATTCAACTTTTGATGCAGGGTGGATGTGACAACACTGGCCCCATGAATCCAAAGACGGCCAAGCAGACAACAATAAGAAGGATTAATGTCCATAATGAAGAATGTTGCATCGAAAACTTAGGGACCTATCTTAATAGGAAAATCAACCTCCCCGAACACGGTCCTTTTAGACCCATCAAACTCCTTGACAATCAAGTCACTAGGCCTCAACATGACCCCTTCATAATCAAGCTTCATCAGAGAAGACTTAGGCAACACATTGCGAGAGGATCCTGCATCAACTAGTACACAGGATAAAGTGGTTTTCGCAATTTCCATAGAGATGTGCAGCGCTTTATTGTGCTTCCTCCCTTAGGGGGTAAATTAAAATCTGTAAATCTGAGTCCATTTCTCTCAGAAATGCTAGTCACATTCCACTAAAATTAATTCACTGAGATCTCTTGAGGAACAAAAGAAGTCCCCAACAGCTTCATCAACGCGTTTCTGTGGGCCTATGAATCCCTGAGCAAAGCAAGAATCAAAATCTTAGCAGGCGTCTGGCTCAGCTGGTCAATTATCTTGTAGTCACTTTTTTTTATGTACCTCATCAACTCAGTCACATCTTTAGACATATCGGCATCTATAATAGGAACATGAGGATTTTGCCCCGGTTTTTTGCCACTACCCAAAATCTGCTAGCCTTTAGACTTAGTTGCGACATCTGCACTACTTTCAGATTATTCTGGTGGAGAGAAAATCCGACCGCTGCGGGTAATCCTACTTTCACCAACGATGTCATGAATCTCATACTTTTATTCTTCAAACTTACCATCTTCATACTTCTGAGTAGCGAGTTCCTGCCCTTGTTAATAACATTCACCACAGTAATGCCAAGGAACTGCTTTGCCGCTAACATATGGTACTGGCCCGGGTACAGTGGTGGTTATAGGTAATTTCTTGATAGGAACTGGAATCATAATGGGTACTTAAATGATCTTTTCCTTGACAAGAATAGTTATCACATCAACCTCATCCTCACCAATTTTAGTCTCAGCAACTGGGCGGTCAAACTGCAAAACTCCCTTGGTAATCAAATCCTGGACTGTATCCTTCAAGCACTGGAAACCCTTTGGTTGTACCAAACAACCTTCACAATTAAACCCATAGCCCAAAAACATACCTTTCTGTGATAACTTCTCTTTCACAAATGAGAGGGGTTTTATCGGCTGATTCACATCCATAACAAGATTCTGAGTAACCACATCTTGGATCTTTCCTAACTTGATTTCGATTTTGATTCTTTCCCCATATGTCACCATTTCAGCGAATGAATCGGAAGTACTACAAATTGTGTAATATTGCCCCTGTAAAGTTCCAGTGAACATATCTACCATTTCACGCTCAATCATAGGGGGTTGAACCCTAGCATCCATCTCATTCCACCTCTGAGCGTACTCTTTAAAGGATTCATTTTGTTTCTGAGATAAGTTTTGCAGTTGGGCCGTGGGTGCCATATCAGTATTGTATCGGTAGTGTTAGACAAAGGCTTCGGCCAGCCATCTCCATGTACGAATACGAGTACCATCCAATTTCATATACCACTCGAGAAACCCACCAGTCAAACTGTCCTAAAAAAATGAATAAGAAGCTTTTCATCATCAGAATACACAGACATCCTCCTGTAATAGGATTTGAGATGTGTCCTCGGATAAGAGGTGCCCTTGTATTTGACAAAGTCTGGCACTTTGAACTTTGGAGGAACCTTCACTTCTGGGACCAAACCCAAATCATACATGTCAAGGCCCATAGCACCCTGATTCTCTAATGCCCGCATACCCTCCTCGAGCATACACAACTTTTTGTCAGCTTTGGTTGGCTCATCAGCATGAGACATCCAGTCATCATAATTGTTCTCTTTGAGTTGACGAGCAGGAACATACACATGCCTTGGTTGAATAAAATGTTGCTCATCATGTTGTCTAGTAGGAGCGGGTGGAGGTTGATTATTTCCAACAACTTGGACCACAAGAATGCCTTGATTACCAGCAGGATTACCAAGGTTCATATCTTGACCATTTTGAAGAGTCAACCAACATTTACATTCAGATCCACATTCTGAGTGCGCCTGGGTTTCCATTCACATTCTGACCACCATTCAAGTTCTGGGCACCTTGGTTGCCATTCAGATTCTGAGCACAACTCACATTCTGCCCACCTGGATTACCGATTGGACTATTAACAACAACCCTTGGAGGATTGACAATTAAAGTCTCATTCCAATTATTCACAGTCTCTATAGGCCTCACTATCAAGGCTCTCATCTCTTCCTATTGACGGACCATATTCTGGATAATCTACATCAGTTGGTCCACACGAGTGTTCATCTTGACACCCAGAGCCATGACATCTGCTTGAATTTGTTCCATTTGTATTTTGGAAGTTCTCCGAGTATTATAACAATGAGGGTTCGTGGTAGAAATCTCTAAAAATAAACCCAAATCAAAGATAAGAAAACCTGTCGGAACCATTTGTCATGATATGATATGCATGAATGAATGATTATGCATGAAATGTTTTATCATTTCCAAGAATATCCTGCAGTCCTTCATCCAGCATCAAAAGAAATAGGATAAACAACAAGATAAAGCAACTAGAGACAAAACATCTGAATTGAAACTGCTCATATCATAAAATCAAACAAGCATCCATACAAAATATTCTTAATACAAACAAAGTCAATCATCATAAAGATCCCATCCAACAAGACTGGTGGTGATCTTATCAACAAGTAAAACTGAAAAGAAAGTGTCAAAAAGACTCCTCCGAGAAGCCCGATCGCTTTGATAATCATCCTTTGAAAATGGATCTTCAGTAAGCGTTTATTCTTCATTAAAGCCAACAAACAGTGGTACTTAAGCTCCCAATCTTCGGGACCGCGTTTCCATCTCAGTTTCCTCAGCTGGAATCTTGTCTTGGTTTGCTACATGGGATTTGATTGTTGTTAATTGCTTCACCACTTGAGTCAACCGAAAATCTTTTTCTCGGAGCTTTTTCTTCAAAGCCTTAACCTTTTTGCAGTGTTTAACTTCCAACTTGTCTTTAGCCAGTCGAAGTATTTCTATCTCCTGCTGAATAATCAATAATTCTTCAACTTGCCGACTAGCTGTACCAAAACCCTCAACCTTGAGCCTCTTTGACCGCTCAAGCAAACCCATATCTTTCTAAAAAATGGTCTTTCAACCTAACCTCCTTCATAATCTTCTTTTTGTCTTGAAAGGCAAAAGAGAGATCCATGTTCATCTCTTCCTGCTTAGCTTGGAGTTTGATATTTTCGGCCTTGATATTCTGAAAACACACCAAAGGCACAAATTCCGATCCTCTTGGTGCAGGCTGCACAAAAGACGACTCAACATGAGATAAAGAATCATTCACCTGACTGTTAATCAATGGGTCAAAATCAAGTTGAGGATATAACAACTCCCCCTTTTTGTAAGGTAGCATTATCTCTTTCACACGATCCTGAATTTAACTTGTATAAGTATCGCGAGCTACACCTCCATTCTAGATAAAGGAAAGTTTCCCTTTACGAAAAACGTGCTCCCAAGCCACTTTCACCTTTTCAAGCAAAATTGCATCTTCCCCTTTACTGAAATAAATGGTTTCCACCACTTCCCGATTAGTGGGTCTATCCATCATCACGAATCCTAATTGATGGAGGGCCAATATAGGATTATAGTTAATGCAGTCCCTTGTTCCTATGAGCGGAACATTAGGGAATTCTCCACACCCTATAATGATCTCTTTCAAACCCATCACACTTTGCCAAACAACATCATACGAAGTGAGTCCCATGATGCACTAAGACCACAAAAACGACTCAACAACATGAACAAAAGTCCCTTTTGTAGGCATGTGCATCATCAACCATTTGTAAAGCACAATCACACAACACATGACTTCCCCTTTCTTTCCATGTCGGGAATGGATGGTGTAATAAGTGTCGGCAAGTAGAGTTGGTACTGGGTTACTATTCATGAAGACATATAATACCGATACATGCACCAACTTCTTGGAAACCGAAAAGAGGATTACGCCATAAATCATAGCCTCCAGAAGTGCATTGAATATGGTCAAATTCTCACCTCATACAAAAACCTTGACCTTTGATATCAGATAATTCAGAGGGAGGCCACTCGTACTGCTTTTATTGATCCAGTTACTTTCAACTTCACCATAGGTCAAATAAAGAGCCCTAGAAATTTCCATGTAGTCCAGAGTCTCTGTTACTTGAAAAAAAGGAATACCATTAGTGATCTTGACATCAAGAATATGCGCATACTCTTCGAGGATCGGTGCGAATTGATAGTCCTGGAAAGTAAAACAGCACAATTGTGGATCATAGAACTGAAGAAGTGTTCTCATGGCCTACTCTTGAAAATCATCATTCACCAACGACAATAAGTTTCCATACTTTCCACTGAAAACTTCTTCATTCGGCCCTTTCACACGAGCTCATATCTCTCGCAATCGACCACCAAAGCACGAAAACTGATAAGCAGTAGTTTTTCTGAGAGGCTTTGTGCTTGTCTCCATGTTGCTATCCATCCTTGATGCTCATGACAACTTTAGAATAATCCTAGAAATGACATGTATATGCAGGTTAGACACACACACACACACATACACACACACACACACACACACACACACATATATATATATATATATATATATATATATATATATATATATATATATATATATATTTGTATATTTCTTTTGTAAAATAAATATGCCATGATGCAAGTCAACAAATATGGGATCAAAGGTTCCATAATGCTGATTAACTGATGTGAACTTTCTGATCATGTGGAGTGCATTAGGATCAGAAGTCTGAAACATGAACCCAAATGAACCTCTTGGTCAACGAATCATAAACTTGGAAAATAAATCTGAGAACCATCAGAACAAAATGGTCACCAACAGAACATAGTCACGATCTAAACATAGTCACCATCGGAACATAGTCACCAACTGTACCTATGGTAATAAAGTCTTTGCCTACTCACAGGTGAAAACTAGGTCAAGGTAAGGTCAGGTAACCCAGAATCAAGGGTACTCCTGAAAAACTATCGCCGTATCACCTACGTGAAAACGATAGCCCCTCATTTGTAACTCATCTGAGCATGGACGACATGACGACAATAGTGAAACCTAAGTCAACTAGCCAACATGTTCCACTCTATTCTTAATGTTCCTATGGTTGTCACTAGGCCTAGGTATTGGGCCTTTTACCTCATAGTAACACCCACCCCATCATGAAAGCAAATCCAGCACAACAATATCACCAATATATGGAAAGCAATAACATGCAATGCAAACATATGCTCATATAAACATACACAAATGAATAAACTTAAAGCATAAAAATAATCACCCAAAGAAAATAAAACAAGACCTATGAGTGACTCCGGGATGGACTAGCAATTGGTCAACCTGTCCCCAATGAAGTCGCCAACTGAAACAACCAACTGAACTGTCAATTGATAATGAAATCAATGAAGTCGCCATAAATTTTTTTTATCCCACAGGAAGAGAAAGGAAAACATCAAGTAAACTTGAGAAGGGAGCAATCACGGTCAAACGATAGAGATATCGGGTAAAAGAGTCTGTTATGTGAGGGGAAGGTATTAGCACCCCACATGCCCGTAGTAATTTATGGTATCCATTATTGTTATTCTAATCTAATGGGTATGGTCAAAGTCTATGTCTAAGGTTTAAATTGAAAAGAAAGAGAGAATGCATGCAAAAGAAAAGAAAAAGAAAGTGTGGGGAAAAGAAAGAGATTTTTACAAAGGTATGCTCGATTAGGCCCCACAAAAAGCCTCCGCCTACGTGTCCCTTTTTAGGAATCAGAGCAGTCGTAGTTCGGCTTACTTGTTTTGGTGGGTTTGTGTTTTTTAGTTAAACAATATTAAATTTAATCATTCCACCGCTGCTCGACCTTGGGAGACTTATGACCTGTAGTGGAAAGAAACTAACATGCTCTTAGAAGAGAAAAGCTGATTGGAAAAAAGAAAGGAGTTGGTTAGTGTTTTTTTTCCTTAAGAAAGGGTTTAAGTTGTTAGAGAGTGTTTTTATTAGTTTAAGGAAAAAGAAATTTTTAGTTTTAAATGAAAGGATGCAAAAAGAAATAAAAACATCTAAGGGAGACTATCTAGAATCTAATTCCTAATGTTATCATACAATGATTGATCCTAAGGTTGAGTTTTGAAAGGAAAATCTCTATCTATGTTAGCATGCATGGATTACTATCCTAATTTCTAGCTTGAATCGGGAAAGAAGCAAGCACGTCCCAAGGGAGCACGACATATCACACAAGTGCTTTGGCAAAAGCATACAATCAGAGCATACTGACTCAAAGGGATGTGGGTATGAAGAGAAAATGCTTTAGCTAAGGGGAGCGGATCACCCGAAGCAAAAAGTGGGAGAATGAGATGAAATAAAAAAAGAAAAGTAATGCTTTAGCTAAGGGGAGAGGATCACCCGAAGTAAACAAGCGAGTAGCAAAGTGTCAACAATGGCCGTTATGAACTCCTGGCAAATGGTGCGGGTTGAGACCAAACCCTTTTCCACATGACCGACTCGATACACATGATCTTCACAAATCCAGAGCGTCATCGTACAACGTGAGCTAAGGATAACACAGATGAAATGCGGAGGTTGATTGCAAACCCTTTCCACTCTCCTCCTTTTGAGGACTTATTGGGGGTGGAGGGATATGCGAGCACAAATGTAAACACACTTGCAGAATACCTAATTCAAAGGTAGGATTTTAAACAAGCACAAGTAGCACACATAATGCACACAATGCGGAATTGCCATAAGCGGGTCTTTAAATAAACCATAGGGGTTCTTGACATGATCAACAATGGAGATCTCCGTCATACATCTCTATTCCTACTTCTCATGGCAAGGAAAGCGGTAAAATCCCTACTTGACATGATCTCTAGAAAGAAATAAGATGCAGAAAGAACATAGAAGGGAAATGTAACAAACAAATAACAATTCGTAAAAGCTAAAAATAACAAAGAAACCCAGAAAACTTTGGCAGCTGCTAGCACCAACAAAGAAAATACCATCAGCATAAGCGTCAAAGCATCAACAAATGAAGATCAGAATATGTAGTGGACACATCACAATATCAAAATACACCTGCACGAAACACATTCCATATAGTATACACAAATAACAATCACACAGTAGAATATGTAGTGGACACATCTGTGTGATGCTAGGTGTGATACGGTGGGAGAACTGACTTGGGATTTTGCGTTTGTGTTCGCAAATGTTTCGATTTAGCAAGAGTCGCCACCGACTTTTTATTTATCCTAAGGAAAGGTCAAAAAGCACAGGAAAGACCTTTGAGATGTTTTCGTGGGTTCGGGGGGTAGATTATGAAAAGGGAAGGTGCTAGCACCCTTTCCATCCATGGTTATCCATGGGCTCTTAGTTACTTATTTTAGATCACTTGCCTTTGCTTTTCAATTGTTTGAAATGGTGCTTTGTGTGTGCGGTTTTGAAAATGTTTTGAAAAAGATGCCTTGTCTAGGCAACCTTTGTAATGATTCTTGTTTGAATGTATACAAAGGTGTATGTCTTTTTGAAAGGTTTTCAATGTTTTGAAAGTTGTTTTGAAATTGTGTTGTGGAGTGTGTTTTGAAAAATAGCAAGGATGTTTTGCAAGATTTTTGATCAAGTAACTAAGAGTTGTCTACCCTATTTTACTCAAAGATATTTCTTATGTTTTTAACCCTTTTAACAGTGTTGTTTCACCATTGTATTTGGTGAACAACCTTGTGTTAGGATGTTTAACGGGACAGGCACGAGTCTTCATATGACCATGATAACAATGTTGTGAAATAACTTAGCACTTTTCTGTAGGGACTAAGATCATTTTGAAAGGCAACTTTGATAGCGTCATCGAGGGACTATGACCTTTTTTTAATTCGTTTGTGCTAAGATATCCCACATGCATAACATGGCCATTTTTATAAGGTAACAAGTGGAATTACCCTAAGGGTGCATGTGTGCAAGTGTGTTTGATTGCATGCATTTTGTCTTTGATTTTTGGGTTGTCTACTTGTTGATTTTATCTTGCCATACACATCTAATTACTAGTATTTGTTCAAAGCAATAAAAATGCAGGAAATAAATATCCTATACTATTACAACCATATTGAATTGCATGAGAATATAAAGGCAAAAATAAGGTAAAAGCAAGAAAAATGGATCTTTCGATTGAGGCAGGAGCACCCTTCGATTTGCATTCTATTGGCCTCCTTCGATTGGGGCTGGAAACAGCAAAGTCACGTCTTTCGATTAGGCTTTGGTACCAGTCAGGTCATGTACTTCGATTGGAGGCTGGCACCAGCATGGGAGTGCCTTTCGTTTGAGCCTGGACTTAGTGCAAGTGTGCCTCTGGCTGGGCCTTCTCTGCCTTGTTGCCTTCTTCGATTGGGCCAGTGAAATCAGTGTGAGCGTGTCTCTAGCTGGGCCTAGAAGTCAGTGTGGAAACCAAAGGCTTCGTTTCATACTCCTGGTTGTCTCTTTCGTTCGACCTGGAGAAAGAGGATAGAAGCCAGAAACTTCGTTTCCTATTTCCTGTTTCCTGTTTCTTTCATTTAAAGCATTAAATGGCAACATGGCCTGAGGCCATGCTAGTATTTGTTTGGTAAACAGTTTAACAGTTAAAGCAAGTTCAGGTAAACAGAAAGAAAAATGAAAGGGTTAGCTCTGAAAAATATGTTAAAAATGTAGAAACGAAAGGAACAATGGTATGTACAATGTTTCAAACAAAAAGGAATTGTATTTACATGTTATGAAACGAAAAGTTCAAAGGTAAGAATAACTTACCTTGCTTCAGGCCTTGAATGGATGTGGGACCTTGAGTGGAGGCCCAGGGTTCTGGATTTGAAAGAGGGGGGACAACAGCTGTGCTTGGAATGCTGGATTCGAAGGAAGGAAAGAAACAAGTCTTATGTTTCTTTCCAAACTGGATTCGAAGGATACTGAAGAGTACTTGTTCTTCAGAATCTAAGGAAGTAAGTATGTGATTCTGGGCTTATTCTCACAAGTGTTGAAGGGACTTGAGAGATTCGTGGTGTTTGAGAAAATTTGGGAGATTTGTTCCTCTGGTCCAAAAGTCCTCCCTTAGCTTTGCAAGAATTCCTCTATTTATAGAGAAAAAGAATGGACATCTTGTCCAAAGCCAGCCTTGCAAATAAATGATAGAATAATGTAACGTGAAAGTACATGTGGGGGCCTCTTGGCAGTTGGGGTGCAGAAAATAATAAAATAAGGCCCAGTTGGAAAGTAAATGTCCACTTGTGCCACAAAAGCAAGATGAAGGGTTCAGATGGGGTTGCTTCCTTCTGAAGGAAAATAGGCGCAAGGCTCAAGACAGACTTTTCTAAAAGGTAGTATTGTGCTATTAAGTGCAAGTGGTCTTAGACAACAAATGGGTACAGGCCTAAAAAGGGAAGACACGTGGCCTAGCCTATGGGTCTAAATGTTCAACTTGATCTTTTGAGTCGAATCCTCCATCTTTCTACACCTTTCGACCAGACTAGGACAACACGACATTTGTTTTCACCAGCTGTGTGTCCTTCGAATGGACCAACTGTGTGTTCTTCGAATGGCCCTTTGAATGCTTCTCTTTGATAGATTCAAAGTCCCAAATCGAATTACTCCAGCTTCAATTGCATAGCCCCTTCAATTGAGCCTCCCTCTGCTTCGATTGCTTGATTCGAAAAGGATCACCCTGGTCGAATCAGCTCTTGTAGGGTTGGGAGCAAACAAGGCAAGAATCTGGCCTTTAATTCAAATAATTGAGTCCACAATCAGCATTTAATTATTTCTATATTTGCAAGGGAAACATGCCATTGTGAACTTTGGGTGAACCTGGACAGGTTAGGATATGTGTTTTTGCTTAGTCATGCCAGCCTACTTCGAATCTGCCTTCTTTGCCAGCTTCAAAGTCCAATTCGAATCTACTTAGAACATTCCCTATTAGACAAACTTCGACCATCCATTGGCCTTGTGATGAGTCTAAGTTCTGATTCGAAGTGTCCAGAACTTCCTTCATCAAAGCATCTTAGATTAAGAGAAACTCTGCACTGAAATGCCATTCGAAGGTCATTTTGTTCTGATGTTCTGATTGAGGTAAAGTATGAAGGACCCTCTGAAGTACTAGTCGAAGCATTGTGAAATTGACTTGATCGAAGGGGTCCAGTGCTCAATCGAAGACTTGCACACCAAATCTTGATCGAAGGGTTCCAAACACCTAATCGAAGCTTACTAATCAAAGCCTGATCGAAGAGTGCCAAATGCCCAATCTAAGACTGGTGAGTCAAGCCTGTATCAAAGTATTTTGGATACCCAATCGAAGACTTTTCCCAGATGCCAATCGAAAGACACTTTGTTCATCTTCAAAAAACTTTATTTTCGTTAGGAAAATGTTTGTGACCAACCATGTAAGGGAAGACTTTTGAAAACATGAGAGGGAAAATTTTGGGGTACAACACTAGGGTACCTGCACGGAGTACAATCCATATAGTATATGAAATAACAATCACACATCGGAATATGTAACGGACACATCAGTGCAATGCCAGGGTACCTGCGTGAAAACAGGATTTATGAAAGAATGATATCATTTGCGTATCATACATAAACTTTAACTAACAAGTGATTGCATAAAGCACCTTTCAACCAATAATCATATGCTAATTAAAGGTTAAAGGCCTAACAATGTATCTTGCAAAGCATTCACAAAAGGAGTTAGAATTAACAAGGTAATATGTGCAAACATGCATTAAAACAAAGTGAAAATTGATATTTCTGTCTGGGTAACCGGTTACCATAAATGGGTAACCGGTTACCATAAGTCAAAAAATTAAGACAATGACTACTGACTTGAGTTAACCAGTTACCATAACCGGGTAATCGGTTATCCACATGCAGGTTTTCAAATTTTAGTTACTGGAAAGGGGTGGTAATCGGTTACCATAACTGGGTAACAGGTTACCCGCAGGCAGAAAGTAGTTTTTTCAAGTTTTTTTGAGGTTTTGGCTCAAGACTTGGGCATTTGATCAAACACAAAATCTCCACACATTCAACACATGATTTTGCATAATTCAAGGTCTAGATTCAATCTTCACATGCTTGCTTAAGTTCAACAATTAAACTTCATGCAACATCATCAATTTATTTTCATCAATTAAGCACTTTCATGAGAATCAACTTAATCCAATAAGCACTTAATTCAACAATCCAATTTTGGATTTACACATGATGATCAAATCAAATCACAATTCTAATATTATATTTGTATTCTTGATCCAAAATTCAACCTAGATCCAATTCATGCTTGATTAAAAAAGTGCTTCTCAAATAATCACTTATTTCAAAAGTTCTTAATTCAAGAAAACTCACTGATAGAAGTGAAGAAGAAGCTTAGGTATAGATATCACAACAAACTGATCAACGATCGGAGAAGAATTGCTCTTAATTTGTTCTTGGATCTTGATGAAGTTGTAGTTGTGTTCTTGATGAAAAAGTAGAGAAAATCTTGATTTGATCTTTAAAAGGATTGAGAGAAAAGATTAGAGTGTTTATAAGAATTTTAAATTATGAGAGCCCCCTCCTTGACAAAAATAAAATTTGGGATTATATAGTGTGAGCAAATTGGGCCTTGGATGTGCAATTGGATTGGGCCTTAACTTGAAAGCGTAAGTCCGACACGACCATAAAGTGCCACGTCATCATCCATATGGAATCTTGATTCGGCCGTCAAACGGGATATGAAGATAATAAAATTGTGACTCGTTTCCAAAAGAACAGGCTCAATCGATTAAGAGGTGATTTAGTTATGATTTTTTTGAAGTTTCGTCTCAGATGAAAATATTTCTCAGTTTAGGATTTTCAATGCGTTGTGCATGATTTGGACAAAAAACAAAGGCCTTCAGGATACTGTTTGAATTGGTAAACTGAAACTAATGTTTAGCCAACTCAATTTGTGAACCAATGCCACGAGAACCAGATCGATACGATAAAAATCAACCAAGTTATGATTTTTATCGTATCAAACATTAATACAAATGAATTCTGGTTCAGCACAAACATGTCTTCAGAAACTTAAAATTCACAGGTCCTTGCTTTGTGAATCAGCTCCTAGCCTCCAAAGATGACATCGAGACAAAATTTTGGCAATCAGAACGGCACACATACGATATTCCACCCGAGAGTTATGAATTTCTTAGCGCACACGAAATACTGGTTTAGCCCACTTTTCCTTTGCATTTTTTCACTGTATAACTTCCAAAAGAATGGCGTATTCGGAGACCTTCCTTCGAGATTTAGCTTTTGGTTCAAACACAAAAGTTGAAGAGAACGTTGAGGCAGTCTCAAAACCTCAAGAATTAATCCAAAACATTGTTACGAATGGGAGATATAAATTTCTAAACTCAAATCAACTGAAAAACTGTTTCCCCTCCGCACTGCTCAAAATTCACCGAAAACCCCCAAATCTTCCTCAACTTGACATGCGTTGAACAGATACGAGAGCTTTATTGTGTTGACCAAAATACCTTGATCCCATGAGCACGGATCCAATGATATGCATGTGTACACATGTTAACAAAGTATAATCCAATTAGAGATAGAAAATAAATATGGCAAATTTTGGGATACAATACTTACCAACCAATGTAGTGAGATCAAGTGTTGTAAGATCATTAACTTCCTTGATCGCAGTGACCTTCGGCAGCAAATTCTTAGTAAGAAATCTCAAAACTTTGTTAGTATCAATTGCATTGGAAATATGCATACCAAGTGTGTTCAAACAACTAATGAGATTTAATGAATTTTCTTATCATCATTATTCCACAGTACTTCCGGTTTAGGTGTGACAATGCTATTAACATCAAATTGAGTAATAGTGTCACACATACCCTTGCCATATGAATTAACATGAATGTGCATACAATCTTTCCAATAACTATAGTTTTCTCCCAGAAAAAAATTGGGTCTGTTTTGTAATCCCATTTAGGTCCGTACACCATTTTCTAATAAGAGTTTTGAAGCACGGAATCAATAGGAGCTCTGATACTATTTGTTAGACTATGATGACTTATCTTAAGGGGGTGAATAGATCCCAAAATTAAAAATGATCTTTCAAAAATTGTTATTTAAAAACTTATTTGAAAATCAATATTGAGAAGAAGGTTTTTGGCCTAGATCAAAATAGTAGTCTAAACGAACCTAGTTATTAGAAACTCGGATATGCACAAGCCATATGGAATTAAGAAAATGATAAAATCAATCAACATAATAATATCACAATTAATAGTTTAATATCAAACACAACGATTTCCTATTTCTAATGAAATTTAAACAAAAATATAGAACATTGCAATTTGTCAAACACTTAGTGTGCGTTCGACTTTTCATAATTTTTCTTTGAGTTGAGTTGATATGAAATTCACTTATAATTAAAGTGATTATAAGCTAATCAACAAACTACTTTAAACACAATAATTGTAGAAAAATTCGTGTGATTGCATGCACTCCAATCAAAGTGTTTTGATAAAGACCACCATACATAAAGTCAAAGAAATATCAAGACTATGGAAAAGAAGATATTCAAGATCATATAATATTTCAAAATCATTCTATGAAGTCTTCTACATGTGAACAACCAACTTTCAAGATGAAGATTTATGAAGATTCATCAACAAGTTAGATACAAGTTTTAATTTGAGGTTTTTAAGATGATATAGTGCTCAAAATATACTCTAAACATTTTACATATGTGTCATGATCATTTAAGAGTAAAACATTGCATGTCCATCACTTAGAAAATGTTTTTATCACTTTCACTCAGTGGTAACCGGTTACAGAGTTACAGCAACCGGTTACAGGACTTCACAAAATAAAAATAAAAAATTCTGATTTAGTGATAACCGGTTACAACTTCCGGGTAACCGGTTACAGGCATGCAAATTTGAAAACATACACGTTATCGTACATGTGTAACTGGTTACCACCCTACGGTAACCGGTTACCGCTGAAGAAAAATTCAAAAAATTTCTATTTTACATGGCTGTTGGATGATACCTCTTGGGGTCCAACCATTGTATCTCTTTACTCATTTAAGGTGTAACGAAAGGGTGCATTTCATATATAAAATTAATTTGCACTCAGATCATCACATAATACATATTATTCAAAATTTCAAAAATTCTTAAGTGTAGTAAAACTTTGAGAATTTACATATTGTATGAAACATTGTTTAGAACTTTCATACTCATCATTGTTTCATCATATATTGAGCACTAGATCTAACTATAAACTACCTATTAAATCTTGTCTTAGTAACTTGATATCCATTATGTTATTCAAGTATAGATCATACTTTGTAAAAATCAGATTTTGTATAAGATTAACCTTGCATTCCAGAATTGTTGGAGCAAGTGTGTGTATTTGTTCTTCTTTCACTTAGTGTTGAATATCTTAAAGGTTTTAAGAGCCTTTGATCTTCCTATAGATTAGATAGTAAGGCATCACCTTTGGTGTGATTATGCTTGTGCAATTATTCTAAACTATAGTGAAATCTCATCCGTGTTGGCAAGAGGACTGGAGTACTCTCGAGCTGTGAGGGGAACCAGTATACATATGGTGTTCATTTACTTTCCTCACTTTATTGCTTTAATCACCATAATCAGAAAAATAAGAAATTTGAAAAGAAGGAAAAAATTTACCATCACCTAATTCATCCCCTCTCCTAGGCGCATTATTAACTTACATTTGGCATCAGAGCAAGTTAATGTAACTTGTTCCTATTCGATCCAGAATGGCTTCCACACAACCAGCTTTCAAAGATGGTGGTAGTAACAATAACCCTCCTTTGTTTTGTGGTGAATACTTTAACTTTTGGAAAATTTGCATGAAGGAGCATCTAGAAGCACAAGGAGAAGAAATAGGGGATGCGGTCCAAAATAGTCCGTTTACTCTAGTATGTGTTATTAATGGTGTTGGAACATTAAAGCCTAAAACATCATGGGATGATGATGATAAGAAAAAGGTCATTCATGATAAGAAAGCAATTAATCTTCTTCAAGGTGCACTTTCCATGGATTAATTCTTTCGTGTTTCAGCATGCACAACGACAAAGGAAATTTGGGATACTTTGTTTGAAACACACGAAAGAACAATCAAAGTCCAAAGATCAAGATTGAATACATTGAGTCAAGAGTTCGAGATGTTTATAATGGAACTTGGAGAATCTATTCTCAATATGCATAAAATATCTATTCATTTGACGAATAATTTAAAAGCTCTTGGTAAAACTCTCACCAATGGCGAACTCAACCTCAAGGTGTTTCAATCTTTAACTAGAGAATGACAACCGAAAGTAACGACTATTTTGGAAAAGAAGAATTTATCCAATATGTCATCTGCAACTCTATTTGGTAAACTTCAAGAGTATGAGATGGAACTTGTAAGACTTGCTAAGCATGAAAGTCAAGAAAATAAATCAAAAGGCATTGCTTTGAAGGTGGAATCCAAGGAAGTCGCTATTGAAGAAAATCCGAAAGAAGATGAAAATTTCACGCTTCTTGTAAAAAAGTTAGGTAAATTGTTTGGTCCTAAAAATGATTTTAGTAATTCTAACTTTGTCAAAAGGAAGAAATTCTCAAAGAGCAAAGATAAATAAGCCTCCATGTTGTACCCAAAAATTTTCCCTCTCATTTTATCAACATTCCTCATCACAAGACTTTTGGAATTCAAGATACAGCTAGGGTTTGCTCTGCTCAAGACACCTCCTTGCACTGTTGACATAAATTAGGGTTTGAGTTTGCACAGGGATATTTTGACCTAAAATGCCCAAATTGACTTTCATACTTCATGTTGGACTCATAAGTTTGTCCATACCAAGTTTCAAGTCTTGAATCAAATTTTTGCCCAGTCAATTGGACAGTTAACCTAGAAATCAGCTGTATTGGGGAAAAAGTCAACTGTGACCAATTTACAGTCAAACCTCATGAATTTTGACCCACATCAATGTTATGAACTTATATGAACCATTTGATCAAGTTTGGACCACAATTCCACAATAAATTTGATCAGATCACCAAAAGGGCAAAATGGTCATTTTTAGGGTTTTGACTGTACAAAGGCAATTTTTGACTGTTTGACCTAGCCAATGGCAAATAAAGTTCAACCATGGACTCAAGGACTCAATGAAATTATCTTGACCTATTCAACAAGTCCAAAAGATTTCAAATGCATTGATTGGACAAATGAATTTTTCAGTCAACTGATCAATATTTGACTGTACACTGAAAAGTCAAACTTTGACTTTTTGGTCAAGATCAAGTGCCAAGGGTCATTTTTCATCAAGATGTTGTTCACCAAGAAACTCAAAATTGCAAATTAGGGTTTGAAATTGAAAAAATTTCATAACTTAGAATTTTTCTAAGTTATGAAATTTTCTTAATTTTTCCTAACTTTGTCCCACATTTTCACCATGATGAAAATGGATTCAAACAAAACTTACAACATGAAAGTTGTATTCCTCCACAAAGTATACAACTTTTATTCACAAAGTTTTCTCAAAAGAAGCTTGGATATCAAGTTATGATTTTTGGAACAAGGGTCCCTAAAACTTTTAACTTAGAGAAATTTAGCCCTAGTTTAGGCAGGATTTTGACCCATCTTCTTGGCCGTTTTTCACATAGTTCCACTTGGAGTCTCAAGTTGCACTTCAAAGATGGATTATAGTACATGTTTCAAGATTTCCAAATTGTCCAAGAACTCCTCAAACACATTTGTGGTTAGGGAGAATCAAATGCTTGAAGTCGGCAAAAACTCACTTTGTATCCATGGCCAATACATGTTCATACAAGTTGCAAAACCTGTCCAAACTAGATTTTTACTTAATTACAGGTCTCTAAACCAATTCACACTAAAAAATTAATTGCAAATACATTGGACATTGGTATTATTCTGATCAATGGAGCTTGGCACAATGAATAAATCCATTTTGGGAATAAAGGTAGTACTTCCATTTACATAAAGCATGCTTTATGTCAAGTTACATTTATTGAGCCATACACCAAGCCCTTTGCTGCAAACAAGGCTCCCTAATGTCAAGCAAAGTTCAACAACTTTGTGCAGCTAGGTTACAAGCCAGTACAACCATAGCATTATCAACTCTCACTTTTTACTTCAAAACCAAGTAATTGTGCCAAAAGGACATAACTCACACATCTGATATAATCAACTATTGCCAACATTTAAAACAAGTTTTGCACATACCTTGGAGCCAGAAACACGAGCCATTCATCCCTCAAACACTCTTGAACATCAAAACACCAAAAACTTGCAAAACAGGGCAATTGCTGCAACTTGAGTGCCATAGCTCATTTTGCTCGTGCGTTTTGCTCATTTCCACTTCAAACACCTTCCATTAAACTCACTCAAGCTATCCCAAACCTCCATTGCCAACTGTAACTCCATTTACAGTGTTCACCATTTTCATTTCAAGCTTGTGCAGGTTGACTTCTGGAGGCTGATTCAGGAACATTCAAAGCAAACTAGCCATTGGAAAAGACCAAGTGAAGTTCAGGCAAGCTACCAGGCACCTCAAAACTTGTTGAGAAGCTCTGCATTATGCAACTCGAATCCAATTGAAACAGGTATTTCTCCAACTTCTATCTCTCTATTTAGGAACATTTAGCCTTAGGTTTGTGAATGAAAAATGTAGTATTCAATGCCATGAAGCTGTACATATGCTCAGTTTTCATTTATATTAAGCGTGCTAAGAGAATTTCATCCATGAACATGCTGAAAAAGTTAGGTCAGATTTTAGGGCCAGAGAAATTCTCTCTGGGTTAGATTAAGTTTTTTGTATGGTTAGAATCGTGGTTTGATGCTCTACAAGTTTCATGTTTTGAGTTTTGGCAAAAGATCACAAATACAGGAGTTAGCAGTTTGAATACAGGGCGCACGTTTTCTGTTGTCACAAGGAAGAAGATGAAGCGGAAATGGGCTGGGCCTGGCCTTCTTGCTGTCTACACCCCTCTTTTACTAAATGCACCCCTGGCCCATTTTCTTTATATTTTGTTATTTTTGTATTTTAATTTCATTTCTGACTTTTTATTTTATTTCCAAACATAAAAAATGCTTAAAAAATATTTTCATAATTTTTTACATTTATTTGGTATTTATTTTAATTTTTTTCTAATATAGGAAACAATATTAATACCTTTCTTTTTTTATTTGTTTAAATTTAAAAACAATGTAGATAATACTTTTATTTTCATTTCTTATTTTTATTCACATTGAAAATATTTTCTTGAATATATTTTATTTTTTTGTAAATATTTTATTTTATTTTATACATCCTTAACATATTTAATATATATATATATATATATATATATATATATATATATATATATATATATATATATATATATATATATATATATATATATATATATATATATATATATATATATATATATATATATATATATATATATATATATATATATATATATATATATATATATATATATATATATATATATACTTTTATTTTATTAAAAACATAGAATAAAAATACAAAAAATATTACATTTTATTTTTATTATTATTTATACTAAAAAAACACTTTTTTTAAATATATTTCATTTTTGTACATATTAATATATTTTTGTATATAAATAGTATATGACATTTATCTTCCTAAAAGAAATTAGGGTTTACCCTAAAAATAAATAAAATTAATCCTTTTTTATTTTATTCATTTATTTATATTTCTTTACATTGAAAATATTTTTACATACATAAAAACTTCTTTTTTGCCTAATACATTTTATTCTATATTTATTTATTTTGTTTATTTAAATATTGTACGTTTAAATATTGATGCATTTGAGATTCAATTTGGTTGTAATAACTTGGGGTTAAATTTCTTGCAAAATAATCCCCTATCCAAAATTGTACCCCCATCCCCATAATCATGTTGTAATAGCTTAGAATTTAAGTTCTCGCACTTAACGCTTTCAATTATGCCATGATTAGAGAATTATGGTTTGTATGCCAAAATCAAATTAACAAATAGTTTGACCTAATCAAAGACAAAAATGTATGAAAAAACAAACATAATGCACACTTGCACCCCTAGGGTTACAATCCACTTGTTGCCTTCAAAAATGGGCCATGGAATGCATGTTAAGTACTTTGGCAAAACAAAAACAAACAAAAGATCATAGTCCCTCGATGATGCTATCTTGGTTTCCTAAACAAAAATGATCAAGTCCCTCAAGAAAATTGCCAAAAATACTTAGCACAATTGCTATCATGGTCTATACGATGACCCGCGCCTGTCCCGTTTAACATCCTAACACAAGGTTGTTCACCAAATGCAATGGTGAAATAACACTGTTAAAAGGGTTAAAAACATAAGAAAGATCTTTGAGTAAAATAGGGTAGATAACTCTTAGTTACTTGATCAAAAGCTTGCAAAAACATCCTTGCTATTTTCAAACACACTTCACAACACAATTTCAAAATCCAATTTCAAACATTGAAAGCTTTTCAAAAGACAAAAACACCTTTGTATACATTCAAACAAGAATCATTACAAAGGTTGCCACAATGATGGCCTCTTTTCAAAACATCTTTCAAAACCACACACAAAGCACCATTTCAAACAATTGAAGAGCACCATTTCAAACAATTAAAAAGCAAAGCAAGTGATCTAAACAAGTAACTAAGAGCCCATGGATAACCATGGATGAAAAGGGTGCTTGCACCTTCCCTTTTCATAATCTACTCCCCGAACCCAAGAAAACATCTCAAAGGTCTTTCCTGTGCTTTTTGACCTTTCCTTAGGATAAAATAAAAACTCGGTGGCGACTCTTGCTAAACCGAAACATTTGCAAACGCAAACACAAAACCTCAAGTTAGTTCTCCCACCGTATCACAGAACTGGCGACTCTGTTGGGGACATTTTTAAAAGTGGAGTAACCTTAGGGTTTAGATAACTTTTTGCATGCTTATCTTGATTGCTTTGATTGCTTTACATTTGGTTCTCTTGTTTGGGTTTGAATCCTCCATCCGGATTTTGGGAAACATTCATAGGTAAATAGCAATACGTTGTGGAAACTGTGCAGGGTATACCGACATGGTTGAAGCAATAGCTATATTAGTGCGACATATTTGTGAGTACCGGTAGCCTTTGGGTCAATCAAAGAGAATACGGGGCTGCTGAGTGATGTCATGAAGCACTAATGAACTCTTAGAACCTTACTTGACCATCTTGGCCTTTTTTAGGGGTAGTGAGATGACCGGCTTTGGTGCAGTCCGAAGTTGGTAGATACTCGATACTACACTCATTGAGGATTGTTTTCTTGGAATATTTTGGTCGCCAGTTAAGTGGCTAAACCAAAACAATGAACACAGGAAATAATCCAGTGATATTGAGCTCTTTAGAACCCGGTTACTATTTATAGGACAGGTTGAGCCAACTAACTTCAAGAGGGTACTTACCTATGAAACCTCATGCAAGCCTGAAACTAGGATCTTGTGTGACTTTCTTGTACATATGTTTGTGCATACATTATGAACATCATAAAGCATCATATGCATCCACTAACCATTTCAAGGGTTTGGATCTTCATCTTTGTTCTTGTTTTGTAGGTCATGGAATCTCTTCGCAGGAAAATAATTCAAGTCAGCCTTGTGAGAATCCCTCATCAGCTCAAGGAGCTTACTTCCAAGATTCCAGAGAATTCTCTCTTCAGTGAAAGACATGGTAGACTTCTCAACTTGGTCAACTCCAACATTGAAGAAGACATGGTGAAAGTTCTCTTCCAGTTCTTTGACCCCCTACACCACTGTTTCACCTTTCCTGATTACCAACTAGTACCTATTTTGGAGGAATTTTCTTAACTCTTGAGAATTCCTATTCTTCATCAACTACCCTACAACGGTACGGAAAAAGAACCAAAGCCTGAAGATGTTTCTCAAGCATTACACTTGCAACCATCTGATATCAAAGGTCATTGGGAAACCAAAAGCGATATCAAGGGTTTCTTAGCAAAGTTTCTGTTTGAGAAGGCACAAGACTGCTGGAATTCTCTAGATCTACAAGCTTTTGAAGAGATTTTGGCACTCCTAATCTATAGGTTGGTCTTGTTCCCAAAACCTAATCAGCTTATAGATGTGAATGCTGTCAAGATTTTCATATCCCGGAATCCTGTGCCTACATTACTTGGGAACATCCTACACTCACTTTACACACGAACAATGAGGAAAAGAGGTGTTATCATATGCTGTACTCCTCTCCTAGCAAGGTGGTTTATTTCTCATCTTCCACAATCTGTTTCGAAGAATGAGCAGGGTTTAAGGTGGTCACAACAGTTGATGACCCTCACACATTCTGATGTTCATTGGTGTTCTCGGTCCATAGAAAATGTCATCATCATTGCTCGTTGTGGAGAATTCCCTAATGTCCCACTATTTGGCATTAGGGGAGGCATTACCTACAACCCCTGTTTAGCTTTGAGACAATTTGGATATGCTCGGAGGGATGGCCCTCATGACATGCTGATTCCCGACTTGGTTTTTGACTTCGACAACGATGCGCAAGGACTTCGACAAAGGTTCATCAGAGCTTGGAGGATGCCCAAAAAAGTGGATAGTAAGACACTGGGACACAAGAGTTCCATCCCCCTTGAGCCCTATCTCAAGTGGGTATGAACCCGCGCCCAGAATATTATGATGCCATACCCTCACATTCTCCCCGTGATCAAAGATCCTGTTATGGAAGGAGAGGTTCCATACACCCTCCTACATCCTGACATGCCGACATCATTGGAAGAATTGCAAAAGAGTTGGATCCAACTCAAAGAAGAATATAATACTTTTAAAGCCGGCTTCTATGCCAGTGAGAAGAAGGTTTTGGAGCTTACCCGCCGACTTCATGAGGAGGAAACTCTTAACACCTACATCGCGCCAAAAAGGATGCACAATGTCTTTTTACATTAAGAAATTTTGTAATATTTTGCCCATGGGGCACTTATGTACTAACAAATTTCTTCTTAATATGACATGTGTTCTTTATGTTTACAACAAATTTGAATTTTCTGAATCCTTGAATGCATTACATGAATAAAATATCATTCATCATATGCATAAATAGGTCTTCACACCAGGTTTCCTTATCTTTCTGCTGTTTATTTCAGCAAGATGGATTTGGAGCAGACGGTTAAGGATCTGCAAGCACAAAATTCGCAATTCCAGCAACTCCTCATGACCTTAGCAAAGGGTCAAGAGGACCTTAAAGCACTGTTGGAGAAAGATAAAGTGAAAAATAAGAAAAGACCCGGTGTGGTCATTATGGGAATGGGGTTTGAAAACCATGCTAGAAAATTTCTCGAGTTCCCCTCGACGTCTGATGAAGGAGGTGGTAAAGGAAAAGGAACTGCATTGCCTTCTGAATCTGAAGTTGAAGGAGAAGAAGAGGAAGAAGACGAAGATTACTCCGAACAACAATATCCCCCGGCGGATGATAAGTTTAAAAATTTTGAGGATCAGTTGGCAGCCATGTAGTTGCAAAGGGTACCTGGTTTAGATTTCGAAGAACTAGGGTTGGTCGCTGGGATCGTTATTCCTCCCAAGTTTAAAGTCCCTACATTTGCTAAGTATGACGGTCTGTCGTATCCGAAGATGCATCTAAGATCCTACGTCCGAAAGATCCAACCCCACTCATTTGACAAGGATCTTTGGGTCCATTTTTTCCAAGATAACTTGTCAGGTACACAATTGGACTGGTTCTATCAACTCGAGAGATCGGAGGTTCATAACTGAGAAGACTTAGCTGCTGCTTTCTACTGAAAATACCAATACAATGCTAATTTAGCGCCTACTCGTACTCAACTACAGAGTATGGATATGGCTTCTAATGAAGGATTTAAAGAGTATGCCTACAAGTGGCATGATCTGGCGGGAAGGGTGCAACCACCATTGTCGGATAGAGAACTGGTTGACATGTTTTTAGGGACCCTGTCTGGCCCTTTCTTTAATCATTTAATTGGGAGTTCCTCTACAGGATTCACCGAATTAATTTTGACCAGTGAAAGGGTCGAGGATGGCATTAAAAGTGGTAAGATTCAGAAAGATGCCTCCGCGTCCACTGCTATTAAGAAGACCTTCCCAGCTAAGAAGGAAGCTTATGCTGTTTATTCTCAGAAAAGTCAAGAAAGAACCGAGCACCGACCAACAGTAGGGGCTGTGATGATTCAAAACTCTTCAAATAATTAACCTCGCAGCAATCAACCAAGATCTAATCAGCAAAGGGTAGAAAGGCCACAACGACAATTCACCCGAATCAACATGACACCGGCTCAAGTACTCCCTCATTTGCTAAAGCTGAATCTTACCAATTTGAAGGAAGCGCCAAAGAACCCTAATACCTCTTCTCCATATTACCACTCCAATGCAAAATGTGCTTACCACTCTGATAGTGTAGGGCATGATACCAACAACTGTTGGGCTCTTAAGAACAAAATCCAAGACCTGATCGACGCCAAGGAGGTAGAATTCGATGCGCCCGAAAAGCCGAATGTGATTTCTGCCCCAATGCCCAAGCACGGTCATAATGTTCATGCCGTTATGGAAGACCTTCATGTTACCATTGTTGCTGACCTTTTGACTCCGTTACCGGTGATTAAAGTGAATTTGATGAGAGCTGGGATATTCCCAGGCTGTGGAAAAGACTGTTACTTTTGTTTAAACATACAAGCTGACTGCCCACTGTTGAAATCAGGCATCCAACGCCTAATGGATACCCAAGAGATACTCTTTCAAAAGACTCCCGTTGATACCTTCACTCCTGTTACTCCCGCTACCTTTGTTACTCCTACCAATGACATTGCAATAATAACCATCTTCGACAATCTTCCCAAGGCTTGCAAAAGGCCTGTCAAGATTACGCCTGATCATAAGTTTGTGCCGTTGAAAATCACCATGCCGGGGCCTGTCCCGTATAAATCTAACAAGACGATACCATGGAACTATGGAGGAGAAATCTTCTATCATGGTATCAAACAGATTGAATCAGTCCAAGAGAATTCTGATGATGAAACCCCTGATATAGGGAACATTGCAGGAACAAGCAAGATAACTCGCAGCGGACGGATCTTCTCTCCGGAGATTGCTCCTCCACGAGCACTCTTCGGATCCTCGAAAGCTTCTGTGCCTGTTAAGCCATCTGTGCAAAGCCCGATAATTGAAGAATTGGATACTCATGAAGTTAGACCCTCTGTTGATACTACCGATAAGGGTAAGGGGATACTAGAAGCTCCTGTCAGGATGAAGGCTCAGACTGTAGTAATCCCCGAAACCACCCAGAAAGAGATGGAAGAAATCTTAAAGATAATCAAGAAGAGCGACTACGACGTCGTGGAATAGCTAGGGCGGACCCCTTCCAAAATCTCCATGTTGGCTCTCCTACTCTGCTCTGAGGCTCATGCTAAGGCCTTAATCAAATTTTTAAATACGACACACGTGCCTCAAGAAACTTTGGCTGACCAGTTTCAAGAGTGCAAGAGTGCGTGGCTAGCCTTACTGCTGATAATGGTCTTGGTTTTTCTGATGCTGATTTGACCCCAAAGGGAAGGAAACACAACGACGCGTTGCATGTCTCAGTAGAATGCAGGGGAACCACACTTGCCCATGTCTTGGTGGATACCGGTTCATCTTTGAATGTACTATCGAAGAAGCCGTTGGATAGACTGGACTGCGAAGGATTGACCCTCAAACCCAGTAACATCGTTGTTAGAGCCTTCGATGGTTCTAAGAGGATGGTTCATGGAGAAGTGGACATTCCTATCAAAGTGGGCACAAAAATTTTCAACTCCACCTTTTATGTGATGGACATCCGTCCTTCATATTCTTGCTTGTTGGGAAGGCCGTGGATCCACTATGCAGGGGCAGTTACCTCCTCTTTACACCAAATGCTAAAGTATCCTGTTCAGGGTAAGATTATAACGGTTCACGGTGAGGAAGAGTACATGATAAGTCACCTCAACTCCTTCCGCTATGTGGAGTTGGATGGAGAATTCATAGAAACGCCTTTCCAACATTTTGATGAAGTTTCTCCTGAGGTCGCAATTGCAAAGACAATGGTTGATGTGCCTATCGTTTCCAAGCATGTGTCTAGGATGGCATCTCTCAAAGATGCAGAGGCTGTAATCAAAGAAGGAAGGAGTACGGTGTGGGAGCAACTGCCTGATTTTCCTCACAAGACGGACAAGTTCGGACTAGGTTTTACTGCTGCTAGCCAAAAAGCTGTGCGTCGCTCCAGGGCTGGAGGACCACCCGTAAAAATCACTCACCATGGAATTAATGCCTTAAAAGATGATGATGAAGAAGACAAATTTGAAGATTGGATTTTTCCAACCTTCGAAGGAGGATTAAGCAACTGGGAAGCGAAGAACTTTATTCCCATCACTTTCATCAACCAGTAATTTATCTTTGAATAATTTCCTATTTTGGTATGTAATAACTAAACAATTTGTACACTATTTTCACCTTATGCCTTGCCCGGGGCATATAGGTCCATTTGTAAGGGCTTGATTTTCTTCATTATCATATGCCATGTTTAATGAATCATTGGACGTTTTCATCTATAAACCGTTGTGTTCTTTTTCTTTCCTTTTACATTTTGTTTTGTGTAAGGATGGCTATCCCTTACACACACCCACACTCACAAAATGCAGGTACCCATCCACTCCGGATTCCATCGGTGACTATTCTACTTTAGCCTTTGGTGACTCTGAAGATTTGGTCAATCATGCTGAGTACGAAGTTGACGAAGACTGTGAAGTGCCGGGAGAATTATCCAGACTTTTGCAACAAGAAGAAAGGGCTATTCTGCCCCATGAAGAGCTACTGGAAACCATCAACTTGGGAACAAAGGAAGACAAGAAAGAGGTTAAGGTGGGTGCCAACCTAGAACCAAGTGTCAAAGAGCGCTTAGTGAAGTTATTGAATGAATATGTTGAAATCTTCACCTGGTCCTATGAAGACATGCCGGGACTAGACACATACATTGTGGTTCACCGTCTCCCTACAAGAGAAGACTGTCTATCGATCAAACAAAAAGTCCTCCGAATGAGGCCCGACATATCTGAGGAGATCAAAGCTGAGGTAATGAAGCAATTCAATGCTGGCTTTCTGGCTGTTACTTCCTATCCATAATGGGTTGCTAACATTGTGCCCGTGCCTAAGAAGGACGGCAAAGTCAGATAGTGTGTGGACTATAGGGACCTAAACAGGGCGAGCCCTAAAGATGATTTTCCCCTACCACACATCGACATATTGGTTGACAACACAACTCAACACAAGGTATTTTCCTTCATGGATGGATTCTCGGGATACAACCAGATCAAAATGGCCCCCGAAGACATGGAGAAAACTACTTTTGTCACGCAGTGGGGTACCTTCTGCTACAAAGTGATGCCATTCGGACTGAAGAATGCCAGGGCAACCTATCAACGCGCCATGGTAGCTTTGTTTCATGACATGATACATCATGAGATTGAAGTCTACGTAGACGACATGATAGCCCATTCACAGACAGAAGAAGAACACCTTGATCATCTGCAAAAGATGTTTGTCAGATTGAAGGAGTATAAGCTCAGACTGAACCCAAGCAAGTGCACTTTTAGAGTCAGGTCTGGTAAACTTTTGGGATTTATCGTCAGCAACAAAGGCATTGAGGTTGATCCTGCTAAAGTAAAGGCTATACAAGAAATGCCTGCCCCCCACACTGAAAAGGAGGTTAGAGGTTTCTTGGGACGCTTAAACTATATTACGAGGTTCATCTCTCACCTAACATCCACCTGTGAGCCAATCTTCAAGCTGTTGAAGAAAGATCAGGTGGTTGAATGGAACAATGATTGTCAAGTTGCTTTCGATAAGATCAAGGAGTATTTACTGGAACCTCCTATTTTGATGCCACCCGTCGAAGGAAGGTCGTTAATCATGTATCTGACTGTTTTGGATAACTCAATAGGGTGCGTACTGGGCCAACATGACGAGTCTGGCCGAAAAGAGCATGCCATTTATTACCTTAGCAAAAAGTTTACCGACTGTGAGACTCGCTACTCACTGCTCGAGAAAACTTGTTGCGCTTTGGTATGGGCTGCTCGCTGGCTAAGGCAATATATGTTGACTCATACCACTTTGCTGATTTCCAAGATGGATCCGATTAAGTATATCTTCGAGAAGCCTGCTTTATCTGGAAGGATCGCTAGATGCCAAATGATCCTGAATGAGTATGATATCCAGTATACTACCCAAAAAGCAATAAAGGGGAGTGTACTAGCTGACCATCTAGCTCATCAAGCCGTTGAAGATTACCAATCTATGAGATTCGACTTCCCTGACGAGGACATCATGACATTGGACAACATTGAAGGTAACGGACCGTATGACGGACCTGAACAAGGATCCCGATGGACCCTGTACTTTGATGGTGCTTCAAATGCACTTGGCAACGGTATCGGTGCAGTACTCATATCTCCGGAAGGTTTCCATACACCTTTCACTGCCCGACTTTGCTTCAGTTGTACCAACAACATGGCTGAATATGAAGCTTGCATCTTTGGTCTCAAGGCTGCTATAGACTTGGGAATCAAATCTTTGGTCGTATTTGGGGACTCAGCTTTGGTTATCAGTCAAATCAAAGGAGATTGGGACACTAAACATCCTAATCTTATCCCATACAGAGAACATGTCTTGACATTGTTTCCTCATTTTGAGCAGATTACTTTCGAGCACTTCCCGCGAGAAGAAAATCAGCTAGCAGATGCTATGGCTACAATGTCCTCTATGTTTAAACTCAATTGGGATAATGAGGCTCCCCAAATCACCATCGAGCGAATGGACGAACCTGCGCATTGTCATGAGATTAATACCAAAGAAGTAGTGGAACAACCCTGGTTTCATGAAATCAAAAGGTATCTCCAGACTCGAGAATACCCTGAAGGAGCTTCCGTCAATGACAAAAAGTTCTTAAGGAGATTTGCTTCCAAGTTCTTCCTGAGCAATGGCGTCTTATATAAGCGCAACCATGATTGTGTTCTACTTTGTTGTGTGGACAAGGTTGAAGCAGAGTTGATCATGACCGAAATACATAGTGGCACATTCGGCCCACTTAAGCGGACATACGATGGCCAAGAAGATTCTAAGGGCAGGCTACTACTGGTCTACCATGGAAGCTGATTGTCATCAATATTCCCGTACTTGCCACAAATGTCAAGTCTATGCTGACAAAGTACATATTCCTCCTGTTCCTCTCAATGTTCTAACAGCTCCTTGGCCATTCGCAATGTGAGGCATTGACATGATTGGAGAGATCAAGCCTACGACATCCAATGGACATCGCTTCATCTTGGTCGCTATTGATTACTTCACTAAGTGGGTCGAAACAGCTTCCTGCGCCTCCTTTACAAAGAATGTGGTTGCCCGCTTCATTAAGCAGAATCTCATATGCCGGTACGGTATCCCCGACATGATTATCATGGACAACGGTACAACTTTGAACAACACTATGATCACCGCTCTGTGCGAGCAGTTTAAGATTTATCATCACAATTCATCTCCCTATCGGCCAAAGATGAACGATGCTGTTGAAGCCGCGAACAAAAATATCAAGAAGATCATTCAAAAGATGACATTCACCTACAAAGACTGGCATGAGATGTTACCGTTTGCTCTGCATGGATATCGTACCACGTCGCGTACTTCAACAGGGGAAACCCCTTTTTCTTTAGTATATAGCATGGAAGCTGTTTTACCTATGGAAGTTCAGATTCCTTCCTTAAGGATTATGAAGGATGCTAGTTTGAGTGAAGACGATTGGATTCAGACCCGGCTTGATCAACTTAATTTGATCGACGAGAAACGACTTATTGCTGTTTGTCATGATCAGACGTATCAAAAACGGATGATCAAGTCTTTCAACAAGAAAGTCAGGCGTCAAGTATATCAAGTCAGAGATCTTGTAATCAAGCGGATCATCTTGCCGCAAAGTGATCCCAGGGGCAAGTGGACTCCTACTTACGAAGGAACATTTGTGATCAAGAACATATTTTCTGGTGGGGCAATGATTCTGACCACCATGGACGGCGACGACTTGCCACACCCTACGAACGCAGACATAGTCAAAAGATACTACGCATAAAATGACCCGACAAGTTGAAAACTCGAAAGGGCGACTTGGACAAAAATGGGCATCCCGGTGAATCGAAAACCCGAAAGGGAGGTTTAGGCAAAAATGAGGGATAAACAAGAAAATCTGTACACCCGGAAAGTTGAAAACTCAAAAGGGCGACTTGGGCAAAAAAGGGTTTCCCGGTGGACTGAAAACCCGAAAGGGCGGTCCAGGCAAAAATTAGGGAATTAAAGCGTATGACTATGTCTCATTGGATCATTTTAAGGATAATCTCTTCACAAAACAAGCTCCAAGCTTCTGATCAATCCAATCATCGGCGGACGAAGCAACGAATGGACAAGATACTCAGAGTTGTGAAGACCATAACAGAATGGGAACCCCATGGAATTGTTACACATAGCCATCTTTTTTTTTGTATAAATTTTTTTTTACGACAACATTCTCTTACTAGGATGTCTGTCTCCTTTGTACAAAGATACTTACAAAAGTTAATACAAAAATACTTCAAAGTGCAAAATTTGCTTGCCTTTCTTTTCTTTTTTACACTTATGTTTTATTTTGAAAAACGTCCAATGTTTTGATAAATAGGCATATGCATTTGAATATAATCATTTCTTACAAATAAAACAAATTGAGAAAGGATAATTACTGGTAGGTCGAAAGTATAGGAAAACGTCTTTAGGCTATTCCAGAAGAAATCCCATGCAGTATGTCATTCAGATCCTCAACAAAGCTAAAACCTTGGAGTACATATCCCCAACGAAGTTAAATTTCAAGATCCCCAGCGGAGCCAGTGTATTCTAAACTTTATTCCCCAGCGGAGTTAAGTTTCAAAATTCCCATCAGAGTTCAAACTCCCATATCCTCAGTGGAGCCCGAAAACCCTGAAATACCTATCCCCCAGCGAAGCTAGAATATTCTAAACCTTCTTCCCCAGCGAAGTCAAATTTCCAACTATCAATCCCCATTAGGAACCATTCAATTTTCCCAACTTCCCCAGTAGATTGGAGTATAACCCAAGCTCCTGATTTCCCCGGCCAAGTAAACACTCTCCCCACAGAGTTACTCCCCAACAGACTAAGGATTCTAGTTCCTAGCCTCCCAGGTTTTAATTCCCCAGTAGAGGTCGTCAGAGTTTTCCTTATTTCCCAGGAAAATCATGAAGGATTCTCATTCCCCGCAGAAGTTGTCAAAGCCCTTGTTAAATCCCCACAAGTCACCAAGGATTTTCAAATCCCCAACGGTGGTCCCAGGATTTCTCATTCTCAACAATCAAAGGTCTTTAATCCCCAAGCAGTCAGCAAGGATTTCTCATCTGCAGCAATCAAAGATTTTTGAGTCCTCAACATCAGTTAGGATTTACTTTCCCCGACAGCAGTCAAGGATTTCATTGTCTCCAGTTATCAAGGATTTATTTTCCTCAGCAAGACAGCTACTCAGCTTACATGCACATCCATTACATTCATATATCATAAACATTGATGGAACATATTTCATTGCATCATACATATCATGCAATATAACTTTGTGTTTTAGCTAACATTTTACCATTTTCAGGATAAGATTAAAAGGCTATCGTTAACAGTTATTCAGATACAATATGGATACACTCCAGACACGGCGGTCATTCTATTACTCATTCAACATTTCAAGTCAAAATACAATATAGATACACCCCAGACACGACGGTCATTCTACTACTCATTCAGACTTCAGCAATCCGATATAGACTAGATACGCTCCAGACACGGCAGCCATTCTATTTCTCATTCAGATTCAACTAACAACTTCAAGTTCAGATACGCTCCAAACACGGATGCCATTCTGGCCCTTACACTAGAAGTTTGATTCTCCTCAGTGCAGTCGCCATAGAAGTCATTCTGTCACTTATTCAGATCCCAGTTACAGTTTCAGATACACTCCAGACACGGAAGTCATTCTGCTACTCATACAGATCTCAATTTTAGATACAATCCAGATACGCCCCCAGACACAGTTTCCATTCTGTCACTCATTCGGAATTTATCCCCATCACACAGTTGCTCCATACACAGATGTTTCTCTGTTACCCATTCACAATACAGATACACTCTAGACACGACAATCATTCTGATGTTCATTCAAACTTCAACTACAGTTACAGCTCGGATACGCTCTAGACACAGACACCATTCCCTTGGTCATACAAACCCAATCTCCAGATACAACTCAAATACGTTCCAAATACGGATAGCATTTTGATGTTCATTCTACTGATTTTTAACAAACAAGTCTTGGATGGCATCTTTAAGCCCATCTCTAGCAAGATTCTACCATATCTAAATGGCATCTTTAAGCCCATTCCCTCAATGATATTTTGACAAGTGCAAATTTACGGGCACTCTAGTGTCCAATCCTCTTTTACCTTCGAGTCACGAAAGGCAAACTTGCCAATCTAACTCTTCAGGTTCAAGAAGATTGAACAGGGGCAACTGTTGTACCCCAAAATTTGCCCTCTCATTTTATTACATTCCTCATCACAAGACTTTTGGAATTCAAGATCAAGCTGAGGTTTGCTCTGCTTAAGACACCTCCTTGCACTGTTGACCTAAATTAGGGTTTGAGTTTGCACAGGGATATTTTGACCTACAATGCCCAAATTGACTTTCATACTTCATGTTGGACTCATAAGTTTGTCCATACCAAGTTTCAAGCCTTGAATCAAATTTTTGCCCAGTCAATTGGACAGTTAACCTAGAAATCAACTGTATTGGGGAAAAAGTCAACCATGACCAATTTACAGTCAAACCTCATGAATTTTGACCCACATCAACATTATGAACTTATATGAACCATTTGATCAAGTTTGGACCACAATTCCACAAGAAATTTGATCAGATCACCAAAAGGGCAAAATTGTCATTTTTAGGGTTTTGACTGTACAAAGGCAATTTTTGACTGTTTGACCTAGCCAATGGCAAATAGAGTTCAACCATGGACTCAAGGACTCAATGACATTATCTTGACCTATTCAACAAGTCCAAAAGATCTCAAATGCATTGATTGGACAGATGAATTTTTCAGTCAACTGATCAATATTTGACTGTACACTAAAAAGTCAAACTTTGACTTTTTGGTCAAGATCAAGTGCCAAGGGTCATTTTTCATCAAGATGTGTCAAAAACATGAAACTTGTTCACCAAGAAACTCAAAATTGCAAATTAGGGTTTGAAATTGAAAAATTTTCATAACTTAGAATTTTTCTAAGTTATGAAATTTTCTTAATTTTTCCTAACTTTGTCCCACATTTTCACCATGATGAAAATGGATTCAAACAAAACTTACAACATAAAATTTGTAGTCCTCCATAAAGTATACAAATTTGACTCAAAAAGTTTTCTCAAAAGAAGCTTGGATCTCAAGTTATGATTTTTGGAACAAGGGTCCCTAAAACTTTTAACTTAGAGAAATTTAGCCCTAGTTTAGGCAGGATTTTGACCCATCTTCTTGGCCATTTTTCACATAGTTTGACTTGGAGTCTCAAGTTGCACTTCCAAGATGGATTATAGTACATGTTGCAAGCTTTCCAAATTGTCCAAGAACTCCTCAAACACATTTGTGGTTAGGGAGAATCGAATGCTTGAAGTTGGCAAAAACTCACTTTGTATCCATGGCCAATACATGTTCATACAAGTTACAAAACCTGTCCAAACTAGCTTTGTACTTAATTACAGGTCTCTAAACGAATTCACACTCAAAAATTAATTGCAAATACATTGGACATTGGTATTATTCTGATCAATGGAGCTTGGCACAATGAATAAATCCATTTTAGGAATAAAGGTAGCACTTCCATTTACATAAAGCATGCTTTATGTCAAGTTACATTTCTTGAGCCATACACCAAGCCCTTTGCTGCAAACAAGGCTGCCTAATGTCAGGCAAAGTTCAACAACTTTGTGCAGCTAGGTTACAAGCCAGTACAGCCATAGCATTGTCAACTCTCACTTTTTACTTCAAAACCAAGTAATTATGCCAAAAGGACATAACTCACACATCTGATATATTCAACTCTTGCCAACATTTCAAACAAGTTTTGCACATCCCTTGGAGCCAGAAACACGAGCCATTCATCCCTCAAACACTCTTGAACATCAAAACACCAAAAACTTGCAAAACAGGGCAGTTGCTGCAACTTGAGTGCCATAGCTCATTTTGCTCGTGCGTTTTGCTCCTTTCCACTTCAAACACCTTCCATTCAACTCACTCAAGCTATCCAAAACCTCTATTGCCAACTATAACTCCATTTACAGTGTTCACCATTTTCATTTCAAGCTTGTGAAGGTTGACTTCTGGAGGCTGATTCAGGAACATTCAAAGCAAACTAGCCATTGGAAAAGACCAAGTGAAGTTCAGGCAAGCTACCAGGCACCTCTAAACTTGTTGAGAAGCTCTGCATTGTCCAACTCGAATCCAATTGAAACAGGTATTTCTCCAACTTCTATCTCTCTATTTAGGAACATTTAGCCTTAGGTTTTTGAATGAAAAATGTAGTATTCAATGCCATGAAGCTGTACATATGCTCAGTTTTCATTTATATTAAGCGTGCTAAGAGAATTTCATCCATGAACATGCTGAAAAAGTTAGGTCAGATTTTAGGGCCAGAGAAATTCTCTCTGGTCTTTGAGAGTTAGATTAAGTTTTTTATATGGTTAGAATCGTGGTTTGATGCTCTACAAGTTTCATGTTTTGAGTTTTGGCAAAAGATCACAAATACAGGAGTTAACAGTTTGAATACAGGGCGCGCATTTTCTGTTATCACGAGGAAGAAGATGAAGTGGAAATGGACTGGGCCTGGCCTTCTTGCTGTCTACACTCCTCTTTTACTAAATGCACCCCCTGACCCATTTTCTTTATATTTTGTTATTTTTGTATTTTAATTTCATTTCTAACTTTATTATTTTATTTCCAAACATAAAAAATGCTTAAAAAATATTTTCATAATTTTTTACATTTATTTGGTATTTATTTTAATTTTTTTCTAATATAGGAAACATTATTAATACCTTTCTTTTTTATTTGTTTAAGTTTAAAAACAATGTAGATAATACTTTTATTTTCATTTCTTATTTTTATTCACATTGAAAATATTTTCTTGAATATATTTTATTTTTTTGTAAATATTTTATTTTATTTTATACATCCTTAACATATTTAATATATATATATATATATATATATATATATATATATATATATATATATATATATATATATATATATATATATATATATATATATATATATATATATATATATATATATATATATATATATATATATATATATATATATATATATATATATACTTTTATTTTATTAAAAACATAGAATAAAAATACAAAAAATATTACATTTTATTTTTATTATTATTTATACTAAAAAAACACTTTTTTTTTAAATATATTTCATTTTTGTACATATTAATATATTTTTGTATATAAATAATATATGACATTTATCTTCTTAAAAGAAATTAGGGTTTACCCTAAAAATAAATAAAATTAATCATTTTTTATTTTATTCATTTCTTTATATTTCTTTACATTGAAAATATTTTTACATACATAAAAACTTCTTTTTTGCATAATACATTTTATTCTATATTTATTTATTTTGTTTATTTAAATATTGTACATTTAAATATTGATGCATTTGAGATTCAATTTGGTTGTAATAACTTGAGGTTAAATTTCTTGCAAAATAATCCCCTATCCAAAATTGTACCCCCATTTCCATAATCATATTGTAATAGCTTAGAATTTAAATTCTCACACTTAACGCTTTCAATTATGCCATGATTAGAGAATTAGGGTTTGTATGCCAAAATCAAATTAACAAATAGTTTGACCTAATCAAAGACAAAAATGCATGAAAAACAAACACAATGCACACTTGCACCCCTAGGGTTACAATCCACTTGTTACCTTCAAAAATGGGCCATGGTATGCATGTTAAGTACTTTGGCAAAACAAAAACAAACAAAAGATCATAGTCTCTCGATGACGCTATCTTGGTTGCCTAAACAAAAATGATCAAGTCCCTCAAGAAAATTTCCAAAAATACTTAGCACAATTGCTATCATGGTCTATACGATGACCTGCGTCTGTCCCGTTTAACATCCTAACACAAGGTTGTTCACCAAATGCAATGGTGAAACAACACTGTTAAAAGGGTTAAAAACATAAGAAAGATCTTTGAGTAAAATAGGGTAGATAACTCTTAGTTACTTGATCAAAAGCTTGCAAAAACATCCTTGCTATTTTCAAACACACTTCACAACACAATTTCAAAATCCAAATTTCAAACATTGAAAGCTTTTCAAAAGACAAAAACACCTTTGTATACATTCAAACAAGAATCATTACAACGGTTGCCACAACGATGGCCTCTTTTCAAAACATCTTTCAAAACCACACACAAAGCACCATTTCAAACAATTGAAGAGCACCATTTCAAATAATTGATAAGCAAAGCAAGTGATCTAAACAAGTAACTAAGAGCCCATGGATAACCATGGATGAAAAGGGTGCTTGCACCTTCCCTTTTCATAATCTACTCCCCGAACCCAAGAAGACATCTCAAAGGTCTTTCCTGTGCTTTTTGACCTTTCCTTAGGATAAAATAAAAAGTCGGTGACGACTCTTGCTAAACTGAAACTTTTGCAAACACAAACGCAAAACCTCAAGTAAGTTCTCCCACTGTATCACACTCCACATAAAATGTTACATGCTATGAATGTGGAAAGCAAGACCATATTAAACCAGATTTTCCAAACCTCTCAAAGAAGGATGAAAACAAAATAAGGAAAGACTCCAAGCACAAGAAAGCCTACATCGCTTGGGATGATAATGAAGTTAGTACATCATCTGAATCGGAGAATGACGAATGTGCAAATTTAGCATTGATGGCTACTTATGAATCCGATGATAATGAAAATGAAGAGGTTAGTACAAATTTTACCCTTTATGATGAAAATTCTCAAGGTGCAATTGATGAACTCCTAAATGAATTCAAAGTCTTGTATAAAAAGATATCAACACAAGAAAAGGAAATTACTTCTTTTCAAGAAAAGATTGATACTATGAACAAGGATCTTGAATGTCAAAAACAAGTATTTCTTAAAGAAAAACAAGACTTTGTATGCAAAAAAATGTGAATCATATACTTTTCAATTTGTTCAACTAAAAATAGTTATTGAACGATATGAAAAATGTCAAATTGGTTTAGAAGGATTGCTTAGCCAACAAAGATATCATAATGACAAAAGTGGACTTGGTTATTCAAAAGAAAATAAATCAAGTTCCAACAAAACCATTTTCGTAAAGGCTAGTAATAAATCCCAAACAAATAAAGTCAACAATATGCAAATTAAGCATAATCATCAAAATAAAAAGAAAAGAGTTGTTAAGAAAAAACAAGTTCCAAGATATAAGAGCAACTTTATTCCAAATTGTTTTTATTGTGGTATTCTTGGCTATACACCTAATGCTTGCTATGTTAGAAACTTTAGTATGGTAAGTGGACACTATGTATGGGTTAAGAAAGGAACTAACTATGAAGGACCCAAGGCAACTTGGATACCTAATAAGAAATGATTTCTTTTGTTTTGTAGGTATGCTTGAAATCCACTCAAAGCCTATGGTATCTGTTGGAGCAGTTTAGTGGCAAGCAACAAAAGTTTTGGATATATTTATCTGGGTATTTATCTTGTCCACAGACATTGGTTATTGAATTGTCGTTCGACAAATCTCTCGTTAATGAGTTTGAGGATAAATGGCTTTGTAAAGAAAATGTTATCAATAGAAAAAAATGTAAACAAAAAAAAAACTAAGGAAGAACTTATCAAGCCTGCATATAATCTACTCATCACAGACTTAAATCTACCGACCAATTACATTCAACCTAACAATACTCATCAAAGTAACTACGTATCAATCATAACTTAAGTCATTTCTAACCCAAATTGAGAGACCGACTGTATCACCACGGAAATGATCTCTCTACCTCCTCAACAACACAGAAGACAACTATGTAATCACACTGACAATCTCTCAGCAAAGCACAACCACACAAAGACATTAAGCTCAGATACCCAAGTAGATGTCAGCTCTAAATCTACCTATAGAGTTCAGAAACTAAAAGATAATAATCCTAGATAAGAATCTAAGCAGTATATGTCTATAATAACTCAAATCCCTAGAACAAAGCAAAAATCTAAGACAATAATCCACAAAGATTTGTAAGGCAAGTTTAATATAATGCCATGGGTGACAAATATACATAAGTTCAAAGTAAATATGTTTACAAACTCAACACATAAATAATACACAAAGAGGAAGAAAAATGAACCACAAATCTCCCGGTTTGTCAGTGCCGATTGATGAGCAATCTACCCCGGCTCATCTGTATGAAAGCTTCAATATTGTTTTCTAAGCTAATCTTATCACAAAATGAAGGGTGATGGAATTGGGGTCAAAAATACCCAAAACCATACCCAAAAAATGTGTTTTTACAACTAAGTATGCATTCCTAATAGTCCAGCATCGCCCACGACCAAAAGCGCCGTCCGATGACAGATGATAGAAAATTGAAAAACCAACACAACATTCTGCACTGTTTCAATCATAACTTTTGAACCGTAACTCCTATTCGCGCCTGATCGAAAGCGTTGGAAAGCTTATTCAATGCTCTATCTAACAATGCCTAAATATCAATGCTTGGATACCTACAAAAATGAGATAAAACCAGTTAAACATAATAATATTTACACAATAACGCAATAAATACACTATAACATAAATTATATCGAATATGCACTAAAGTTGAGGTTTATTGATAAAAAACAAACAAATTAAGCCTATGAGTGATAATTATTCACACTCAAATTCACAACAATTTAGCACTCATCAAACTCTCCCCAACTTAAAACATTGTTTATCCTCAAACAAAGTCAAATAAACTTAAAGAAGAATAAGACGATAATCAAAGAATCACAAATCAACAGGTTTTGAAAATAGAAGATAAATGTAATGGTTCAAATGAAAAAGAGTACACACAAAGTAAACACTTACCACTAAACTACAACTATAACATAAATACGAAACAAATGCTAAATATAAAAATTATGCTAAATATTCTAAAAAAATACTAGTTCACAAATGAATCACATCTAGCAAACTCAATCATCGGTAGATGAAAAACATACAAAAATGATGTATTTTCACTCATCCAACAATCTTGCAAACAATAGACTAAATTATACATTCATCTAAAAATTTACATTGAAAATATAAAAGCAAGAATCTCAAGGGCTTTTCAAGATTGTAATGTGGTTTGGTTAACAAATAAGTGATAAGGCCTAAAGCTAACCGAAACAAAAAACTTGCCTAAACTTAAGGGATTAATTACTTCCACAAAGTTTCAAGCAATAAAATTTCAATCAAACTTCTTCTTCATCCCAAATTTCAAACCAACACACATCACTTATTAAACACAACATTATTCCATACTCTTTTTGTTTTTCTTTCTTAAAGCTTTTCTATTTTTTCTTTCTTTTTCTATCACTTTTTTTCCATTTCTTTTCTCTTTTTTTTTCTTTTCAACCTCATAGCAATCAACCAATAAATACACAATAATTTTTCTCTCCAACTTGAATTCAACCATACATTAAAGTGAATACTCCATACATTCGAAGGCAAGGAAAAAATTCAAACCAAACCAATGGTTGAGGGTTCAAGAAAACAACGAATCAACATCCATGCAAAAAGGGAAACTAAACACTCATAGATAAGCAGTTAGCAAATACAACATGGATATTGACAAAAAGCTCAAAGGGGTTACTAATGATCACACACTCACAAGGTGAATTGACTTATTTGACCAAGGTAGTTGTGCTCAAAATGAAACAAAAAAAATTCCTTGGTCATGTTCAAGCTTTTATACAATTAACACAAACTAAAGATTAAGCATAATAAAATCCAGTTAAAACAAGAATTATGGTCTCCAACATATGTGAATAATGGAAAGCTACCTCACAAAAAGGGTAGGAACTAAAGTGATTAAAAAATGAACAAGTATACAAAAGAATGAATGGCATAAAAATTGTAAAAAGTATAAGTATCATGAATATGATAAAGTATAGAAAGCAATAAACACATACCTCGAACGTGTACAAAACTTTAACAAAATCATTACCACGCATTCGTAAGTCTAAACGATCAAACTTGATAAATCACCTCAATATTCTACAAGTTATCGGACTAAAACTTGAGTGCAAACAAAAAAAAAAAGAATTAGAAAAATAATACTCCTACAAAATTTCAATGTACAAAATTTACAATATATACAACGAACAAAACTCCTCAAACTAAACACGACAAATTTTCAGAAAATATAAATTGACATGACAAAACAAATACAAATAGCGATATGAAAACCGAGTGAAAATGAATTAACAACTTGAAAAGTGAAGATTTGAAATTTAGAACATTTCCTTATTTCAACTTGTTAAAACGCAAATCATCACACATATAAACAAATACAAACAAACATGCTTGTTTTACATCGTAAGCTCGACGCCTTTTTTGTGCGAGCTAGTAACCTCCTCTCATCATGCCATGGTATTGTTGCACTGCGCAAACCTAAAGAAAGTGTCCTAACAATCACACAAGAAACATTACGGAAACGAGACAATTCACAACAATACGTGAAAACACATATATGCACAAATATCATATACAAGTTAATATACAATTTCTATACAACATATGCATTAATTACAAAACTCAAAAACAAAATAATTATTGTAACGCGAATAAAATAGAACCAATCCCCGACAATGACACCATTTTGTTGGAAGCTGTGTAGCGGCAAGCAACAAAAGTTTTGGAAATATTTATCCGGGAATTTATTGTGTCCACAGAGATTGGTTATTGAATTATCGTTCGACAAATATCTCATTAATGAGTTTGGGGATAAATGAGTTTGTAAAGAAAAAGTTATCAACAGAAAATAAATGTAAACAAAAGAAAAAAAAACTAAGGAAGAACTTATCAATCCGACATATAATCTACTCATCACAGACTTAAATCTATCGACCAATTACATTCAACCTAACAACACTCATCAATGTAACTACGTATCACTCACAACCTAAGTCATTTCTAACCCAAATTGAGAGACCGACTGTATCACCAAGGAAATGATCTCTCTAACTCTTCAACAACACAGAAGACAACTATGTAATCGCACCGACAATCTCTCAGCACAACACAACCACACAGAGGCATTAAGCTCAGATAACCAAGTAGATGTCAACTCTAAATCTATCTCTAGAGTTCAAAAACTAACAGATAATCATCCTAGATATGAGTCTAAGCAGTATATGTCTATAATGACTCAAATCCCTAGCACATAGCAAAAATATAAGACAACAATCCACAAAGATTTGTAAAGCAAGTTTAATATAACACCATGGGCGACAAATATAGATAAGTTCAGAGTAAATACATTTACAAACTCAACACATAAAGAATACACAAAGCGGAAGAGAAATGAACCACAAATCTCCCAGTTTGTCAGCGCCGATTGATGAACAATCCACCCCGGATCATCTGTATGTAAGCTTCAATGTTGTTTTCTAAGCTAATCCTATCACAAAATGAAAGGTGATGGAGTTGGGGTCAAAAATACCCAAAACCATACCCCAAAAAATGTGTTTTTACACCTAAATACGCATTTTTGACTGTCCAGCATCGCTCGACGACCAAAAAGCGCCGCCTAATGATCAAAATAGTGTTTTCCCACGCTACAACTTGCCTAGCGTCGCCCGTCGACCAAAAGCGTCGCCCGACGACGGATGAAAGAAAGTTGAAAAAACTAGCACAACATTATGCACTGTTTCAGCCATAACTTTTAAACCGTAACTCCGATTCGCGCCAGATCGAAAGCGTTGGAAAGCTTATTCAATGATCTATCTAACAATGCCTAAATATAAATGCTTGGATACCTAAAAAGATGAGATAAAATAAATGAAACTCAATAATATTTACACAATAATGAAATAAATACACTATAACATAAACTATCTTGAATATACACTTAAGTTGAGGTTTATTGACAAAAAGAAAACAAATTAAGCCGATGAGTGCTAATTATTCACACTTAAATTCACAATAATTTAGCACTCATTAGTATCTCGATAGTGGATGTTCAAAGCATATGACGGGAGATGTTAACAAATTTTCACATCTAACATTAAAAGCCAAGGGGTATGTCACCTATGGAGATAATACCAAAGGAAAAATTCTTGGCATTGGCAAAGTTGGTGCACCACCTTTTACATCCATTGAAGACGTATTTTACGTTAAAGGACTCAAACACAATATTCTAAGTATTAGCCAATTTTGTGACAAAGGGTTCAAGATCAAATTCAATAAAGATGAATGTTTGATCATGGACGAAACAACCAATGAGGTAAAACTCAAAGGTAAAAGAGTTAACAATATTTTTATGATTTCTTTAGATGAGTTGTCTTTGAAAGTAAAATGTCTTATGGTAATCAATAATGAATCATGGTTATGGCATAAAAGGGCAACCCCTATACATATGGAACATTTAAATAAATTAACCAAACATGATCTTGTCATTGGCTTACCAAAGATAAAATTTGTCAAAGATAAATTGTGTGATGATTGTCAAAAGGGAAAACAAACTAGATCAACTTTCAAATCTAAGAATGTGGTGTATACTACAAGGCCACTAAAATTGTTGCATATGGACTTATTTTGTCCATCAAGAACAAGAAGCTTCAGAGGTAATGTATATGCTTTAGTTATTGTTGATGATTTTTCTAGATATTCTTGGACTTTGTTTCTTGTGCCAAAAAGTGATGCTTTTAAGGCATTTAAGAAGTATGCAAAGCAAATTCAAAAAGAAAAATCATTAAAGATTGTATCCATAAGAAGTGATCATGGTGGAGAATTCCAAAATACATATTTTGAAGAATTTTGTGAAGAACATGGCATCTCTCACAATTTTTTAGCACCAAGGACTCCACAACAAAATGGAGTAGTTGAAAGAAAGAATCGATTTCTAGTGGAAATTGCAAGAACAATGCCAAGTGATACAAATCTACCAAAATATTTTTGGGAGGATGTGGTTAGTACGGCATGTTATGTTGGAAATCGAGTTATTATTCGACCTATTTTGAAAAATACTCCATATGAACTCTTCAAAGGAAGAAAGCCAAACATTGCTCAGTTTCATATTTTTGGATGCAAGTGCTTTGTCCTCAACAATGACAAAGACAATCTTGGTAAGTTTGACGAGAAATCTGATGAAGGTATATTCCTTGGTTACTCTCTTTAAATTAAATCTTATAGAATATACAACAAAAGAACTTTAGCTATAGAAGAATCTATGTATGTTTCTTTCGATGAAACTAACCCCTCAAAAGAGGATATAGTCGCTTGTGATGATGATGATATTTTAGATATGCCAATAGAAGATGCTACCAAGGCCAATCAAAATAATAGTCAAGATTCTTTCATAGAAGAAACTTTTCAACAAGATCTACCCAAATAATGGAGAATTCATCGAGATCACCCAATTGACAATATTATCAGTGATATTAGCAAAGGAGTATCAACAAGACTTAATCTTCAAGATGCATGTCTACACATGGCATTTGAATCTCAAATTGAACCTTCCAAAATAGACGAAGCTTTGTTGGACGATCATTGGATGATTTCTATGCAAGAAGAATTAAATCAATTCGAAAGAAGTCAAGTTTGGGAACTAGTACCAAGACCAAACGAAAAACATATCATTGGAACTAGATGGGTATTCAAAAACAAACTCGATGAAAATGGGATAATTGTCCAGAACAAAGCAAGATTGGTCACACAAGGATACAATCAAGAAGAAGGAATTGATTTTGAATAAACCTTCACTTCGGTTGCAAGGTTAAAAGCAATTAGATTATTATTGGCTTACGCTTGTTCTATGAATTTTCAGCTTTTCCAAATGGATGTCAAGAGTGAATTCTTGAATGGATACATCAACGAAGAAGTCTATGTCAAAAAACCTCATGGTTTTGAAGACTTCAAGAATCCTTCACATGTCTTCAAGTTGAAAAAGGAACTTTATGGCTTAAAACAAGCACCAAGGGCATGGTACAATCGACTTAGCAATTTTCTATGTGAAAAGGGCTTTGAAAAGGGACAAGTGGACACGACGATTTTTATCAACAAGATTAAGAATCATACTCTGCTTGTTCAAGTGTACGTCGATGATATCATCTTTGGGTCAACAAATAAAGACTTGTGTGAATAATTCTCATCCATGATGCAAGGAGAATTCAAAATGTCCATGATGGGTAAATTGAACTACTTTTTTAGATTAAAAATCAAGCAACTTGCAATGGGGACTTTTATTCATCAATCAAAATATTGTAAAGAGTTATTGAAGAAATTTGACATGGATGCATGCAAACCTATTGCCACCCCAATGGGTTCGGGAACTTATGTGGATCTTGATGAAGCCGGTGTGCCCATAGACGTGTCAAAATATCGAGGAATGATCGTCTCCCTATTATACCTAACAACAAGTCGACCCGACATCATGTTTAGTGTATTTTTTGTGCTATATTTTAAGCAAATCCAAAGGAGACTCACCTTAATGGAGTTAAACGCATTATAAAATATCTTAAGGGAACTACAGACGTCGGCTTATGGTATGCTAAAGGTAGTATGTGTTTGTTACTTGGTTATTCTGATGCAGATTACGCAGGATGTAAAACAGATAGAAAAAGCACCAGTGGCACATGTCATATTCTTGGGAACTCTCTAGTATCATGGTCATGCAAGAAGCAAGTATGTGTGACTCTTAGCACGTCTGAAGCAAAATACATTGCGGCTGGAAGTTGTTACGCTCAAATTCTATGGCTAAAACAACAACTACATGACTATGGAATTAATCTTGGATGCATCCTGCTAAAATGTCACAATACAAGTGCAATCAACATCACAAAGAATCTAGTAATTCACTCTCGGACAAAGCATATTGATATTTGACATCATTTTCTCCGGGATCATGTGCAAAATGGTGACATAGAAATCTCATTTGTTGACACACACAACCAACTAGCAGACATCTTTACAAAGCCTATAGCAAAAGATTCGTTCTTCAAGATTCGACAAGAACTTGGTATATTAGATGAGCATGACCTATGATTTATATCTCTGAAACATAAAAGGTGCATGTACTCTTTTCATTAACTTTTATATTATTCTTACCAAGTATATCTCTCTTCATCATACACTCATTTTAAATGGTTCTATATAATGTTTATCTATATGTTTTAATGTCATATATACATGTTAATATGTTGTCATACATGTTTAGTAGAAGTTACAATAGATAGGTAAAGGTTTTGGACGGGTATGTACTGTATTTTCACTTTTCTCACTATCAGTAACCAGTTACCCTAAGTCAGTAACGATTACCATGTAAACAGAGGCGTTTTTCACTTTCCAGGTACCTTCAGTAACCGATTACCTATATCCTGTAACCAGTTACCGCGCGAAGTTTCTCAAAATCTTAGTTTTTGTCAAGGCATTTATGATTTCCCACATCATTTCCCTCAAATTATTTTTTTTCTTTTTGACCAAAATTATCTCCCACCTAAAAATTTCACACCAAAAATTATTCTTATGTAATGTTTTTTTATCTTTTTGCATTTTGTATCGTACTTCCTTTCGTACCGTTTATGTCTTCAAAGACCTAGTGTCCAATATGTTTCTAAGTATGCGTTAACTTTGTGTTTTGTTTCAAACGTGTGTTATCTTTTACTTGTGTTTTATATTCTGTTTTATTATGGTCTTTTCCCCATCCTTTTTGATATTGACAAATGGGGAGAATACATTGTGTTCTTGTGTTTAGTGATGCATAATTTTTCTCTCCATATTTTAAAGCTTCCTCCTTGAAAAACAAGTCTTCAAAGGCTACATAAATTCAGGGGGAGATATCCAACTTAGGGGGAGAATGCACATCACTATGGTACACAAACAAGCAACACTCAAAGACCTTGATGCACAAGATACAAATGTCAAATTTGTTGTCTACATTAAAAAGGGGGAAAATGTGATTGCATGCTGTTGTACACCAAAATTTGCCCTCCCATTCTATTCAAGGCACGCTGTGATACGGTGGGAGAACTGACTTGAGGGTTTTGCGTTTTATCGCAAATGTTGCGGTTAGCAAGAGTCACCACCGACTTTTCTTTTATCCAAAAAGGAAAGGTGAAAAAGCACAAGAAAGACCTTTGAAATTGTTTCTTGAGTTCGGGGGTAGATTATTAAAAGGGAATGTGTTAGCACCCTTTTCATCCATGGTTTTCCATGGGCTCTTAGTTACTTGCTAGATCACTTTCTTTTGTTTGAAATTGTGCTTTGTGTGGTTTTTTGAAAGTATTTTGTAAAGAGGCTATTGTTTAGGCAATCTTTGTAATGATTCTCCTTTGTAGGAATGTATACAAAGATGTTTGATCTTTTGAAAATATTTTCAAGTTTTATAAGATGTGTTGAAAGTGTAAGTGTTTGTTTTTGAAAATAGCAAGGATGTTTTGTTTGAAATGGAGCAAGTAATTAGGAGAAATCTACCTACTCAAATGTCTTTCTTGTTCATTTTCTTTTCCTTTGACATTGTTGTCTTACCATTGATTTGGTAAGCAACCCTATCTTTGGATGTTAACGGGACGGGCGTGGGTCATTGTATAACCATGATTAGCAATCTTGCAAGGTATCTTAGCATTCTTTTTTTGAGGGACTAAGATCTTTTGTAAGGCAACTTAGATAGCGTCATCGAGGGACTATGATCTTGTATTTGCTTGTTTTTGCTAAGATACCTTACATGCGTAGTATGGCCATTGTGTATAAGGCAACCAAGTGGATTTTACCCTAGGGGTGCTTGTGTGCAAGTGTATTGTTTTCATGCTTGTTTTTGTCTTGAATTAGGGTTTTCTTTTTGATTGATTTTATTCTTTCCATACAAACCCTAATTACTAGCATATTATGTAAAAGCGATAAATTGCGAAATTTAAAGTTACTACGCTATTACAACATTTGTGGGGAGGGGGTGTACAATTGGTAAATGGGGATTGCAAGAATATAAACCTAATTAATCTATTACAACCAAATTGAATTTGTACAAGAATTACATAAATGCAAAGCATAATGATGGATAAATGTATAAGGATAAAAAATGTAAAGAAAATAATTTTGTTTGATTTTCCTAAAGAAAGACTTTTTGTCTTAACCTAATTTAAATAAAGAAACTAATTGATTAAATTTGAACTTATTAAGAAAAAAAGATTTTTAAAAGAAAACCCTAATTCTATTAATTAATCAAAAGAAAATAATTTTTAAGGAAAGTATTTTTGGCATTTTTATCTTGAAAATATTTATAGCTTTAAAAATGTTTTTAGTCTTTTTTGGTATTTAGATAATATATTTTTTAAATGGTATGAAGAAAAATAAATAATATAACATTAATTAAGTTTATAAGAAAAATAAATAAAGTATAGTAAATAAAATATTTTTGTTCATGGGAAAATAAAATAAAATAAGTCAAAATATAAAATATATCATTTTTTTGTAATTTTTTTAATGATTTTTAGTATTTTAGAAAAGATATATTTAAGAAAAATAAAAATTAAATAAATAAATAAATAAATAAATACAAATGGGCCAGGGTGCAAATATGAAGCAGGGGGGGAGGTTAGAAAAAAGTCAGGCCCAGGATGGGGGAGGCCCATGTGTTGGAAGGAACCAAAAAAGACAGAAAATGTAAAAAAAAACATTTGCAAAAGGCAGTGCTGAGGTTCGAACCCACGACCTCTATCAATAACGTGCGCTGTATTGCCACTGGGGTGGCTGTACATCCGTTAACTTAACTGAAAGAATAAATACATAAGGTAAAATGTTTCCATGGCCTGTACTTTGTCTTCAACCTTCAGCCAGCCGGACCACCTGTATCTCATTCATTTCTCAACAAAAATGAAAAATGAAAACATGAAAGTTGTGCTATTTTTCCTCACGAATCCAACCATATAACTTATGTAAGATAAAAGTAAAATATGAAGATTAATTTTGCTGGCCTTAAATTGAAACCTAATTTTCTCAGAAATTTCAAATCTAAAATTCTCTATACACAGTCAATATAAATGGGAACTATGAACATGGTTAGCTTTAGAGCAAAGATATCTACATTTTATCTTCACAAATCAGGATCAAATGATGCTTGTATGAAGAGATAGAAGTTTGAAAACTTACCTCTTGCATCTAGAGTCGTGAATGGAGTTTGAGCAACTTTTGAGATGGCCTGAGGATCTGTTTAGCTTTCTTGGACCTCCTTGAGTGTATTCCAACTCCTACTATGCCTTGAAAGTCCCTGAATCTCTCTACTCAAGTCAACATGCAAGCTTGATGTTTGAAAATGGTGGATAGTGATAGAGGAGTTACAGTCTTGAAACAGGGGCCTGAATTACTTTGGTATGATGTATAGAAGGTGTTTGAATGATTGGTTTTCAAAACACACGAGTGGAAATGAAGATGATGAGTTTTGGCTCAAAATTGTCAAGTTAGGCAGTTTTGTGCAACAATGGTATTTTGGAGAGTTTTAGGGTCTTCAAGCTTGTGTGTTAGCTTGAAAGTAGTGTATGTACTTATAGGAAAAAGGTTTTGAGGCTTGAAACAACTCAGAAATTGAAATCACATGTTATGGCTTGGTTACTTGATTTTGAAGCAAAGTTGACAAACATGGTTTCAATGTGAAGTACAAGGATTTGTAGGGTGGTTAGCAGGCTGTAGATATATTGCTTCTTGCTTTTAAATGTTTTTTAGTTAGAAACAACAATGTATGGGCTCAAGAAGAGTTGACATTGTGATTAAAGTCACTTTTCCAAAATGGAAGTGGTGACTTTCTTCCCAAAAATGGAAATGCAACTTGGATAATGGCTTAAATGTTTGGACAATTGCTCTATCAGTTGTGTAAACATTAAATTATTCAGTGATTAGCAAGTTTTAAACCTGCAAAGCAAGATTTGTACAACATGCTTGAAGATTGGATCATGTGTTCTTCACAAAATGGCTTGTAATTCAAGTTTGAAAACCCTAACTTCTTGCCTTCGATTCTCCTTGCTCAAGAATGATCTCAAGGAGTTCTTGGACATTTTTGAAAGCTTGTATTGTGCTCCAAAACACATCTTTGAATTTATTTTTAATATTCCCCTTAGAACTATGTGAAAAATTGCCATGAAGTTAGGTAAAAAATCTGCCTAACTAGGGCAAAATTTCACTAAGTCTTTTTTAGTTCATGAGCATGTATTCACAAAATTATAACTTGAGATCCAAGAATTTTTAGGAGACGTTGTATGAAGAATAGTTGTATATTTCATGGATATCTACAACTTTCATGTTGGAGGTTTCCTTTGAATCATCTTGCATCATGGTGAAAATTTGGCTCAAAGTTATGAAAAAATAAGAAATTTTCAACACTTAGAAAAATTTCTAAGTTTAGAAATTTTGAATTTTCAAAATGGAATCTTGATTTATTGATTTCTTGATGAATAAGTTTCTTATTTTGACATGTTTTGATGAATTGTGATCTTTGGCACTTGAATTTGACCAAAAAGTCAAAGTTTGACTTTTCAGTATACAGTTGACTTTTGATCAGTTGACTGCAAAATTCATCTGTCAATCCAAAGGATTTGCAATGTTTTGAATCATGTCATTAGGTCAAAATGATGCAATTGGAATCTTGAGATCATTCCTTAAACCAATTGACCATTTTCTAGGTTAAAAATCAGAAATTGTCCTTTCCTAGTCAAAACCCTAATTTTGACCATTTCCCCTTTTGGAGATTTGATCAAATTTCTTGAGGAATTGTGGTCCAAACTTGATCAAATGATACATACGAGTCTAAAATGTTGATGTGGATAAAAAATTATGAAGTTTGACTGTAAATTGGCCATGGTTGACTTTTTTCCCAATACAGTTGATTTTTAGGTCAACTGTTCAATTGACTGATCAAAAGTGAGATCCAAGGCTTGAAACTTGACATGAGTGATATTGGGGGTCCATAATGGTCCATGAAAGTCATATGAAGCATTGATAGTTCAAAAATTCTTGTACAAACTCAAACTCTAATTTTGGTCATCAGTGCATAAAGAGGTGTCTTGAGCTGATCAAACCCTAGTGCAGTCTTGAGCCAAAGAGATCTTGTGAGAAAATTCTTGATAAGTGAGAGGGAAAATTTTGGGGTACTACAACTTCCCCTGTTCAATCTTCTTAAGCCTTAAGAGTTAGATTGGCAAGCTTTGCCATTCGTGACTCGAAGGTGGAAGATGATTGGACACTAGATTGCCCAGAAATTTGCACTCGGCGATGTGAAGGTTGATGGAATAAGATTAAAGATGCCACTTGGAGAAGTGGTAGAAATTTGTTGGAGATGGGCTTGTAGATGCCGTCCAAATTGATTGCTGAATTGTAATTTGTAAGCTGAAAGAACGAGTATCATAATGGCATCCGTGTTTGGAGCGTATCTGTACCGCATCTAGAGGCTGAATTTGAATGAGTATCAGAATGGCATCCATGTCTAGAGCGTATCTGAACTGTAACTGAAAGTTGAATCTGAATGAGTATTAGAATGACATTCGTGTCTGAAGCGTATCTGAACTGTATATGAAAGTTGATTTTGAATGAGTATCAGAATGGCATCTGTGTTTGGAGCGTATCTGAAAGTTGAATCTGAATGAGTATCAGAATGGCATCCGTGTCTGGAGCGTATCTGAATTGTATCTGAAAGTTGATTTTGAATGAGTATCAGAATAGCATCAGTATCTGGAGCGTATCTGAACTGTATCTGAAAGCTGAATTTGAATGAGTATCAGGATGGCATCCGTGTCTGGAGCGTATCTGAACTGTATCTGAAAGCTGAATCTGAATGAGTATCAAGATGGCATCCGTGTCTGGAGCTTATCTGAACTATATCTGAAAACTTTGAACATTGTTAATGGTAGCTGTTAACCTTATCCTGAAAGGGTAAAATGTTAGCTAAAATGCAAAGTCATGTCGTATGAAATGCATGGTATAATGCATTTGCGTTATCAATGTTTATGATATATGGATGCAATGTATGCGTATGTGAGCTAGTTTTCTGCACTACTATTGGGTTGGGGAAAATAAATCCCTGACTGCTGTTGAGGATATAAGTCTTCATGTTGTGAAGTCTAAGTGTTGATGAATTTCTGTTTAGAGAAATAAACTCTGTTGTAAAGGAAATGCCATGTACTACTTGTAAAATCCTATTGGGGAATCCTGAGAATTTTGACGACTTCTACTGGGGATTGATAATTGGAAGCTCGTTCCGCTGGGAATCAAACTGTAAATTGTGGGGGATTTATGGAAATAGCTTAGAGAGATTTCCCTACCTCTTAAAGCCATTAGTAATTGTCTTTTATTTTGTTTATTTGTAAACAGTAATTATGTTCAAATGCATATGTTCAACAATGAATCATTGGACGTTTTTGTAAACAAAACACAAGAGTAAAGAAAAACAAATAGTTTTACACTTTCAAAGGAATATCTTTGTATTGACTTTGAGTAAGTATTTTTGTACAGTGAGACAAACATTCTAGTAGGAGAACGCCGTCGTAATAAAAAATGAAAATTTTAATACAAGGAAAAGATAGATATGTGTATTAATCCCATGGGGTTCCCATTTTGCTATAGCCTTTGTATCTCTGAGCATCTTGTCTATTTGTTGCCTCGTCCGAAGATGATTGAATTAATCAGAACCTCTGAGTTTGTCAGTTGAAGCCAAAGGTTGTCCTAAGGTGATCCAACGGGACATAGTCATACGCTTTAATTCCCTAACTTTTTCCTGGACCGCCCTTTCGGGTTTTCAGTCTACCAGGAAACCCGTTTTTGCCCAAGCCGCCCTTTCGGGTTTTCAGCTTGCTGAGTGTACAGATTTTTTTGTTTTATCCCTAATTTTTGCCCCAACCTTCTGGTTCGCCGGGATGCCTTTGTTTTGCCTAAGTATGTCAACCTAACGGGTCTCTTATGCGTAATATCTTTTGACTATGTCCGCGTTTGCAGGATGTGGCAGGTCATCACCATCCATGGTGGTCAAGATCATTGCCCCACCAGAGAAAATGTTTTTGATTACAAATGGTCCTTCATAGGTAGGAGTCCATTTTCCCCTAGGATCACCTTATGGCAGTATGATGCGTTTGATCACCAGATCTCCAACTTGATACACTTGGCGTCTGACCTTTTTGTTGAAAGCCTTGATCATCCGTTTTTGATACATTTGACCATGGCAAACAACAGTAAGTCTCTTCTCATCAATCAAGTTCAGTTGATCAAGTCGAGTCTGAATCCAGTTGTCTTTGTTCAGTCCTGCATCCTTCATAATTCTTAGAGAGGGGATCTGGACCTCAATAGGCATGACGACTTCCATGCCGTAAACCAGAGAATAGGGTGTTTCCCCAGTTGATGTGCGAGCTGTGGTACGATACCCGTGGAGAGAGAATGGTAGCATCTCATGCCAGTCTTTGTATGTGACTGTCATTTTCTGTATGATCTTCTTAATGTTCTTATTTGTAGCTTTGACAACACCATTCATCTTTGGCCGGTAAGGGGAAGAATTGTGATGCTGGATCTTGAATTGTTCGCACAAGGCGGTGATCATAGTGTTGTTGAGATTTTTACCATTGTCAGTGACAATATTTTCCGGGATACCGTACCAGCAAATGAGATTTTGCTTGATGAAACGGGCAACAACATTCTTGGTAACGGAAGCGAAGGAAGCTGCCTCCACTCACTTTGTAAAATAATCAATGGCCACTAAGATAAAGCGGTGTCCATTGGAGGCCGTCAGCTTGATTTCCCCAATCATATCAATTCCCCATATAGCAAAGGGCCAAGGAGCCGTCAAGACATTCAGAGGAACCGGAGGTACGTGCACCTTGTCAGCATAAATCTGGCATTTATGGCAGTTTCGAGAGTGTTGATAACAATCTACTTCCATGGTAGACCAGTAATAGCCTGCCCATAGGATTTTCTTTTCCATCGTATGCCCACTGGAATGGGTGCCAAAAGTGCCTTCATGCAATTCAGCCATGATCCTTTCAGCTTCAACCTTATCTATGCACCGAAGTAACACAGAGTCATGATTGCATTTGTACAGGATGCCATTACTAAGGAAGAATTTAGCAGAGAATCTCCTTAAGAACTTCTTATCGTTTACTGAAGCTCCTTCTAGATATTCTTGAGCCTCGAGATACTTCTTGACTTCGTGAAACCAAGGTTGGTCCACTACTTCTTCAACATTAATCTCGTGACAGTGTGCTGGTTCCTCCATTTGTTCTATGGTGATCTGGGGAGCCTCATTATCCCAATTAAGTTTAAACATAGATGACATTATGGCTAGAACGTCTGCTAGCTGATTTTCTTCTCGCGGGAAATGCTCGAAGTTAATCTTCTTAAAATGTGGTAGAAATGTCAAAACATGTTCTTTATAAGGGATAAGGTTAGGGTGTTTGGTGCCCCATTCCCCTTTGATCTGGCTGATAACCAAATCCGAGTCTCCGAATACATTTAAGGATTTGATCCCCAAGTCTATGGCAGCTCTGAGACCAAATATGCATGCTTCGTATTCCACCATGTTGTGTGTACAATTGAAGCAGAGTCTTGTGGTAAAGGGAGTATGACACCCTTCCGGAGATATGAGTACATCACCTATACCATTTCCAAGTGCATTGGATGCCCCATCAAAGAACATGGTCCATTGGGATCCTTGTTCAGGTCCGTCATATGGCCTGAATTCTTTATAGTTGTCTAACGTCATGATGTCTTCATCCGGAAATTCGAACTTCATGGACTGGTAGTCTTCTACAGCTTGGTGAGCAAGGTGATCAGCTAGTACACTGCCCTTTATAGCTTTCTGGGTAGTATACTGTATGTCGTACTCTGTTAGGATCATTTGCCATCTCGCTATTCTCCCAGAAAGAGCAAGCTTCTCGAAGATGTATTTTATCGGATCTATTTTAGATATCAACAAGGTAGTATGAGTCAACATATACTGCCTTAGCCGACAAGCGGCCCATGCCAGAGTGCAGCAAGTTTTCTCGAGCAGTGAATATTTGGTTTCACAGTCGGTAAACTTTTTGCTCAGGTGGTAAATAACATGCTCTTTTCGGCCAGACTCGTCATGCTGCCCCAATACACACCCCATTGAGTTTTCTAAAACAGTCAGATACATGATCAATGATCTTCCCTCGAATGGTGGCATCAACACAAGAGGCTCTTATAATTATTCTTTGATTTTGTCAAAAGCAACTTGGCACTCGTCGTTCCATTTGACTACTTGATCTTTCTTCAACAATTTGAAGATTGGTTCACAAGTAGCTGTCAGGTGAGAGATGAATCTGGCAATGTAGTTCAAACGTCCCAAGAAACCTCTGACTTCCTTCTCATTATGAGGAGCAGGAATCTCTTGTATTGCTTTTACCTTGGCAGGATCTACTTCAATACCTTTGTTGATGACGATAAAGCCTAGGAGTTTACTAGATCGTACCCCATATGTGCACTTGTTTGGATTCAACCTTAGTTTATACTTCTTCAGTCTCTCAAACAGTTTTTGTAAGTGATCAAGATGCTCTTCTTCTGTTTGAGATCTAGCTATCATGTCGTCCATATAGACCTCTATTTTGTGATGTATCATGTCGTGAAATAGAGTTACCATGGCAAGCTGATAGGTTGCCCCAGCATTCTTCAGTCTGAATGGCATCACCTTATAGCAGAAAGTGCCCCAGTGCGTGACAAAGGTTGTTTTCTCCATGTCCTCAGGTGCCATTTTGATTTGGTTGTAACCTGAGAATCCGTCCATGAAGGAAAACACTTTGTGCTGTGCCGTATTATCAACTAGAATATCAATGTGGGGGAGTGGAAAATCATCTTTAGGGCTTGCCTTATTCAAATCTCTGTATTCCACACACATTCGCACTTTGCCGTCCTTTTTGGGCACGGGAACAACATTGGCAACCCATTGGGGGTAAGAGGTGACAGCCAAGAATCCAGCGTTGAATTGCTTCATGACTTCTGCTTTAATCTTTTCTAACATATCAGGCCTCATGCGGAGAACCTTTTGCTTTACTGGAGGACAATCCTCTCTTGTAGGCAAACGGTGTACCACAATATCTGCATCAAGTCCTGACATGTCTTCATACGACCAGGCAAAGACTTTGACATAATCGTGCAACAACTGAATCAGACGCTCCTTGATACTGGGTTCCAGATTGGCACCCACCTTGACCTCTTTTTTGTCTTCTTTGGTACCAGGTTAATTGTATCCACGGGTTCCTCGTGAGGTTGAATGGTTGTCTCTTCTTGTTGTAGTATTCTGGTAAGTTCTCCTGGTACTTCATAATCTTCTTCAACTTCGTCTTTGGCTTGGTAGATTAGATTCTCAGAGTCATAAAAGGCCATAGCAGTATTGTTACCCATGGGATCCCAAATGGATGTAAACCTGCATTGTGAGTGTGAGTGTGTGTAAGGGTATAACTATCCTTGAAAGAAATAAAAACGTAAGAAGAAAAACAATGAGCATAAAAGTTTGTATGCGAAAACGTCCATGATTCATTGATGTCATATGAAAATGAGATAATAACCCTTACAAGTGGACCATTGTGCCTCGGGTAAGACACAAGGTTTTAAGAGTTCGAATTGTTTTAATATTACAGATCCAACAAAATGTAAAGATAAATTACTGTGGGATAAAAGTGACCAGGATAAAATCTCTAGCCTTCCAGTTGTTGAGCCCTCTACTGACAGTCGAGAATATCCAATCCTCCAAGTCACAGCTATCTTCATCTCCTTCTACGGTGTTGACCTCACAGTTGCTGATCTTTAGGGGTGGTCCTCCGGCGCGAGCGCGACATACAACCTTCTGAGCACTTGAAGTGAAACCTAGGCCAAACTTGTCAGACTTATATGGGATATATGGGAGTTGTCCCCAGATAGTGCACCCACTTTCTTCTATCACTGATTTGGCATCCTTCAGAGATGACATCCGGAGTGGAGGCCTTGTAATCTTGGGAACAACCTTAGTTACTGCTATATCTTGCGGAACCTCTTCAAAGTGTTGGAATGGAGTTTCAATAAATTCACCATCTAATTCCACATATCTGAAGGAATTGAGATGGCTGATCATATACTCTTCTTCTCCATGAACGATGATAATCTTCCCTTGAATTGGATATTTCAGCATTTGGTGCAACGTAGAAGTGACAACGCCAGCATTATGAATCCATGGTCGGCTAGCAAGCAAGAATATGAGGGACGGATATCCATTACGTAAAAAGTTGAATCAAATGTTTGTGTTCCAACTTTTATGGGAATGTCTACCTCCCCATGTACCATCCTTTTCGATCCGTCAAAAGCCCTTACTACTATGTTACTTGGCTTCAATGTCAATCCCTTGCAGTCAAGCCTATCAAGAGCTTTTTTAGGCAATACATTCAGAGATGAGCCAGTGTCCACCAAAACATGGGCCAAGGTTGTGCCCCTACATTCAACTGAGACATGCAATGCCTCAATATGCTTCCTTACCTTTGGCGTTAAATCAACATCTGAAAAACCTAAACCATTGTCTGCAATTAGGCTGGCTACGCAGTCTTAAAACTGATCGATAGATGTCTCTTGGGGTACATGAGCAGTTTTCAGGAATTTTACCAAGGCTTTTGCATGCGCCTCAGAACATAGTAATAATGCCAGCATGGAAATATTAGAGGGAGTTTTCCCTAGTTGTTCAACTACATCGTAGTCGCTTCTTTTAATTATCATAAGAATCTCCTCCATCTCTTTCCGGGAGGTCTCGGGGATAGCCAGTGACTGATCCTTCGTCCGGACAGGCTCAATCAGAATACTTTTACCTCGAGTCTCGGTTAACTCGGCAGTAGGAGTGTCAATAGGAATGATAACAGGGGTTGTAACGGCTTTGTCAGTTGGAGTATTGGTGGAGATGATTGTAGGACAAGGAATAACCTTTGGAAGGGAAACAACAACATGAATGATTACGGGTCCAGAAACAGCCTTTGGGGGAACGATTTCTGGAAAGAAGATCCTACCACTTCGGGTAATCTTACTAGTCCCTGCAATATTACTGATGTCGGAATCCACTTTCTCAGAACTTGAATCTTCGGCGGCTGGCCAGTCCTGCTTGATACCATGGTAGTAGACATTCCCTCCATAATTCCATGATACGGTCTTGTCTGACGAATATGGGACTGGTCCAGGCATTGTAATTATTAAAGGAGTTGCTTTTGGAACTGATGTAATTCTAACGGGTCTTTTGGTGGAGACCCTGGAAGAATTGGGGGAAATTGTAATGATAGAAACATCTTCAAAAGGAATAGGTGGAACAAAAGTCTTTTCAAACAAAATTTCTTTGTTATCTATTAGGCACTGAACGCCTGCTTTCAACAAAGGACAACTGGTTGGTGAGGACAAACAGAAATGGAAAACTTCATCACAGCCTGGGAACACACCGACATTCAACAAGTTCATTTTAATAGTCAAAAGTGGGGTCATAAGTTCATCAACTGAAGTAACAAACAATCCTTCTTCAATGTCATTGGTATTATGGCCATGTTTGGGCATAGGGGCAGAAATGACATTACGCTTTTCGGGTGCATCGAATTCAATCTCTTTTGCTTGAATGAGGTCTTGTGTTTTGTTCTTTAAAGCCCAACAGTTATTAGTGTCATGGCCGGGACTTTCAGAGTGATATGCGAAACGGGCATTGGGATGATAGTGAGGAGATGTTGTGTTGGGTTTTTTCGGAGCTTCTTTCAAGGTCACCAAATTGGATCTTAGTAGATGCAGTAATACTTTAGACGGGGTCATGTTAATTTTGGTGAACTTCCTGACTGGTCTTTCTATCCTCGGTTGGTTGTTTCTTTGTTGATCAGGCGCATGTTTAGGAATCATAACAACCCCCACCATTAGGCGACGTTCGGCTCTATCTTGATTTCTCTGAGGATAAACGACAACCACTTCTTTCTTTCCGATAAATGGCTTCCTTATGACAACATAGGAGGATGTATCTTTTTGAATATTTCCACTCTTTATACTGGCTTCTACCCTTTCTCCGGTCAATATTAGTTCAGTAAAACCTGCAGATGAACTTCTAATTAAATGATTGAAGAAGGGACCAGACAAGGTGCCCAAGAACATGTCTACCAATTCTCTCTCAGATAGAGGGGGTTGAACTCTTCTGGCCAAATCTCTCCATTTTTGTGCATAGTCCTTGAAACCTTCATTGGAAACCATGGTCATACTCTAGAGTTGAGTACGGGTAGGCGCCATATCAACATTGTATTGGTATTGTTTGTAGAAGGCTGCAGCAAGATCTTCCCAATTGTGAACGTTGGCTCTTTCTAGTTGGTAAAACCAGTTAAGTTGAGTTCAAGACAGACTGTCTTGGAAGAAATGTACCCATAAGTCTTTGTCAGCGGTATGGGGTTAGATTTTTCTCACATATGATCGAAGATGCATTTTAGGGCATGAAACTCCGTCATATTTGGCGAACACAGGTGCTTTGAATTTCGGAGGAATAACAATCCCTGACACTAAACCCAATTCCTCAAAGTCCAAGCCAGGCACTTTTTGGATTTCCATTGCACTCAACTGCTCTTCGAGATGTTTATACTTGTCATCAGCTAGAGGGTATTATTCTTCAAAATAGTCTTTTTCTTCCTCTTCCTCTTCCTCTTCTGACAGGACAACTGTTTCCTTGCCTTTCCCATCTTGGTTGTCTCTTTCACCGGATGTCGTTGCAAAGTCTAAGGTCCTTCTTGTCTGCCCATGAAATCTTCTTCCCATGTTTAGGACTCCGATTACCTTTTTTGTTTTCTTTTTCCTCTCCTCAGCTAGCAAACTCTTCAACTCTTCTTGTCCTTTGGCTAGGGTCAAGAGCAACTGTTAAAACTGTGTATTCTGAGATTGGAGGTCCTTCACTGTTTTCTCGAGATCCATCTTACTGAAATAAACAGTAGAGAGATGAGGAGACTTGTTGCAAAAGACCTGCTTATGTTATGATGAATGGTATATGCATATGCAATGATTTCAAGGGTTTCAAAGATTCAAATTTGTTTTAGACAAAAATGAAACACACGTTATATTAATAAGTTAAAGCTTGAGTACATCAATGCCTCTTGGGCTTATAAGGAAATGCAAAAGCTCTAAGATAAAAAGATAGTGCGCATCCTCTTTGGCGCGATGTAGGCATTGAGAGTCTTCTCCTCATAAAGTAGCCTAGTGAGTTCCAAAACCTTCTTCTCGCTTGCGTAGAATTGGGCTTCGAAAGTATCTCGCCCCCCCTTAAGTTGTATCCAATCTCTTTGTAGGACTTCAAGAGAGGTGGGCATATCAGGATGTAGGATAGTGTATGGAACATCTCTCTCCATGACAGGCTTAATAATTACTGGGAGAATGGAGGGGTAAGGCATCATAAGACTCTGAGCACGAGTTCATACCCATTTGAGGTAAGGCTCAAGAGGGATAGAATTTTTATGCCCCAAAGTCTTGCTATCCACCTTATTCAACATCCTCCAAGCTCGGATAAATCTCTGGCGAAGACCCTGATCGTCGTTGTCATAGTCAAATACCAAACCTTGAATCAACATCTCATGCGGGCCACCCTTTTAGACGTAACCAAACTGTCTTAAGGCTAAACATGGGTTGTAGGTGATACCTCCCCTAATGCAAAGTAAAGGGACATTAGGGAATTCTCCATAATGGTCGACAATGATAACATTCTCTTTGGATCGGGAGCACCAATGAATGTCCGAATGTTTGAGCGTCATCAACCTTTGTGACCACCTTGAACCTTGCTCATTCTTTAATACAGATTGGGGAAGATGAGAAATAAACCAACTTGCCAAGAGAGGAGTGCAACACATAAGAACACCTCTTTTCCTCATCGTGCGAGTGTGAAAAGAGTGTAGGATATCTCCTAGCAATGTAGGTTTCGGGTTGCAAGATTGACGGTGTTGACATCTATGAGTTGGTCAGGATTTGGAAACAAAACCATCCCATAGATGAGGAGAGCCATAACTTCCTCAAAGGCTTGCAAGTCCAAGGAGTTCCAACAATTTTTGGGCTTTCTCAAATAAGAACTTTGCTAGGAAACCTTTAACACCACTCCTTGTTTCCCAATGAGTTGTGACATCAGACGAGTGCACGTGTAGAGCTTGAGCAATCTCTTCTAGCTTTGGGTCTCTTTCCGTACCGTTGAAAGGTAGTTGATTGAGAATGGGAATCCTCAAGAGTTGGGAGAATTCTTCCAAAGTAGGCACAAGTTGATAGTCAAGAAATGTGAAGCAATGGTGTAAAGGATCAAAGAACTGAAAGAGCACTTTTATCATATCCTCATCTATGTTGGAGGTGACCAAGTTGAGTAGGCAACCATGTCTCTCGGTAAATGGAGAGTTTTCAGGAATCCTTGAAGCTAGCTCCTTGACTTGTGGAGGGATCCTTACAAGGTTGACTTGAATAGTTTTCCTGCGAAGTGAATCCATATCCTACAAAACAAGAACAAAGATGAATCCCAAAATCCTTGAAATGGTTAGTGGCTGTATATGATGTTCATGATGTTCATGATGTTATGTACAAGTATGCATATACAAAAAAAGCAAACAAATTCTTAGTTTTAGGCTTGCACGGGGGTTTTATAGGTAAGTACCCTCTTGAAGTTTAGTTGGCTCAAACCTGTCCTAGTAATAGTAACCAGGTTCTAAGGAGCTCAATATCACTGGTTTGTTTCTTTGGTCATTGTTTCAGCACAATCCTCTTTAATGGTGACCGAAATATCCCAAGAAACAAAAACTCAAGAGTGTAGTATCGAGTATCTACCAACTTCGGACTGCACCAAAGCCGGTCATCTCACTACATCCTAAAGGCCAAGTTGGTCAAGTAAAGGTTCTAAAAGTTCATTAGTGCTTCACGACATCACTCAGCGGCCCCGTATTCTCTTTGATTAACTCAAAGGCTACCGGTGCCCACAAATATGTCGCACTAACGTAGCTATTGCTTAGACCATGTCGGTATACCCCGCACCGTTTCCATAATGTATTGCTACTTACCTATAATGTATCCTAAATCTGGGTAGAGGATTCAAACCCAAACAAAGAACCATAATGTAAATCATACAAGTCAAACAATGTAAGCAAATAAATGTGATCTATCCCTAAGGTAACCCCACTTTAGAATATTCCCCAGCAGAGTCGCCAGTTCTGTGATACGGTGGGAGAACTGACTTGAGGGTTTTGCGTTTTATCGCAAATGTTGCGGTTAGCAAGAGTCGCCACCGACTTTTCTTTTATCCAAAAAGGAAAGGTGAAAAATCATAGGAAAGACCTTTGATATTGTTTCTTGAGTTCGGGGGGTAGATTATGAAAAGGGAAGGTTTTAGCATCCTTTTCATCCATGGTTTTCCATGGGCTCTTAGTTACTTGTTAGATCACTTGCTTTTGTTTGAAATTGTGCTTTGTGTGGTTTTTTGAAAGTATTTTGTAAAGAGACCATTGTTTAGGCAATCTTTGTAATGATTCTCGTTCGTAGGAATGTATACAAAGATGTTTGATCTTTTGAAAATGTTTTCAAGTTTTATAAGTTGTTTTGAAAGTGTAAGTGCTTGTTTTTGAAAATAGCAAGGATTTTTTGTTTGAAATGGAGCAAGTAATTAGGAGCAATCTACCTACTCAAATGTCTTTCTTGTTCATTTTCTTTTCCTTTGACATTGTTGTCTTACCATTGATTTGGTAAGCAACCCTATCTTTGGATGTTAATGGGACGGGCGTGGGTCATCGTATAACCATGATTAGCAATATTGCAAGGTATCTTAGTATTCTTTTTTTGAGGGACTAAGATCATTTGTAAGGCAACTTAGATAGCGTCATCAAGGGACTATGATCTTGTATTTGCTAAGATACCTTACATGCATAGTATGGCCATTGTGTATAAGGCAACCAAGTGGATTTTACCCTAGGGGTGATTATGTGTAAGTGTGTTGTTTTCATGCTTGTTTTTGTCTTGAATTAGGATTTTCTATTTGATTGATTTTATTCTTTCCATACAAACCCTAATTACTAGCATATTATGTAAAAGCGATAAATTACGAAATTTAAAGTTACTATGCTATTACAACATTTGTGGGGAGGGGGTGTACAATTGGTAAATGGGGATTGCAAGAATATAAACTTAATTAATCTATTACAACCAAATTGAATTTGTACAAGAATTACATAAATGCAAAGTATAATGATGGATAAATGTATAAGGATAAAAAATGTAAAGAAAATAATTTTGTTTGTTTTTCATAAAGAAAGATTTTTTTGTCTTAACCTAATTTAAATAAAGAAAATAATTGATTAAATTTGAACTTATTAAGAAAAAAAGATTTCTAAAAGAAAACCCTAATTCTATTAATTAATCAAAAGAAAATAATTTTTAAGGAAAGTATTTTTGACATTTTTATCTTGAAAATATTTATAGCTTTAAAAATGTTTTTAGTCTTTTTTGGTATTTAAATAATATATTTTTTAAATGGTATGAAGAAAAATAAATAATATAAAATTAATTAAGTTTATAAGAAAAATAAATAAAGTATAGTAAATAAAATATTTTTGTTCATGGGAAAATAAAATAAAATAAGTCAAAATATAAAATATATCATTTTTTTGTATTTTTTTAATGATTTTTAGTATTTTAGAAAAGAAATATTTAAGAAAAATAAAAATGAAATAAATAAGCAAATAAATAAACACAAATGGGCCAGGGTGCAAATATGAAGCAGGGGGGAAGGTTAGAAAAAAGTCAGGCCCAGGATGGGGGAGGCCCATGCGCTGGAAGGAACCAAAAAAGACAGAAAATGTAAAAAAAACATTTGCAAAAGGCAGCGCTGAGGTTCGAACCCACGACCTCTATCAATAACGCGCGCTGCCTTACCACTGGGGTGACTGTACATCTGTTAACTTAACTGAAAGAATAAATACATAAGGTAAAACGTTTCCATGGTGTCATGAAGACGGGGCCGCTGTGTGGTGTCATGAAGCATCAACTGACCTTAGAACCTTTAAATTGAACAAACTTGGCCATTAGGAAGTAGTGAGATATCCGAATTTGGTCCAGTCCGAAGTTAGTTGATACTCGATACTACGCTCATTGAGATCGGACTTTCGGGATATTTCGATCACCAATAAAGAGGCTTGCGCTGAAACAATGTCCGATGAAGAAAGATCAGTGATATTGAGATTCCCTAGAACCCAATTACTATTACTAGGACAAGTTGAACCAACTATAATTCTAGAGGGTACTTACCTTTGGAACTCATGCAAACCTAAAACTCAAGGACTTGTTTGTGTGCTTGTATATATTTGTTTGTACATAACATCATGACATCATATCATGGCATGTCGCACTAACCATTTCAATTATTTTTAGGATTTATCTTTGTGTTGTTTTGTAGGACATGGCTTCCACTCGCCGAAATACTATCCAAATCAACCTCATAAGAGTGCTTCCTCAACTTAAAGATTTGGCGTCAAGGGTTCCTGAGAATTCTCCATTCACAAAGAGATATGATTGACTCCTCAATTTAGTCACCTCAAGCCCTGATGAAGACATGGTGAAAGTTCTCTTTCAATTCTTTGACCCTTTACATCATTGCTTTACATTTCCCGATTACCAGTTAGTGCCTACCATGGAAGAGTTTTCTCAGTTATTAGGAGTTCCTATTCTCAATCAATTACCCTTCAACGGTCTGGATAGAGACCCAAAACCCGAGGAGATTTCTTGAGCTTTGTATTTACAACGGTCTGACATTGTGGAAAATTGGGAAACAAGAAGCGGTGTCAAAGGGTTTCTAGCCAAGTTTTTGTTTGAGAAGGCTCAGTATTTTTGGGATACTTTGGATTTACAAGACTTTGAAGAAGTGTTGGCCCTTCTCATCTATGGGATGGTACTATTTCCTAATCCGGACCAACTCATAGATGTGAATACGGTCAAAGTTTTTCTGTCTCATAACCCGGTGCCTACTTTACTTGGATACATTTTGCACTCTCTTCACACCCGCACCGTAAAGAGATGAGGGACCCTTATGCGTTGCATTCCTCTGTTGGCTAGGTGGTTTATTTTGCACCTACCTCGATCTGTTTTAAAGAATGAGCAAGTCATGAGATGGTCTAATAAGTTGATGTCCCTCACGTATTCGGATATTCATTGGTGCCCTCGATCTTTGGAAGACGTTACCATTATTGATCGTAGTGAGGAATTCCCTAATATTCCTCTCCTAGGCATTAGAGGAGGAATCACTTATAACCCTTGTTTGGAATTACGACAGTTTGGGTACACTAGGAGGGATGGTCCTCATGATGCACTTGTTCAAGGAATTGCATTCGACTATGAGAACGATGTCCAAAGGTACCGTCAGAGGTTCATACGAGCTTGGGGCATGGTGAACAAAGTGGATAGCAAGACATTGGTGCATAAGAACTCCATTCCTTTGGAGCCTTATCTTAAGTGGCTGCGAGCACACGCTCAAAATCTCATGATTCCTTGTGAGGCCATCCTACCTATCATCATGGAGCCTATTGTCGAGAGAGATGTTCCTTACATTATTATCCATCCTAACATGCCGACTACTCTCGAGGAGTTGCGAAGATCTTGGATTAAACTCAAAGAGGAACGAGGCACCTTTGAAACCCAGTTCTATTTTAGTGAGAAGAAGGTTTTAGAGCTCATAAGATAACTTCATGAAGAGCAGAGTTTGAATGCCTACATTGCACCAAAGAAGATGCGGTCATGGGAAGCTTGAGTCCTGTTTATTTTAGGATTTTTATTTTGTATTATATTTGTTTCTTCCATTATAAGCCCAAGGGACGTGGTTGTAACCGTTTAAACTTATGAATGCAATTAATGTTTGTTCTCTCTTTGTCTAAGAAAATTTAAATCTTAAAAATCCTTGAAAACATTGCATAAGAATATCATGCATATCATTACATAAGCAGGTGTTCCAAAACAAGTTTCTTATCTTTTCGTTGTTTATTTCAGAAAAAAAGAAATGGCTCTCGAACATAACATCAAGGACCTTCAAGCACAAAATGCTCAATTCCAGCAGATGTTCCTGGCTCTAGCTAAGGGACAGGAAGACCTGAAGGCTCTAATTCTCAAAGACAAGAAGAAGAAAAAAAAGAAACCAGTGGGTGTCCTGAATATGGGAAGAAGATTCAGGGGACCAGCAAAGCGAGCGCTAGACTTCACAACTCTGTTAAACGAGGGAGACAATCAGGAAGAGAATCCAAAAGAAGAAGACAACAACCCGGGGACTGATGAAGAAGAAGCTAATTACTCTGAGGAATAATATCCCTTACTGATGATAAATATAAACAGCTAGAGTATCGTCTCAATGCAATGGAAATTCAGAGGGTACCTGGTCTGGATTTCTAAGAATTAGGGCTGGTTTCTGGAGTGGTTATCCCACAAAAATTCAAAGTTCCCACTTTTGCAAAATATGACGGTGTTTCATGTCCCAAGATTCATCTAAGATCTTATGTTAGGAAGATTCAACCTCACACTTATGATAGGAATTTGTGGGTGCATTTCTTCCAGGAAAGCCTGTCAGGGACTCAATTGGAATGGTTCTATCCGTTGGAGGGAACCAACATCCGCAACTGGGAGGATTTGGCTGCTGCTTTCTACAGGCAGTACCAATACAATGCTGATCTCGCTCCAACCTGTACACAACTTTAAAGCATGTCTATGGGTTCCAGCGAGGGTTTCAAAGATTATGCCCAAAAGTGGAGAGATCTTGCGGGAAAAGTCCAGCCTCCTATGTCTGATATAGAGCTAGTAGATATGCTCCCGGGTACTTTGTATGATCCATTTTTCAACCATTTGATTGGAACCTCTTCAGGTTGGTTTACTGAGATGATATTGACTGGTGAGCGAGTAAAATCTGGTATCAAGAGTGGTAAGATTCAGAGAGACGCATCTTCAAGTACAATGAAAAAACCATTTTCTGGGAAGAAGGAAGTAAGCGTTACCTACGGTCAGAGGAATCAAATCAAAACTAAACGCCGTCCAATGGTAGGAATTGTGATAATCTCCAAGCCTACATCAAATCAACAATAAAACAATCAACGCAGACAGGATACGCCTGTTGTACCCCAAAATTTGCCCTCCCATATTCTTCAAGAATTGCAAAGAGCATGCTTCAAAATCTCCCCAAGGGTTGCACAGTTCAAGGGCCTCCTAACAGTCAAAAACTAGGGTTTTGGTTCTGACAAAGAAATTGAAGTTTCCAAGGGTCCAATCAAGTCCCATATGCTTATAAACATTGTCAAGTATCCTCATATCAAGTTTCAAGACTTACAGCACAAAATTGCACAGTCAAAAACCCTAATTGCACTACAGTCAACTGTAGGGGCAAAATGGTCATTTGACAGTCAAAAGTTCAAATTTTTGGTCAACATCTCATTTTGAAGCCACAAACATCATTTGATCAATTCTTGATCATGATTCTCAAAACTTGGCTCAAAAAGTCTCAAAATGCAAAGGTTTCCATATTTGGACAGTTGAAAAAGTCAACTGTAACTTGATCAAGGCATAACTTCCACATGGATTATCAGAAAAATTCCATCTAAAGCTCATTTTGAAGATAAATACATTTCCTACAACTCCTCTTCACACTTCAAGTCCAAGAAATGCTCTCACAAAAAGTTATCAATTTCAACATTATAGGTCATTTTCAAAAGTCAACAAAAAGGGACTTTAAGTCAAAGGCCATAACTTGAGATTGGTAAATCAAAATGACATGGGACCAAATACATTGGTTAGAGGACTTCAAGGCCTTTCCAAAATGTCCAAGAACATGAGCAAAGCTTAAAAATTGAGCAAGATATGCCTTGTGGAAGTTGGGAAAATTTTGGATATTTTGAAAAGTCAACTTTGCTTCAAATGCCTTAAAATTGTTAATGGGCCACATTTTCTTCCAAGATTCATCATCCAAAGCATGTGCACGACCATTTGGCCCAAAGGGAATTTATTCATCATTTTTATTTATTTATTTGAATTTTTAATTGCTAAATAATTCATTTAATTAATTAAAATATGTGAAAAATACCAAAGCAAGCTTTTTAAATCTTTTTATGCATGAAATACACTCAAGATTCGTGCATGATCTGATATGGGAAGAATCAATGTGATTTGGACATGATTGGAATCAAATATGCATGGAAAAGATATGAAAATATATGCATGAAAATCAAATATTGATTCCATCATTGCAAAGATCTTTGGATTGAAAACTCAACCCTAATTCATTCCTTACATATACCAATACAAACCTAATGCACAAAAAACCTGAAAGCTGCGCAGAAACACCATAAACAACTTTGCAATTTTATCAAGAAATTCCAAAACTGAAAACTCGATTCTAAGACGTTTCAAGGCGAAACTTTGATTCCATTAGCTTGCAAAGGTCTCAAGAGACGTTTCTGGATCAAAATCCTTGTCCCTAACGCCCAGAATTGGTAACTAGAAGTCAGACCGTGTCACTTGTTTTGCATAATCATATTGTATCATTCATGCCATGATTTTCAATTCTAATGCTTGTTTTGTATTGTTCTTATCATTCTGAAGCTAACCATATAGTTTGATTAAGTTTTGCTTGCCCATACGCGATTTCACCATGGAAGATTGTTAGGTTTACAAAGCTGTGAAATTGGGCGTTTACGTATATGGTAAAATCAAGACATCCCAGTGCCATGGTTAAAATTAGGAAGCTTGGACGAACATAACTACCCTATCGTGCCTAATTTATGTAGCGAGACGAGCTATTCGCTATTTTTGAAAAGGGTACATTTTGGGGGGTTTAAAACCCCCGCTAATTCTTTTTATGTTTCAGGAAAAATGCAAACAACGAAGAAGAAGACTATGTGGCATCATCTGATTGAGTAATTTGAATTCAGCGCACATTTTTGCATTTTCTAGGCCACTAATCAATCTTCTCTTATATTATTTATTGGTTATTCTATGTACAACGCGTATTAGCAGCTCCACTGGTCAGGCGTGGGATTGGTAACCTCTAGGACCTGGGTTCGATTCCCAGGTCCCCTCCTCTCTCCATATTGTTTTTCTAACCATATTTGCACGCAGCGCTCAATACAAAGGCCTACCATACGCCCACAACCTCAGCATGCCACATGGCCAATGACTCCCATCCAAAGGTCCAGATTTGAAGAATATCATAGACCTCAGTCAACGCGTGCACACGCTTCCAGGCAAAGTCAATAAGGCCAAGAATTATTGGGCCAGAATTGCTAAACTTAACCTCCAGTTTGGGGACAGAACCCCCCCATGGTTTGCTTTTTTATTCTTTTTCATATTTTTTCTATTTTATTTGTTTTGTTTAATCTTTATTAAATTCTTTAGATTAATTTATTTTCATAAAATATAAAAATAATAGAAATCAGAAAGTCATAAAAATAAAAATATATTTTATTTAAATATTATTTTTTTGTAAATAAATCTCACTAATAATTAGGTTTAATTCAAATATTTTTATTAATAAATTAAAAAAGTGTAGAATTAGGGTTTTGAGTATTTTTTTTCATTCTTTTTCTTTTTCTCTCACCATGATTAATTATTTATTTTTATAAATCAAATTGCATTAATTAATTAGGTTTAATTTTAGGTTTAGTTTTCATATTTTCTTAATAAATTAAAAAATAGCTAGAATTAGGTTTAAATTTCATTTAATTCTCATAAAAAATCCATAAATACGAAAAACTCAAAAAATTATTTCTTTTCATTTTAATTTAATTAATTTGTCAAAATAATTTAATTTCATTAAAAAGGGTCCAACACCCTCGCATTCCCGATTTTATTCAATTCACGCATTTATTTCCTTTCTTATAATTTTTCATGTAATTCTCCCAAAGCTGTGTAAATTAAACATTTATCTTTCTCGCATCTTTATTTTATGTCAAATCAGGTCCTGGATTTAATTTGGCGATGTGGACCCGCGCCTTTGTAATAGTTTAGGAACTTTATATTTCTCGCAACTTTTTAACTGTTAATAACTGCATGCAAGAATGAATGTCAAAATAAAAGCGACGCGTAGATCACCAATACATGACAAGACAAAATATCTGAAAACGACACACAAATCACACACCACCCCTAGGGTACGCCTCACTGTTGCCTTGCCTCTCGAAAGGTGATCGTCGAGTAGAGGATGTCTTAGTAAGTCCTCATGATCCGGGAACCTGGCATGAGGGTAGCTTCTAAGGTATCTTCCTATTGCTCTGGTGATCACCATGTCCCGAACCTCGAATTGACCCGAACACCTCTAACGGTGGTGCTACCTACCTCTCAATGGTGGGATGGCACTACTTTAAAGGACATTTACATAGACGAATTCCTTAGGGTAGGTAGACGACTCTAGATACTTGCTCTAATTTCAAAACAAATTCAAAAAATACTTTTCACACCGACACCTTTTCAAAAAGCTTTCGAAAGCAATTTTTTAAACACTCTTGAGGACCGATACAAGAGTCGAACTGGAATTTTCAAAGAAACTTTTTAAAAACCCACAGTTGAAAAGCAAACAAACCATCTTTTGAAAACACAATGAGCAAGTATCTAAGAGCCCATGGATAACCATGGATAGAAAGGGTGCTAACACCTTCCCTTTCTATAATCTACCTCCCGAACCGAGAGCAATCTCTATAAGGAATTTTTCTGTGCTTTTGTCCTTTCCATTTGGAGAAAATAAAAGACGGTGGCGACTCTTGCTTCCGCGACATTTCGCGAACCAGCGTTAAACAGTCAGTTCCAGATCCACCGATCACAGAACTGGCGACTCTGCTGGGGAATTAAACTTAAAGTGAGGTGTACCTTAGGACTAAGATCACTGTGTTTTCAATTGTATTGATTTGCTTGCTTTAAATTGTGGGTTGCATGGGAGTTACATAGATCCTAACCCGGATCTGGGGATACCCTGTTTAGGTAGCATAAGCTGTGAGGGACATGTCCGGCGTAGACCGACACGGGTGAAACAGTGGCTACGTTGGTGTGGCACCTTGGTATGTACCGATATCCCTTGTGTTGTAACGAGGAGAATATGGGTCTTCTGAGGAGTCATTAAGCACCAACAACCTTAGAACCTTAAATGACGTAACTTGGCCATTAGAACAGTAGCAGTATGCTACGCCCATTGAGGCTAAACTCTCGTGATGGTTCTGGCCGCAAGAAAAGATTGCGATGCTGGAGTTATGACCGATTGAGGGTAGTCAATGATATTGGGATCCTCTAAGAACCCGGTTACTTTGATAGGACAGGTATGAACCAACAAACTGAAAGAGGGTAATACCTAGACCTCATGCTGGCCTAAACTTTAAGGGTCTGTTTTGTGTGACTTGTGTGCCTTACCATGTTTGCCTTTGTATCTATTTGTGGTGTGCTTTATCATAACATCATAACATCATGAGCATTGCATGCATCCTGCATAAGGACTGACCATTTCAAAGACAAGAGGGTTTCACCTTGGCTTTGTTTTGTAGGACACCATGATGCCTGTGCGAAGGAATACTATCCAGTTCAACTTTGTTCACTCACCTGAGTTGCTTGAAGAGTTGGTTAGCAGAATTCCAAATACCACTTCCTTCATTCAGAGGCATGGTTCTCTTCTCAGTTTAGTCACTGCAAAGCGGGATCAACAGTTGATGAGTGTTCTGACCCAGTTCTATGACCCTCTGTACCAGTGCTTCACCTTTCAAGACTTCCAGCTGGTCCCTACCCTGGAAGAGTTCTCTGATTTGCTTGGTATCCCTATCTTGGATCAGACTCCCTTTACTGGTTGGGAAAAGACCCTCAGGCTTGAGGAGGTTGCTGCAGCTCTTCCCTTGACACATCAAGAGGTAATGGACAACTGGGTAACTAGAAGCGGAGTTAAGGGTTTCTTGGCCAAGTTTCTGATTGGTAAAGCTAACAGCTTCTGGAACGACCTGGACTTTAGGGCATATGAAGACATCTTGGCTCTTTTAATCTATGGGTTAGTCTTGTTTCCTAATCCTGACAACTTCATCAATGTCACTGCCATAAGGATCTTTATGTCTCAGAATCCTGTACCCACTCTCTTGGGTGACATCCTGCAACAACTTCATGCTCGTACTGCCCGAAGACGAGGAACCCTGTGGCGTTGTATCCCGTTGTTGGTGAGGTGGTTTATTTCGCACCTCCCTAAGTTCGTATTGAAGAACCAAGAAGGAAGAGGTTGGGCTCATAGGTTAATGTCTCTCACCGATAAAGACATCATTTGGACTTGCAGAGGTTTGGATGAGATAGCTATTATTGATCGATGCGGGGAATACCCTAATGTTCCTCTGATTGGTACCCAAGGAGGAATCTCTTACAATCCATGTCGAGCACTCCATCAGTTTGGAAGAGCCAGAAGAGCAGGCCCCCATGAGATGTTGGTGCCTCACATCAGTTTTGAGTTTCAGGTGGATAGTGACGAGCTGCGTCGTAGGTTCATCAAGGCTTGGGACAAAGTTCATAAAGCTGACCCACAAGAGTTGGGGCCAAAGACTTCTTTACCTATGGAAGCCTACTACAAATGGGTTCGCATCCGTGCTCAGAAGTTAGGTATGCCATACGAAGCCGTCAGACCTATCATTCTTGAGTATCCTGACAAAGATGGTGTTCCCCCAACTGTCCTTCCTCCTCAGATACCTATTGATTATGAGACATTAAAGAGATCTTGGTCGCAACTGCGAGAAGAGCGGGATTCTTACCGGGAAAAGTTCAACGAGCAGGAGTTGAAGATCCAGAAGCTGACAAAGCAGTTGGAGAATGAGCGAGCTCTAAATGATTACATCCGTACTGAGAAGAGGAGACCATGGGATCAATAAGGAGCTCTGGATGTTCTTTCACAGTTTTATTTCCCTTTTCAGTATTTCCTTTCATGTAACGCCTAAGGGCAACCTGTTGAATAATTTAAGTTTCAAAGTTGAATCTAATGAAGTGTGTTCCTTTTTGTTTACAAAGTTAATTCCCGATTGTCTTTGAAAACATAAAATCATACGCATTCCATTCATCATGTGCATAGCAGGTTTTCTTCCTTTCAGGTTGCTTACCGTTCTTCGCTGTTTATTTCAGCATCATGAATCCTGACTCATCATCAACCGAGATGTCCATCAAGGCTCTTCAGGCGCAGAATGCGCAATTTCAGGAACTAATCATGGGTTTGGCTCAGGGACAAGAAGAGCTGAAGGATCTGCTCCTGAAGAAGGAAAAGAAGAAGAAGAGAAGAACTGTTCTTTTCAACTCGGGCCGAAGGTTTGGCAATACTCTGCAGAATGAAGAGGCTGGTTCTTCTATAGGCAAGAGCAGTCCCCAAGGGGGAAAAGGTCCTAGTCCGGTGGTCTCTGACAACGAGACTGACTTTGATGAGGAACAGTATCCTCCGGCTGAAGACCGGTATAAGCAGTTGGAGGACAGGCTGAATGCAATGGAGATCCAATAAGTACCTGGGCTGGATTTCAGAGACTTGGGCTTATCTACTGGTGTAATTATTCCTCACAAGTTTAAGGCACCATCTTTCACCAAGTATGACGGGGCGTCTTGTCCCAAGCTACACCTCAGATCTTACGTGCGAAAGATTCAACCGTACTCAGTGGATAAGAATTTGTGGATCCACTTCTTCCAGGAGAGTCTTTCAGGGACTCATCTCGAATGGTTCTATCAGCTGGATGGGACCAAGGTTCGTAACTGGGAGGAGTTGGCTACTGCTTTCTATAAGCAGTATCAATATAATGCCGACCTTGCCCCTACACGTACCCAACTCCAGGGTATGTCGCTAGGGTCAAGTGAAGGTTTTAAAGAGTATGCACAGAAGTGGAGGGATCTGGCTGGCAGGGTGCAGCCTCCGTTGACTGACCGGGAGTTGGTAGACATGTTCTTGGGGACCCTATCTGGGCCATTTTTCAACCATCTTATCGGTAACTCGTCTGCAGGGTTTACTGATCTGATTCTGACTGGAGAGAGAATAGAGGCTGGGATGAAGTCTGGCAAAATTCAGAAGGGTGCATCGTCAAGCTCTGAGAAGAAGCCCTTTAAAAAGGAGGCCAGTGCTGTATATGGCTCTAGAAGACAAGAGAAACCTGAGCGCCGCCAATCTGTTAACGCGGTGATGATTGCTAAGCCTGCTGCCGCTCCTCGGCAAACCAATCCTCAAAGGGCTGAAAGACCTAGAAGAGAGTTTACCCGTTTGAGCATGACTTTATCGCAAATCTTGCCGCAGTTGCTGTCCACCAACCTAGTGACTGTCAGAGAAGCCCCGAAGGTTGTAAATACTGCCTCTCCAAAGTACAATCCAAATGCCCGCTGTGCTTATCACTCCGATAGCCCGGGGCATTCCACTGACGACTGTTGGGCCTTAAGGAACAAGCTGCAGGACCTTATTGATGCGAAGGAGGTACAGTTTGAGGCATCTGAGAAGCCTAATATAGTGACAGCTCCCTTGCCTGCTCATGGAGTGAATGCTGTTGGGGACAGAGATGAAGTGGATGAAGCTGAGTTCGATAGCTGGATCTACCCGACGACTGAAGGCGGATTGACCAATTGGGTTGCCAAAGACCATACTCCTGTTACTTTTGTTACGCAGTAATAAACTTCTTTGTTTTGTTATTTGTAATAAACAATTAAAACTCTATGGCCCGGTGTCTTACCCGGGGCACCGTGGCTTCATTTGTGAGGGCATATAAATTGTCATTTCATATATCATGAATAAAAATCTTGGACATTTTCTCGCATTTCAAATCTTATGCTCCTTTTCTTTATATATTTCAAAACAGCTGTATTTACACACACTCACTCATACAGGTTTCATTCCACTCTGGATCTCACTGGTAACGACTCTGCTACTGCCAGTTATGACTTCAAAAATCCGATCAACTTAGCCGAAGACAAAGGTGAAGATGATTGCGAAGTGCCTGGCGAGCTTGCAAGACTGTTACTCCAGGAAGAGAGGGCAATTCAACCACACGAAGAGCCGGTGGAAACAATAAATCTGGGTACTGATACAGACAGGAAGGAGGTAAAGATTGGTGCCAACCTAGAGCTCAGCGTGAAGCAACGGTTGACTCAGATGCTATATGGAGATCTTTGCCTGGTCCTACGAAGACATGCCCGGGTTGGATACCGATATTGTGGTCCATCACTTGCCTACTAAGGAAGACTGCCCTCCGATTAAGCAAAAGGTCCGCCGTATGCGTCCAGAGATGTCTGAGAAGATCAAAGCCGAAGTTATGAAACAGTTTGATGCCGGTTTCCTTGCAGTGACTTCTTACCCTCAGTGGGTTGCTAATGTGGTGCCGGTACCAAAGAAAGATGGAAAGGTCAGAATGTGTGTCGATTACAGGGATCTGAACAGGGCCAGTCCCAAGGATGACTTCCCCTACCTCACATTGATGTCCTCGTTGACAATACTGCTCAGCATAAGGTGTTTTCTTTCATGGATGGTTTTTCAGGTTATAATCAGATCAAAATGGAACCTGAAGACATGGAGAAGACTACCTTTGTTACTCAGTGGGGCACCTTCTGCTACAAGGTCATGCCTTTTGGATTGAAGAACGCTGGGGCAACCTACCAACGTGCCATGGTTGCTTTATTTCATGACATGATCCATCATGAGATAGAAGTGTATGTTAACGACATGATCGCAAGGTCCCAGACTGAGGAAGAGCACCTAGATCATCTGCAGAAATTGTTTGACCGTCTGAAGTTGTACAAGCTAAGGTTGAACCCGAACAAGTGCACCTTCGGGGTAAGATCTGGGAAGTTGCTAGGCTTTGTTGTAAGTGATAAGGGTATTCAAGTGGACCCTGCCAAGGTCAAAGCTATTCAAGAGATGCCAGTTCCCAAGACAGAGAAGGAGGTCAGAGGCTTTTTAGGACGCCTGAATTACATTGCTCGATTCATCTCACACCTGACTGCTACCTGTGAGCCAATCTTTAAGCTGCTGAAGAAAGATCAGGTAGTACGTTGGAATGATGAATGTCAGGCTGCTTTTGACAGAATCAAAGAGTATCTCCAAGAACCACCCATTCTTATGCCACCGGTTGAAGGGAGACCTCTGATACTATATCTGACAGTACTTGACAACTCAATGGGGTGTGTGCTGGGGCAGCATGACGAGTCTGGCCGAAAAGAGCATGCCATTTATTACCTTAGCAAAAAGTTTACCGACTGTGAGACCCGATACTCACTGCTTGAGAAAACTTGCTGCGCTTTGGTATGGGCTGCTCGCCGGCTGAGACAGTATATGCTGACTCACACTACCTTGTTGATCTCAAAGATGGATCCCATAAAGTACATATTCGAAAAGCCTGCTCTGTCTGGGAGAATAGCAAGATGGCAAATGATCTTGACGGAATACGACATTCAGTACACGACTCAGAAAGCCATCAAGGGAAGTGTATTGGCAGACCACTTGGCACATCAGGCCGTAGACGACTATCAGTCAATGAACTTCGAGTTTCCAGACGAGAGCATCATGATAGTGACTGATTGTGAAGTACCTGGACCGGATGAAGGACCTGAGGAAGGATCCCGATGGTCTATGCACTTTAACGGAGCCTCCAATGCTTTGGGTAACGGTATCGGCGCTGTAATCATATCCCCTCAAGGCACTCATACTCCACTCACTGCCCGACTATGTTTCAACTGTACCAATAACATGGCGGAGTATGAGGCATGCATCATGGGTCTTCAAGCTGCGATCGACTTAAGGATCAAGTTTCTGAGTGTCTTCGGAGATTCCGCTCTCGTGATCAATCAGATCAAAGGAGAGTGGGATACGAAACATCCGAATCTTATTCCTTACAGAGAATGTGGGTTGACATTGATCCCTCACTTCACAAAGATAACCTTTGAACACTTTCCGAGAGAGGAGAATCAGTTAGCGGATGCGTTAGCTACGATGTCTTCTATGTTCAAGGTCAAATGGGACAATGAGGCTCCCCGGATCATCATTTGGAAACTGGACGAACCGGCATACTGTTGTGATATCGAGACTGAATTGGTGACTGAGAAGCCTTGGTACCATGAAGTGAAGAGATATCTGGAAGCTCAGGAATACCCTGAAGGTGCGTCTGTCAACGACAAAAAGTTTCTGAGAAGGTTCGCAGCAAAGTTCTTCCTTAGCAACGGCATCTTGTACAAGCGAAACCATGATTCGACCTTACTGTGTTGTGTGGATAAGACTGAAGCAGAAAGGATCATGGAAGAGTTACATGAAGGGACCTTCGGAACACATTCCAGTGGACACACTATGGCAAAGAAAATCCTTCGGGCAGGGTATTTTTGGTCCACAATGGAAGCTGACTGCTACCAACACTCTCGTACATGCCATAAATGCCAGATTTATGCAGACAAGGTGCATGTTCCTCCAGTTCCTCTGAATGTTCTGACCGCGCCTTGGCCGTTTGCAATGTGGGGCATAGACATGATCGGTGAGATTAAACCTACGGCATCCAATGGGCATCGCTTCATCCTGGTAGCGATTGATTACTTTACGAAGTGGGTTGAAGCAGCATCCTATGCCACGGTAACCAAGACTGTTGTGGCACGGTTCATTCGGCATAATCTGATCTGTCGATACGGCATCCCAGAAAGAATTATTACAGACAACGGTACCAATCTCAATAACAAGATGATCACTGAGCTCTACGAGCAGTTTAAGATACAGCACCACAACTCTTCTCCTTACAGACCGAAGATGAATGGGGCTGTAGAAGCAGCAAATAAAAATATTAAGAAAATCGTGCAGAAGATGACAGTGACTTATAAAGATTGGCACGAGATGTTACCGTTCGCTCTACATGGGTACCGTACCTTAGCCAGGACGTCAACCGGGGCAACTCCTTTCTCCTTGGTCTACGACATGGAGGCAGTCTTACCGATCGAAGTACAAATACCCTCTCTCCGGATAATGAAGGATGCAGATCTGAACGAAGATGATTGGATCCAGACACGACTTGATCAGTTAAACCTCATTGATGAAAAGAGACTTGCTGCTATCTGTCATGGTCAGACGTATCAGAAACGGATTATCAGGGCATTTAACAAAAAGGTCAGACCACAGGAGTATCAAGTTGGGGATCTGGTAATCAAGCGAATCACCCTTCCTCAGAGTGATCCAAGGGGCAAATGGACCCCTACGTACGAAGGGCCATTTGTGGTTAAACATGTGTTCTCAGGAGGAGCCATGATTCTAACCAACATGGATGGTGACGACCTTCCTCACCCCGCTAATGCAGACATAGTAAAAAGATACTACGCATAAAAAAGACCCGCTAGGTTGACATACCTAGGCAAAAATTAGGGCTTCCCGGCGAACCAAAAGGGTTCGGGCAAAATGAAGGGATGAAATGAAAAAACCTGTACACCCGGCAAGTCGAAAACCTGAAAAGGCGGCTTGGGCAAAAATGGGTATCCCGGTGGACTGAAAAGCCGAAAGGGCGGTCCAGGAAAAAATTAGGGATAAAGCGTAATACTATGTCTCATTGGATCACTTTGCATCCAGAATCCGGTATCTACGTCAAGTTCAGACGGCATCGATCAGTCAGCTTCATCTTCAACCAAGGTCATCAAGTGATGAGACGCTCGGAGATATAAAGGCAATAGCAGAGTTGAAACCCAGTGGGATCATTCTTTTCACACAGCTGTTTATTTTCTCTTGTACAAATTTGTATAAACTCTTTTGTTCGACGGCGTTCTCTTACTAGGACGTCAGCCTCTTGTACATAAACGCCTATTTTTCAGGCAAATTCAAAATCAATATAAAAATCACTTCTCAGTTAAAATTGCCATTTGTTTTTTCCTTTTCTGTTTTGTTTTGCGAAGAACGTCCAAGGTTCAATTTGTGATATATGCATTGACAATAATTTGCTAACTCATGAATATTTGCATACGAAACAAAGGATTAATTACAGGTAACATTAGAAACAGGGGCAATAAAGAGTTGTTTAAACAATCTAATTGTTCTGTCCTCCAAGGTACCAAGGTAGGTTCAGCTGAAGAACATAACCAGTACATCCCAATTCCCCAGAGAGTGATCCAGCAAATTAGTTCACTCTCTCCAAGCAAAGCTATTATCAACCTTAAGGAAGTTGGGTATCCTCCCGCAGATCTCAACATTCCCCAGCAATGTACGGACATTTTTAACAAGCATCCCCGGCAGTCTTGGTCTAAAGATTGTTCCCCGGCGGTATATCAAACATTCAAAGGAATCAATTCCCCGATACAGCTCAAAACTTCCCCAGGAGAGTCCAATCTAGTTCCCAAGGGAATTTGGAATCCATCTCCCCAAGCAGGAAGCTTATCCCCAGTAGATTCTGGAAGCTTATCCTCGCAGAGCACGAACGCGTCGCCCGGCTTTATTCAAAGAGTTATTTCCTTACCAGGATATAATTGGGTTATCCTCAGCCAAAAGCCACGGAAAGACCGTCCTCGACAAAGTCTTCCTATCCCCAGCGAAGTCTATTAACACTTCCAACATAATAACGGTATCCCCAGCGAAGTTACCATCAACATTTCAGCAAAGCATCTCTCTCCCCACAGAGTATTGCTTCCCAGCAAGATCGTTAGAGTACTGCTCTCCCCGCAGAGTAATCCATTCGCCAAGTTTATTCCCTAACGGAGTCATCTTCTCCTACCGGTATTCTTGCAACTGCCATCCCCAGCGGAAGCAAAAATCTATTCTTCAACGTCAGCCCAGGATATGACTTCCCGGCACCCGTCAAGGATTTATTTTCCTAAGACGAAAACATACATTCATAAACATCTTCATACATTATAGCATGCACATACGCATCATATCTTACAAATCTCATTTATGTTGAGAAAATCATTGCTTGATCCATATCATGCATTGCATATGACTGACCTTTACCTTTCAGGAAAGATCCAGTTAAATTCTCAGCTATATTTCAAGACCTAGACCGGTTCAGTTAAATCGACCCTAAGATTTTACTGTTTCTTATCCAGTCAAAGGCCTTCTCTGGTTCAGTCAGATCGACCCTAAGATCTCCCTGTTTCTTATCCAGTTGATGACATTTCAAGACCTAGACCGGTTCAGTTAAATCGACCCTAAGATTTTTCTGTTTCTTATCCAGTCAAAGGCCTTCTCTGGTTCAGTCAGATCGACCCTAAGATCTCCCTGTTTCTTATCCAGTTGAAGATTTCAAGACCTAGACCGGTTCAGTTAAATCGACCCTAAGATTTTTCTGTTTCTTATCCAGTCAAAGGCCTTCTCTGGTTCAGTCAGATCGACCCTAAGATCTCCCTGTTTCTTATCCAGTTGAAGACATTTCAAGACCTAGACCGGTTCAGTTAAATCGACCCTAAGATTTTTCTGTTTCTTATCCAGTCAAAGGCCTTCTCTGGTTCAGTCAGATCGACCCTAAGATCTCCCTGTTTCTTATCCAGTTGAAGACATTCCAAGACCTAGACCGGTTCAGTTAAATCGACCCTAAGATTTTTCTGTTTCTTATCCAGTCAAAGGCCTTCTCTGGTTCAGTCAGATCGACCCTAAGATCTCCCTGTTTCTTATCCAGTTGAAGACATTTCAAGACCTAGACCGGTTCAGTTAAATCGACCCTAAGATTTCTCTGTTTCTTATCCAGTCAAAGGCTTCTCTGGTTCAGTCAGATCGACCCTAAGATCTCCCTGTTTCTTATCCAGTTGAAGATTTCAAGACCTAGACCGGTTCAGTTAAATCGACCCTAAGATTTTCCTGTTTCTTATCCAGTCAAAGGCCTTCTCTAGTCCAGTTAAATCGACCCCTAACAGATTTTCCTAATGAAGACTCAGTAGAAGATATCCAAGATTCTCTCAACGTTACTGTTGAGGTAGAAGTCGCCCAAGATTCTCTCAGCGTTACTGTTGAGGTTGAAGTCGCCCAAGATTCTCTCAACGTTCCTGTTGAGGTTGAAGTCGCCCAAGATTCTCTCAGCGTTCTTGTTGAGGTTGAAGTCGCCCAAGATTCTCTCATCGTTCCTGTTGAGGTAGTAATCATCCAAGGTTCTCTCACCGTTCCTGTTGAGGTAGTAACCATCCCTGGTCCATTCATCACCTTTTGAAGCTCCAGATTCAATTCCTGTAACCAGTCAGGGCACATCTACAAAGAGTTTGAAGACCAGCTCCTATAACAGGTCAGGTAAACACTTTTCTTTTGCAGGTACGCAAGTTCTCGCTAAGGAATCTCTTACGCGATCGACACCCACATGGCATCTATAAGCCCATCATCCTATCCATCAATCTCCAAATGGCATCTATAAGCCCATTCCCCACATCACACTACTATGTGAGAGCAAATTTCTGGGCACTCTAGTGTTCAATCATCTTCCACCTTCGGATTACGAAAGGCACGTCAGCCAATCTGCATCCTCAGGTCTAAGAAGATTGAACAGGGGCAACTGTTGTACCCCAAAATTTGCCCTCCCATATTCTTCAAGAATTGCAAAGAGCATGCTTCAAAATCTCCCCAAGGGTTGCACAGTTCAAGGGCCTCCTAACAGTCAAAAACTAGGGTTTTGGTTCTGACAAAGAAATTGAAGTTTCCAAGGGTCCAATAAAGTCCCATATGCTTATAAACATTGTCAAGTATCCTCATATCAAGTTTCAAGACTTACAGCACAAAATTGCACAGTCAAAAACCCTAATTGCACTACAGTCAACTGTAGGGGCAAAATGGTCATTTGACAGTCAAAAGTTCAAATTTTTGGTCAACATCTCATTTTGAAGCCACAAACATCATTTGATCAATTCTTGATCATGATTCTCAAAACTTGGCTCAAAAAGTCTCAAAATGCAAAGGTTTCCATATTTGGACAGTTGAAAAAGTCAACTGTAACTTGATCAAGGCAAACTTCCACATGGTTTATCAGAAAAATTCCATCCAAAGCTCATTTTGAAGAGAAAGACATTTCCTACAACTCCTCTTCACACTTCAAGTCCAAGAAATGCTCTCATAAAAAGTTATCAATTTCAACATTATAGGTCATTTTCAAAAGTCAACAAAAAGGGACTTTAAGTCAAAAGCCATAACTTGAGATTGGTAAATCAAAATGACATGGAACCAAATACATTGGTTAGAGGATTTCAAGACCTTTCCAAAATGTCCAAGAACATGAGCAAAGCTTAAAAATTGAGCAAGATATGCCTTGTGGAAGTTGGGAAATTTTTGGATATTTTGAAAAGTCAACTTTGCTTCAAATGCCTTAAAATTGTTAATGGGCCACATTTTCTTCCAAGATTCATCATCCAAAGCATGTGCACGACCATTTGGCCCAAAGGGAATTTATTCATCATTTTTATTTATTTGAATTTTTAATTGCTAAATAATTCATTTAATTAATTAAAATATGTGAAAAATACCAAAGCAAGCTTTTTAAATCTTTTTATGCATGAAATACACTCAAGATTCGTGCATGATCTGATATGGGAAGAATCAATGTGATTTGGACATGATTGGAATCAAATATGCATGGAAAAGATATGAAAATATATGCATGAAAATCAAATATTGATTCCATCATTGCAAAGATCTTTGGATTGAAAACTCAACCCTAATTCATTCCTTACATATACCAATACAAACCTAATGCACAAAAAACTGAAAGCTGCGCAGAAACACCATAAACAACTTTGCAATTTTATCAAGAAATTCCAAAACTGAAAACTCGATTCTAAGACGTTTCAAGGCGAAACTTTGATTCCATTAGCTTGCAAAGGTCTCAAGAGACGTTTCTGGATCAAAATCCTTGTCCCTAACGCCCAGAATTGGTAACTAGAAGTCAGACCGTGTCACTTGTTTTGCATAATCATATTGTATCATTCATGCCATGATTTTCAATTCTAATGCTTGTTTTGTATTGTTCTTATCATTCTGAAGCTAACCATATAGTTTGATTAAGTTTTGCTTGCCCATACGCGATTTCACCATGGAAGATTGTTAGGTTTACAAAGCTGTGAAATTGGGCGTTTACGTATATGGTAAAATCAAGACATCTCAGTGCCATGGTTAAAATCAGGAAGCTTGGACGAACATAACTACCCTATCGCGCCTAATTTATGTAGCGAGACGAGCTATTCGCTATTTTTGAAAAGGGTACATTTTGGGGGGGTTTAAAACCCCCGCTAATTCTTTTTATGTTTCAGGAAAAATGCAAACAACGAAGAAGAAGACTATGTGGCATCATCTGATTGAGTAATTTGAATTCAGCGCGCGTTTTTGCATTTTCTAGGCCACTAATCAATCTTCTCTTATATTATTTATTGGTTATTCTATGTACAACGCGTATTAGCAGCTCCACTGGTCAGGCGTGGGATTGGTAACCTCTAGGACCTGGGTTCGATTCCCAGGTCCCGTCCTCTCTCCATATTGTTTTTCTAACCATATTTGCACGCAGCGCTCAATACAAAGGCCTACCATACGCCCACAACCTCAGCATGCCACATGGCCAATGACTCCCATCCAAAGGTCCAGATTTGAAGAATATCATAGACCTCAGTCAACGCGTGCACACGCTTCCAGGCAAAGTCAATAAGGCCAAGAATTATTGGGCCAGAATTGCTAAACTTAACCTCCAGTTTGGGGACAGAACCCCCCCATGGTTTGCTTTTTTATTCTTTTTCATATTTTTTCTATTTTATTTGTTTTGTTTAATCTTTATTAAATTCTTTAGATTAATTTATTTTCATAAAATATAAAAATAATAAAAATCAGAAAGTCATAAAAATAAAAATATATTTTATTTAAATATTATTTTTTTGTAAATAAATCTCACTAATAATTAGGTTTAAATTTAGGTTTAATTCAAATATTTTTATTAATAAATTAAAAAAGTGTAGAATTAGGGTTTTGAGTATTTTTTTTTCATTCTTTTTCTTTTTCTCTCACCATGATTAATTATTTATTTTTATAAATCAAATTGCATTAATTAATTAGGTTTAATTTTAGGTTTAGTTTTCATATTTTCTTAATAAATTAAAAAATAGCTAGAATTAGGTTTAAATTTCATTTAATTCTCATAAAAATCCATAAATACGAAAAACTCAAAAAATTATTTCTTTTCATTTTAATTTAATTAATTTGTCAATATAATTTAATTTCATTATAAAGGGTCCAACGCCCTCGCATTCCCGATTTTATTCAATTCACGCATTTATTTCCTTTCTTATAATTTTTTATGTAATTCTCCCAAAGCTGTGTAAATTAAACATTTATCTTTCTCGCATCTTTATTTTATGTCAAATCGGGTCCTGGATTTAATTTGGCGATGTGGACCCGCGCCTTTGTAATAGTTTCGGAACTTTATATTTCTCGCAACTTTTTAACTGTTAATAACTGCATGCAAGAATGAATGTCAAAATAAAAGCGACACGTAGATCACCAATACATGACAAGACAAAATATCTGAAAACGACACACAAATCACACACCACCCCTAGGGTACGCCTCACTGTTGCCTTGCCTCTCGAAAGGTGATCGTCGAGTAGAGGATGTCTTAGTAAGTCCTCATGATCCGGGAACCTGGCATGAGGGTAGCTTCTAAGGTATCTTCCTATTGCTCTGGTGATCACCATGTCCCGAACCTCAAATTGACCCGAACACCTCCAACGGTGGTGCTACCTACCTCTCAATGGTGGGATGGCACTACTTTAAAGGACATTTACACATACGAATTCCTTAGGGTAGGTAGACGACTCTAGATACTTGCTCTAATTTCAAAACAAATTCAAAAAATACTTTTCACACCGACACCTTTTCAAAAAGCTTTCGAAAGCAATTTTTCAAACACTCTTGAGGACCGATACAAGAGTCGAACTAGAATTTTCAAAGAAACTTTTTAAAAACCCACAGTTGAAAAGCAAACAAACCATCTTTTGAAAACACAATGAGAAAGTATCTAAGAGCCCATGGATAACCATGGATAGAAAGGGTGCTAACACCTTCCCTTTCTATAATCTACCTCCCGAACCGAGAGCAATCTCTATAAGGAATTTTTCTGTGCTTTTGTCCTTTCCATTTGGAGAAAATAAAAGACGGTGGCGACTCTTGCTTCCGCGACATTTCGCGAACCAGCGTTAAACAGTCAGTTCCAGAACCATCGATCACAACGCCCAGAAGACAGTTCACCCGAATTAACATGTCCTTATCTTAGGTTTTTCCACACTTGTTGAAGTCTAATCTAGTCACTCTGAGGGAGGTTCCTAAAAATCCAAATACTACATCTCCCCACTACAACCTAAATGCTCGATGTGCCTACCACTCCAACAGTCCAGGGCATGATACAAATGACAGTTGGGCTCTGAAGAACAAAGTGCAAGATCTCATTGAGGCAAAGGAGATTGAATTTAACCTTCCTGAGACCCCTAATGTGATAACTGCCCCAATGCCCAAGCATAGCTAAGGTGGAAATTTTATTGATGACGACCTGTTTGTTTCTTCTGTTGATGAGCTAGCTACTCCTCTCCCGTTAGTTAAGAAAAATATCTTGCGAGCCGGTCTATTTCCGGGATGTGGTGAAGGTTACCACCTGTGTATGTCTCTACCCAATGGTTGCTTGTTGTTGAAGATATGTGTCCAGCGCCTGATGAACAAAAAAGAAATTTTGTTCGAGAAGACTCCTTCTACAAGAAGTATGTATGAAGATATATCAATAATTACCATTTCTGACAATCCTCTCAGGGTCTCCTCCAAAAGACCCGTTAGGATTACATCTGTTCCTAAGGTTTCTCCTTTAATTATCACTTTTCTGGGCCGATACCATATTCCTCCGATAAAGTTGTTCCTTGGAATTATGCGGCCGACGTTTACTACCATGGTGTCAAGCAAGACTTACTGGCCATTAAGAATAAAGATACTAAAGAGACTGATCCTAACATCGACAACATTGTTAGGACCAGTAAAATTACCATAAGCGAAAGGATTTTCTCTCCCAAAATTTCTCCGAAGACTGTTGCTACCCCTTTGGTTATTCCTGTTACCACTCCTGTTGCTACTCCTGTTATTACTCCTGTTGTTACTCCTACTGTCATCCCTGTTGTTATCCCTGCTACTGAGTCAGCTGAGACTCGGGGTAAAGAGGTACTGGTTGAGCCTGCCAGGACAGAGGTGCATAAAGAAGCCGTTCCTGAAGCTTCTAAAAAAGAAATAGAAGAGATACTGAAAATCATACGAAAAAATGACTACAATGTTATGGAACAATTGAGGTAGACCACATCAAAAATTTCAATGCCGACCTTACTGCTATTCTCTAAAGCTCACGCTAAGGCTTTGGTAAAGTTCCGAAAGTCTGCTCATGTGCCTCAAGAGACTTCTGCCGACCAATTCGAGAACTGTGTTGCTAGTTTGACAGTTGACAATGGACTTGGTTTCTCTGATGCTGATTTAACGTCTAGAGGAAGAAAGCATAATGATGCCCTGCATGTCTCTATTGAGTGCAGGGGCACTACCCTAACTCATGTTCTGGTGGATACAAGTTCGTCATTAAACATCTTACATAAGAATGCTTTGGACAAATTGGACTGCAAAGGACTAACTTTGAAGCCCAGTAATATTTTGGTGAGAGCTTTTGATGGTTATAAAAGAATGGTGCATGGGGAGGTGGAAATCCCTATTAAAGTTGGTTCTCAGACCTTTGAATCCACCTTTTACGTAATGGACATTCTCCCATCCTACTCATGTTTAATGGGTCGCCCTTGGATCCATGGGGCCGGTGTTGTTACTTCTACTCTGCATCAAATGCTAAAGTACCCAGTTAATGGAAATATTGTTACCGTCCATGGAAAGGAAGAATATATAGTGAGCCATCTAAACTCTTTTAGGTATGTTAAGATGGATTGCGAGTTCATTGAAACCCCATGCCAAAATTTTGAAGAGGTTCCTCAAAGAATTGCTGCAACCAAGACTGCTATCGATGTTCCAAAGATTACCAGACCTCCGTTGAAGATGGCTTCTCTAAAGGATTCCAAAGTAATAGTCGAAGAAGGTGGGTGAACCATTTAGGGCCAACTCCATGACATCCCCTAGAAATCTGACAAGTTTGATTTGGGTTTTACTTCAGGAGCCCAAAGAGCTGTTCGTCGTGCTCGCGCCGGAGGACCACCACTACGCATCAGCAACCATGGAATCAATGCTTTGAAGGACTGTGATAGTGATTGCGACATGGACAAATGGATCTTCCCAACTATCAACGATGGACTCAACAATTGGGAGGCCAAGGATTTTGTTCCCATTACTTTTATCCAGGAGTAATTGTCTTTTTGTTTTGGAATATGCAATACTTGAACAATTTAAACTCTAAAGCCTTGTGCTTTACCCGAGGCACAATGATCTATTTGTGAGGCTTATTACTTCATCTTAATATGTCATTAATAAATCATTGAATGTTTTTCATGCAAATTTTATGCTCTCTATATTTCTTTTCTGCTTTTACTTTATCAAAATAGCTATGCTCTCTTACACACACCCACATATCAAACTGCAGATCCACATCAACTCTGGATCCCATTGATAATGGTTCTGCTATTACCAATTATGACTTTGAAAATCCAATCTACCAAGCTAAGGACGAAGGTGAGGAAGATTGTGAAGTACCAGGAGGACTTGCCAGACTGTTACAACCAGAGAAAAGAGCAATACAACCTCATGAAGAGCCAGTTTAGACAGTAAACTTGGGTATTGAAGAGGATAAGAAGGAAGTTAAGATATGCACCAATCTGGAGCATAGTGTCAAAGAGAGGTTATTCAGATGTTACACGACTATGTTGAGGTCTTTGCCTGGTCATACGAAGAAATGCCGGGGCTGGACACTGATATTATGGTTCATCGTTTGCCAACGAAAGAAGACTACCCTCCAGTGAAACAGAAGGTTCGTCGTATGCGTCCTGAGATGTCAGAAAAGATCAAGGCTGAAGTTATGAAATAGTTCAACACCGGTTTCTTAGCTGTTACTTCTTATCCATAATGGGTTGCTAATGTTGTTCCGGTACCTAAGAAGGATGGTAAAGTACACATGGGTGTGGATTACAGAGACTTGAATAGGGCATGCCCCAAGGATGACTTTTTGCTTCCCCATATCGATGTTCTGGTTGACAACACCGCACAACATAAGGTATTTTCCTTCATGGATGGTTTCTCTGGTTATAATTAGATTAAAATGGCACCTGAAGATATGGATAAAACAACCTTCGTCACGCAGTGGGGCACTTTCTGCTACAAAGTTATGCCATTTGGGTTAAAGAATGTCGGGGTAACCTATCAGCGTGTCATGGTAGCTTTGTTTCACGATATGATCCATCACGAGATAGAGGTCTACGTCGACGTGATATGATAGCCAAGTCTCAGACTGAAGAGGATCACCTTGATCACCTACAAAAGCTGTTTGAAAGACTGAAGAAGTACAAGCCGAGACTGAACCCGAATAAATTCACCTTTGGAGTAAGATCTGGTAAGCTCTCAGGCTTCGTTGTCAGCAGCAAAGGTATTGAAGTAGACCCTGCAAAGGCCAAAGCTATACAAGAAGTGCCAACTCCCTGCACTGAGAAGGAGGTTAAGGGATTCTTGGGACGTCTAAACTACATTGCCAGATTCATTTCCTATCTAACTGCTACTTGTAAGCCAATCTTCAAATTACTGAAGAAAGATCAAGCAATGAAGTGGAATGACGACTGCCAGACTGCCTTTGACAAAATAGAGGAATATCTTCAAGTGCCTCCAATTTTAATACCTTCAGTTGAAGGAAGACATCTGATAATGTATTTAACAGTATTAGAGAATTCAATGAGGTGTGTGCTAGGGCAGCATGACGAGTCTGGTCGAAAAGAGCATGCAATATACTACCTTAGCAAAAAGTTTAACGACTGTGAAACAAGATACTCACTGCTCGAGAAAACTTGCTGCGCTTTGGCATGGGCTGCTCGCCGACTAAGACAGTATATGTTGACTCATACTACTTTGTTGATATCTAAAATGGATCCTATCAAATACATCTTTGAGAAGCCCGCTCTCTCCGGAAGAATAGAAAGATGGAAAATGGTCCTGACTGAATATGATATTTAGCACACAACCCAGAAAGCAATCAAGGGAAGTGTATTAGCTGATCATTTGGCTCATCAGGCTGTGGACGACTACCAATCTATGAATTTTGAATTCTCAGACGAGAACATCATGTTAGTAACTGATTGTGAAGAACCTGGACTGGATGAAGGACCTGAAAAAGGACCCTGATGGACTATGGTTTTTGACGGAGCTTCCAATGCACTCGACAATGGAACCGGTGCTGTGATCATATCTCCCGAAGGCTGTCATACTCCTTTCACTTCCAGGCTATGTTTCAACTGTACCAACAACATGACTGAATTTGAAGCATGCATTATGGGTCTCAAAGCTGCTATCGATTTGAGAATCAGATTCCTAAGCATGCATGGAGACTCGGCCCTCGTAATCAGTCAAATCAAAGGAGAATGAGACACAAAGCATCCTAATCTCATCCCTTACTGGGAGCATGTTCTGACACTGATCCCATATTTGGAAGAAGTTACCTTTGAACATATTCCCCGAGAAGAAAATTAGTTAGCGGATGTGCTAGATACCATGTCATCCATGTTTAAAGTCAGATGAGATAATGAAGCTCCTCAGATCACTATTGGGAAGTTGGACAAACCGACATACTGTTATGAGATTGATACTGAAGGAGCAGTGGACAAACCTTGGTTCCACGAAGTGAAAAGGTACCTCGAAGCCCAAGAGTATCCCGAGGGAGCTTCCGTCAATGATAAGGAGTTCCTAAGAAGGTTCTCTGCCAAGTTTTTCCCCAGTAACAGAATTCTCTACAGGCGCAACCACGATTCTACTTTGCTTCAGTGTGTGGATAAGAGTGAAGCAGAGAAGATCATGGAAGACCTACACGAAGGCACCTTTGGCACCCATTCTAGTGGGCACACAATGGCTAAAAAGATCCTACAGGAAGGATACTACTGGTCTACTATGGAAGCAGACTGTTATTAGCATTCACGAACTTGTCACAAGTGCCAGATCTATGCTGATAAAGTACATGTGCCTCCAGTTCCCTTGAATGTCTTGACTGCTCCCTGGCCATTCGCAATGTGGGGCATCAATATGATTGGAGAGTTTAGACCTACAGCTTCTAATGGGCACTGCTTCATCCTCGTTGCCATTGATTACTTCACAAAGTGGGTCAAGGCAACCTCTTTTGCTTCTGTTACTAAGAACGTTATGGCCCGATTCATCAGACATAACCTTATATGTCGGTATGGTATTCCAGAAATAATCATTACAGACAACGGTACCAATTTTAATAATACTATGATCGCTGAGCTCTGCATACAATTCAAGATTTAGCATCATAACTCTTCTCCTTACCGACCGAAGATGAATGACACTATAGAGGCTGCTAATAAAAACATCAAGAAGATCATACAGAAGATGACGGTGACATACATAGACTGGAATGAGATATTGCCATTTTCTCTTCATGGTTACCGTACCTCAGTATGTACGTCAATAGGGGTAACTCCTTTCTCTCAGGTATACGATACAGAAGCAGTCCTACCCATCGAAGTCCAGATCCCTTCCTTGAGAATCATGAAAGATGCAGGTTTGAACGAAGATGAATAGATTCAGACTCGAATTGACCAATTGAACCTGATTGACGAGAGGAGGCTCGCGGATGTTTGTCATGGTCAGATGTGCCAAAAATGTATGATTAAAGCTTTTAACAAGAAGGTCAGACATCTGGTATATAAGGCTGGTGACCTAGTAATCAAGCGCATTATCCTGCCGCAAAGTGATCCTAGGGGAAAATGGACTCCCACATACGAAGGGCCATTTGTGATCAAGAACATATTTTCTGGTTGAGCCATGATCTTAACCACTATGGACGGTGACGACCTTCCGCACCCTGTAAACGCGGATATAGTTAAAAGATACTATGCATGAACAAAGACCCGTTAGGTCGAATGGCCTAAGAGAAAATAAGGGCATCTCAACGAACCAAAAGGGTTCGGGAAAAAATTAGGGATATATATAAAAAAAATATGTACACCCGACAAGTCGAAAACCTGAAAAGGCAGCTTTGGAAAAAAAGGGTATCCCGGTAGACTGAAAACCCGAAAGGGAGGTCCAGGAAAAAGTTAGGGATTAAAAGCGTATAACTATGTCCCGTCGGATCACCTTACAGACAGACTTCAGTAACAAGTGTCTAGTTCAAATGGTACTAATCAATCCAGTCAACTTCGGACAAGCAGCAAAGGGATAAGAAACTCAAAGATATAAAGGCAATAACAGAATGGGAACCCAATGGGGTTGTTCCACATAGCTGTTTTTCTTTGTATACTATTTTTGTATAGTTTTCATTCTTACGACGACATTCTCTTACTAGAATGTCTGTCTCTTTATACAAAAACACCTATTATAGGTAGAATTCTTCAGATTAATACAAAACTATCTCTTTGAAAGTGCAAAACTACTTATTTTTATTTTTCTGTTTTGTTTGCAAAAATGTCTAGTGATTATTTTTGAAGGTATGCAGTTGAATGCGATTACCGTTTATAAATACACGCATAAAAAACAGAAAGACAATTACTAATGGCTTTCAGAAACAGGACAGTGTCTAAAAGAGGCCTTCTTCAAATCCCCGCAGATACTTTCTCCAGCTGGTACAGAGGCAGAGGCATCCTACTACAAAGTCACTACCATATCCTCAGTATACAGCCTATTGATGTCAAAGTTTCTAATATCCCCGACAGAGCAAGAATCTCCAATTATTTCCCCGACATCTTGAAAAATCCCCAAGCAGTTTACGGAGTTTCCCTTCCCCAACATAGTTTATTTCTCTAACAATGGAAATTCGTCTCCCAGCAGTTCAACTTCAACAAAATTTTAAGACTTACATTCTTCATCCCCAGCAACAATCGAGGATTTATTTTCTCTAGTTCAACAACACTGCAATAGAACAACTGATACGTTTACATATTATATTCATACATCATTTTTCAAACGTCATAGCATATTCAATACAAATGGGTATATCGTAGTCTCATTTATTTTGAGAACATCATTATCCAATGCATTTCATGAATCATGATGTTGCATACATCTGATTCTTTACCTTTTCAGGAAAGTTCGCAAGCAGACAAATATCATCATCAATTTTCAACAGTTCCAGATTAATTCCTGAAACAAGATAGGGCTACTATCCGTGAATGACTGATTGTAGATTAATACTTGAAATAAGACAAGACAACTATCTACATGAAAAAATTAAATATTAATTCCCGAAACAAGACGGGGAAACTATCTTTCTTTCTCTAAGGTCAGAGATTAATTCATGAAACAAGACATGACAACTATCTCAATGACCAACAAAAGCAAGTTCCAGATTAATTCTGGAAACCAGACATGGCAACTATCTGTGAACAACTGATTATGGATCAATTCCTAAAACAAGACGGAGCGACTATCTACAAGACCAGGTTAGAGATTAATTCCTGAAACTAGACAGGGCAACCATCTCAACGACCAACAAAAGCAAGTTCCAGATTAATTCCTGAAACCAGACAGGGCAACTATCTGTGAACAACTGACTGTGGATCAATTCCCAAAACAAGACAGGGCGACTATCTACAAGACCAAGTTAGAGATTAATTCCTGAAACCAGATAGGGCAACTATCTCAATGACCAATAAAAACAAGTTCCAGATTAATTTATGAAACTAGACAGGATAACTATCTGTGAACAACTGAATATGGATCAATTCGCGAAACAAGATGGGGCAACTATCTACACGACCAGATGAAGCAGCCCTACCCAGGCTCCTTCTCATAATCTCCAGATGCAGCTTTACACAGGCTCATTCTGAAGCAATCTTACACGGATTCCTTCTCCTCCTGAGATGCAGCCTCACACGGGCTCATCCTGAAGCAATCTTACACGGATTCCTTCTCACAATTTCCAAATGCAGTTTTACACGGGCTCATACTGAAGCAATCTTACATGGATTCCTTCTCATCCTGAAGCATCCCTACACAAGCTCATTCTCATATATCTCTAGATAGCAGTTTACAACACTACAAAGCCTGGACCTGACCAGATGATAGTATACCTCAAGTTCAAGTTAAAGACTGGACCCGAACAGATAACAACTTAATTTCTGAATCCTGGACCCGAGTAGATAACAATTAATTTCATATTCCCCAACAAATTACCGTGAAGCCTGGAATACGACCAGATAATAATCAATGTTATTATCTTCAACAAGTTACTGTGAAACCTGGATTTCAACCGGATAAACAACTAACTTTCATCTCTCCAGTCCAAAGGTAAATCCTCAGTAGATCCATGGACAACTAAAGATCCTAGGCTCCATTCCCCACAAAGTTCTCCTCAAACAAAATAACAGAAATCAACATTCCCCAGCGGAGTCCTTCTCAAACAACAGGAATATGAATCCCCACAAAGAGACCTCTTATGAAGTCAATATCTACTTTGGATGGAATCGTTAAGCCCATCTCTGACAACTCTCAGTCATCTTCTCTAAATGGCATCTATAAGCCCATTCCTGATATCATCAACCAACGACGTTACTTCACGCGAGTGTAAATTTCTGGGCACTCTAGTGTTCAATCATCTTCCACCTTTCGATCACAAAAGGCAGGAAAGCCAATCTAAATATTCAGGTTTAAGAAGATTGAACAGGGGCAACTGTTGTACCCCAAAATTTTCCCTCCCATTTTATTCAAGGCACGCTCATTGAGGTCCCTAATTGCTCAAGGTTGACCAAGAATTAACCAGACAAATTCTCCTCCTCAGCAATGGATTTCCATCCAGGGTTTCATTTCTCACAAAGAATTTTGGTTTGCAAAAACTTCAAATGATTTTCATGGCACCCTATACGCCTCAAAATAACGGCATAGCTGAAAGAAAGAAAAGAAGTGTAAGTTGGAAGCTGAAAATATGCCTAAAAGCCTTTGGGTTGAAGCAGCTTCGACAACAGTATGCAGTCTAATTTGATGCCCAATGAGGCTATGATCGAAGAAAGAATAGTTCGAAAAAGTGTGAGGAGGCTTTTATGAAGTCTTCGATTGATGAAGAGCTAGTAAAAAGCTTTACTACATTGAACCGTGATCGAAGGGTTCGTTTTCAAACTATTGAAATATAGGTTATTCGAAGCATTACAAAGAAAGACACTTCGAATGTCATGTTGATTGAATTGGCACTTCGAAAAGAAGAAGATTTTGAATTCAAAAGCTTTGATCTTATCTAAAGAAACACATGGAAGTCTAATGGTTCGAAGGACATGTAACCTTCAAACACGTCGTGATTTCATAGAAGGACTGTTAGGGTCGAATCAGCCAAATATAAGTCATCTTAGAGTTTTTAGATCATTGTGTTTCAGGAATGTATCTGAACAGGAAAGGAAGAATTTGGATGATTGAACTGAAGTCTTGGTGCTCATAGGTTATCATTCAATTGGTGCATACAAGCTGTATTCACCAATCGAAGATGAACTAGTGAGAAGTAAAGATATTCTTGTAGACAAAAGCAAAGGGTGAGATTGGAGTCGAAGACACAGTCACAGCTGTGTTCGAAGGAAAGAACAAAATGAAACTTCGACAAGCCAAGATGAAGAGGTGATACTTCGATTGGTCGAATTGAGGAAAGGATATCGAAAGGAACAAGAACTGAGTTCGACTAGGATGATTGGATATGAGAGTTTTCCAAATCAAGCAACCAATGCAGATGGTGACTTAATTGAATAAACCCTGATGATGAAGCTTTGAGAAATTCGAATTGGAACTCAGAGCCATCGAAAAGAACAAAGCTTGGGATCTTGTCGAAAGAATCAATTGATGTGAAAAGTTGAAACGAAAGCCTAATGGAACGAAGCTTGTTGGGATTGGACTGATTAGCTCGAAGCCCAAATTTATGCAAAACACCAACCATAACCTGTCCAGGTTCACTCAAAGTTCAAAATGGCATGAAATATCTCAAAATGGCAACTTTTCAAATATTTTTATTTTGCTTTCAAAGCCATAGTTAATGGATGATTCATGCCATATTTGTCCACCGCCACACCCCTCTATAAATATAGATCCAAAGTGCAAGCAAAAGGGGAACATTTTCCTATACACACAAGAAATTGCTTCAAAGAGCTACACGCACACACTGCCTCAGAAAACCATCTCAAAAACTCTCAAAAATCTCATAAGTTGTCTAAGTACAAAACTAGCTTTACAAGCTCCCTCAGTCCAAACGAATACCAGATTCGTTCTCCTGAGACTTCCAGGAAGCCATACCTAATCCTTGCACAAGCCATCCCACGCTCATAACTACATATTAAAGCACCTCTGTTTGGTAAAAAAATTTCTAATCTCAAACTCATTCGATCTCTGATTTAAACTCATTTTGATTGCATATTCATGTTATTATTGTTGTTTGTGAATGATTTAACATAATACATGTAAGTTATAATGTCCAAATGACATGATACCATTGTTAGGGCCTTCGAAGCTGATTGCTTTCGAAACTCATGATATAGGCCGTTTCAGGTCAAAACAACCCAGATTCAGACACAGGGAATTCGAATTAGGGGGGGGGGGGGTCGATCAATTGGAAGAGACCTGGGTTCGATACCCAGGTCGTGCGTTTCGTTTTTCTAACAATTGTCTTGCAGATCCAATGCTTGCAGATTCCATGCGTACACCATATACCACATGATCATAACCAATGGATCCCCATCTGATCCAGATCTGAAGGCTTCAGACGTATGCCTCACCATGAACCTTTGAAGGGCTCCTTCATTGGATCTAAAGGCAACCTGGGCCTCTTTTCGATCCAGGCCTGCGCTCCACCCCCTGTTTACTTTTGCTGCGTGGCCCATTTATACTTGTTTACTTTGTTTTTTTATTTATTTCTTTTAGTTTGTTTTTGTAATCAAGATAAAATTCATAAAAAGTATAAGTAACTTAGAATTAGGTTTTACTTTTTAAGGATTTAACTTAGTTAATTATTTTAACTTATTTTCATCAATTTTAAAATCAGTAGACTTAGGATTGATTTGAATTCAATCATTTTCATAAACTAAAAAATGCAAAAAATATTAGGTTTGTTTTAGAGTTAATTTTAATTAATTAGACTTGACTTAGTTGAACATTTAACATTTTCCAAACAAAATAAAACACAAAAGAGATTTCCTTACACTTAGTATTTAGACGTTATTTTCAATTCATGCGCATTTATTACTTTCGTTATCATTTTCATACTATTTTAACTGCCTACTGGATGTAATAGCATAAGTAAGACTTTACATTTATTGCTTTATTTCCCTCCAAAGTTTTGGATATGTAATTAATCTCCCTCCCCGAAGCCTTGTAATAGTTTAGAATTTATCTTTCCACATTTTAAATTCCTGCAAATTATTAACTGCCTAGATGCATGACTAATAGGATTGTATGGTAAGAGTTTAATAATCAAACACTAGAAAGCCTAATGCGAAAGATAAATAACTGAATACAACACAATTGCACATATACACCTCTAGGGTACCCCACTTTGGTTGGCTTCGGAAAAACAGTCACAACTCTCAAAACGTGAGAGATTTTAGTGACTACCCTCCGGTTTAAAGATCACATGTCCCTCGATGACCCTCTCGACGTTACCTCGGTAAAAATGATCTTAAAACCCTTGGGTAGTTACTAAGAATTCTTGCCCAGTTGCCTTTGTGACTATAAACGTTCCTTCGAATGTCCCTCAAACATCCAAAGACTAGGGCTACCTACTCAGTAATAGTAGGATAGCACTGTCTAAAGGAAAAGATGAAAAGAACAACCCTTTCGAGTAAAAGTAGATAGTTCCTAGATGCTATGCTCAAACAAATTTTACACTTGCACAAAAACTTCTTCAAATTTTTTTTTTCAAAACGCTTTATCAACACTCTTGAGGACTGATACAAGAGTTATCATAAAGCAAGTTGCCTTACTATTGGAATTTCAAAAATACTTTTCAAAACACACAAAGCACAAGGTATTTCAAAATGAGCCAAGCATCTAAGAGCCCGTAGAAAACTACGGATGGAAAGGGTGATAACACCTTCCTTTTTCATAATCTACCACCTTACTCAGAGAACTCTCAAAAGGTCTTTTTATGTTCTTTTTACCCTTTCCTTTGTTTGATAAAAGAAAATTCGGTGGCGACTCTTGCTTACTGCAACATATGCGAACACAAACGTAAAACCAGTATAACAATTGGTTCTGCCACCGTATCACACATGCACTTTAATCAAAGTGTTTTGATGAAGACCACCATACATAAAGTCAAAGAAATATCAAGATTGTGGAAAAGAAGATATTCAAGATCATATAATATTTCAAAATCATTCTATGAAGTCTTATACATGTGAGCAACCAACTTTCAAGATGAAGATTTATGAAGATTCATCAACAAGTTAGGTACAAGTTTTAATTTGAGATTTTTAAGATGATATAATGGTCAAAATATACTATAAACATTTTACATAAGTGTCATGATCATTTAAGAGTAAAATATTGCATGTCCATCACTTAGAAAATATGCTTTTATCACTTTCACTCAGTGGTAACCGGTTACAGGGTTACAATAACTGGTTATAGGACTTCACAAAATAAAAATAAAAATTATGGTTTAGTGGTAACCGGTTACAACTTTTGGGTAACCGGTTACAGGCATGAAAATATGAAAATATACATTTTATCGAACATGTGTAACTGGTTACAACCCTATGGTAACTGGTTACCGCTAAAGAAAAATTCAAAAATTGTCTGTTTTACATGGTTGTTGGATGATACCTCTTGGGGTCCAACCATTGCCTCTTTTTACTCATTTAAGGTGTAATGAAAGGGTGCATTTCATATATAAAATTCGTTTGCACTCAGATCATCACATAAGACATATTATTCAAAAATTCAAAAATTGTTAAGTGTTGTAAAACTTTGAGAATTTACATATTGCATGAAACATTGTTTAAAACTTTCATACTCATCATTGTTTCAGCATATATTGAGCACTAGATCTGACTATAAACTACCAATTAAATCTTGTCTTAGTAAATTAATAACCATTGTGTTATTCAAGAATAGATCATACTTTGTAAAAATCAGATTTTGTATAAGATTAACCTTGCATTTCAGGATTGTTGGAGCAAGTGTATGCATTGAAGAGGATTGTTCTTCTTGCACTTAGTGTTGAAGATCTTATAGGTTTTAAGATCCTTTGATATCCCTATAGATTATATAGTAAGGCATCACCTTTAGCGTGATTAGGCTTGTGCAATTATTCTAAACTATAGTGAAATCTCTTCCGTGTTGGCAAGAGAACTGGAGTACTCTCGATCTGTGAAGGGAACCAATATACATTTGGTGTTCATTTACTTTCCGCACTTTATTGATTTCATCACCATAATCAGAAAAATAAGAACTTTGAAAAGAAGGCAAAAATTGACCATCACCTAATTCACCCCCCTCTTAGGCGCATTATTAACTTACAATTCTTACAAGTCAATCGATCAAACAATATGTCAAACACTTGGTGTGCTACCAAAATTTTCAGATTTTTCCTTTGAGTTGTGTTGATATGAAAAAGAACTTATTCAAAAGTGATTATAAGCAAATCAACATCCAATTCAAAATAAAAATAGTCCCAAAAAATTCCTACGAGTCGATCCATTACTTAATGCTATTTGACAAATTGATATATGAAATTTAAATCAAGTAAAATAATAATAGAAAAGAGACACAAGAATTTGTCTACACATTTCTCCACTTTCGTCCTCACGCGTGGGTACGTCTGCGCCCAATTCCAATATGGAATTAAGATACTTTCCTACTTTGCAAAAATATGATTATAAGAGAAGTGTTTAAGAGAAATCCTACAAAACCTAACCATTTATTGTTGATTCAAACCCTTCTCTTCTTTTGGTCTTCAACAAGATCAAGCACACAATAGATTTCCAATTGACTATCTGGATCTTGCTACTCCTTTGTGTTCTTTATCTCCAAAGCTTCCGTGCACCATCAATTGCATATTTTGCATCATAAGACTTCAATTCGATTTGTTGTTCTCGCGTTACTTCCTTTGTGTTCTTTATCTCCAAAGGGTCCTTTTCATTCTTTATCTCCAAAGTCTTTCACTAGGCCACCATCCTCTCTTGAACGTCTTGCATGAAAACCCCCAAATCAACAAATGATCTTGGAGGACAAACCCGTAGTTTTTCAGGATGAAGACTCCTGCAAATCTCAACCCAATATTCTCGGTTACACAAGAACCTAATTAGACGTTATCGAACCTCGTTTAGATGGCACCCCAACAAAATATTATTATGATGATTTGTTAGTGTGTATACATAGGTTGGAGGTTGAAGGTGAAGAGCAATTGCAGGAAATTTTTATGGTATCATTAAGTTGGAATTATGCATGAATGATATATTTATAGTTTGGAACTTTTTAGGAAAAATAGGGAAGTTTCAGAATGAAAAGAATATGCAAAAATGACCCACATAACAGTATGAGCCGACCTGGAAGGCTCTATGAGCCAACCTGTAAAAGACAAAGGAAAACTTCTTATTTAGGATAGTACATGAGCCGGGATGAAATGTTGCATGAGCCGACCTGAAATACATGTGCAGTGTAGAAAATGATTTTTTGATGATTGGGATAGTTTTGTCTATGTTTCAAATGATTCCTAAGACCTCTAAATGCATATAGTGTCACACAAACTCAGAGATACTTCCCAATATATAGAAATGCTATATTCTTATAGTTTTGACATCATACAAAACACATCTAGAGCAAGTTGCACTCACATATTGGGCTGAGCTTCAAACTATCTTGGTTTAAAGTTGGCTAACCAAGAACCTATGAAGATTTTAACACAAGCTAATCTTCAACCAAACCTAGGACTGATCACACAATCCCCAAATTTAAGCTTTTAAATGATGAACTTATAACCCATATAAATCCCTAAATAGACAGTATTCAACCAAAGTGTATATAAAAGATTCCCCTTTTCAATTTTACAATTCTACCCTTTCCAGAATTACAAATATATCCTCACTCACAAAGAAACTTTTCTTTTCTCACAAAGGTATTTGGCTAAAACATTTAGTGAGAGAAAGTTAAAAAAAACTTTAGAGAGAGATGAAAGTGTCAAAACACGATTATGGATATTTTGAATTGAGAAATAAGACCTATATTTATAGGCTAGAGGTTTTCTCAAAAAAGAATTTGCATTTAACGCATTCTAACGTTAGATAATCGATTAGACCAAGTTGTTGATCAATTGGATGATGCAAATATACAATTCTAATTCCTCAAAATGGAAAGTTAAGATATCTATCCATTGCACAAAATCAAGGAGCATTCAAACTAGCCTGGGTCTTAAGTTTGTGCAATTCTAATCAATTGGACATATGTTCCAATCGATTAGAATAGTCAAAATTTTACCCATGGCTTATTTGAATGCTCCAAATTCATTTGATACAACTCCTTTTCTACAAGCTTTTGCCATGTGCTGCTCTTTAAGTTGACACTGCTTGAGATCTCTTGATATGAGGTTTTAGATTATTTCCCTTTACTTTTCCCTTATTAGATAGTCAAGCTTATCAAACCTTAATATTTAGGTTTTCATCTTTAACCACTTAATCATTCATCCTTGGCTTATTATAGTTATCATCAGTGTTCTCATTATGGTGGTCGTCATCATCAAAAGTAGATGTCATATTGCATGTAAAACAATGTTCCAAATTATCCCCCTTTTTGATGATGACAATGCATATCTCAGAGGAGGTGGTAAAAGAAACAATATAGATAGAAGATAAAAGATATACCCTCTCCATGAGAGTATACTTATCCCCCTTTATAACAATAAAAAATACAGGTAAAGATGCACTGTGAGAAATAAATATGCAAAATAAGAGAAATTTATACATTTAAGAATAGGAAAACATTTAATTGCTAAAAATTCAAATTACATAATGGAAATTATGTAAAAATTGAAAGTATAAGTAGGAAAGGAAAAATGAAACAAGACAACTAAAATAGTTAATTCATCTCGTCATCATCCTCACTGGAAGCCACTGGAGAGATAAGATTTTTCCTAGCCATTTTCTCGATGAGCATGTTAATTTTTGCATTTATTTTTCTTTGCTCATAAGAGATTTTACTGTAGGGATTGGATGAAGGAGTGTTTATTCTTTCCTTCTAAACCGTGGATTAAAACGATTAGTCTAGTTTCCACGAAGACAGAACTTGGAGCGGTTAGTCTTCAAGTTCCAAAAATTTGAGCTCAATACTTTGGTTTTAACCGGGCTAACCAAAAACCTATGAGAATTTAGCCGGGCTGATCTCGAGCCTGTGAAGCTTTAATACCAGGCTGAGCTTGAACCTATTTTAGTTTTAACCTATCTAACCAAGAACCTATGAAGATTTTAACTCTGACTAATCTTCAACCAAACCTAGAACTGATCACACAATCCCCAAATATAAGCTTTTACTTGATGAGCTTATAACCCATATAAATCCCTAAATGGATGGAATTCAACCAAGGTGTATACAAAATATTCCCTTGGTGAATTTTACAATTCTACCCTTTCTAGAATTACAGATATATCCTCACTCACAAAGGAATTTGACTAAAACTTTTAGTGAGAGAAAGTTAAATAAAACATTTGATGAGAGAGTGTGAGAGATGAAAGTGTCAAAACACGGTTCTGGATGCTTTGAAATGAGAAATAAGAGATCTATTTATAGGAAATAGGTTGGCTCAAAAAGGAATTTGCATTTAATGCATTTTACTATTAGCTAATCGATTATTCAACAAACCACTTATTTTGGATGGCACCAACTATGATTATTTGAAGTCAATGATGATTGTATTTCTCAAATCCATGGGCAACAAAGCATAGAAAGTTATGGTAAAAGGATGGAAACATCCAATGGTTACTTCTGAAGATGGTACCACCAGTATGAACCAAAAGTTAGTTGGACTGATGTTGAAGATTATGTAGCTCTTAGAAATTCCAAGGCTTTGAATTCCATTTTCAATGGTGTGGACAAAAATATGTTTAGGTTAACCAACAGATGTTCAAAGGTTTAAAAAGCACGAGATATTATCAAGACTGATCATGAAGATACATATATAGTTCATATGTTAAGGCTGCAACTACTTACCACCATGTTTGAGAATCTGAGGATGAATGAAGATGAGTCTATTAGTGAATACCACATAAAATTGCATGATATTTATAATACTTCCTTCTCCTTAAGAGAAAATATGTCTAAAGAAAAGCTTTCTAGAAACTTATTTAGATAATTGCCTAAGAGGTTTAATATGAAAGTGACCGCTATTGAGGAAGCTCGGGACTTGAGCAACATCAAGGTTGATGAACTCATTGGTTCCTTACAAACCTTTGATATATCCGTCAATGATAGGGTTGAAAAGAAAAAGAAACGAATAACCTTTGTTTCCAACACTCGGGAGGAAGAAAGTCACGATGATAAAAAGGGGAGCATGTCAGATGTTATTTATCTTCTTGGGAAAAGTTTAATAATTACTTGAATTACTTGGATAGGAAGTGGAGGACAAATGTCCAAGACAAGTTCAACATCAGTCCCCAAAATGAAGGTAATGGTGAAGAAGAATCCAATGATGGCAAGGGTACTAAGTGTTATGAATGTGAAGGCTATGGACATATTAAAGCATAAGGTCATACCTTTATAAAGAGACAAAAAAGGGATTATCTATCTGTAATACGGTTGGAAGACTGACTTTACTGGTTTTGCGTTTTTATCGCAAATGTTGCGTTTAGCAAGAGTCACCACCGACTTTTCTTTTATCCAACAAACGAAAGAGTGAAAAGAACAGGAAAGACCTTTTTAAAGAATTTGAGTTCGGGGGGTAGATTATGGAAAGGGAAGTTGTTAGTACCCTTTCCATCCGTAGTTATCTACGGGTTTTTAGTTGCTAGCTCACTTTGAAAATGCTTTTTTGTGTAAGTGCATTTAAAAATATTTTTGAAAAGACGCCATAGTGCGGAGAACTTTGTAATGTTTCTCATATTGTTGAGAACGTATACAAAGTGTTTTGTCTTTGAAAATATTTAGAAAAAGAGAGTGTATGTGTGAAAAAATTATTTTGTTTGTTTTTGTGAGCAAGCAACTATGAACTATCTACCTACTCGAACGATCTTTGTTCTTTTCCTCTTTTCCTTTAGACAATGCTATCCTACTATTAGTCAGTAGGTAGCCCTATCGTTGGATGTTTTGAGGGACAAGCAAGGGTCATCGTACAGTCACGAAGGCAACTCGTAAGATACTTTACCAATTACTCTAAGGTCTTAAAATCATTTACCGAGGCAACGTCAAAAGGGTCATCGAAGGACTTATGATCTTTTAAACCAAAGGGTCGCTGCTAAAATCTCTTACGTTCGAGAGACGTGACTGTTTTATTTCGAAGACAACGAGTGGAGGTACCTTAGCAATGCGTGTGTGCGAGTATGCTGTGTTTCTGTTATGTTTATCTTGAGTGTTAGGTTTGCTAACGTTTGCTTTTAGTCTTTCCATACAAGCCTATTAGCATACATCCAGCAGTTAATTGTATATAAGTACGAAAAATAAAGTGCGGAAAATTGAATCTACGCTATTACGATTTTTCAGGATGGGGGGAATTACAAACCAAAAAATGGGGGAAAGAAAAAGTAAAAAGGTCCTAGTTAAAGTCTATTATATCCCATGTACAATTACATATTTGTGAAAATAATGCGAATAAATAAATGCGCGGGGAAGAAAAGAGAAAGATGCAAAGAAAACCTAAAAAATCTTAAGTGGAGGAAAATGTTTTTGTTGTTTTTTAATTTTTGTTTATAAAAAATAATTAAATTATGAGAACCTAATTATAATTAGTTAATTAATTAAAAAAGGTGATTAAATGATTGATTAATTTAATTAATAAAAACTTAAATCTACTATTTTTGTGATTTTCTGATTTTCTGATTTTTTATGATTTTTAATAAAAAAGAATTAATTGAAAGAAGAGAATAAAATAGTAAATGAAATAATAAAATAAAAAAAATAAATATAAATGAGCTGCTGCAAAAAAATGTTAGGGGGTGAGTAATCAGATTTTGCAAGGCCCAACATCTCAGGCCCAGGTGTTTGCAAAAGGAAATGAGGGGTGCAGTCCCAAGTTTGGCTAGGCCCAAGACAACTGAGCCCAAGAGCTTCGTTTGATCTAATGCATCTGAATTCCCACATCCATGCTTACATGTAAGACATTAGATTCGCTCAAAACATCAATAGTAATAAGAATGTATGCATAAAACTGATTTAAATTACCTGATAAGAGAGTTTGAGATTCAAAATTTTACCAAAAAATGTGGCATGGTTATGAGGATGATCTGGGATGCTTAGGGGTTGAATCTGGACTCTAAATTGAGAGCGCCTGGAAGTGAAGTTACAAATTTTGCAACTTTTCTCTGATTTTTGAGAATTTTGAGAGGTCTCTTGTATGCAAGGATTTCGTGGTCCATTGCTTCTAAGTGTATTGTGTATTTATAGAGTGAAATAGGAGGGTAAGGGTGAACTAATATGGAAGAAAAAAATGCATTCATGCCTTATGAAACAAAAATCCAACACATTGAAAACTTGCCATCTTTGAGATATTGCTTGCCTCTTTTGAATTTGCATGAACCTGAACATATTGTGGCATGGATTTCACGAATTTGTTGGGCTTGCAAAAGGTTTGAAATCCAAAGGCCCAAGTCTTCACACTCTATTTTCGTCTTTTTATGCAATTTTATTCATTTTTAAATGAATAAAAAATCAAATAAAAGCAATAAAAATAATGAGAATGTGTGAATGTTTTTTAGAGGTCCTATCACATCTTATAAACATGTTTGAATATCAAAAACTAGGCCCGTTAGTTCAAAATTTCAATTTTGCTCCATTTGCATTTCATGAATTTCTTCAAAATCACCCAACTTGTGCAACTCATAATTTTCTCAATTTTCATCTTTTGAAGATGATCCTGGATTTTTTAGAAATTTCAAGATGTCCTCTACAATCTATATGTTGATCATTTTTGCTTTTGAAGAATTTATCTTGACGTAAGTTGCCTTGACAAAAAATGTTTTTTGGTGACTTTTGAAAATGACCTATAATGTTTTAGCTTATATCTTTCAAATGAAGAATTTTTTGGACTTGAGCATAAAAACAAAGTTGTAGAGAATTTAATTTTCTGCAAAATGATATTTTTTAGGGAAAAGTTGATGAAGCATGTGAAAGTTATGCCTGGTCAAAGCTCAATTGACTTCTCCTAAGGAAAACCCTAATTTGGAAATTCTTGACTTTTGATTATCTGAGGAATTTCCTTGAGGAATCATGATCAACCCTTGATGAAATGATGAATATCACTTAAAAATGTTTATGTTGACCAAAAATCTTGAAGTTTGACGGTATGTTGACCACAATTGACTTTTTGACCAATACAATTAATTTTCAATCATTTGAGTCATTGACCGAGCAAACTTGTGATGTAGGGCTTGAAACTTGACATGAACCTTGTTAAGGACCTATGAATAAACATGGAATCCACTTGTGACCTTTTCAAACCAAATTTATTTGAGAAACTCCAAATCCTAGTCCTAGGCCTTTGGTTTAGGAGGTGCATCTTGACTAGTCAACCCTTGAGTGTTTTGAGAAGACTTGAAAGAATGTCTTGAAGGAAATGGGAGGGAAAATTATGGGGGTACAACACTATCACTTGGTTTGATTCTGATAGTGAAGGTGAGGGAGAAACTTCCTACAATGTTATGGATTATTTAAGAAGATGAGAATATTCAAATGTATCTAGTATTGATGACCTGTATGAAGAAGAGTTTGCTACATCCTTCATAATTTTTAATTACAAGTGGAAAGAAGCTTGCTTTAGAATAGAAATTCAGAAGAAAACTATTGGTGGACTTCAAAAGTATTCAGCGAAGCTAGCATTAACCATATCAAGTGTTGCAAAAAGTGGTTTCTTCATTAAACTCCAAAGTAGATAATTTGATACAGTTGGAAAAAAAATTGAAAACTAGCTCAAATTCTTTTGATGGGTCGATGGAGTTTGGAGAGATGTCCAGTGATATAAATAGAATATATCTTGATATGATCATGAAAGAGATGAAGATTTCTGCAGAGAAAGTTATTATACCTGAAAAAGACTAAGCTTTTGATGTAAAACCATATGTCTCAGCGTCGTGCTCAACATGTGTAATCTCTTCACCATAGTAACAAGAAACAACCTGTAATATGTCACCATTGTGGAAAATATGGACATACAAGGCCTTATTGTTATTAACTATTGAAGATCAAAAGATGAAAGGAAGCCCGTACTAGGAAGAAGAGGAAACACAATGTTAAAACTATTGGATCATTAGCTTATACAATACACATAGGCTTATCAAGTAAAGAATGACATTATATGATAAGGGTACCTAGGACATGTCTAAAGAAAAGACTACTTATGTGTCTATTAACAGTAGAGCAAAGGAAATAATCAAGACCTTCAGGAAATTGGTTAATTTGATCAAAGCAGGAATATGAACTTCAACAATTTCAAGGGAGGAGTAACCAACAAGGGCAAATAAGATCTTATGAAGAATGTCATATCTGAGGAAGACTTCAATGGTATGCAAGACCTTAGGATTAATAAAGCTAATATGGAGAGTCAAACCAACATATTAGAATAGATGGTCCAACATCGATCTCAGGAGTATAAATAATCTCTTAAGAATTATTTTAGACTTAAACAAGAAGATATCATTGTAGGTATGGCTGATGGTCAGTCTGGAGGTCCTCCAAAATTTGAAAAACATACACATACTATGGTTTACAATAAGCAGCCAAAGAATAAGAGTTGTTATGACTCAAAACTGTTTAGTAAAGTTAGAAGTGGTGGATTAAAGTCTAGTTGCAAGATAGGAGACATGATTAATGTTCAAATAAGATATGGGTATATAAATATCATCATGATGAAGATCCACGGGGAACAAACTTGAGAAATCCTGATAATGAAAAGGATGTAGCAAACATCCCGTATGTCATGATGACAAAGCCTCAAGTTCATAAAGAGAATGAAGATCATGTACATGAATATGATAAGGTTAATAGTATCATACCTAATGTCGTTTATAACAACTATGATCATGCATCAAAAGAGGTGAAGACTCTAGGTGAAAGTGTGAATGAGATCTATTGTACTATGATTGGAAATGACAATAGATTAAGTTCAGATGATATGAGTGCCCAAATTAATGAAAGAGTTGATTTCATTGGATTGATGAATGATAAAATTACATCTATCAATAGGTGCTTGAGTTTGAAAACTAAAGAGCTTCCTTGTACCAGCATAATGAAGATAACTCATGAAGAAGATCATGTAGTGTAGGTAAATGGCAACATTGATAGTGATGTTTGTGCTCATGAAGAATCTATCTCTATGAACAATGGAGTTTGTGCTGAGTTTATACAAGCTATTGAAGATGTTGTTCCCTGTATACACATGCTAAAGAGAAAGGATTTAGAGAGGATAACCACTGAAAGAGAGAATCCAAAAGAAGCTCTGACAAAAGAAAAAAATGACCAGGTACTGGAAATTATCAATTGTGTCAGTATGGATGTCAACAACTTGAAGAGTGATCATATAAAAGATAATAAGCAAGTGATAATTCTCTCTCATGGAGAAGACATTGTGCAATGTAGAATGTTAGTGGAGACTCTAGAGCTTGTTGTTCAACAAGTGCATTTTAAGTCTGAAGCAAGCATGTTGTTAAATGGTGACCAAATGATAAAGAATTAAATATAGATGTCATACTAGATGTGAATGACATCGAGAGTGACATGATGGTGATTAAGACCATAAATTATTTGAAGAAAGTGCATATTGTCTATGCTGATTATAAAGAACATGAAGAGACTAGAAGGCTTAAATCAGTTATAAAGAAAATGATTTAGACAAAGTGCTCATCATACCTAAAGAGGTGAATAGAAAAGAAAGAATGAAGTATTGGTGTCACGAGAAGACAAAACTTGAAAGAATATTAGTATTTATATTTGGAAAAGATGTACAACTATTGGAAAAAGGTTGTGTGACAGATAAGAAGAACAACATCAACAAAGAACAAACCAGTGTGAACCTATCTTCAAATGAAGGTGAATGCATTTCTATAAAAGAAGAAATGGTTGGAAACAACCCTGGTTAAAGCATGTGATGAAGGATTATAATGTGGGACAAGATGTCAAAACATTGATCTAGTAAATTATTGAAGGTAGAGAAAAACACAAGAAAGGGGGGGGGGGGGGGGGTTGAATTGGGTTTTAAGAAAATATTCCCCTTTAAAAAATATTTTATTGAACTACGAAAGAATATACAATGAAGTAAATATTAAAGAGACACATTCAGTTATCTAGATTCACCATTAACTAGCCTACTCTTGTCTACCCTCCTCAAGTGATTTTTCCTTTAACAAGGAATTAATCCACTATAACCAAATCATGATTACAATCTCACAGGCTACCAAGTGCTGACTAACAACCACAATGATCAACAACCATTGACCCCTTAAGAAATTGGACCTACCTGGTCTTCTTAACAGGATTTCACAATGACCTCAGCCATTGTCATCTCAAGTCTTATGATCTTCACTCGACCACTTAAGGAACAACACAATGATACGTTTAGTGATCTCTAAGAGATATAACGATCATTGACCCTCTCAGAAATCTGACCAACCTGATCTTTCTATGAGGGATTTCTCACAATGACCCTTAGCCAGTGATCTCCTAAGATTTATAACCCACACTATACACTTAAAGATGTTAGTGATCATTGACACCATAAGGATTCTGACCAACAAGTCTCCTTAGAATAGGATTTCATCTACGAAGTCTGCAACCACTCGTCTTCTCAAGCTTTCTGATCTTCACTTGATCACTTAAGGAACCACAAATTCTAAACAAAGTTGTTTTTTTAGAGATTACATGAGTGCTTCTTATTAAATAGATTAGTCATATCTTAAGTACATATTGTTTGACACAATTCTGAGCAACAACTCTTGTGTACAAATAATTTACATGAAGATTCTTAAGAAATAACACAATCTGAGAAAAAACTCTTTGTGTTTTATAATATTTTTACATAGATGAATATAATCTAAATTAAGTGCAGCATCTTGTAGTCTTCTTGTCTTCATCTTCTTTGTTGGGCAAGCTATGAGCAACAACTCCTTGCTTTTTCATAATTCTGCCAAGATGTATATGATGGATGTTTGAGTATCATCTTATAGAATTCTTCTTCTTCTTCTTCTTCTTCATCTTCTTCATCTTCTTTTTTAGTAACCAAGATATGAGAAATGACTCCTTGCTTTTAATTTTATCTCTTCAACATTTTAGGTATTTTCTATTAAGAACAACATTGTTGTTTGGACTTAGATATGTTCTTCTTTGCCAATATCTTCGTCAATTTGAATTTAAAGCTTTAGTCCTCTTTTATAGCCTCTAGATGAAAAGAGTAGTTGTAAGGATAGAGAAGTATTTTCTCCTTTCAAAGGTTGAATCCCAACAGATATATTCAAGAGAGGTTTTAGAACAGTATGAAACGTCATTTTCCTATACTTGCTTGCAGTAATGATGTACGCCAGTGGGATAACAACTACTATGAATATTACTGTTATTATACTCTTTTCTTCTTGACTAAGTTTCTTGATCTTTATCTTCTGATGATGTACTTTTGATTCTAAAGTATTAAGCTTGGAAGAGATCAATCACTTTGTCTTTGTTCTTCTGATGATTGACTGATGAGTAGTTCAGAAAATACTTTGTTGTTGTAGTGCAGGAACACCAGAGTGTCAGAACCAAATCTTGTCTTCAGAATTATGGGGAACAACCTATCAGAAACACAAAGCTTTTATTCTGAACTAGAACTACTCTTGAAGGCAAATTTCTTTTCTGATATGAGAGATTGATATTTGTGTTGAGAAGATGTTTCATTTCAGATTCTTTCAATATTGGATTCTTATTTTGAGAATGATCGACAACAACCTATTTGAATAAAACAAGTCTTGATAGTTCACGAAAGCTCTTTTGATGAAGATATCAAAATATTTTTTTGATGATATACATTGAAATCAGATATTATGACAACAACCTATCTGATTCTCAAGTCTTTAAATTCTTGAGCTTGATTCTTTTCTTCTCGCTGGATTGTTTTTTATTTGAGGAGTGATAATGATCCAGAAGATTCTTCTTTATTATAGAGTCATGGTCTTTTAGATAATTTAACATTTTCTCTAGATATACAAGAAATAGCTTATCTGATGAACAATTTCTTCTTTGAGTGAAAGCTTTTCGGATCTACTTCTTGACTTAATCCTTGATTCTTAATTATCAGCTTTTCTAAGCTGTATATTTGATGTCTGATTTCAGAAGAAACAACTTATATCAGTACATCTGATTTGAAATTGAGTTCCTTCTTTCTGATCCTTTGAATTCTGATCTTTGGATTAAGCTGAAAGCAACAACATATGGTAAACTACATCTTTGTTGTTTGGTCATGAATTCCTTTCTTTCTTGGGTTGGAAGCGTATATGTTTTATGATATGAGAGTAACACTTTCCTTAGAACACACTTGATTCCCTTTCTAATGAACATTCATCATTCAATAGAACTGCTGATGTTTCTATAGAAATTGCCTCAATAGTTCTTCTGTTGAGTGCACTGGTTCTTCTGATGATATTTGTCTTCTTTAGGATATTACTTCTATTGAGTAGATTATCTTGAGAAGATATCATCCTTTGATCTTGTCTTCTGATGGACTTTGAGATGTTGATTAGATGTGAGTCCATAAGGTCTTCTTTCTTTAATCATTTATTCTAATGGAATACTTCTGATGTTGAATGGAGGTACGTATTCCATGAAATCTCTGAGTCTTCAGAATTTTGACTTTGTCTTCAGAACTATAAGCAACAACTCTTCTGATGAGAAAATATTGACTTCTGATCTTGGAGTAGAATCTTTCTTCACATATGTTCAGAGTCTTGAATTCACCTATAGAATCCAAGCAGCAGCTCTTCTAATGACCGAATCTTGACTTCCGATCGTCATCATTATAAGCTTGTTTCTTATATACTTTTGATTTATGATCTTGTAGCAACAACTTATCAAAAACTCTTTCTTCTTGGAAACTCATTGAGATTCTTTTCTTGTCGAACATTCAGCATTCCATAGAACTACTGAAACTCATTGTGATTATTTTCTTGTCTAACATTCAGCATTCCATAGAACTACTAATGTTTCGTTAGAAACAGAAATAAATGGTTCTTCTTTTGAGTGGTAATGTGATTCTGATGATATATTGATTAAGACTATCCAGAATTCTAATCATGTATATGAACTTTAAGGAAACCATTAGAATTAAAATTGTTCTTCATAAAACATATGCTTGTTATCACCAAAACTCAAAGATTAAACATAGATCCAAATCTTGTTTTTACAATCTCCCCCCTTTTGATGATGAAAATGTGTATTTTGATGAAACAATTTTACAGGGTTAAATTATGAACAAAATAATTTATAAGAGGTTAGAAAACACCTCTGAGTTGGAAACTTCCCTTGGGATAAACAATCTCCCCTTGAATCATAAACTTATGATCTTTCAGAACTTAGAGCAATGTTATCCTTTATGAATCTGATCTATCATTAGATTTAACCCTTTGAGATTATCAAATAATCCATGCTTTCTTAGAACATTTTAAACATGATGGTTCTTTATTAGAACTAGATTTGTCAGAGTGTGAGCATAATGTTTCAAATATAAATGTTCTAGGTAGTTTAGAAATTATATCATGTTAGAATGTCATGAGAATGCGGATATTAGGGTTTGAGAATAATTATTTAATCAAAAACATTTTTCTTTCTCCCCCTTTTTGTCATAATAAAAAAGATATAAGAAATTCTTAATTCATTTTTGAGAAGTTTAATGCACATACAAGAATCAAAAGACATCAGAACATTTAAGCTTGAATTCATAAAAATATGAAGTACATTGGATAAACAAACATAATAACATACGATAATTAAAAGAAAGAAAACAAAATCAGACAAACACATCCAAATTGAAACTATTAAAACCACTAATCATCAAAGGTCTCACACTTATCTTCTTTCAAGGCATCACAAGAACCAACACAGAGCCATCGGATAATTCTTACAATTTCACCTTGGACAAGGATTTCTGACAAGACTCTTCCATAGGGAATAAAAGACTTGTTCAAATTCCTGGAAGAAGTGATGTACCTTTTAAGATGATGAAAGATGACTTGAGGAAGGTTAATAGGAATATGTTTGAGTAGACAGAAAATTAGAATCTTATCATCATTGGTCAAGAGATTTTTGTTAGTGCCACGAGGACAAAGATTTGTCAGGATAAAGAGAAACCAATCTTTGGCAATAAGCTTAATATTTTTATGTTTTGTAGAGTCAAAATGAGAAGGTGCGTCAAAGATGGAGATTATTTTAGTATCAGGAATTCTACTGAAAGAGACAAGACCAATAGTGATACCCATTCAAGGATAATTTATTACATCGGCAATGCAACCAGTAGTGAAGGAAACATCCCAACCATATATGTCTGAAGAGATTACATTATTGGCACTAACAAAATCATTTTTCCAAAAGGTTTTTACATGGTTTGGAAAGATGGGTCCTTTTAGATAGGAAATATAGCGATTCCAATTTTGAAAGTGAAAGGTTTGGTGGAAATCCTGGCCAGCACCAAAACATTCTGGATGATTTTCAATGATGATTTCCAAAAGACCATCATCTCCGCAAAAGGTTCTTGAAGATATGTTGAGGAAGATAAGGAAGTTGAAAGATTAATGAGAGAGAGTGAGATGAAGATAAATCATCAAGGTGTATATGAAGAAGCAAGAAGACGTGACTAACAAGAGAATTGATTTTCCTTACACAACGTGATAAGACTAGGAAGACGCGACAATAAATGACTGAGAAGACAAAAAGACAGCTTTAACTCACATGATTCTAAATGAGAGAGAGAACATACAAAGCGACAAAAGAAACATGAAAGAGGATAAAATATGTTTATCAATGTTTATTAATGTCTTAGAAACTTTACTGATTGAGAGTTAAAGCAAGACAATTTTGAGGAGACACATGAATTTTAATTGAGAACAAATTTAAATCTAAAAGTTGTGATTGTTAAAAAAAAATTGAGAATAGACATTCAGATTGATTCATGAATTGTCATATTTCATTAGAGATTGTAACAAAAACATAAAATAAATAACTTAAGGCATAACACAAATAACAAACATAACTAGAACACACTTAAATCTTAAAGTCTTCACAACTGTATTCCTCGAGAGCACCGTCAGGTCCATTATGACGATTTTCTTCAACAATTCCAGCCTCGGAGAAGAGTGCGGAGAGAACTCTTCCAAAGGGAATGAAGGATTGGTGATGATATCTGGAGACAACAATCAAGTCCTTTAGAAAGTTAAAGATGGTTTTGGGCAAGTTGATTCTAACATTATTCACAAGAAAGTAGATTAGAAACTTGTCCTCATAGGTTAAGAAATTTAGGTTAAAACCTCTGGGATAGATGTTAGTTAATATGATTTGAAACCAAACAGAAGAAATGGGAATAAGATTCTCATGATTATTTGGTTTGTATCTCTCAGAAGTGTCGTGAATGATACTGAGTCTTTCCAAGAAGGAGTAAGAGTTTTGAAAAACTTCAATTATGGTTCCATCTTGAGTGCATCCAATTGCGGTTGTAATAGATGTTGGAGTGATGGTGATGGAATTTCCAAAGACCATCGAGGAGATAAATGGATCATAAATAGAAGCATATAACTAAAATTCTTGATCAGATAAGAGTAAATAGGCCCTTGTAGCATAGCAATGTAATGAGACCAGCTTTGCACATTGATACATTGTATAAAGTTGAGATCATTACTGCTTAGCAGGGAAAAAACGTACGAAATTCACATATGACTTCAAGAAGTTCTTCAAAACCATGGGATGTTTTTGAAGCCATAAGGAGAAGAAGATTAGGTGAAGGGAATGATGGATAACAGAAAAATGAACCAAAGGATCTTAAAAGAATGAACATAGAAAAGGGATTAATTGGTGAAAAGATATGAACCGATAACAAGTGATAATAAAGCTGATACCACAATAAATGAAGACTTGTAGACAGAGTGAAGTGACGAGTTTCATGATGATAGAAAGAGAAATAACATACCCTAGAATATAGATAGGTACAACGTGCTAACATTTCATATTTCCAATAATGTTAGTCACATTAATTTCAAAAAAGATTATTTAAAAAAATGAAATAAAAATAAATCCATAAATTAAAAAAATGAACAAACATATAGAGTCCTAAACGATTAAGAAAAGAGAATTTATTGCATTGAGCCAAGGAAAAGAAGAGAAATGTGCAAAAAAATTATTATTATTTTGTACTGAAGATAAGAACTTCTTCTTAACAAGAAAACTTCTATCTGGTAGAAGAATCTAGTCGAGTTTGTCAGAGAAAAACAGATAAATTTCAAACCTGGTTATTTGATGATTTCTTCTTCAATATAGGTCTTGTTTCTGATTATGGGTTTTTTGATATTCTTTATTCTTATTTAACCCTCTAATGATTTCTTCTTCTAATCTACCCAACTGAAGATTGACATAAAATCTTCAAATGCATCTTATTCTTTATAATCCTGAAGTGCTTTTCAGAGCCTTGAAGCTTTCTGATAAACCTGAATGTTTGAAAATATCTATCTTTCTTTCATTTCAATCTATAGCATTCATAGTTTTTCTCTTGATGGATCTCTCTACACGGTTAAGTGTTTGATTAAAAAATCAATAACAGATTCGGGCTCTGATACCAATTGAAGGTAGAGAAAAACATAAGAAACGAGGGGGTGGGGTTGAATTGGATTTTAAGAAAATATTCCCCTTTAAAAAAATATTTTATTGAACTATGAAAAAATATAGAGTGCAATAAATATAAAGAGACACATTCAGTTATCCAAGTTCACCATTAAATAGGACACTCCTGTCCACCCTCAAGTGATTTTTCCTTTAACAAGGAATTAACCCAATATAACCAAATCATGATTACAATCGCACAGGCTACCCATCGGTGACTAACAACCACATTGATAAGCAACCATTGACCCCTTAAGAAATCTGACCACCTCGGTTTTCTTAACACAATTTCACAATGACCCACAACCATTGTCATCTCAAGTCTTCTGATCTTCACTCGATCACTTGAGGAACAACATAATGATACGTTTGGTGATCTCTACGAAATATAACGATCATTGTCCCTATCAAAAATCTGACCAACCTGATCTTTCTATGAGGGATTTCTCACAATGAACCTCAGCCACTGGTCTCCTAAGAATTATAACCTACCTGATACAGTTATAGATGTTAGTGATCATTGACCCCATAAGGATTATGACCAACAAGTCTCCTTAGAATAGGATTTCATCTACGAAGTCTGCAACTACTCGTCTTCTTAATCTTTCTGATCTTCACTCGATCCCTTGGGGAACCACCAATTCTAAACAAAGTTGTTTTTTTAGAGACTACATGAGTGCTTATAATTAAATATATTACTCCTATCTTAAGTACATATTATTTGACACAATTCTGAGCAAAAACTCTTGTGTACAAATAATTTACATGAAGATTCTTAAGAAATAACACAATTTGAGAAACAACTCTTTGTGTTTTACAATCTTTCTACATAGATAAATATGATCTAAATTGAGTGCAGCATCTTGTAGTCTTCTTTTATTTATCTTCCTTGTTGAGAAAGCTATGAGCAATAACTCCTTGCTTATTCATAATTCAGCCAAGATGTATATGATAGAAGTTTGAGTATCATCTTGTAGAATTCTTCTTCTTCTTCTTCTTCTTCTTCATATTCTTTCTTTAGTAAGCAAGATATGAGCAACAACTCATTGCTTTTAATTTTATCTCTTGAGCATTGTAGATATTTTCTATTAAGAACAACACTGTTGTTTGGACTTATATATGTTCTTCTTTGCCAATATCTTCGTCAATTTGAATTTGAAGCTTTAGTCCTCTTTTATAGCCTCTAGATGAAAAGAGTAGTTGTAAGGATAAATAATTCTTTTCTCCTTTAAAAGGTTGAATCCCAACAAATATATTCAAGAGAGGTTTTGGAATAGTACGAAACATCACTTTCCTATACTTGCTGCTTGCAATAATGGTGTACATAAGTGGGATAACAACTAATATAAATAATACTGTTATTGTACTCTTTTCTTCTTGACTAAGTTTCTTGATCTTTACCTTCTGATGATGTACTTGTTATTATGAAGTATTAATCTTGGAAGAGATCAATCACTTTGTCTCCATTCTTTTGATGACTGACTGCTGAGTAGTTCAGAAACTAATTTTTTGTTGTAGCGCAGGAGCACCAGAGTTTCAGAACTAAATCTTGTGTTCAGAATTACGGGAAACAACCTATATGAAACACAAATCTTTTCTTCTGAACTATAACTACTTATGAAGGCATATTTCTTTTCTTGAGTGATGAAGATTTATGTTGAGAAGATGTTTCATTTCATATTCTTTCAATAGTGGATTCTTATTTTCAGAATGATCGACAACAACCTATCTGAATAAAACAAGTCTTGATAGTTCGTGAAAGATCTTCTTATGATGATATCAATTTTTCTCTCCTGATGATAGACATTGAAATCAGATATTACGACAACAACCTATCTGATTCTCAAGTCTTTGAATTCTTAAGCTTGATTCTTTTCTTCTTGCTGGATTGTTTCTGATTTGAGGAGTGATAATGATCCTGAAGATTCTTCTTTATTGTAGAGTCATGGTATTGTACCACAAAATTTTCCCTCCTATTTTTCTTCAAGACATGCTCAGAAAGGCCTCAAGTAATCAAAGCTACTCAAGAGTTGACTGGTCAAACCTCATCCTAAGCAAGGGACCTCCAACTAGGGTTTTGAGTTACTCAAGAAATTTAGGGTTGCAAAGGTCTCAATTGGTTTTCATGGGTCATCATAGGTCCTCAATAATGCTCATGTCAAGTTTCAAGTCTTGCATCACAAGTTTTCCCAGTCAATGGCTCAGATAATTGAAAGTCAACTGTATTGGGTTAAAAGTCAACTATGGTCAACATACAGTCAAACTTCAAGATTTTTGGTGAACATCAATATTTTGGAGTGATATTCGTCATTTTACCAAGGGTTGATCATGATTCCTCAAGGAAATCCCTCAAATCATCAAAGGTAAAAAATTGTCAAATTATGGTTTCCTTAGGAGAAGTCAACTGAACTTTGACCAAACATAACTTTCACATGCTTCATTAACTTTTCCCCAAACGTAGAACATTTTGAAGGAAATTCAATTCTATACAACTTTGAATTTATACTCAAGTCCAAAAATGCTTCATTTGAAAGATATGAGCTAATAAATTACAAATCATTTTCAAAAGTCAACAAAAAAACACTTTTTGTCAAGGCAACTTACATCAAGATAAAGTCTCCAAAAGAAAAAATGATCAAAAGAGAAGTTGTAGAGGACATATTGAGTTTTTAAAAAGTTTGTAGATCACCTTCAAAATATGAAAATTGAGAAAGTTATGAGTTTCACAAGTTGGGAAATTTTGAGGAAATCCATGAAATGCAAGATAAGCAAACTTGAAATTTTAGACTTGTGACCTAACTTTTTAGGTTTCAAACATGTCCATGACCTTATGAAATACTCCTAAGCTCACTCATATCTTTCCTTATATTTTCTTATTATTTTATTTATATATTTTTTTTATTCAAATAAATGCAAAATAAATTAAATTAGGTACAAGATAATTGGGCTAGGAGCATGAGTGGTCCATTAAGGCCCAAAACAGCTCAGCAAGACATGCCAAAACCGTGTGAGATGAAGAAGGCAAGCAATATCTCATATTTGGAAGTTTTTTAATATGTTAGGATTCTTGTCTCATGGCCATGATTGGGCTGTCTCCTTGCCATATTGGATTGCTTCTTTCCTTTCTCTCTATAAACACCAAGAGACCAGACCACAAGGACACGAATCACTACCTCAAGAAGCTTGCCAAATTCTCATTTTTTTTCCAAAGAAAACCTAAGTTCCAAAATACTCATCGCAAGCCTCCTCAGTACAAAACTCCAACACTAATCACCTCCTGGAGCATCAAAAGGTAGATTTGGATCATTTGTGGTGGTCCTAAACGCATGAAACTCTGAAGCAAAGCCTTTCCGTTTCCATTTTTTTTGCAAAAATCATATTTGTAATTTTGCTTTATTTCAAAACAATTTGATGCTTCTAACATGATCTTGAGATATGCTTGAATAGGTTTAGATCATTTGCAGGGTCCCATGTATGCAGATATGCTAGACACCATTTTTACTCTTTTCAGAGTAAATTGACTCGAAACGTATGATGCAAGGATCTATAGCCTAAATTAATCCCATATTTGGATCCATGAGGGTTGAATTATGGGGGACGTAGTGTTTTGGTTCCTAAAAAATGGATTTTGTGCAGTTTTTATTTTTACAGGTTGCCGGAGAAGACAACCGGAGCTAGGGCTCTGGCGCATCTTCGACCATTAATGTTTTGCTTTTTATTATTTTCTTTTTGAATTATACACCGGATATAATGGCCATCCCAACGGTAAGCGTGTGTGTGTTAAGGTGTTAGTGTGCCAGGGCATGGGTTTGATCCCTTCCCCTGGCATGTTATTTTTCCAAATTTTCCCTTGTAGATCCAATGCAAGCCATGTCCAGCGCAATGATGCACTCTCCTTATCAACACCATCAAACCTTAATGGATACAGATCAAACGTTCTAGATCTGTGCACTCATGATAGACCTTACTGGAGAGCCATACATGATTATGAGAATAGTCTTACAACACCTGGGCTTAGACATTTTCTGATTTTACACCCCCAATTTACTTATATTTCAGGCCAATTTCTTTTATGCTATTTTATAATAATTATTTTGTTTTGAATAAATTAACTTTTTAAAATAACTAATTAAATCCATTTTAATCAGAAAAAACTACTAAAAATTAGATTTTAGGTTTTGATTAATTAATATAATTTTTAATCAATAAAAATTGATTTAATTTAATCACATTTTGATTTAATTTCATAACTAATTTGTAAACTAATTAGAATTAGGTTTATTTATTATTTTTCACTATAAAGATTTTTCTTTAATCAAAACACCAAAAATATTTTCCTAACGCTTAAAATTTTTTAGGTTTTAATATCTTTCCCGTTTTCACAATCTCCGTGCGTTTATTTATTTTCATAATTATATAACGGTTAAGGGATGTAATAGATAAATTAGGGTTTGCTTTACTCCCCCCCCCATTTTATGGTTCGTAACCCCATCCCTGAAGCATTGTAATAACATAGATTTTTATTTCCCGCACTTTACTTTTCGCACCTATAATTATGCCTGTATGTACATATAAATGTATAGTAATTAGGCGTGTATGATAAGATTAAAAAGCAAACGATAGCTAACCCTAAATCTCAAAGATTAAAATAAATCTCAACACACTTCGCACACTCGCACCTCTAGGGTAACCCTACTTATTGCCTCGGATAAAACAATCATGTCCCTCGAATGTGGGACGCTTTAGTAAAGACCCTCAGTTAAAAAGATCATAGTCCCTCGATGACCCTTCGATGCTGCCTCAGTAAAACAATCTTAGTCCCTTACGAAAATTGCTAAAGCATCCTATGAGTTGCCTTTATGACTGTATGATAACCCGCGCATGTCCCTCAAACATCCAACGATAGGGCTTCCAATTAACTAATGGTAGGATAGCACTATCTATGAGAAAAAGAGGAAAATAACAAATACTTTTGAGTAGGTAGATAGCTCGTAGCTTCTTTCTCACAAATGAAAAACATTTTTCACACATACACTCTTTTATAAAATATTTTCAAAATAAACACTTTGTATGTGTTCTCAACGATACGAGAATCATTACAAAGTTGCCGAACATAGGAATTTTTCAAAATCTTTTCAAACACACATTCACAAAGTATTTTCAAAGTGAGATAGAGATTAAGAGCCCGTAGATAACTACAAATGAAAAGGGTGCTAACACCTTCCCATTTCATAACCTACCCCCCGAACTGAGAAAATTCTCAAAGGTATTTCATGTTCTTTTCACCCTTTCCTTTATTGGATAAAAGAAAATTCAGTGGCGACTCTTGCTATCCGCAACATTTGCGATAAAACACAAAACCTAAAAGTCACTTCTCCCACTGTATTGCAAAACCGGCGACTCTGCTGGGGAGAAAACTAAAGGTGGGGTTACCTTAAGAGTTAGATCACATTGTAAATGCTTTGCTTGATTTATATGCTTTATATTTCGGGGTTTTGCTAGGTTTAGTTTTGTAAAGATCCTATACCTGAATATGGGGCATTTAAGGTAAGTAACAACAGACTGTGAAGACTTTACATCATATACCAATACGGTTGAAGTGATTGCTACGTTAGTGCGATACATTGGTTGGTTCCGGTGTCCCTTGAGTTAAGTTAGGGGGAATGCTGGGCTGTCATGTGGTGTCATAAAGCACTAACTGATTGTAGAACCTTAATTGACACAACTTAGCCATTAGAAAGTAGTGAGATAGTCGACTTTGGTACAGACTGAAGTTGGTTAATACTCGATGTTACACTCATTGAGATCAGACTCTCGGTATATTTTGGTCGCAAATCAGATGCTTGTGCTGAAACAATGCCTGGGAGAAAGATCAGTGATATTGAGGCTCCTAGAATCCAGTTACTTATTTTAGGACAGATTCAGCCAACTAAAAACTTTAAGAGGGTACTTACCTATAAACTCCTTTCAAGATTAAACCTAATGCCTTGTGTGTTTTGTTTGTGTATGATTAAATTGTTCGAACATGACATCATAACATCATAACATCATACCATATCATTCTTACTAACCATTTCAAGGACCAAGGGATTTATCTTTGTTCTTTGTTGTTGGTTATAGCCTCCGCATGCAGAAACACTATCCGGATCAACTTTGTAAGGGTGCCCCCTCAGCTTAAAGAGTTAGTCTCAAAGGTTCTCGAAAGTTCTCCGTTCATCAAAAGTCATGGTCGACTACTCAGTCTGGTTACCCCAAGTTTTGACGAAGACATAATGAGTGTTCTATTCCAGTTCTTTGACCCTGCACATCACTGCTTAACTTTCCCAGAATATCAGCTAGTACCCACAATGGAGGAGTTCTCTCAATTATTGAGGGTACCTGTTCTTGATCAGACACCCTTCAACATTTTAAAGGAAACTCCTACACTAGAAGTTATTATAGCAGCCTTACATCTGAAACGGTCTGACATCGTATCTAACTGGGAAATGAGAAGTGGAGTCAAAGGTTTTCAGGCTAAATTTCGGATAGAGAAGGCTCAACTATTTCAGGATGCTACGAGCTTTCAGGATTTCGAGGAGATCTTGGCTCTGTTAATCTATGGATTGGTACTATTCCCTAATCTAGACTAACTCATAGATGTGAACACCATCAAAATTTTCCTCACTCGTAACCCTGTGCCTACTTTTCTTGGAGATGTCTTGCATTCTCTTCACACTCGTACTATGAAGAGGAGAGGAACTCTCATGTTTTATATACCTCTTCTATCTAGGTAGTTTATTTCACACCTTCCCCGCTTGCTAATGAAGAATGAACAAGATTTGAGGTGATCGCAAAGAATAATGTCACTCTCTCATACAGACATCTACTGGTATTCCCGATATTATGAGGATATCACTATCATTGACCGCTATGGGGAATTTACTAATGTTCCACTCCTTGGCATTAGGGGAGGTATTACTTACAACCCTTCTCTGGCTCTATGTCAATTTGTTTACGCTCGAAGAGATGGTCCTCATGACACACTTATCCAGGGTGTTATATTTGATTACGAAAATGATCCTCAAGGTTATCATTGAAGGTTTGTACATGCTTGGGGCATGATGAGAAAGATAGATAGTAAGGCTTTAGGATAGAAGAACTCCATCCCTTTGGAGCCCTATCTCAAATGGGTACGAGCTTGTGCTCAAAACCTTATGATGCCATATCCAACTGTTCTACCAGTGATCATAGAGCCTGTTGTCGAAGGAGACATTTCTCGCACCATTCTCCATCCAGACATGCCTACCGACCTTGAAGAATTGCGGAATTCCTGTATTCAACTTAAGGAAGAACGAGACACATTTGAAACTCAATTATATGCAAGTGAAAAGAAATTGTTGGATCTCACAAAGCAACTTCACGAAGAGCAAAGCCTTAATGCATACATCAACACAAAGAGGAAGCATCTGTGGGAGACTTGAGTCTTATGTTTTAGGAGTTCATATTGTTGTCTCTTTGAGACCCTTTTGTTTTCATTGTAAGCCTAAGAGGCAATTGTAATTTTGAATTTACTAATAAAATTCTTTTTTTCTGTTTTCTCTTGGTTAGAAAATTTAAATATCATAAGGTCCTTGAAAACATTGCATTTACATATCATGCATAATTTCATAACAGGTTTTTCATATAGGTTTTCTCATCTACTTACTATTTATTTTAGTATAAGATGGCCCTCGAACAAACTGTTAAGGATCTCCAAGCTCAACATGCACAATTTCAAGAGACTCTTCTGAATCTGGCACAGGGAAAGAAAGACATGATGGCGCTCGTCACCAAGAAAAAGAAGACTAAAAAGCCGACTGTTATCCTTAATATGGGGAAAAGATTCAAGGGTCCTTCTTAACAAGTTCAAGTGGATGATATTTCCTCTGAGGAAGACGAAAAACAAGAAGAGGATGGTAGAAGCATCAAGCTGGAAGCTATAAATAATCAGGTTTCTGAAGATGAAGACTACTCCGACAAACAGTACCCTCTCGCAGATGAAAAGTACAAGAAATTGGAAGACCTTCTCAAAGCTATGGAAATTCAAAAAGTTCCTAGATTGTATTTTGGAGAACTATGTATGATCCCTGGGGTGGTCATCCCTCACAAGTTCAAGGTCCCCATATTTGCTAAATATGACGGGGTCTCTTGTCCCATACTCCATTTTAGGTTGTATGTTCGAAAGATCCAACCTCATACTGATGACCGGAAATTATGGGTCCATTTCTTTCAAGAAAGTTTGGTCGACACTCAACTTGAATGGTTCTATCAGCTGGAGGGAACCAACATCCATACATGGGAAGACTTGAATGCTGCTTTTTATAAGTAATATCAATATAATGCTAACCTGACACTGACTCGAGTGCAACTGCAAAACATGTCCATGGGCTCGAATGAAGGGTTCAAGGAATATGCACAAAAATGGAGGGATTTAGATGGAAGGGTGCAACCTCCTTTGACTGACCGGGAATTGGTTGATATGTTCATGGGCACTTTGACAGGTCCATTCTTTAATATCTTAATTGGAAGCTCGCCGTCTGGTTTTACGGAGCTGATTCTAACTGGGGAAAGAGTTGAAAATGGTATTAAAAGTGGGAAGATTTCGATGGCTACGTCTTCTAATGTTGTGAAGAAGCCATTCGATGATAAAAAAGAAGCCAATGTTGTCTATAAAGGCCATAGTAAAAATGACCGCCATCAATATGTGGGAGTGGTGTTGATCTCTAATCTGGCGCGTGTTCAACAACAACAATAGGGAAACCGACAAAGGCCAGAAGCTCTGTTAGGACAATTTACCAAGATCGACATGCCTTTATCTCAGACATTACAACATTTGTTAAAGGATGAACTCATTTGACTGCGGGATCCTCCTCAGAATCCCAACACATCCTCTCCCAAGTACAATCCAAACACGAGGTGTGCCTATCGTTCTAATAGTCCTGGGCACAACACCAACAATTATTGGGCCATGAAAAGAAAAATTCAGGACATGATTGATAATAAGGAAATTGAGTTTGACCCTCCGGAGACCCCGAACGTGATTACTGCACCTATGCCAAACATGACAAGGGCATAAATGCTATTGAAGATATTTTATATGTTACCTTTGTAAGTGAAATGGTTACTCCTCTCTCGATAATAAAAAATAATCTATTATAGGCCGATTTATTTCTGGGTTACGTTGAAGAATGTTATTGTTGTGCAGTCAAACCCAATGGCTATGGGTTAATGAAGGAAGCCGTTCAACGCCTGATGGATGAACACATAATTTTGATCGAGAAAGTTCCGTATACCAAGAATCTGGGCCAAGATTTGTCTGTCATATCCGGTACTCCTGTCAAGATCACTTCCAAGGGTCCTGTAAGGATTACCGCCAATCCAAAAGCTACTCCTTTGATCATTACAACACCTGGAACCATCTCATATTCCTCGAAAAATGTTATTCAATGGAATTATGGATCTGATACCATGGCATCAAACAAGAATTGTCTGATGAAGATGATGAAGAGGCTGATCCTAACATTGTCAATATTGCAGGGAACAACAAAGTTAAAAGAAGCAGCAGGATTTTCTCCTCGGAAATCTCCCCACCTTTTCAAGTCATAGTTACCAAGTCAACTTCCAAGGCTCAGGGTAAAGAGCCAATGATAGATCCTGCCTAGATGGAGGCGCCCAAAGAAACTATAGTCAAGGACACCTCTGGACAATAGTTGAAAGAGGTTTTGAAGATCATCCGTAAGAGAGACTATAAAATTATTGAAAAACTGGGCCAAACCCCGTCCAAAATATCCATGTTATCTTTACTGTTGTGTTCTGAAGCCCATGCACAGGCTTTAGTAAAATTCTTGAAGACTACTCATGTTCCACAGGAAATTTCGGCCTATCAATTTGGAAGTTACGTGGCTAGTTTAACAACGGATAATGGATTAGGCTTCTCTGATGCTGACCTGACTTTAGAGGGGAGAAATCATAATAAGGCCTTGTATGTCTCCATTGAATGCAGGGCCACTATGTTGGATCATGTGTTAATTGATACTAGCTCTTCTCTGAATGTTCTGCCAAAAGGCGCTCTTGATAGACTAGATTGTGAAGGGGTTGTGCTAAAGCCCAGTAATATCATAGTTCGAGCCTTTGACGGTTCCAAAATAATAGTGCATGGAGAAGTGGAACTCCCAATCAAAGTGGGTTCACAGATATTTGAGTCCACCTTCTATGTAACAGACATCCGGCCGGCCTATTCTTGTCTATTGGGACACCCCTAGATCCATAGGATAGGTGCTGTTACCTCTACCTTGCACCAGAAATTAAAGTATCCGATAAAAGGAAAGTTTGTTACTATCTGTGGAGAAGAGGCGTACATGGTCAGCCACCTGAATTCATCCCGGTATGTGGAGATGGACGGAGAATTAATCGAGATTCCCTGTCAGACCTTTGAAATGATTTCCCCTGCTGCTATTAAAGATGTTTATGCCATTCCAAAGACCACCAGGACTCCGCACAAGATGGTTTCCTTGAAAGATGCCAAAGCTACTATAGAAGAAGGTTGTTGTACTATTTGGGGTCAGATTCTTGATATCCCTTATAAATCTGACAAGCTTGGTTTGGGCTTTACTGCAGAAGGGAAAAGGGTTGTTCGTCGCGCTCGAGATGGAAGACCTCTGTTCTATATCTACAACAACATAGTCAACACTGTAGATGACACTAACAGTGATTGTGACTTCGACAGCTGGATATTCCCTACCATTGGTGATGGACTTGACAATTGGAAAGCATAAGAAATTTTCCCTATCTCCTTTAGCCAGGAGTAATAGCTACATACCTGTCTTATTGATTTTAAAAAGACTTTGGTTATGTAATAACCACTGACTTTAAACCTTGTGTCTTACCCGGGGCATAATGATTCATTTGTTAAGGGTTGATAATTTATAAACATTGTTCATTTAATAAAAACATTGGACATTTTACATTCAAATTTTGTGATCTTTGTTTTTCTTTTACTTATTGCATTTTCAAGTAGCTATGTGTTCTTGCACACACCCACACACTACATTGAAGATCCTCATCCACTCTGGATCTCGTTGATAACGATTATGCTATTGCCACTTATGACTTCAAAAAGCCGATCTACCAAGCCGCGAATGAAGGTGAGGAAGATTGTGAAATACCTGGAGAAATTTACAGACTCTTAATACAAGAAGATAAGGATATCCAACCACATGAAAAGCCAGATGAAGTGGTACATTTGGGTGTCGAGGCTGACAGGAAAGAAGTCAAGATCGACGCCAACTTAGAGAGCAGTATCAAAAACAGGTTAATCCAGATGTTGCATGAATATGTTGAGATCTTTGCTTGGTCATACGAAGACATTCCAGGGCTCGATACTAATATTGTGGTTCACCTTCTGCCAATGAAAGAGGGTTATGCTCTGATTAAGCAGAAGGTTCGTTGCATGCATCCTGAAATGTCAGAAAAGATCAAGGCTGAGGTTATGAAAAAATTCAACGCATGTTTCTTAGCAGTGACATCATATCCTAAATGGGTTGCTAATGTTGTTCGGGTGCCAATGAAAGATGGAAAGGTACGTAAGTCCGTAGATTACAGGGATCTGAACAGGGCGAGCCCTAAAGATGATTTCCCGCTTCCACGTATTGATGTTTTGGTCGATAACACCGCTCAGCACAAGGTATTCTCCTTCATGGATGGTTTCTCGGGTTATAATCAAATCAAGATGGTGCCTAAAGGCACGAAGAAAACTACCTTCATCACACAGTTGGGCACTTTATGTTACAAGGTTATGCCTTTTTGGTTGAGAACGCCGGGGCAACTTATCAGTGTGCCATGGTAGCCTTATTTCATGACATGATTCATCACGAGATAGTGTTCTACGTTGACGACATGATAACAAGGTCACAGACTGAAGAAGAGCATCTTGATCATCTACATAAATTGTTTGAAAGACTGAAGAAGTACAAGCTAAGGTTAAATCCGAACAAGTTCACTTTTGGGGTGAGATCTGGTAAACTCCTGGGTTTCATCCTCAGCGGTAAAGGTATTAAAGTTGATCTTGCAAATGTTAAAGTTATTCAAGAAATGTTTGCTCCTCATACCAAGAAGAAAGTCATAGGTTTCTTAGGACGACTAAATTACGTTGCCAGATTCATTTCTCATTTGAGTGCTACTTGTGAGCCAATCTTCAAGCTGTTGAAGAAAGATCAAGTAGTAAAGTGGAACGACAACAGCCAAATAGCTTTTGATAAAATTAAGGAGTACCTACAAGAACCTCTGATTCTTAGGCAACCGGTTGAAGGAAGACCTCTAATCATGTACCTAACAGTGCTAGAGAACTCAATGGGGGTATGTACTAGGGCAGCATGACAGTTCTGGTCGAAAAGGGCATGCAATCTACTACCTTAGTAAAAATTTTACCGACTGTGAAACAAGATATTCACTACTTGAGAAAACTTGTTGCGCTTTGGCATGGGTTGCTCACCGACTAAGACAATATATGTTGACTCATAATACTTTGTTGATTTCTAAAATGGATCCCATCAAGTACATATTCGAGAATCCAACTCTCTCCAGAAGAATAGCCCGAGGGAAAATGGTCTTAACAGAATACAACATTCAATACACCACTCAAAAAGCAATCAAAGGAAGTGTACTGGCAGATCATTTGGCACATCAAGCTGTAAACGATCATCAGTCTATGAATTTCAAATTCCCGGACAAGAACATTATGCTAGTTACAGATTATGAAGAACCTGGACCGTATGAAGGACCTGAGCTAGGATCCTGATGGACTATGGTTTTTGATGGATATTCTAACGCACTTGGTAACAGAATTGGTGCCATAATTATATCTCCTTAGGGTTTCCATACGCCCTTCACCGTCAGACTTTGCTTTGACTGCACCAAAAACATGGCTGAAAATGAAGTGTGCATCATGGGTATTAAAGCTGCTATTAACCCGAGAATCAAGTTCTTGAGCGTATATGGGGACTCAACCCTGGTAATCAGTCAGGTTAAGGGAGAATGGGGTACGAAGCATCTGAATATTATCCCTTACCGAGAACATGTGCTAACCTTAATTTCGTACTTCGAAGAGATTACTTTTAAGTATATCCCAAGAGAAGAGAATCAGTTGGCGGACGCATTGGCTACCATGTCATCCATGTCCAAGGTCATATGGGAAAATGAGACTCCCAGAATTACCATTGAGAGATTCGACGAACCGACACACTGATACGAAATTGACATTGATGGAGTAGAAGAAAAACCTTGGTTTCATGAAGTGAAAAGGTACCTTGAGACTCAAGAGTACTCTGATGGGGAATATATCAATGACAAGAAATTCTTACGAAGGTTCTCGACTAAGTTCTTCTTGAGCAATGGAATTTTATACAATCGCAATCATAATTCGACTCTACTTCGTTGTGTGAACAAGAAGGAAGCAAAAGAAATTATGCAGGATATGCACGAAGGCGTCTTTGGTACTAACTCCAATGGGCATACTATGGCTAAAACAATTTTGAGAGTAGGTTACTATTGGTCGACTATGGAAACCGACTGTCACCACCACTCGAGAACTTGTCATAAGTACCAAATCTATGCTGATAAAGTTCATGTGCCTCCAGTAACTCTGAACTTCATGACTGATCTGTGGCCATTTTCAATATGGGGCATTGATATGATCATAGAAATCAAACCTACTGCATGTAACGGACATTGCTTTATCCTCGCCGCCATTGATTACTTCACGAAATGGGTTGAAGCAGCCTCGTTTTCCTCTATTATTAAGAATGTGGTCGTCCGATTCATAAAACATAACCTTATCTGTCGCTATGGCATCCTTGAAAGGATTATCACAAATAATAGTACTAATCTCAAAAACACTATGATCACTGAACTCTGCATGCAATTCAAGGTTAAGCACCACAACTCCTCTCTGTATCGACCAAAGATGAATGGCACGGTGGAAGCCGCCAACAAGAACATAAAGAAGATCGTGCAAAAGATGGTTGTGACCTACAAAGATTGGCATGAGATGCTATTGTTTTCTCTTCATGGCTATCGCACTTCAGCATGAACATCAACTAGGGAAACTCCATTCTCTCTGGTATACGGTATGTAAGCCGTCCTACTTGTCGAAGTTCATATTCCCTCTCTGAGAATTATGAAAGATGCAGACTTAGACGAAGACGAATGGATTCATACTAGGTTAGATAATTCAAATCTAATCGACGAGAAAAGGCTTGCGACTATCAGTCATGGTCAGATGTATCAGAAGCGTATGATCAAGGCATTCAACAAGAAAATCAAGCATCAGGTATATCAGGCTGGTGACTTGGTAATAAAACACATAATTCTACTGCAAGGTGATCCCAGGGGAAAATGAACTCCCACCTACAAAGGGCCATTTGTAGTCAAGAAAATATTTTCTGGCGGTGCTACGATATTGACCACCATGGACAGTGAAGATTTCCTGCACCCTGTGAATGCCGACATAGTCAAAAATAAGGGCATCCTAACGAACCAAAAGGGTTCGAGCAAAAATCAGGGATATATATAAAAAATTGTACACCCGGCAAGTCAAAAACCTGAAAAGCCGACTTGGGCAAAAAAGGGTATCCCGGTGGACAAAAAACCCGAAAGGGTGGTCCAGGCAAAAGTTAGGGATTAAAGTGTACATCTATGTCCCGTTGGATCACTTACAATAAGCTTTATTACCAACGTCAAGTTCAAACGACACAGATAATTTCAATCACTTTCTTCTGACATCAAGGGATGAAATGCTTGAAGACATATGGGCAATAGCAGAGTTGGAACCCGACGAGATTATTCTCACATATCTATATGTTTTGTCTTCACTTTGTACTCATTTCATTTCATGACAATTTCCTCTTACTGGGATTCATGTCTCTTTGTATAAAATCGTCTGTTTATGGGCAAACTATCAATAGAAATACGAATTTAAAGTTTCATACTTTTTGTTTTTACTTTTTCTGTTTTGTTTGTAAAAAAGTACAATGACTAAAATTTAATGAACATATGCATGTGAATACGATTAACTGTTAACAAATATATGAATAAAATAGGAATAAGCAGTTACTCAAGAATCTAGGAGTTGGGATAATGTTCAAGTTGTCCACAAATCCCCATAGAGTAGTCTTATCATACTCACCATCCGATCGCTCCAGCAGGTAAAGGAATATGATCTTTTTCTCGGTAATACCATCCACCTACAGAGTCCCAATTAGTACAGTTTATGGAAATTCTCTTCCCCAGCTGAGTTTATTCTTCTAGAACTGTAAAATCCCCTGCAGATTTCTTTTCTTCAGTAGAGCTCATTTCCTCAGTAAGGGTGTTTCCTCGACATGGTTTATTTCTTCAACATGGTTTATTTCCCAAACAGGGTTTATTTCCCCAACAAGGTTTATTTCCTCAATAGATTACTGTCTCCCCCAGCTTGAGTCTGCTTCTACCATAAATTACCGACAAGATTCCCACCTCCAGCAAAGGACAATCCAAATTGCTATCCCCTGAAGCTACCAGAAGAAAACACAGAGCCTCCACCGAACATTATTTATCCCGAAGGAAGGGGAAATATCGATAAAACCACAAGGGAATGGATAAGATGGTCTTACGACCAAGAGAAAGGGTAAGGGAGTCGGTTATGCGAGGGGAAGGTATTAGAACCCCCTCACATCCGTTGTACTCAACGGGATCCATTTTGTTTGTTTGTCTTAAAGGGTGTATTTATCTACAACTGTGTTTTCTTAAAGGGAAATGAATGGTTTTTATTATTGCGTTCGTGAGGGTTTCGCGACCCTTTGCCTACGTATCCAATGAAGGAATCAGAACACCATAGTTCCTCTAGAAAATGATTAGTTTGTTTGTGTTTTTTAGTGGGCGAAGTTAACGCACGCATTCTAGCGATAGGCACGACCGATATCGCGGTAGAACAAAGATAACATGCCCTTGGGGGGAGTTTTGCTTGGTTGAGTGTTTTTGCGAGTTTAAAATAAATTCAAGTAATGATTAAAGAGCGTTTTTTGGGCTTTTGATTTGATTGAAAAAAAGGTTTAGTTTGGCTAAAAGTGGATGCGGATGAGATTTCGAATATACGACGACCTAACATAGAAGTTTTGACCTAAAAGGTTTGAGTTTGAACATCGAGTTTTTGGGGAAATCATCTTAATTTTAGAAAAATAGTAAAACGAAAATGAATGAAGGGGTTTGCTCAATCATAACATATATGTTTGATGACACGAAGTCAACAAAGTTAATTCTTTCCCTTGGAGTAAATCACACACATAATCAAAATGGCATTCATTAACCCATGAAAAAAGTGAAGTCAAATAATCGAAAAGCATTTTAACAATTAAAAAAGAAAAAAATCAATACACAAAACTAATTAAGTTAAATGAAAACATATATAAAATAAAGAAACCAATTAGTCAACATAGAGTAAAATCATAAAATTAATTAACAATTAGTAAAAATAAAACAAAGAAATAACAACAAATAACAAATTAATTAACATAAACAAAAGAAAATAACAAAACTAATAAAACAAACAAATACAAAGAAATAATGAATAGATAAAAAGTACTGAGGGTGCAAACAGAGTGGGATTTCGCTGGGCTAGCTAGAGAGAAAAACGGAACCGGGCTATGAATTTAAGCCCAAAACATAACAAAAATCCAAAAGGAAAACAAGGCAACTTGTGGGCTTAGTGTCAAAAACGGATCCGGTTGGAAGAGATCAAGGAAAAGTTCATTGAAAACCCTAAGAAAAATACGCCGCTTGGTTGTTGCCTTTGGGAAGAAGATTACATATTGATAACATTTCCAGTAGAATTCAAATGAAAGAAGCATTGAAACAGTAAAAAAAGGTAACGATCCTCTCCGTTCTTCGAAATCTCTCCCCCTATTTTGCTATTTCAAATAATCACTTCTCATTCTCACATTTCCTTCTCTCATTCCCTTACCAATTTCGCATGAAACATTCACAAATACACACATCGGAGGGTAGAATGTAGAACCCTATATCTCAAATCAAATGCCTCATGAAAAGGGAATCCCAAAAAAGTAAAGGGGTTTTATTCAGCAACTCGAGAGCAACAAAATGGTATAAAGATTTGGGTAAAGAAAATGAGTGAAAGAAAAATCCGAGTTAGAGTTAGTCCGGCGATCCGGTTTTGGCGTCATCGAGACACAACTTTAGGTATGCGCATTGATTTTTATTTATCTTATTCCTATTCACTCTACTCCATCTCTTTCTTTATTATGTGTTTATGTGCGTGCTTGAGGTTGGATTACGAATCACAGATGTTGATAAATGTGTTGCTGCTTCGTAACTGCAGGTTGATGGTGTTGAATGGTCTATTGAGAAACGTTATAATGTCGCTAATGATTGCAGTGAATATTGGTCGTGTCCTGTTCATGGTATGGGTGTTTGAACAAGTCTATTGAGTGAAGTGTTGTATTCTGAGAATTTTTGTGTTTGACCTTGCAAGTACGACCGAATTCGCAGAAGCCTTATCGAATGAAGAAATGTTGTTATTGTCGTAGATAGCAGAGAAGTGGATAAAGTATTACACTGATGATGTACGAATATTATGAGCAGTTTGGGCAGGTTAAAGAGAAGTTGAAAGTGTTACAATGAATGGTTTCTGATTTTATGAAGGTAAAGGTTTTTGAAGGTTCATGGCTTTGTAGGTAGGGAATCTTATGTTATTTTAGCAGAAATTTTTGAGATTTGTTTCCTTGATATTTTTCTATATTACAAAAGAACTTTTTCTGTTTGGTTTTTCTGTGATATCTCCCTTTTTACAGATAAGAGCAATGATTTGTTCCTGTTTTATTTTTTTGGTTAGCTCCGATCTACGGTTTAACAACAACAAGTCGTTTTGTTCGGTTGACTCTTGGTCACGTTCAAGGTATGCTTATTCATTTTCTTACAGATTAGTTACAATATCTATACGTTGAGTTCTAATCTTCCGGATCATTTGTAACAGCAAAAAAACAGTTTGAGTTAGACTCACACTTTTCTACTTTTATTACAGTGAGTAACATATGCATCCAACTACGAGTTACAATCATGGACAAGCACATAAGTGAATAATAAAATAGTTATACCATGGAAAGAATTTATGCAAAAGGGTGGAAGAGTCGTTTACCTATCGGAGACTCGCCGATGGATCTTCAAGGGAAGGTATGCTTAAATACCTTCTTCTTCTTCTGTTGCTATGTTACTAGTATTGACCGGTGAGGACTATTGTGAGTAGTAATGACTTTCTGAACAAAGTTCTTTCTGTTTCTATCCTCTTCTCTCTATTCTTCTCTCAAATTTTCTTAATGTTTTCTCCTATGATTTTTTCTCCTTGACTCGGTTCTCTCTCCTGAGTTTTTATGCTGGCTGTGTGCAAAAAAATAATCCTCCCTTTTTGCTATGAATGAAGCATGTTATATAGGCAGATTGATGGGTGTTTTTTGGGGGAAAATTGGCTGAGGTCTTGAACAATTTATGATGCTGTTTTGAGTACTTTTTGGTGTAGTCTGCCTTTGGCTATTTTGATATCATTTACAAGATGTTTGGAGCAGATGTTTGGACTGTTTTGGGCAGATTAATGCAAGTTTTGGTTTATCTTGTTGGACAGTTTTCCATAATTTGGCATGTTGTGCAGGTGATATCTTTCTAAACCCTATCCCTCTTCTTCTTTTATCTTTCAATGATGAAAAGCAACCTGCTTTTTTTCCACATAATTCTGAAGGGTTGGTACTTTGGAACATGATGATGCGTGGGGATTTTGGTTGTTGGCTTGTTGCTTTATTATGAATTGTTGCTATTATTTGCTGCCATGCTTTTCTGCTCGTTTGACTATTGTGGGCTATTTTGCTTTATATTTTTTTTGCTGCCATGACAGTGCTGTTTGTTGTAGAGTTGTTGGCCCACTGTTGATGTTTTTGTGCTGTTCTGCTAGGCCATTCTGGTGTGTCTGCCTTGGCCTGCTGTTGCTGCTTGTTTGCTAGCCTGTGACTTGTTGTTTTGTGCTTGCTGCTTGCACTGTTATGTTTGGCATTTGGGCTGCATTTCTTTGGCTGTTTCGCTTTAGCAACAAGAGAATATTTGCAATTTTTCTTTCTTCTTTTTGTGAACCAAAAGGGAAACTTTTGTGATTTGAAACTGGGAGAAATGGTCCATGATTAAAGATAGACCCCCTTCTGATTTCTGATTCCAAATACCAACCCTGATGATGAGCATTTTTATTTTAACAAATAATTGTTTGGGAAATTTTCACATATCAATTGCTTGCTAACTTTTCTTTTTTCTTATTTCATGAACCCGAGGATTGGATGGCTAGCGATGTTGAATGATAAAAATACCATGGCGAGGAGTAAGGATGAATGACTTGAAGATGAAGACTTGAAGAAACATACATAATTTCTCTCTTTTTTTGTAAACAAACAAATGTAATTTGTATTTCACACTGTAACATGCCTTGTAACTTGTCTCAAAAAATGTAATGAGCACGAATTTAACCGAATTTATCAATGATGAACTTTGTTGTAGAAACCAAATGACTCTTGAATCTTGTTTGAATTCTGAAATTCTCCCTTGAATAATTCGAATGAACATCTTAACTTTGTAACTTAAACCTCAAGAAATCATGAACAATGGTTGTAACTTGTTCTTCAAGCAATCAATGCGCCTTATATTTCAAAATCCAATCAAACTCTCCAACAAAATAAATGCTTGAGAATTTAATTACACTGGTTAATTCGAACTCAAAACACCGGTCGCTTAAACCTTGATCTTCACATCATGCCTGAACCACACTTGCACTCTCAACGAGAACCGTAACTTTGATGTCTAAACCACAAGTAAATTGTAACTTTAAACAACCGAAACATGTCTTGATTATCATGAACCTTTAACCTCATTTCCTGAAGTGCTCAAACTCCACATTTGTCAATTGAAACTTCGAATTCTCGACTCAATGGCTTAGAGACTTTAAGAAGAAACTTGAAATGCAAGGAGATGAAATTCTTGACCTAATGCACTGAGCTTTGAGCCGTCCTCGAGGCAGGCGAAAGAAACATCTTCACAGAAACCAAAAACCCGAAAACCCTAGCCTTTTGACCAACAAACATAAGGAAATAAACCCTAACCCAGGCTCTGATAAATTTAAGCAAGAACCAACCTTAAAATGTGATGACACAATTCATTCCACGATCCATTAATCGAGAACCAGAAGAATTCCCTTTTACCTGATAATAAAACCTCAAAACATATTAGACATAAAGAGGGCGCAACCCTAATACCTCAAACCAAAGCGCCTGATTCCATGAGATGCGGGATATGCAAATGACTGAGTAATAAAATGATGCAACTGGAATGCGAAGTCCAAAGCCAAACAAAAAGTAAAAGAGATAGGGAAAATTTGGGGTACGACAGCTGCCCCTATTTAATCGTCTTAAACCTGAAGGCGAGATTGGCGTCAGCCTTTCGAGAATTCAAGGTGGAAGATGATTAAATACTAGGACATGTAGTTTGCCCTGGAGAGATGGTGCGAGTGCCATTCATTGGTGTGGATGTCTGCTGGGGAAAGACAAACCGGTCTTCTAGTGGACTGGTCATGATGAATAAAACATGGTTGAAAAAGGGTAGCTCGTACTGGGGTAACGGTGCCAATACAAGGTTCTTGAGGGAGTGAGTGGTAGAGTGACTGAAAGGATATGGTTGATAATGTCGCGATGACTGGAGATAAGAAACTTAAAGATAACACGAAGGTAAAGTCTGCGGAAGACTTAAGACCCTAAAAAGATAGCGTAGGGATAAGGCCTACGAACGACCCACAACCCTAAGAGAGATATAGCGAAGGTAGGATCTACGGATGATCTTCGACCTTAAAAACAAGACGAGGAGAGGGTAAAGCTAAGGTAAGATCTACGGACGAACTACGACCCCGAAAACAAGATGAAGAAAGGGTAAAGTCTACGGACGACCTACGACCTTAAAGATATAACACAATGGTAAGATCTACGGACGATCTATGACCCTAAAAGAAAAAGCGCGAAGGTAATATCTACAGACGATCTACGACCTTAAGAGAGGTAAAGTGAAGGTAATATCTATGGGCAACCTACGACCTTAAAAAAAACACGATGGTAAGATCTACGGACGATCTACGACCTTAAGAGGATGAGAGGGTAAAGTCTACGGACGACCTACGACCCTAGGAAAGATAAAGTGAAGGTAAGATCTACGGACGATCTACGACCCTAAAAAGACACCACTATGGTAAGATCTATGGATGATCTACGACCTTAAGAGGATGAGAGGGTAAAGTCTACGGATGACCTACGACCCTAGGAAAGATAAAGTGAAGGTAAGATCTACGGACGATCTACGACCCTAAAAAGACACCACTATGGTAAGATCTACGGATGATCTACGACCTTAACAGATAACGCGACGGTAAGATCTACGGATGATCTATGACCCTAGGAAAGATAAAGTGAAGGTAAGATCTACAGACGATCTACGACCCTAAAAAGACACCACTATGGTAAGATCTACGGACGATCTACGACCTTAACAGATAACACGACGGTAAGATCTACGGATGATCTACGACCTTAAAAAAAGATGACGAGAGGGTAAAGTCTACAGACGACCTACAACCCTAGGAAGATAAAGCGAAGGTAAGATCTATGGGCGATCTACGACCTTAGGGAGATAAAGTGACGGTAAGATCTACGGATGATCTACGACCAAAGGGGAGATAAAGCGAGTATTGAGAGTTGGGGAGCATGACGTACTAACACCCTGGTTTATTTTAGTTGGTAGTGTAATAACAGATGTTAACCGAGACTTATGAGGATTATATTTTTTGTGAGGATATTTTGTTGATTTGGGATTGATCTGGCTCATGCTTCATATGCATTTGAAGTGTGACATGATGATCCATGGATATGCTATGTGTTTGAAGATGCAATGCAGTATGTCATGATGATTATTGTATGCAAAATCTTGAGGTACTGTTGTACCCCAAAATTTTCCCTCCCATATTCTTCAAGATTTGCTAAGAGCATGCTTCAAAATCTCCCAAGGGTTGCACAGTTCAATGGCCTCCTAACAGTCAAAAATTAGGGTTTTGGTTCTGGAAAAGAAATTGAAGTTCTCAAGGGTCCAAACAAGTCCCACATGCCTACAAACATGGTCAAGCATCCACATGCCAAGTTTCAAGACTTACAGCACAAGATTGCACAGTCAAAGACCCTAATTGCTCAACAGTCAACTACAGGGGCAAAATGGTCATTTGACAGTCAAAAGTCAAAATTTTTGGTCAACATCTTATTTTGAAGCCACAAACATCATTTGATCAATTCTTGATCATGATTCTCAAGGCATGGCTCAAAAAGTCTCAAGATGCAAAAGTTTCCATTTTTGGACATTTGAAAAAGTCAACTGTAACTTGACCAAGGCATAACTTCCACATGGTTTATCAGAAAAATTCCATCCAAATCTCATTTTGAAGAGAATGACATTTCCTACAACTCATCTTCACACTTCAAGTCCAAGAAATGCTCTCACAAAAAGTTATCAATTTCAACATTATAGGTCATTTTCAAAAGTCAACAAAAAGGCACTTTAAGTTAAAGACCATAACTTGAGATTGGTAAATCAAAATGACATGGGACCAATGGCATTGGTTAGAGGACTTCAATACCTTTCCAAAATGTCCAAGAACATGATTAAATATTAAAAATTGAGCAAGATATGCCTTGTGGAAGTTGGGAAATTTTTGGGAATTTTGAAAAGTCAACTTTACTTCAAATGCCTTAAATTTGCTAATGGGCCACAATTTCTTCCAAGAATCATCACCCAAAGGCTATGCACGACCCATTGACTTTAAAGGGAGTTATTTTATCATTTTTTATTAATTATTTGAATTATTATTATTATTAGTTCATTTAATCAAAATAAAATATGACAAAAATAGAAAATCATGTTTTCCAATCCTTTTTTGCAGCATTTCCACTCATCAAAGCCTCAAGATTTCGTGCCCCTTCAAAAAGGAAAGAATCATTCATGATTTGGCATATTTGGCATAAAAAAAGATTGAAAAAGATTATGCAAAATCAAGAATTCAAAATCATTGAATACATGGTTGTTGGGCTTGGATTTCTGACCAAAATCATTCCATATACATACAGAAACCTAACCCTAATCACAAGAACGAAGAAAGCTGCGCCCAAGAACACAAAGAAAACTTGCATTTTTTTCATAAAAAAGTTGAAACTGTTTTCATAGTTGCAGGTCGTTTCAAAGCAAAAGAATTGTTCCATTGCACTCCTGACACATCCAGGAAGCTACTCCAATCAAAATCAACTCTCCAAGCGCAAAGAATTGGTAGATAGGAGTCTAACTTTTCTGTAAAATTTTGATAATCGTGTTTGCATTTTCATACGTTATTCATGACTTTTAATATGTGATTTATACTAACATGATGATTCTAAAGCCATTGGTACCATCCAATTGAATTTTGGACGCCTGTATGCAAAGTTACCATGAACACGCATTAGGGTTTCAGAAGCTTAAAAAGAGGGCTTCATTCATATGGAAAAATTGAACCATAAGACCTATGCCATTGGACTCAGGACCTCAAAACGAATCGAACTCACTAGTCGCGCCCTATTTATATTTGCATATGAGCTATTCGTTATTTTCCAGGTTTGAGTTAGTGGGGGTTTAAAACCCCCGCTATTTGACGTTATTTGCAGACAGAATGAAGAAGAAGATGCTGGCGTGGCTGGATGTGGTTGGGGCGTTCAAATATTCGCGCGCTGATTTTTGTTCCAATACCACTAGTGTCTATTTTCCATTATATTAATTGTGCTCCACTATAATAACAAGGAAGCCTGAGTGGTCCAGTGGTTAGTGCGTTTGGCATACAGGTATTGGGACCTGGGTTCGATTCCCAGGTCCCCTTGCATATTTCAGAATTTTTTCTTTATCCTATTCCTATGCAGCGTGCCCTTCAGGGATCTACCATGCACTCAATGCCAAAGCTTGCCACATGTCCAGCAATTCCATCTGATGGCCAGTACAGGAGTTCCATCATGCACCTGGGTCAATGGGTCTACACGTGATCCTGGAAAAGTCAAAAAGGCCTCCATCAAATGGGCCAAAATGCTTTCTATTAACCTCCATATTTGGGTCAACCACCCCCCATGTTTGCATTTCTTTCTCTCTTTTATTTTCTTTTATTTATTCTTTTTAATTAATTGTTTTATTTAATTCATGAAATAAATTTTATAACACAAAAAATACAAAAAAAATCAGAAAGTTAAAAATAAAAAATATGTTTTGTTAATATTAATTTCTATTAATTTTGTAAATAAGTTTTAATAGCTAAATTAGTTTAATTTTAGGCTTAATTTTAATATTTTTCTTAATAACTAATAAAAACATAAAAATTAGGGTTTCTAGCATTTTTACTCTTTTTTTTTTCAATAATTAAAATTTCTTCTTATTATTATTAATTATTAATTATCTTGTAAATAAATGTGGAATTTAATTAATTAGGGTTAAATTAGGGCGAAACTTAAACATTTTCTAATAAAAAAAAAACAAACTAGAATTAGGGTTTTTTATTTAAATTTCTAATTTCAATTAATCTTCTTTTTTTTCATAAATACAAAAATTTCCAAAAATAACTTCTTTTTCTCATTAAATTATTAATTAACCTTTAATTTTAATTTAATTCCTTAAAGGGTCCAACGCCTTCGCATCTTCGATTACAATTTATATTTCGCGCGTTTAATTCTATTCTTTTATGAATGTAATGTATTTGCCCCAAAGCCTTGTAATAGATAATTAGGACTTTTACTTTCTGTATTTTATTTATTCAAATCGGGTCTTGGTTTAATTTGGCGTTGTAGACCCGCGCCTTGTAATAGCGTAGGACTTTTACTTTCTGCTCTTAAAATTCCCGCACCTTTAAATTGTTAACTATCACATGAAAGAATGTATGCCAAAATAAAAACAAAGCATAGAACACTCAATGCATGATCAAGATAACATATAATTGAAAATGACACACAAATCACACACCACTCCTAGGGTACGCCTCTCTGTTGCCTTGCCCCTCGAAACGTGGTCGTCGAGTAGAGGATGTTTTAGTAAGTCCTCATGTCCATGAACATGGCATGGGGGTAGCTTCTAAGGTGTCTTCCTATTGCTCTGGTGACCAGGCTGTCCCGATAACGAATTGACCCGAACACCTCCAACGGTGGTGCTACCTACCTCTCAATGGTGGGATGGCACTACCTTAAGGACATTTACACAGACTAATTCCTTAGGGTAGGTAGATGACTCGTAGATACTTGCTCTAATTCAAAACAAATCAAAAACTTCTTTTCACACCGACACTTTGCAAAAAGCTTTCAAAAACAACTTTTCAAACACTCTTGTGGACTGATACAAGAGTCGATCTGAAACTTTCAAAGAAACTTTTTCAAACTCACTCACCTAGAAAAAGAAACATTTTTGAAAACACAAATGAGTAAGTATCTAAGAGCCCATGGATAACCATGGATAGAAAGGGTGCTAACACCATCCCTTTCTATAAATCTACCTCCCGAACCGAGAACTAATCTCAATAAGGAATTTTTCTGTGCTTTTGTCCTTTCCATATTGGAGAAAATAAAAGACGGTGGCGACTCTTGCTTCCGCGACATTTCGCGAACCAACGTTAAACAGTCAGTTCTAGATCCACCGATCACAGAACTGGCGACTCTGCTGGGGAAACTTTTAAAGTGAGGTGTACCTTAGGACTAAGATCACTGTGTTTTCAATTGCTTTGACTTGTTTTCTTTAAATTATGGGACTGTCTTGGGAGTTCTATAGATCCTAACCCGGATCTGGGGATACCTTCTTAGAAGGTAGCAACAAGGCTGTGAGGGAACTGTGCGGGGTATACCGACATGGTTGAAATAGTCTGCTACGTTGATGTGGCACTTTGGTGTGTACCGGTAACCCTTGAGTTCAGTCATGGAGAGTACGGGGCCTCCGCGTGGTGTCGTGAAGCATCAACTGACCTTAGGAACCTTAATTGAACTATCTTGGCCTCTTTAGGGTAGTGAGATAACTGACTTTGGTGTAGTCCGAGGTTGGTTGATACTCGATACTACACTCAATTGAGGGTTGCTTTCCTGGAATATTTCGGTCGCCAGTTCAGTGGCTAAATCGAAACGATGAACAATGAAAGCAATCCAGTGATATTGGGACCCTTAGAACCCGGTTACTTCTGATAGGACAGGTTGAGCCCACCAACTTCAAGAGGGTAATACCCAGACCCCATGCAGGCCTAAACTCTAAGGGCTGTGGTGTGACTTGTGTGCCTTATTATGTTTGCCTTTGTAAATATTTGTGGTGTGTTTAATCATAGCATCATGACATCATACAGCATCATATGCATTGACTAACCATTTCAGGGGTTCGAATCTTCATCTTTGTTCTTGTTTTGTAGGACATGGAAACTGTTTGCAGGAAGACAATTCAGATTAGCCTTGTAAGGATCCCTCCTCAGCTTAAGGAGCTTATATCCAGGATTCCCGAGAGCTCTTCATTTAGTGAAAGACATGGAAGACTCATCAGCTTGGTCAACACCAACATTGAGGAAGATATGATAAAGGTCCTGTTCCAGTTCTTTGACCCTCTGCATCACTGTTTCACTTTCCTGGATTATCAACTGGTGCCTACATTAGAAGAGTTATCTCGGCTTCTAAAGATCCCTATCCTTGATCAACTACCCTACAACGGTACGGAAAAGGAACCCAAGCTTGAAGAGATTGCTAAAGCCTTGCACCTACAATCATCTGACTTCAAGGGACATTGGGAAGTTAGAAGTGGCATCAAAGGGTTCTTAGCCAGGTTTCTGTTTGAAAAGGCCCAGGAATGTTGGAACTCCCTGGACTTACAAGCTTTTGAAGAAGTTGTGGCCCTCCTTGTCTATGGTTTGGTGTTGTTCCCTAACCCAGATCAGCTTATAGATATCAGTGCTGTCTAGATCTTCATGTCCAGGAATCCTATACCTACGTTGCTGGGGGACATCCTTCACTCATGTTACACTCGAACCATGAGAAAAAGAGGTGTTCTTATGTGTTGTACTCCTCTCCTGGGAAGGTGGTTTATTTCGCATCTTCCATAATCAGTTTTGAAGAATGAGCGGGGTTTGAGATGGTCACAACGGTTGATGACTCTTACACATGCAGATATACATTGGTGCCCTCGGTCCAGAGAGGATGTCACTATCATTGATCATTGTGGGGAGTACCCTAATGTTCCTTTACTTGGAATCATAGGAGGTATTACTTACAACCCATGCTTGGCTTGGAGACAGTTTGGTTATGCTCGGAGGGATGACCCTCATGACATGTTAATTCCTGACATAGTTTTTGACTTCGACAATGATGCACAAGGACTTCGCCAGAGATTTATCAGAGCTTGGAGGATGCCAAGTAGGATAGACAGCAAGACACTGGGGCACAAGAATTCCATCCCATTGGAACCTTATCTCAAGTGGGTACGAGCCCGCTCCCAGAAGTTAGTAATGCCTTATCCTCATGTGCTCCCTGTGATCAAAGAGCCAGTCTTGGAGGGAGAGGTGTCCTACACCATTCAACATCCTGACATGCCCACATCCTGGGAAGAGATGCAGAAGAGCTGGATCCAGCTTAAGGAAGAACGGAATTCTCTTGAGACCAGTCTACATGCTAGTGAAAAGAAAGTCTTGGAGCTCACCCGCCTATTGCACGAGGAGAGGAATCTCAACACCTACATAGCTCCAAAGAGGATGTGTAGTGTCTTTTGGGATTGATTTGCTTTTGTAATATTGTGCCCATGAGGCTTTGATGTACTGAACAATTATTTCCTTAATGATAACGTGTGTTCCTTTTTGTCTACAACAAATTTGAATTTTCGAACCCTTGAATGCATTGCATAAACACATATCATTCATCATGTCCATAGCAGGTACTCTTCTTTTCAGGTTGCTTACTGTTCTTCGTTGTTTATTTCAGCATCATGAACCCTGAATCATCAACCGAGATGTCTATCAAGGCCCTTCAGGCGCATAACACACAATTTCAAGAGCTGATCATGGGTTTGGCTCAGGGCCAAGAAGAGCTGAAGGCTTTGATCCTGAAGAAGGAGAAGAAGAAGAAGAGAATTGTTCTTTTCAACTCGGGTCGGAGGTTTGGTAATACTCTGCAGAATGAGGAAGCTGGTTCTTCTGTAGGCAAGGACAGTCCCCAGGGGGGAAAGGCTCTAAGTCCAGTAGTCTTTGACAACGAGACTGATTTTAATGAGGAACAGTATCCTCCTGCTGAAGACCGGTACAAGCAGTTGGAAGACTGACTGAATGCCATGGAGATCCAACAAGTGCCTGGGCTGGATTTCGGAGACTTGGGCTTATCTACTGGTGTGATCATTCCTCACAAGTTTAAAGCACCATCCTTCACCAAGTATGACGGGGCGTCTTGCCCCAAGCTACACCTCAGATCTTATGTGCGGAAGATTCAACCGTACACAGTGGACAAGAACTTGTGGATCCACTTCTTCCAGGAGAGTCTTTCAGGGACTCATCTCGAATGGTTCTATAAGCTGGATGGGACCAAGGTTCGTAACTGGGAGGAGTTGGCTACTGCTTTTTACAAGCAGTATCAATATAATGCCTACCTTGCTCCTACACGTACCCAACTCCAGGGTATGTTGCTAGGATCGAGCGAAGGTTTTAAAGAATACGCGCAGAAGTGGAGGGATCTGGCTGGCAGGGTGCAGCCTCCGTTAACTGACCGTGAGCTGGTGGATATGTTCTTGGGGACCCTATCTGGGCCATTTTTCAATCCTCTTATCTGCAATTCATCTGCAGGATTCACTGACCTTATTCTGACTGGGGAGAGGATAGAGGCTGGAATGAAGTCCGGTAAAATTCAGAAGGGTGCATCTTCAAGTTCTGAGAAGAAGCCTTTTAAGAAGGAGGCCAGTGCTGTATATGGGCCTAGAAGACATGATAAACCAGAACGCCGCCAATCTGTCAACGCGGTGGTTATTGCTAAACCTGTTGCCGCTCCTCGGCAAACCAATCCACAAAGGGCTGAGAGACCCAGAAGAGAGTTTACCCGGCTGAGTATGACTCTATCACAAATCCTGCCGCAGTTGCTATCCACCAATTTGGTGACTGTCAGGGAGGCCCCGAAGGTTGTGAATACTGCCTCTCCCAAGTATAATCCAAATGCCCGCTGTGTTTATCACTCCGATAGCCCGGGGCATTCTACTGATGACTGCTGGGCCTTAAGGAATAAGGTGCAAGACCTTATTGATGCGAAGGAGATACAATTTGAGACGCCTGAGAGGCCAAATGTGGTGACTGCTCCTATGCCCCAGCATGGAGTGAATGCCGTTGATGAAGATGTGTATGCTGTTTCTGTGAATGATGTAGCTACTCCTCTGATGACTGTTAAGAGGAACCTACTGCTGGCCGGTTTATTTCCGGGTTGTAGCGAAGGTTGCCTTTTGTGTGCTGTTTCCCTTTCTGGTTGTCCTTTGCTGAAGTTGGGCATCCAAAGCCTAATGGACAGCAAAGAGATTCTGTTCAAGAAGACCGATGTTCCGTTTGTTCCTGTGGAAGAAGTATCTGTGGTTACCATTTTCAATAATCCAATCAAGGCTCCCCCGAGGAAGCCAGTTAAAATCATGACCGTCGCACCCATTGTTATTACTGTTCCGGGGCCTCTCCCCTATGAATCTGATAAGGCTGTCCCATGGCATTATGGGGCAGATGTATATGTACATGGAATAAAGCAAGAGTTCAACACTGGCACCAGCATCAGCAATATCACTGGTCCAGCCAAAGTTACCCGTAGTGGCAGGCTCTTCTCGCCTGACATTGCACCACCAGCTATTCGAAGACCTCTCGTTATAACACCTGCAAGTGCACCTGTTCCCATTTCTGATCAAGTTGCTTCCCCTGCTGCCGAATCATCTAATGCTCGGGGCAAAGGGATTGATGATGAGCCTGCCCGGATGGAGGCACCAAAATCTGTGAATGTTGAAGCCTCCCAACAAGAGATGGAGGAAATTCTTAAAATAATCAAGAAGAGTGACTTTAATGTTGTTGAACAGCTGGGGCATACACCCTCCAAGATCTCTATGCTCTCCTTGCTGCTGTGCTCAGAGGCCCATGCTAAGGCCCTAATCTCATTTCTAAATACGGCCCATGTGCCACAGGAGACATCTGCAGACCAGTTTACTGATTGCGTGGCCAATTTGACAGCTGACAATGGTTTGGGTTTCTCGGATGCCGACCTTACTGCTAAGGGAAAGAACCACAATGATGCCCTGCATGTCTCTATTGAATGCAGGGGCACTACTCTTGCGCACGTGTTGGTGGACACCAGTTCTTCCCTGAATGTGCTACCCAAAAAGGCCTTAGACCGGTTGGATTGTGAGGGCCTGGAGTTGAAACCTAGCAACATCATTGTCAGAGCCTTTGACGGCTCTAAGAGGATGGTTCATGGAGAGGTAAATATTCCTATTCGTGTGGGTTCTCAAGTATTCGACTCAACTTTCTATGTGATGGATATCCGTCCATCTTATTCCTGTTTACTGGGTCGACCTTGGATTCACAAAGCTGGGGCAGTGACCTCTACCCTACACCAGAAGCTCAAGTACCCTGTCAGAGGGAAGATTGTCACTGTGCAGGGAGAGGAGGAGTATATGGTTAGTCACTTGAATTCCTTCCGATACATTGAGATGGACGGGGAGTTTATTGAAACCCCCTTTCAGCATTTTGAAGAGGTACCTCCTATATTGGCAGCAGCAGAAGCAGTGGTTGAAGAAGACCTTCCCTTGAAGATGGCTTCCTTGAAGGACGCCCGGGCTGTGATCAAGAAAGGTGAATGTGCTAACTGGGGCAGGCTCCCTGATTTTACACCTAAAACTGACAAGTTTGGACTGGGTTTTACTGCAGAGGCTCAGAGGGCTGTGCGCAAAGCTAGGACCAGAAGATCTCCTGTGCTCATCACCAATCCAAGGGTGAATGCTATTGGGGATGAAGATGAAGTGGAGGAGTCAGAGTTTGATAGCTGGATTTACCCGACGACTGATGGTGGATTGACCAATTGGACTGCTAAAGATCATACTCCTGTTACTTTTGTTACGCAATAATAAACTCCTTTGTTTTTGTTATTTGTAATAAACAATGAATTAAAACTCTATGGCCCGGTGTCTTACCCGGGGCACCGTGGCTTCGTTTGTGAGGGCATATTAATTGTCATTTCATATATCATGAATAAAGACCTTGGACGTTTTCTCGCATTTCAAATCTTATGCTCCTTTTCTTTCTTTCCTTTCTTTATATATTGCAAAACAGCTGTATTTACACACACTCACTCATACAGGTTTCAATCCACTATGGATCTCACTGGTAACGACTCTGCTACTGCCAGTTATGACTTCGAAAATCCGATCAACTTAGCTGAAGACGAAGGTGAAGATGATTGCGAAGTGCCTGGAGAGCTTGCAAGACTGTTACTCCAGGAAGAGAGGGCAATTCAACCACACGAAGAGCCAGTGGAAACAATAAATCTGGGTGCTGAGGCAGATAGAAAGGAGGTTAAGATTGGTGCCAACCTAGAGCTCAGCGTGAAGCAACGGTTGACTCAGATGTTACATAATTATGTGGAGATCTTCGCCTGGTCCTACGAAGACATGCCTGGGTTGGATACCGACATTGTGGTCCATCATCTTCCTACCAAGGAAGGCTGCCCTCCGGTTAAGCAAAAGGTCCGCCGTATGCGTCCAGAGATGTCTGAGAAGATTAAAGCCGAGGTTATGAAACAGTTCGATGCCGGGTTTCTTGCAGTAACTTCTTACCCTCAGTGGGTTGCTAATGTGGTGCCGGTACCAAAGAAAAATGGTAAGGTTAGAATGTGTGTCGACTACAGGGATCTGAATAGGGCCAGCCCCAAGGACGACTTCCCTCTACCTCACATTGATGTTCTTGTTGACAATACTGCTCAGCACAAGGTGTTCTCCTTCATGGATGGTTTTTCAGGTTACAATCAAATCAAGATGGCTCCCGAAGACATGGAAAAGACTACCTTCGTTACTCAGTGGGGCACCTTCTGCTACAAGGTCATGCCTTTTGGACTGAAAAATGATGGGGCAACCTACCAACGTGCCATGGTTGCTTTATTTCATGACATGATCCATCATGAGATTGAAGTGTATGTTGACGACATGATTGCAAGGTCCCAAACTGAGGAGGAACACCTTGACCATCTGTAGAAACTGTTTGACCGTCTGAAGTTGTACAAGCTGAGGTTGAACCCGAACAAGTGCACCTTCGGGGTTAGATCTGGAAAATTGCTAGGCTTCGTTGTAAGTGATAAGGGTATTCAAGTGGATCCTGCCAAGGTTAAAGCTATTCAAGAGATGCCAGTTCCTAAGACAGAGAAGGAGGTCAGAGGCTTTTTAGGACGCCTGAATTACATTGCTCGATTCATCTCGCACCTAACTGCTACCTGTGAGCCAATCTTCAAGCTGCTGAAGAAAGATCAGGTAGTAAGTTGGAATGATGAATGTCAGGCTGCTTTTGACAGAATCAAAGAGTATCTCCAAGAACCACCCATCCTTATGCCACCGGTTGAAGGGAGACCTCTGATACTGTACCTGACAGTACTTGACAACTCAATGGGGTGTGTGCTGGGGCAGCATGACGAGTCTGGCCGAAAAGAGCATGCCATTTATTACCTTAGCAAAAAGTTTACCGACTGTGAGACCCGATACTCACTGCTTGAGAAAACTTGCTGAGCTTTGGTATGGGCTGCTCGCCGGCTGAGGCAGTATATGCTGACTCACACTACCTTGTTGATTTCAAAGATGGATCCTATAAAGTACATATTTGAAAAGCCTGCTCTGTCTGGGAGAATAGCAAGATGGCAAATGATCTTGACAGAATACGACATACAATACACAACTCAGAAAGCCATCAAAGGAAGTGTATTGGCAGACCACTTGGCACATCAGGCAGTAGACGATTATCAGTCAATGAACTTCGAGTTTCCTGACGAGAGTATCATGATAGTGACTGATTGTGAAATACCTGGACCGGATGAAGGACCTGAGGAAGGATCCCGATGGTCCATGCACTTTGACGGAGCCTCCAACGCTTTGGGAAACGGTATCGGCGCTGTGATCATATCCCCTCAAGGCACTCATACTCCACTTACTTCCCGGCTATGTTTCAACTGCACCAACAACATGGCGGAGTATGAGGCATGCATCATGGGTCTCCAAGCTGCGATTGACTTAAGGATCAAGTTCCTGAGTGTTTTCGGAGATTCTGCTCTCGTGATCAATCAGATCAAAGGAGAGTGGGATACGAAACATCCAAATCTTATTCCTTACAAAGAATGTGTGTTGACCTTGATCCCCCACTTCACAGAGATAACCTTTGAACATTTCCCGAGAGAGGAGAATCAGTTGGCGGACGCGTTAGCTACGATGTCTTCCATGTTCAAAGTCAAATGGGATAATGAGGCTCCCCGGATCATTATCTGGAAACTGGACGAACCGGCATACTGTTGTGATCTTGAGACTGGATTGGTGACTGAGAAACCTTGGTACCATGAGGTGAAGAGATATTTGGAAGCTCAGGAATACCCCGAAGGTGCATCTGTAAATGATAAGAAGTTTCTGAGAAGGTTCGCAGCGAAGTTCTTTCTTAGCAATGGCATTCTATACAAGCGAAACCATGATTCGACCTTACTGCGTTGTGTGGATAAGACTGAAGCAGAAAGGATCATGACAGAGCTACATGAAGGGACCTTTGGAACACATTCCAGTGGACACACTATGGCAAATAAAATCCTTCGGGCAGGGTATTTCTGGTCCACCATGGAAGCCGACTGTTACCAACATTCTCGGACGTGTCATAAATGCCAGATTTATGCAGACAAGGTGCATGTTCCTCCGGTTCCCCTTAATGTCTTGATAGCACCTTGGCCGTTTACAATGTGGGGCATAGATATGATCGGCGAGATTAAACCTACGGCATCCAATGGGCATCGCTTCATCCTGGTAGCGATTGATTATTTTACAAAGTGGGTTGAAGCAGCTTCTTATGCCACTGTAACCAAGAATGTTGTGGCACGGTTCATTCGGCATAACCTGATCTGTCGATACGGCATCCCGGAAAGAATCATTACAGACAACGATACAAATCTTAATAACAAGATGATCACTGAGCTCTGCGAGCAGTTCAAGATACAGCACCACAACTCTTCTCCTTACCGGCCGAAGATGAACGGGGCTGTAGAAGCAGCAAATAAGAACATTAAGAAAATCGTGCAGAAGATGACAGTGACCTATAAAGATTGGCACGAGATGTTACCGTTTGCTCTACACGGGTACCGTACCTCAGCAAGGACGTCAACCGGGGAAACTCCTTTCTCCTTGGTCTACGGTATGGAGGCAGTCTTACCGATCGAAGTGCAGATACCCTCTCTCCGGATAATAAAGGATGCAGATCTGAATGAAGATGATTGGATCCAGACACGACTTGATCAATTAAATCTAATTGACGAAAAGAGACTTGCTGCTATTTGTCATGGTCAGACGTACCAAAAACGGATGATCAGGGCATTTAACAAAAAGGTCAGACCACAAGAATATCAAGTTGGGGATCTGGTAATCAAGCGCATCATCCTTCCTTAGAGTGATCCAATGGGCAAATGGACCCCTACATACGAAGGGCCATTTGTGGTTAAACATGTGTTCTCAGGAGGAGTCATGATTCTAACCAACATGGATGGTGACGACCTTCCTCACCCCGCCAATGCAGACATAGTAAAAAGATACTACGCATGAAAAAAGACCCACTAGGTTGACATACCTAGGCAAAAATTAGGGCTTCCCGGCGAACCAAAAGGGTTCGGGCAAAATGAAGGGATGAAATGAAAAAAATCTGTACACCCGGCAAGTCGAAAACCTGAAAAGGCGGCTTGGGCAAAAATGGGTATCCCGATGGACTGAAAACCCGAAAGGGCGGTCCAGGAAAAAGTTAGGGATAAAGCGTAATACTATGTCTCATTGGATCACCTTGCATCCAAAATCCGGTATCAACATCAAGTTCAGACGGCATCGATCAATCAGCTTCATCTTCAGCTAGGTCATCAAGTGATGAGACGCTCGAAGATATAAAGGCGATAGCAGAGTTGGAACCCAGTGGGATGATTCTTTTCACACAGCTGTTTTACTTTCCTTTGTACAAATTTGTATAAACTCTTATTCGGCGGAGTTCTCTTACTAGGACGTCAGCCTCTTGTACATAAACGCCTATTTACAGGCAAACTCAAAATCAATACAAATTCACTTTTCAGCTACAAACTGCCTTTTGTTTTTTCCTTTTTCTGTTTTGTTTTGCGAAGAACGTCCAAGGTTCAATTTGTGATATGTGCATTTGACAATAGTTGCTAACTCATAAATATTTGCATACGAAACAAAGGATTAATTACAAGTAACATTAGAAACAGGGGCAATAATGAGTTGTCTAAGCGATCTAATTGCTCTGTCCATCAAGGTATCAAGGTAGGTTCAGCTGATGAACACAACCGGTATATCTTAACCCCCCAGAGAGTAAGCCAGCAAGTCAGTGCACTCTCCCCAAGCAAAGCTATTATCAGCCTTAAGGAAGTTGGGTACCCCCGCAGATCTCAACATTCCCCAGCACGATATACAGATATTCTTAAACAAGCATCCCCGACAGTCTTGACCTAAAGATTGTTCCCCGGCGGTATATCAAACATTCAATGGAGTCACTTCCCCAATATAGTTCAAAATTTCCCCAGGAGAGTCCAATCCAGTTTCCCCAGGAAAGTTGGAATCCATCTCCCCAAGCAGTAAGCTTATCCCTAGTAGATTCCGGAAGCTTATCCCCGTAGAGCACGAACGCGTCCCCCGGCTTTATTCAAAGGTTATTTCCCTATCAGGATATAACTGGGTTATCCTCAGCCAAAAGCCACGGAAAGATCGTCCCCGACGAAGTATTCCTATCCTCAGCGGAGTCTATTAACACTTCCAACATAACAATGGTATCCCCAGCGGAGTTATCATCATCCCAGCAAAATATCTCTCTCCCCACAGAGAATTTTTCCAGCAAGGTCGCTAGAGTAATTTTCTCCCCGCAGAGTGTTCTATTCGCCAAGTTTATTCCCCAACGGAGTTATCTTCTCCTACCGGTATTCTTGCAACCATCACTCCCCAGTGGAAACAAAAGCTCTACATCAGCCCAGGATTTAACTTCCCGGCACCCGTCAAGGATTTATTTTCCTAAGACGAAAACATACATTCAAAAACATCACATACATCATGATACATGCATAAACGCATCATACCTTACAATCTCATTTATATTGAGAACATCATTGCTTGATGCATATCATACATTGCATATGACTGACCTTTACCTTTCAGGAAAGATCCAGTTAAGTTCTCAGCTATGTCCAAGACCTAGCCTGGTTCAGTTAAATCGACCCTAAGATTTTCCTGATTCTTATCCAGTCAAAGGCCTTCTCTGGTTCAGTCAGATCGACCCTAAGATCTCCCTGATTCTTATCCAGTTGAAGATATTCCAAGACCTTGCCCGGTTCAGTTAAATCGACCCTAAGATTTTCCTGATTCTTATCCAGTCAAAGGCCTTCTCTGGTTCAGTCAGATCGACCCTAAGATCTCCCTGATTCTTATCCAGTTGAAGATATTCCAAGACCTTGCCTGGTTCAGTTAAATCGACCCTAAGATTTTCCTGATTCTTATCCAGTCAAAGGCCTTCTCTGGTTCAGTCAGATCGACCCTAAGATCTCCCTGATTCTTATCCAGTTGAAGATATTCCAAGACCTTTCTCGGTTCAGTTAAATCGACCCTAAGATTTTCCTGATTCTTATTCCAGTTGAAGATTCCAAGACATTGTCCTGTTCAGTCAGATCGACCCTAAGATCTCCCTGATTCTTATTCCAGTTGAAGATTCCAAGACCTTGTCCGGTTCAGTCAGATCGACCCTAAGATCTCCCTGATTCTTATCCAGTCAAAGGCCTTCTCTGGTTCAGTCAGATCGACCCTAAGATCTCCCTGATTCTTATTCCAGTTGAAGATTCCAAGACCTTGTCCGATTCAGTCAGATCGACCCTAAGATCTCCCTGATTCTTATCCAGTCAAAGGCCTTCTCGGGTCCAGTTAAACCGATTCCTAAATATTTTCCTAATGAAGACTCAGTAGAAGACGTCCAAGACTCTCTCATCGTTACTGTTGAGGTTGAAGTCGCCCAAGATTCTCTCATCGTTACTGTTGAGGTTGAAGTCACCTATGATTCTCTCATCGTTACTGTTGAGGTTGAAGTCGCCCAAGATTCTCTCATCGTTACTATTGAGGTTGAAGTCGCCTATGATTCTCTCATCGTTACTGTTGAGGTTGAAGTCGCCCAAGATTCTCTCATCGTTACTGTTGAGGTTGAAGTCGCCCAAGATTCTCTCATCGTTACTGTTGAGGTTGAAGTCGCCTATGATTCTCTCATCGTTACTGTTGAGGTTGAAGTCGCCCAAGATTCTCTCATCGTTACTGTTGAGGTAGTAATCGCCCCAGATTCTCTCATCGTTACTGTTGAGGTTGAAGTCGCCTATGATTCTCTCATCGTTACTGTTGAGGTTGAAATCGCCTATGATTCTCTCATCGTTACTGTTGAGGTTGAAGTCGCCTATGTTTCTCTCATCGTTACTGTTGAGGTTGAAGTCTCCTATGATTCTCTCATCGTTACTGTTGAGGTAGTAATCGCCCCAGGTTCTCTCACCATCCCGTGAGGTAGTAACCATCCTTGATTCATTCATCACCTTCTGAAGCTCCAGACTCGATTCCTGTATCTCGCCAGGGCACGTCTGAGGAGGTTCAAAAATTCGATTCCTGTAACCAACCAGGGAGCGTCTACACAAAGAGTTTGAAGACCAGCTCCTGTAACAGGCCAGGTATTCATTTTCTTTTTTCAGGTACGCAAGTTCTCGCTAAGGAATCTCTTACGCGATCGACACCCAGATGGCATCTATAAGCCCATCCACCTATTCATCACCTCTCAGCATGGCATCTATAAGCCCATCGTCCTATCCATCAATCTCCAAATGGCATCTATAAGCCCATTCCCACCATCACACTACTATGTGAGCGCAAATTTCTAGGCACTCTAGTGTTCAATCATCTTCCACCTTCGGATTACGAAAGGCACGCCAGCCAGTCTACATCCTCAGGTTTAAGAAGATTGAACAGGGGCAACTGTTGTACCCCAAAATTTGCCCTCCCATATTCTTCAAGATTTGCTAAGAGCATGCTTCAAAATCTCCCAAGGGTTGCACAGTTCAATGGCCTCCTAACAGTCAAAAATTAGGGTTTTGGTTCTGGCAAAGAAATTGAAGTTCTCAAGGGTCCAAACAAGTCCCACATGCCTACAAACATGGTCAAGCATCCACATGCCAAGTTTCAAGACTTGCAGCACAAGATTGCACAGTCAAAGACCCTAATTGCTCAACAGTCAACTACAGGGGCAAAATGGTCATTTGACAGTCAAAAGTCAAAATTTTTGGTCAACATCTTATTTTGAAGCCACAAACATCATTTGATCAATTCTTGATCATGATTCTCAAGGCATGGCTCAAAAAGTCTCAAGATGCAAAAGTTTCCATTTTTGGACATTTGAAAAAGTCAACTGTAACTTGACCAAGGCATAACTTCCACATGGTTTATCAGAAAAATTCCATCCAAAGCTCATTTTCAAGAGAATGACATTTCCTACAACTCATATTCACACTTCAAGTCCAAGAAATGCTCTCACAAAAAGTTATCAATTTCAACATTATAGGTCATTTTCAAAAGTCAACAAAAAGGCACTTTAAGTCAAAGACCATAACTTGAGATTGGTAAATCAAAATGACATGGGACCAAGCGCATTGGTTAGAGGACTTCAAGACCTTTCCAAAATGTCCAAGAACATGATCAAAGCTTAAAAATTGAGCAAGATATGCCTTGTGGAAGTTGGGAAAGTTTTGGGAATTTTGAAAAGTCAACTTTACTTCAAATGCCTTAAATTTGCTAATGGGCCACAATTTCTTCCAAGAATCATCACCCAAAGGCTATGCACGACCCATTGACTTTAAAGGGAGTTATTTTATCATTTTTTATTAATTATTTGAATTATTATTATTATTAGTTCATTTAATCAAAATAAAATATGACAAAAATAGAAAATCATGTTTTCCAATCCTTTTTTGCAGCATTTTCACTCATCAAAGCCTCAAGATTTCGTGCCCCTTCAAAAAGGAAAGAATCATTCATGATTTGGCATATTTGGCATAAAAAAATATTGAAAAAGATTATGCAAAATCAAGAATTCAAAATCATTGAATACATGGTTGTTGGGCTTGGATTTCTGACCAAAATCATTCCATATACATACAGAAACCTAACCCTAATCACAAGAACGAAGAAAGCTGCGCCCAAGAACACAAAGAAAACTTGCATTTTTTTCATAAAAAAGTTGAAATTGTTTTCATAGTTGCAGGTCGTTTCAAAGCAAAAGAATTGTTCCATTGCACTCCTGACACATCCAGGAAGCTACTCCAATCAAAATCAACTCTCCAAGCGCAAAGAATTGGTAGATAGGAGTCTAACTTTTCTGTAAAATTTTGATAATCGTGTTTGCATTTTCATACGTTATTCATGACTTTTAATATGTGATTTATACTAACATGATGATTCTAAAGCCATTGGTACCATCCAATTGAATTTTGGACGTCTGTATGCAAAGTTACCATGAACACGCATTAGGGTTTCAGAAGCTTAAAAAGAGGGCTTCATTCATATGGAAAAATTGAACCATAAGACCTATGCCATTGGACTTAGGACCTCAAAACGAATCGAACTCACTAGTCGCGCCCTATTTATATTTGCATATGAGCTATTCGTTATTTTCCAGGTTTGAGTTAGTGGGGGTTTAAAACCCCCGCTATTTGACGTTATTTGCAGACAGAATGAAGAAGAAGATGCTGGCGTGGCTGGATGTGCTTGGAGCGTTCAAATATTCGCGCGCTGATTTTTGTTCCAATACCACTAGTGTCTATTTTCCATTATATTAATTGTGCTCCACTATAATAACAAGGAAGCCTGAGTGGTCCAATGGTTAGTGCGTTTGGCATACAGGTATTGGGACCTGGGTTCGATTCCCAGGTCCCCTTGCATATTTCATCATTTTTTCTTTAACCTATTCCTATGCAGCGTGCCCTTCAGGGATCTACCATGCACTCAATGCCAAAGCTTGCCACATGTCCAGCAATTCCATCTGATGGCCAGTACAGGAGTTCCATCATGCACCTGGGTCAATGGGTCTACACGTGATCCTGGAAAAGTCAAAAAGGCCTCCATCAAATGGGCCAAAATGCTTTCTATTAACCTCCATATTTGGGTCAACCACCCCCCATGTTTGCATTTCTTTCTCTCTTTTATTTTCTTTTATTTATTCTTTTTAATTAATTGTTTTATTTAATTCATGAAATAAATTTTATAACACAAAAAATACAAAAAAATCAGAAAGTTAAAAATAAAAAATATGTTTTGTTAATATTAATTTCTATTAATTTTGTAAATAAGTTTTAATAGCTAAATTAGTTTAATTTTAGGCTTAATTTTAATATTTTTCTTAATAACTAATAAAAACATAAAAATTAGGGTTTCTAGCATTTTTACTCTTTTTTTTTTTCAATAATTAAAATTTCTTCTTATTATTATTAATTATTAATTATCTTGTAAATAAATGTGACATTTAATTAATTAGGGTTAAATTAGGGCGAAACTTAAACATTTTCTAATAAAAAAAAACAAACTAGAATTAGGGTTTTTTATTTAAATTTCTAATTTCAATTAATCTTCTTTTTTTTTCATAAATAAAAAAATTCCAAAAATAACTTCTTTTTCTCATTAAATTATTAATTAACCTTTAATTTTAATTTAATTCCTTAAAGGGTCCAACGCCTTCGCATCTTCGATTACAATTTCTATTTCGCGCGTTTAATTCTATTCTTTTATGAATGTAATGTATTTGCCCCAAAGCCTTGTAATAGATAATTAGGACTTTTACTTTCTGTATTTTATTTATTCAAATCGGGTCTTGGTTTAATTTGGTGTTGTAGACCCGCGCCTTGTAATAGCGTAGGACTTTTACTTTCTGCTCTTTAAATTCCCGCACCTTTAAATTGCTAACTATCACATGAAAGAATGTATGCCAAAATAAAAACAAAGCGTAGAACACTCAATGCATGATAAAGATAACATATAATTGAAAATGACACACAAATCACACACCACTCCTAGGGTACGCCTCTCTGTTGCCTTGCCCCTCGAAACGTGGTCGTCGAGTAGAGGATGTTTTAGTAAGTCCTCATGTCCATGAACATGGCATGGGGGTAGCTTCTAAGGTGTCTTCCTATTGCTCTGGTGACCACACTGTCCCGATAACGAATTGACCCGAACACCTCCAACGGTGGTGCTACCTACCTCTCAATGGTGGGATGGCACTACCTTAAGGACATTTACACAGACTAATTCCTTAGGGTAGGTAGATGACTCGTAGATACTTGCTCTAATTCAAAACAAATCAAAAACTTCTTTTCACACCGACACTTTGCAAAAAGCTTTCAAAAACAACTTTTCAAACACTCTTGAGGACTGATACAAGAGTCGATCTGAAACTTTCAAAGAAACTTTTTCAAACTCACTCACCTTGAAAAACAAACATTTTTGAAAACACAAATGAGCAAGTATCTAAGAGCCCATGGATAACCATGGATAGAAAGGGTGCTAACACCTTCCCTTTCTATAAATCTACCTCCCGAACCGAGAACTAATCTCAATAAGGAATTTTTCTGTGCTTTTGTCCTTTCCATATTGGAGAAAATAAAAGACGGTGGCGACTCTTGCTTCTGCGACATTTCGTGAACCAGCGTTAAACAGTCAGTTCCAGATCCACTGATCCCAGGTACCAATATGGACTGGTGCTTGAAATATGAGAGAAAAGAGTTAGCCCCGCTGAGTTCACTGGGGAATTAAATCTTGCTGACGAGAAATGACTTGATATAACTTCCATCCTGGGTTGGACTTTTGTGAATAATTGAAAAGAGACGTGGATCCTAACCAATTCCCCAAGTCTCTGTGTGTGGGAGAATCGGACGCTCGGTCGATTGTAAGGAGGCGACGAGGATGAAATCTTGGTCAAAGTGACCGTTATGACTTGCTACTTGCACAGAAGAACGAACACTTGGAAGACACATCATTCCCTGGGGATGCCTTCATATCCATGTAATGTAGTGTTTCACATCTTAGCTCGCGATTATTATTGACTTATTGTTTTCAATGCAATGCTTAACAAAGAATTTAAATCACGATTCGCATACGAAAAATAAAGTAAAAGAACATAACAAAGATTTTTTAATGGAAGGGAAAATTTTTATTAATGAATTTGGCCTGTGAATGGGAATTCATACATAGAAACAACTCCTAAATGAGGAAGTTGCGGAAAAGAAAAGAAATACAATGGGTAAAATGGCAATAAGAAAATCTCGAATTTCCGTTAAAACTGATATTGCTATAGTTCTCGCATCCTGGGTCGTCCTAGTGCCGTGCTTCCAAAGGATAATAGTTAGATCGATCCATCCCGCAGTAGGAGGGTGTACGTGAAGAGTCTTCAGACTGCAGTCTCTCACTTTTCTGTCCCTAATTTTTGCCTAGATCACCCTTTCGGGTTTTCAATCCACTGGGACACCCATTTTTGCCTAAGCCGCCCTTTCGGGTTTTCGACTTAGCGGGTTATTATTTTTTCTTCTTCTTTTTTATCCCTAAATTTTGCCTAAGTTTCCCTTTCGGGTTTTTGACTTAGCGGGTCCTTTCATGCGTAGTATTTTTTGACTGAGTCTGAATTGACCGGAAGCGGAACGTCTTCCCCATCCATGTTTGTCAGGATTAGAGCACCTCCTGAGAAAGCTTTCTTCACGATGTACGGTCCCTCATAGTTGGGAGTCCACTTGCCTCTTGGATCAGTGTGGATTGGGAGAATCTTTCTTAAGACCAGGTCACCTGAGTGGAACTCTCGAGGTCGAATCTTCTTGTCAAATGCCCTCTTGAGACGCTGTTGGTATAACTGACTGTGACAAATGGCTGCCAGGCACTTTTCTTCGATGAGATTGAGTTAGTCAAGTCTCGTTTGAATCCATTCTTCTTCATCAAGTTTATTATCCATCAGAACCCTTAAGGAAGGGATCTCCACTTCGACCGAGAGTACCGCATCCATGCCATAGAATAGTGAAAACGGAGTTGCCCCGGTGGAAGTACGCACCGAAGTTCGATAGCCATGCAGGGAAAAAGGCAACATCTCATGCCAATCTTTGTATGTTCTCACCATTTTCTGGACGATCTTCTTTATGTTCTTGTTAGCGGCTTTGACTGCCCCATTCATCTTTGGCCGATAAGGTGATGAATTATGGTGCTTGATCTTAAACTCTTCACACATTTCCTTCATCATCTTGTTGTTGAGATTTGACCCGTTATCAGTGATGATCTTGTTAGGAGTTCTATACCGGCATATGATCTCTCTTTTGATGAAACGAGTGGCAACTTTCTTGGTCACATTCTTGTATGAAGCCGCTTCCACCCACTTGGTGAAGTAGTCAATAGCAACGAGGATAAACCTGTGTCCATTTGAAGCGCTCGACTCGATGCGTCCAATCATATCGATACCCCACATTGCAAAGGGCCACGGTGAAGTCATCACATTCAAAGGAGTGGGAGGAACATGTATCCTGTCTGCATAAACCTGACATTTGTGGCACATTTTGGCATATACACAACAGTCACTTTCCATCGTCATACAGAAATAACCTGCTCATAGGATTTTCTTGGCCATGGAATGCCCACTGGCATGAGTCCCAAAAGAGCCCTCGTGTATTTCTCGTATAATGGATTCTGCCTCGTGTCTATCCATGCATCTGAGCAGAACCGAATCATAGTTTCTCTTGTACAGAATGTCTCCTGACAATAAAAACTTAGACGCCAACCTTCTAAGAGTCCACGTATCACAAATCATAGCACCTTCGGGGTACTCTTGCTTCTCAAGATATCTTTTGATGTCGAAATACCACGGCCTTTCGTTTGATACATCTTCAGTGGTGAGACAATGAGCAGGGAAAATATGTGCTGGCTCCTTGCAACGACAAATCCTTATACTGGGTGCATGATTCGGGTAATTGACTTTGAACATCGTTGCTAAAGTGGCCAGAGCGTCTTCCAGTTGATTCGCTTCTCTAGGAATGTGCTCAAAGGTGACCTCATCGAAAATGGGCAACAACTCAACTATGTAATCCCTGTATGGAACTAAATTAGGGTGCCGTGTATCCCAATCGCCCCGTACTTGATGTATCACGAAGGCAGAGTCCCCATAAACTTCAAGAATCTTGATCTTCAAATCAATGGCTGCCTCAAGGCCCATCACACAAGCTTTGTATTCAGCGACATTATTCGTGCAATCAAAACATAATCTGGTAGTGAAAGGTATGTGAGTATCGCGTGGAGAGGTCAGAACTGCCCCAATACAATGACCCATAGCATTTGACACACCATCGAACGTGAGAGTCCATCACTCCCTTGGTTCAGGTCCTTCATTGTCATCAAGTTTCATAATATCCTCGTCTGGAAAGTCGAACTTCATGGGCTGATATTCTTCCAAGTGTTGGTGAGCAAGATGATCAGCAAGAATTCTACCTTTGATGGCCTTTTGTGTGACGTACTGGATGTCATACTCGGACAAAAGCATTTGCCATCGAGCCAATCTTCCTGTAAGTGCTGGTTTCTCGAAGATGTACTTTATCGGATCCATCTTAGATATCAGAAGTGTGGAATGTGTCAACATATACTGCCTCAAGCGTCGGGCTGCCCACGTAAGAGCACAACAAGTCTTCTCGAGTAAGGAATACCTCGATTCACAATTAGTAAACTTCTTGCTCACATAGTAAATGGCATGTTCTTTTCGTCCGATATCATCATTTTGTCCGAGCACACAACCCATAGATCCTTCAAGCACAATCAAATACATAATGAGACGTCTCTCAGGAACTGGTGGTATGAGTATTGGTGGTTCTTGAAGATACTGCTTAATCTTCTCGAAAGCTTCTTGACAACTCTCATCCCAACAGACATCATGATTCTTGCGTAACAATTTAAAGATAGGTTCACAGGTAGCAGTAAGATGGGAAATGAACCTGGCTATGTAATTCAACCTTCCAAGGAAACCTCGTACTTCCTTCTCATTTTTCGGTGCCGACATATCTTGTATTGCTTTTACTTAGTTTGGATCTACTTCAATTCCTCGTTGACTCACGATAAAACCAAGTAACTTGCCCAATCGAACCCCAAAGGTGCATTTGTTGCGATTAAGCCTTAACCTGAACTTTTGAAAATGATCAAACAACTTCTTAAAATGAACCAAATGTTCTTCCTCAGTCTGTGACTTCGCAATCATGTCGTCCACATACACCTCGACTTCTTTATGAATCATGTCGTGAAAGAGAGTCACCATAGCTCGCTGATATGTCGCACCAGTGTTTTTAAGACCAAAAGGCATGACTCTATAGCAAAAGGTACCCCAAGGAGTTGTGAAAGCTGTTTTATCCATGTCTTCTGGAGCCATCTTTATCTGATTGTATCTAGAGAAACCATCCATAAAGGAAAACAACAAAGACTGAGCAGTGTTATCAACCAATACATCAATATGGGGCAACGGGAAATCATCCTTCGGGCTTGCTCTATTCAAGTCTCGGTAGTCGACACACATACGTACCTTACTATCCTTCTTAGGTATGGGCACAATGTTAGCAATCCAAGGAGGGTAATTTATCACAGATAGGAAATCTGCTTCAAGCTGTTTTTGAACCTCTTCTTTGATCTTCAAGGCCATATCGGGTCTGGTCCTTCTTGGGTTTTGCTTTACAGGAGGACATTTTGGCTTGAGTGGCAATCTATGCATTACTATATCAGTGTCTAAGCCGGGCATGTCTTCATACGACCAGGCGAAGATGTCAGCATACTCTCGAAGTAACTCAATCAACCCTTTCTTTTCTTCACTTTGAAAGGTGGCCCCTATCTTGACTTCTCTATTTACCTCTTCAGTACCGAGATTGATGACTTCTGTTTCTTCTTGATACGGCTGGATGACCTTCTCTTCCTGTCTCAAGAGCCTGGCTAGTTCTTCAGGGACTTCACAATCTTCTTCGCTATCTTCATTAGCATGATCAACTGAATTCTCAAGGATATAAGGAGCCATAGCATTATCATTTCCAACGGAGTCTGAGACGGATCTGCATGATCGATGATTTTATGTTTTATTTTTAGAAAGTGCAAAAGAATATTTAGAATAAGAAAAGAAAAGTATTGCCATTTTTATTTTGAAAGAGTAAAAGTAAAAGAAAAGACAGAGAACAAAATTGTATGCGAAAGTGCGATTTTTCATTCAATGTTAAACTAAGATTGAAACATAAGGGCCCCCTTCTACAAGCTGTCAGTATGCCTTGGGCAGGACATATGACTTAAAATGGAAACAAAAAATTACACATTAAGGAAAACAACTTCAGGGATGTCCACGACAGTCCAATTGCTGAGCTCATGGTCCGGCGCAACTTGATAGATAAATCTTGAAATATCTTCATCGTTACCTTCAGCATCTGTGGAGAGTACTTGTCCTTCTTTGCTTACACCAACACTGACGAACACTTCAGAAACTGGGGGAACCTGCTGTCCTCTGAGAGGAACCCAACCCGCTTGCACGGAGGATGATGGCTGATACCCAAGACCAAAATGATCTTTCTTCTCTGGAACTTCAATCAATTTGCCCCAACTGTCATGGGGAGGTCTAGCTTCTATGAGGGCTTTGGCATCCTTCAAAGAGGCCAGGGGTATCTCGGACTTCTTACATTCCACAACAGGGAATTTGTCAACAGTAACAATCTCACAAGCTTGAAAGGCCAACTCTTGTACCTTGCCTTCCACTTCCACATAACGGTAGGTAGTCAGATTATTAATCACTATGTCTTTTTCCCCACAAACGACGACAACTTGGTCATTCACAATGAACTTCAGGCGTTGATGAAGGGTAGATGTCACAACTCCTGCTATATGGATCCATGGACGACCCAAAAGGCAAGTATAGGATGGACGGATGTCCATAACATAAAATGACAAATAGAAAGTGTGGGGACCAATCTTGACAGGAAAATCCACTTCTCCATCCATTGATCTTCTAGAACCATCAAACACTCGAACATTTAGAGTGGAGGGCCTCATCATTACTCCGTCCATATTTAGCTTAAATAAGGTAACCTTAGGCATCACATTGAGTGAAGAACCTGTATCCACCAAAACTCGAGATAAAACAGTGTCCAAACACTTCATAGAAACATGCAGCGCTTTATTGTGGGCTATGCCTTCAACCGAGAGTTCATCATCACAGAAACCCAAACAATTTCCCACAGCAATATTAGTGACGATCCCTTCAAACTGGGCCACAAAGATGTCTTGGGTAACATGAGCAGAACATAAGATCTTCAATAAGGCGTTGCAGTGGGCCTCTGAACACAAAAGGAGAGACAAGATGGAAATCTTGGATGGTGTATGGTTGAGTTGATCCACTACTTTGTAATCACTCCGCTTGAGAATTCTCAAAAGTTTCTCCGCTTCTTGTCCTACAGAAAGTTCGGGTTGATTATCCATCATTTGCTTTCCCCTGGCCTTAGCTAGAGCTTCACTGTTAGTTTCCTTAGGAGGTGGCAGTGGAGGAGAAAAGATCCGACCACTGTGAGTCATGTTACTTGTTCCCGCAATGTTGGTAACATTCTTGTCACCAACCGGAGGGCACTCATACCTCTTTCCATGAATATATAATACATTATACTCCCATGGAACTTCCTTCGAGTCGTTGCTTGTAGGAGGAATGGGAGCTTGAATCATTGTGGGGGTAATAGGAACCTGAATTGTTAACGGAATACTAGGGGTGGCTGAAACGCTTCTCGGATAGTAGGGGATTTCTAGGACATCAATCTCTTCTTCTCGGAATACTTTATCTGTAAGACACCTTCATCGATCAATTGTTGGATGGCCGTCTCCAACTCATCACACTCTTCTGGTTTGGAAGAACATGTTAAGCAAAAGTCATGGAGTTCTTGTAGCACTTCATGCTTCAATAAATGTTCTCTGACAGTTTCCAAAGATATCTTAATTTCATCAACCTTTGATACCAAAACCCGTTCATTAACTTCTTCAATAGCATGGACTGTTCCCCCTTGATGAGGAGGCATAGCATTATTTTGAATATTCGGACCAACAGGGTTGAAGTTGATGGCTTTTGCATCGATGAGATCTTGAACTTTGCACTTGAATGCTCTGTAATTTTCAATTGTATGGCCTGGGGAACCAGAATGGAATTCACAATTTGCATTACTATCATATCCCCTAGGGAGAGGATTTGGCGGTGGACCGAGTTCGTGCAATTGAACCATTTGACTAGCAATTAACTGTGGGAGAAGCTGAGCGTAAGACATGTGAATGATATCAAATCTTCTTTCAGGGGCTCTCTGTGTTTGAGGAGCTTTCGGGCCTTGGAGATGTTGATTCGGTTGTTGATAAGTTGTAGGAGGTGCAAATTGTTGTTGCGGAACATAATGTGGTTGCGGAGAGAAAGGCCGTTGTTGGGCCATCCAGGGTGCTGGAGTTGTAGCAGCATATACTTGAGGAACAAATTGGTTGGGAACAACAACAAGTGTAGGAAAATAAGGGAATCAGACTTGAGGAAATGGGGGAGCTCTTCCTTGGTTGACGGTGATGGCACTGGTCTCGCCCTCTTTCTTCTTGACAAATCAAGAAAATGGTTTCCTACTAATGCCTGTATTGTTGTTAGCATTGTTAGGAACACCTTCAATCGTTCCAGCCTTAATGCACGTCTCAACACGTTCACCAATAATGACCATATCAGAAAAAGAAGTAGAAGTGCTACTGAGCATATGCTGGAGATAAGGGCCTCGTAGAGTACCCATAAACAGATCAATCAATTCACGATCCAAGAGAGGAGGTTGGACCCTTGCAGCCAGTTCATGCCACCTCTGAGCGTATTCTTTGAAAGACTCTTCAGACTTTTGTACCATCCCTTGGAGCTGAGTACGACTAGGAGCCATGGCAGTATTGTAATGGTAATGTTTCAAAAAAGCATCAGCAAGCTCTCCCCAAGTACTGACATGAGATCTTTCCAATTGCATATACCAATCCAACAATGCCCCAGTCAAACTGTCTTGAAAGAAATACATGAGTAAAGGTTCATTTTCAGCATAGGCTGCCATTTTACGACAATAGGAATGGTGAGTCTCTGGGCAAGAAGTTCCTTTGTATTTGTCAAACTCTGGGACTTTGAACTTGGGAGGAATAACTACCCCAAGCACGAGGCATATTGCAGCAGTATTGAATCTGAAAGCCTTGATACCCTCCATGGCTCTAAGTCGCTCTTCGAGAGCATGATACATTTTCGCAGTTTCGGCAACCCCGACAACAAGGTTCACTTGGGGTTCATCAAGATCAATAACATCATGATGATCGTCGACATCATTCCTAGGAGCACCGGTAGGAGTCTCAACATTTGCATTGTCATTTCTCCCATTAGTAGAAGTGGAAGGAGCAGCAGTAGTAAGCTTGGAAACACTTTGGTGTAGTTATTCTTGACCCTTGATCACAGAATAAAGAGTTTCCATAAGTTGATCCATGCGAGTACCCATAGTGTCCATATCCCGACGGAGTGCATTCTGATTCTCTTCAAAAAGATCCATTAGCCTTTGCTGGTTTCCTCTGGTACGATAAGGATGTGGAGGTGTCGTCTTTGCTGTTTATCTGGATTCTGAGAAAGGGGACCCTAATGAGTTTTTGTTGTGAAAAATGAATGCATGGTAGTATGGATGAATGCTTTATCTTCATTTCTGAGGAGACCCAAAGACTCGTCTATCTTTTTTTTTAAAATTTAATTTTTTGAAAAGCTATATCAACGAAACTTGTCTTTGGATTCCCATAGATATGAGATATATATACATGATGATATGATGTCATGGTATGCTATGTCATGAAGTCTCAGCCCCATATATTCTGAACAACCATTGTGTAGTCCGTTGCACAGGATGAAAGTAACAGGATCAAAAGTTCGACGTCATAGGCATGGAGTCAAAGTAACCACCCACGAGGTATGTACTAGGGGTTTATCACCTGCCGAACAAGGTTCTAAAGAGTTCTCGAAGTCTACGCTCTTCCTTTGGATATTACCGACGTCCCAATTACTTGGTAATCAGTAACATTCGTAGGAAAAACTCGTCCGAGTGCAATATCGCTTGACAACTACTTCCGGATTACTCCGTTATAGTCTCCGCACTGCACCTAAAAGGCCAGGATGGGTTAATGGTTCTACGGCCCTCATCTTCTCGAGTTCCCAGGTCGAAAGCAACGACATCTTCCCGATTACTCGGTAAACATCACTACTTTCAAGGGGACCTCTATTGAGTGGGGGATTTTCATGCCTCCTTCTTCGGGATTACTCCCTCAAAGTTAACATGACTATATCGTCCGTCCTAATCCTATGTGTAACCCAAGTCCGGGTATAGGACTTATCAAAAGTAATCACCAAACCCAACATCACAATGTATCCAGAATACGTGAGTAGCAACAATATATGCAATATATACAAAAGAATAAAATAAATAAAGAAATAAAACAGTAAAGCAAGGTAAAGCAAATAAATAAATACCCAAAAATAAAAATAAACAAAAATAGGAGAGACTCGCTAAAGATCCCCAGCAGAGTCTCCAGCTGAAGCTACTGGCAGAAAACACAGAGCCGCCACCGAACTTTATTTGTTCCGAAGGAAGGGAAAATATCGATAAAACCACAAGGGAATGGATAAGATGGTCTTGCAACCAAGAGAAAGGGTAAGGGAGTCAATTATGCGAGGGGAAGGTATTAGCACCCCTCACATCCGTTGTACTCAACGGGATCCATTTTTTTGTTTGTCTTAAAGGGTGTATTTATCTACAACTATGTTTGCTTAAAGGGAAATGAATGGTTTTTATTATTGCATTCGTGAGGGTTTCGCGACCCTTTTACCTACGTATCTAATGAAGGAATCAGAACACCGTAGTTCCTCTAGAAAATGATTGGTTTGTTTGTGTTTTTTAGTGGGCGACGTTAACGCACACATTCTAGCGATAGGCACGGTCGGTATCACGGTAGAACAGAGATAACATGCCCTTGGGGGGAGTTTTGCTTGGTTGAGTGTTTTTGCGAGTTTTAAAATAAATTCAAGTAATGATTAAAGAGCGTTTTTTGGGCTTTTGATTTGATTGAAAAAAAAGGGTTAGTTTGGCTAAAAGTGGATACAGATGAGATTTCGAATATACAACGACCTAACGTAGAAGTTTTGACCTAAAAGGTTTAAGTTTGAAAATTGTGTTTTTGGGGAAATTATCTTAAGTTTAGAAAAATAGTAAAACAAAAATGAATGAAGGGGTTTGCTCAATCATAACAAATATGTTTAATGACACGAAGTCAACAAAGTTAATTCTTTCCCTTGGAGTAAATCACACACATAATCAAAATGGCATTCATTAACCCATGAAAAAGTGAAGTCAAATAATCGAAAACATTTTAACCATTAAAAAAGAAAAAATCAATACACAAAACTAATTAAGTTAAATGAAAACATATATAAAATAAAGAAACTAATTAGTCAACATAGAGTAAAATCATAAAATTAATTAACAATTAGTAAAAATAAAACAAAGAAATAACAACAATTAACAAATTAGTTAACATAAACAAAAGAAAATAACAAAACTAATAAAACAAACAAATACAATGAAATAATGAATAGATAAAAAGTACTGAGGGTGCAAACAGAGTGGGATTTCACTGGGCTAGCTGGAGAGAAAAACGGAACCGGGCTATGAATTTAAGCCCAAAACACAACAAAAATCCAAAAGGAAAACAAGGCAACTTGTGGGCTTAGTGTCGAAAACGGATCCGGTTGGAAGAGATCAAGGAAAAGTTCATTGAAAACCCTAAGCAAAATGTGCCGCTTGGTTGTTGCCTTTGGGAAGAAGATTACAGATTGATAACATTTCCAGTAGAATTCAAATGAAAGAAGCACTGAAATAGTAAAAAAAGGTAACGATCCTCTCTGTTCTTCGAAATCTCTCCCTCTATTTCGCTATTTCAAATCATCACTTCTCATTCTCACATTTCCTTCTCTCATTCCCTTACCAATTTCACATGAAACATTCAAATACACAGACTGTAGGGTAGAATGTAGAACCCTAAATCTCAAATCAAATGACTCATGAAAAGGGAATCCCAAAAAATTAAAGGGATTTGATTCAGCAACTCGAGAGAAAAAAAATGGTATAAAGATTTGGGTAAAGAAAATGAGTGAAAGAAAAATCCGAGCCAGAGTTAGTCCGGTGATCCGGTTTCGGCGTCATCGATACACAACTTCAGGTATGCGCATTGATTCTTTATTTATCTTATTCCTATTCGCTCTACTCCATCTCTTTCTTTATTATGTGTTTATGTGCGTGTTTGAGGTTGGATTACGAATCACAGATGTTGATGAATGTGTTGCTGCTCCGTAACTGCAGGTTGATGGTGTTGAATGGTCTATTGAGAAACGTTATAATGTCGTTAAGGGTTGCAGTGAATATTGGCCGTGTCCTGTTCATGGTATGGATGTTTGAATAAGTCTATTGAGTGAAGTGTTGTATTCTGAGAATTTTTGTGTTTGACCTTGCAAGTAAGACCGAATTCGCAGAAGCCTTATCGAATGAAGAAATGTTGTTGTTGTCGTAGCTAGCAGAGAAGTGGATAAAGTATTACACTGATGATGTACGAATATTATGAGCAGTTTGGGCAGGTTAAAGAGAAGTTGAAGGTGATACAATGAATGGTTTCTGATTATATGAAGGCAAAGGTTTTTGAAGGTTCATGGCTTTGTAGGTAGGGAATCTTGTGTTATTTTAGCAGAAATTTTTGAGATTTGTTTCCTTGATATTTTTCTATATTAAAAAAGAACTTTTTCTGTTTGGTTTTTCTGTGATATCTCCCTTTTTACAGATAAGAGCGATGATTTGTTCCTGTTTTATTTTTTTGGTTAGCTCCGATCTACGGTTTAACAACAACAGGTCGTTTTGTTCGGTTGACTCTTGGTCACGTTCAAGGTATGCTTATTCATTTTCTTACAGTTTAGTTACAATATCTATACGCTGAGTTCTAATCTTCTGGTTCATTTGTAACAGCAAAAAAACAGTTTGAGTTAGACTCACACTTTTCTACTTTTATTACAGTGAGTAACATATGCATCCAACTACGAGTTACAATGATGGACAAGCACATAAGTGAATAATAAAATAGTTATACCATGACAGTAATTTATGCAAAAGGGTGGAAGAGTCGTTTACCTACCGGAGACTCTCCGATGGATCTTCAAGGGAAGGTATGCTCAAATACCTTCTTCTTCTTCTGTTGCTATGTTACTAGTATTGACTGATGAGGACTATTGTGAGTAGTAATGACTTTCTGAACAAAGTTGTTTGTGTTTCTATCCTCTGCTCTCTATTCTTCTCTCAAATTTTCTTAATGTTTTCTCCTCTGATTTTTTCTCATTGACTCGGTTCTCTCTCCTGATTTTTTATGCTGGCTGTGTGCAAAATAATAATCCTCCCTTTTTGCTATGAATGAAGCATGTTATATAGCAGATTGATGGGTGTTTTTTTTTGGGGGGGGGGGGGGGGGGGGGGAAATTGGCTGAGGTTTTGAATAATTTATGATGCTGTTTTGAGTACTTTTTGGTGCAGTCTGCCTTTGGCTATTTTGATATCATTTATAGGATGTTTGGAGCAGGTGTTTGGACTGTTTTGGGCAGATTTAATGCAGGTTTTGGTTTGTCTTGTTGGACAGTTTTCCATAGTTTGGCATGTTGTGCAGGTGATATATTTCTAAACCCTATCTCTCTTCTTCTTTTATCTTTCAATGATGAAAAGCAACCTGCTTTTTTTCCCCACATAATTCTGAAGGGTTGGTACTTTGGAACATGATGATGCGTGGGGATTTTGGTTGTTGGCTTGTTGCTTTATTATGAATTGTTGCTATTATTTGCTGCCATGCTTTTCTGCTCGTTTGACTATTGTGGGCTGTTTTGCTTTATATTTTTTTGCTGCCATGACAGTGCTGTTTGTTGTAGAGTTGCTGGCCTACTGTTGTTGTTTTTGTGTTGTTCTTCTAGGCTATTCTGGTGTGTCTGCCTTGGCCTGCTGTTGCTGCTTGTTTGCTAGCCCATGACTTGCTGTTTTGTGCTTGCTGCTTACGCTGTTATGTTTGGCCTTTGGGCTGCATTTCTTTGGCTGTTTCGCTTTAGCAACAAGAGAATATTTGCAATTTTTCTTTCTTCTTTTTGTGAACCAAAAGGGAAACTTTTGTGATTTGCAACTGGGAGAAATGGTCCATGATTAAAGATAGACCCCCTTCTGATTTATGATTCTAAATACCAACCCTGATGATGAGAATTTTTATTTTAACAAATAATTGTTCGGGAAATTTTCACATATCAATTGCTTGCTAACTTTTCTTTTTTCTTATTTCTTATTTCATGAACCCGAGGATTGGATGGCTAGCGATGTTGAATGATAAAAATACCATGGCGAGGAGTGAGGACGAATGACTTGAAGATGAAGACTTGAAGAAACACACATAATTTCTCTCTTTTTTTGTAAACAAACAAATGTAATTTGTATTTTACACTATAACATGCCTTGTAACTTGTCTCAAAAAATGTAATGAGCACAAATTTGACCGAGTTTATCAATGATGAACTTTGTTGTAGAAACCAAATGACTCTTGAATCTTGTTTGAATTCTGAAATTCTCCCTTGAATAATTCGAATGCACATCTTAACTTTGTAACTTAAACCTAAAGAAATCATGAACAATGGTTGTAACTTGTTCTTCAAGCAATTAACGCGCCTTATCTTTCAAAATCCAATTAAACTCTCCAACAAAATAAATGCTTGAGAATTTAATTCCACTGGTTAATTCGAACTCAAAACACCTGTCTCTTAAACCTTGATCTTCATATCATGCTTGAACCACACTTGAACTCTCAACGAGAACAGTAACTTTGATGTCTAAACCACAAGTAACTTGTAACTTTAAACAACCGAAACATGTCTTGATTATCATGAACCTTTAACCTCATTTCCTGAAGTGCTCAAACTCCACATTTGTCAATTCAAACTTCAAATTCTCGACTCAATGGCTTAGAGACTTTAAGAAGAAACTTGAAATGCGAGGAGATGAAATTCTTGACCTAATGCACTGAGCTTTGAGCCGTCCTTGAGGCAGGCGAAAGAAACATCTTCACAGAAACCAAAAACCCGAAAACCCTATCCTTTTGACCAACAAACATAGGGAAATAAACCCTAACCCAGGCTCTGATAAATTTGATAGAGAACCAACCTTGTATTGTGAAGACACAATTCATTCCATGATCCATTAATCGAGAACCAGAAGAATTCCCTTTTACCTGATAAGAAAACTTCAAAACAGGATTAGACATAAAGAGGGCACAACCCTAATACCTCAAACCAAAGCGCCTGATTCCATGAGATGCGGGATATGCAAATGATTGAGTAATAAAATGATGCAAATGGAATGCAAAGTCCAAAGCCAGACAAAAAGTAAAAGAGATAGGGAAAATTTGGGGTACGACATCCCCAGAGAGTTACTACTGAATCTGAAACTGGATCAAATATCGTTCAACCTTATTCTCTCCAAACGAGTAGGTATACATATAAAAAGCTCGGTCGGACAACACCTCGAAAGGTTATCCATATATTTTATCCCCATTCAAGGTATCTAAGAACTAAAATCTCCAGTAGAGAAATGATCAAACAATGTTCTTGGACTCTTCTCCCCAAACAAAAATCAATATTCTCCAGCGGAGTTTCCTCAAAACAGAAAGCAGGAATATCCATCGAGATAAAAGATACACATACTCTTCATCCCCAACAACGGTCAGGGATTTATTTTTCCCAGACAAAGTCGCTGCACGGGTTCACAAATACACTTCAACAACATTTCACATCCATAAATCATTTACAAACATCATAGCATGTGCATACGAAACACATATATCACAATCTCATTTATTTTGAGAATATCATTACGCAATGCATTTCATATATCATGACATTGCATATAGATAACTCTTTACCTTTTCAGGAAATATCAATCAACAGACAAACATCATCAACTACCTATATGACCATTCATTCTTCTCAAAAGCTATATCTGACAAATGGCTACTTAAGCAATTTCCTCAGAGGGTCATTCTCAAAGAAACATATTTTCTAGTTGAAGTCATTCGTAGACATCTTCTGGCTCAGATTAAATCAATAATAGATTTATTCTGATACTTCTTCCAGTTGAATACGATCGTAGTGTTGTACGCCAAAATTTTTCCTCCCTTTTCTCAAGACATTTCTCACAAAGGTTCTCCAATGCTCAAGAATTCTCAAGAGTTTGATCAGACAAGCCCATCTCCTAAGCACTGAGTCCACAAATTAGGGTTTTGGTTTTCACAAGGAAAATTGGACTTCTAATACCTCAAATGACTTTCATGGTTCATCATAGACCTCCAAGAATGCTCATTCCAATTTTCAAGTCTTGCATCTCAAAATTGCCCAGTCAATTGATCAGATGACTGAAAATTAGTTGTATTAGATAAAAAGTTAATTGTGGTTAATATACAGTCAAACCTCAATATATTTGGCCAACATAAACATTTTTAATTCATATTCATAAATTGATCAATGGTTGATCATAATTCCTCAAGAAAAGCACTCAAATCATCAAAGGGGCAAAATTGTCAAAATTAGGGTTTTGACTGAGAATGACTGATCATTGACTCTTGATCTAATACATGAACTAATGGCTTGAAGTATGATCTTAAGGATTTAAGCACAATATTTTTACCTAATTACGTGGTTCAAAGCATCCTCAAATATTAAGTGGTTAACAGTTGAAATTTGGATTAACTGATGAAAAGTCAACTAACACATAAAAGTCAAACATTGACTTTTTTGTCAACATTGAATTTCAAAGATCAAAATTCATCAAGACATTCAAAAATATCAAACTTGATCATCAAGAATCAAGAAAGTCAAGAAAAGTCAACAAAAGTCAAGATTTCAATACTTAGAAAAATTTCAAGTGTTTTTTGACCTTGACAATTTCACTACTTCATGATAATTTTTCACCAAGATGCAAGATGACTCAAGAAAAACTTTCAACGTGAAAGTTGTAGATCTTGATGAATTCTTCAACTTTGTCCTTGAGGGTTGATGTACAAAAGATGCTTAGATTTGAAGATATAGGCTCATGAAGTCATGACATTTTTACAAGAAACACTTAGTGAAAATTTTAGCAAGTTTTGTCAGATTTTAGTCACAACTTCTTGGCAATTTTTCATCTAGTTCCAATTTGATTTAGCCAAAGTGGTTAACGTGATGGTTGTAGAAAGTGTTTCAATATTTCCAAAATGTCTAAGAACTTGAAGAGATCATTTTTGAGCTAGGAGAATCAAAGAGAATAAGTTGGACATCCATTCTTGAATTTTAGGTCATTTTGTGATAACCTTATTATCCAATCATCAAGCATGCTGCATAAATATTACTTTGCAGGCTTCTAAATTGAAAATCACTCCATAATTAATTGTTTACACAACTTACTGATCTATGATCCAAGTGTTTGAGCCATTGTCCAAGTGATTATTCCATTTTTGGCACAAAGTTAACATTACCATTCTTGAAAAGTTGCTTTATACATAATGTCAACCCTCCTTGAGCCCATACATTATTGCTTCTGTTTCCAAAACATTTCAAAGCAAGAAGTAACCATCTACAAGCCTGTCAAACACCCAATAAGCCCTTGTACTATGCATTGAAACTATGCATTTCAAGTTTGCTTCAAAACCAAGTCACATAACCATAACATGTGATCTTTGATTTCTAATTACTATAGCCTCTAAAACCTTTTCTCTATAAATAGAGAGGTTGTTTGCAAGTCTTAGAACTAATTTAATAGCCCTCAAACCATCTCAAACTCCCTAAAACCATAATTTTCTTCAAAACCTCCATTACTTGTCATTTCTGACTTTGAACACCAAACTCATAATCCACTCGTGCATTTTCCATTTTAATCAACCAAACGTCACCTATACACCATATAGAAGTGATTCAAACACTTGAACCACTTATGTAATCCATCCATCACCATCCACCACTTTCAAAACTCATCTCTGCAACTTGACATCTCCAGAAAGTTTCAGACACTTTCAGCTCAAAGTAAGCATTGCAATAGCTTCCTAGGAGTTCAGTGAAGCTATCTAGATAATCATAACACCTCCAGGAGTGCTCAAACCCCAAACACGATTTCCAGTTTTGAGGTAAGTTTTCTCAACTTTAAACTCTCTCTATAAGCATCATTAATGGTTACTTTGTGAATAAAAAATGTAGACATCATTGCCTTGAAGCTAACCATGCCTTTAGTTTTCATTTATGTTAACTGTACATGGAGAATTTTGAAGTTGAACTTTCAGAAAAATTAGGGTTTATTTTGGTACCAAACAAAATTCATGTTCATATTTAATTTATAGCTTAAGTTCTTTACATGGTTGAGTTCATGTTGAAATTTGGAGCAAGTTTCATGTTTAAATTTTTTAAAATGGTTGAGAAATGAGCAAGTTTGAAAATTCAAAATGGTGTTGAAGTTGCTGGTGTAACACCCCAATTCTACCCGACAATATAAATGTAAATCAGAGTTATAAAAATTATACAACTGAATCAGGATTCCACAAATTCAACTTAAAACCATTACATTCAACATGGATACATAACACTTTAAAACTTCGGATGAACCAACAACAAAATTAATTAATCTTTTAAATCAACAACTTGAACAACTACGCAGCGGAATCATAATAACATCTTTATCCAACATGAAAGAAACTTCTGAATAACAAATACTTATCAACAATCAACTTAAAGTTCAACAAACTAAAATAAAAAATACTAAAGCAACAAGCATTCATCCCCCTGAGTGTGACATATCAGAGCAATGACACTGACTCGAACTACTGAAGGTCAACCGCCTTCACTCTGGATTGCCTGCATGTTACCAACATAAGGGTAACATTCAAACAGAAGGGGTGAGATATCAAACATTATAATAGAATGTATGATAAATATCATATTGGAATCAGTTCATGCAAAAATCAAAACTTTACAACTTATAAACAACAACAATCACAATAGGCTATAAACAAAACACAACAATTAAGTCATCAACATAATAGCTTAATCATACTACTTGCAATACGACTCAATTCTATGTGAATTAATGTGGTACCATTGGAGCAGAACTCCCATCTTAAAATATGCCATTAAATAGAGGCATCAACAAGGAATAAGCCTTCTTCGCAGTTTTCCAATCCAGGCCATCACAGAGTATGCAAATGTATATGAATGCACTATCACATACTCACAACAATCATCACCATTGTAAGGCTTAAGCCCACATCACCATTATTACCAGTAAATAGAGGTAATTCATCATCATTCAAAACTCCCTACAACTTCGCATTATCAACAAGAACTCACAATAACAATCACAACAACACAACCTCTTAACATAAATTGACATTGGTCATAAGCTCATCGAATCAATCAACGATTCAATCATTAACATAATCAAACAGAAACTTAACATAATTCACACATCACGGTTAACGACCAAAAACATAGCATGTACGGGCAAAAAGGAAAGAGAACTACGTGCCCCTCGACATGCATAACAACTAGGACAGCCTAACGAATAATCCACACTCCTCGACATGCACAGGGGAAAACAGGGTAACGACCAACCTATACTCCTCGACATGTCCTGTAATCTAATTCTGCTCGAAATCTAACACATAATTCCTGACACGCATCGCAGCCTAAAATGTCGCTCGATATCTACTTCTTCAGTATCCTCCCTGCCACTAATTCGGCCAATAACACAGGCACGATACAACGTCTTAATGATTACACCACTATAATTCATAACTTCCGGACAACCGCTCGGAATAAAAAAATAACATGAAACTATGTTCCTATCGACAGATTCATCAAAATACAAGACAATCACGCAGAACCTCCCTAAAATGACCACTTCAATAATTACCAATTTTACTTCAAATCTCTCGGAATAACCTAACATCCTAACGACCATCACGACCTAACCTACACTTCGATTAAACCGGGCAGTGACACAGATAACTCAAAACGTCCACAACACATAACCGGGCAACTCCCTGTAACATGTTCATTAAACGGTCATACGGTACTTCCCAACGACCACAACATGAATAAACGTGCAACTTCGCTAGCAATTCAGAAACATTAATGTACGACGTGCCTACAAATGACCAATTCCCATGTAATACATATCATAAATCTCATTATAAGGTCAGGACCCCACCGTTACCTGGATTGAAGGTCGCTCAACCAAAAACTCTACCCGACGGCTTTGCTTCGTTTTGCTCGTCACCGGGCAGCTTGCTTCTCTCTTCGTGCAACTCTTCCGGGCAACGTACATGGCTTCTTATTCTTCAACTAAAACAAATCCTTGTGTCAGCTTAGCCTTATATATCAATCCTCTTGGGCCTAACCTACACCCCACTTTACTACCTCTAACCAATAGCATAAGTCTAACATTATTTAATATATTCCCTTAATTCCAACATTATAAATATAATTAATCAACTAATTAATTAATTAATAATAATCCAACAACTTATACCAACAATTCTTAACATTTCTCAACTTCACAAGTAATCCAAAAATAATAATTTAATTAAATAAATAATAAAATTAAATTACGGGCGTTACAACTCTCCTCCACTTAGAATATTTTCGTCCTCGAAAATTTACCTAATTCAAACAACTCATGATAGGAGTCCCACATCTTGCTTTCCAATTCCTAAGTTATGCTTTCTCCAACAACTCCTAACCAAACTACTTTCACCAAAGAAATCTCTTTGCCTCTTAGAGTCTTCATTTCATGATCCGTGACTCGTACAAGCATCGTCTCAACAATAAGATTATCCCGCACTCGAACATCATCCACATGAATCACATGAGATGGATCTGAAATATACTTCCGGAGTTATGACACATGAAACACATCATGCAAATTCGAAAGATTAGGTGATAAAGCCACTCTATAAGCCACATTCCCAACTCTTTCCGAAATTTGATATGGACCAATAAAACGAGAAGTGAGCTTCTTACACTTCAATGCTTTCCCAACACCAGTTACAGGTGTAACTCTCAGAAACACATGGTCACCTGCTTGAAATTCCAAATCCTTCCTTCGCTTTTCATCTTTTCCCAAATCATCTTCACCTTCTCAGTAGTCTCACGAACAAGTTCAGGTCCCAGCACTACACTTTCTCCAGATTCATGCCAACATAAAGGAGTTCTTCATCTCCGACCATACAATGCTTTAAAATGTTCCATCCCAATACTAGAATGGTAACTTTTATTATAAGTGAACTCTATAAACGGAAGATAAGTATCCCACAAACTTCCCTGCTCAAGAACATATGCTCTCAACAAATCTTCCAACGATTGAATAGTCCTCTCTGTCTGACCATCTGTCTGAGGATGATACGCCGAACTCAACCTCAACTTAGACCCCAATGCCTCTTGAAAACTCTTCCAAAAATCGGAAGTAAACCTCGGGTCTCTATCAGACACAATGCACAAAGGAACACCATACAGCTTCACAATTACACTAGTGTAAATCTTAGCCAACTTCGACACTGGAAAGCCGATGTTAATAGGAATAAAATGAGCCTACTTCGTAAGCCTATCAAAAATCACCCAAATCGAATCATGTCCTCCTAGAGTATTAGGTAACCCTGTCACAAAGTCCATCGAAATGCTATCCCATTTCCATTCTGGAACTTCTAACAGTTGCATTAATCCTGCAGGCTTGTGATGTTTAACTTTCGACTTCTGACAAGTCAAACATGCATATACAAATCGAGTCACATCACTCTTCATCACAGGCCACCAAAACAAATTCTTCAAATCTTGATACATCTTTGTAGCTCCTGGATGAATACTCAACTTACTTCTATGACTCTCTTCAAGGATCACTTTCTTCATCTCCGCATCATCAGGAATACAAAATCAATTACGAAATCTTAACACACCTTGCGCATCTAACTTAAAATCACTATTCTCAGACCGATCGATCCCAACCATCAAATCTACCAGTTTCACATCTAACTTCTGAGCTTCTCTGATACTATCCAGAAAATCATTATTAATCTTCAACATTCCTAACATAACACTCCGCAGTGTCACTTCGCAAACTAAGCTCATATCTTTGAATTGTTCAATTAATTCCAACTCTTTAACCATCATTGATGACATATGTAAAGTCTTTCGACTCAACGCATCAACTACCACATTCTCCTTTCCTGGATGATAATTCAAACCGAAATCATAATTCTTTAACAACTCCAACCATCTTCATTGTCTCATATTCAGTTCCTTCTGATTAAATAGATACTTTAAGCTCTTATTTTCACTAAACACTTCATATCTAGAACCATAAAGATAATGCCTCCAAATTTTCAACACAAAAACAACTGCAACAAGTTCTAAATCATGCGTAGGATAGTTATTCTCATGAGTCCTCAACTTCCTTGACGCATAAGCAACTACCTTCTCATTCTACATAAGAGCACCTCATAAACCCATCTTAGAAGTATCACAATATACTACAAAAGGTTCTCCTGGATTAGGTAACGTCAAAATCGGAGCCGACGTCAATCTTTTCTTCAATTTCATAAAACTTTCCTCACAATGGACATCCCACACAAAAGCTCTACCTTTACAAGTCAACTTAGTCAACAAAAGTGCCAACTTAGAGAAACCTTCGATAAACCTCCTATAATAACCAGCTAATCCCAAAAAGCTTCTAATCTCGGTAGCCGACTTCAGAGTTTCCCATTGCAACACAACATCTATTTTTGATGGGTCTACAATAATGCCACTACCTGAGATCACATGACCAAGAAAACTAACCTCCCTTAACCAAAATTCACACTTAGACAACTTTGCATACAACTTCTTCTCTTTTAAGACTTGTGTTGCACCCCAAAATTTGCCCTCCCATATTCTTCAAGAAATTGCCAAGCCAAGTCACAAAATTCCCCAAGGGTTGCACAGTCCAACTGTCTCCTATACAGTCAAAACTAGGGTTTGTGTGCTGATCAAGAAAATGAAGTTTTCAAAGGCCCAATCAAGTCTCATATGCCCACAAATATGGTCAAGTATCCTCATATCAAGTTTCAAGGCATTCAGCTCAAAATTGCACAGTCAAAACCCTAAATTGCACTACAGTCAACTATAGGGGCAAAATGGTCATTTGGCAGTCAAAAGTTCAAATTTTTGGTCAACATATCATTTTGAAGCCACAAACATCATTTGATCAAGGCTTGATCATGATTCTCAAAATTTGGCTCAGAAATCATCAAGATACAAAAGTTTCCTTATTTGGACAGTTGAAAAAGTCAACTGAAATTGACCAGGGCATAACTTTCACATGGATTATCAGAAAAATTCCATCCAAAGCTCATTTTGAAGAGAAAGACATTTCCTACAACTCATATTCATACTTCAAGTCCAAGAAATGCTCTCACAAAAAGTTATCAATTTCAACATTATAGGTCATTTTCAAAAGTCAACAAAAAGGGACTTTAAGTCAAAGGCCATAACTTGAGATTAGTAAATCATAATGACATGGGACCAAAGACATTGGTTAGAGGACTCAAAGACCTTTCCAAAATGTCCAAGAACATGAGAAAAGCTTAAAAAGTGAGCAAGTTATGCCTTGTGGAAGTTGGGAAATTTTTGGATATGTTGAAAAGTCAACTTTGATCCAAATGACCTAAAAATGCTAATGGGCCCATTTTTTCTTCCATGATTCATCATTCCAAGCATGTGCACGACCACTTGGCCCAAAGGGAAGTATTTTCTCATTTTTTTATCTATTTATTTGAATTATTATTCATTTAAATCATTTAAATATGTGGAAAATATATAACTTGACCTAATAAATCTTTTCATGCATATTTTGCCTTCAATATTTCGTGCATAGGTCAATAGGGAAAGATTTGGTCTGATTTGAGCATAATTGATACAAGAGCACATGGAAAAGATTGAAAACATAATGGTGAAAAATCAAATATTGAAAACCATGATTGCAAGAGATTTTTATCAATTTTCTTAACCTAATTGATTCACTACAAATGCTTGAACACAACCCTAATGCCCATAGACAGAAAGCTGCGCAAGAAAGGCCATTACAAACTTGAAATTTTCTCCATAAAACTCAATTCTGAAAACATTGTTACAGGTCGATTCAAAGCATAATATTGGTTTCAATAGCTTCCTTGGAGATCACTGATCACATTCCAATCAAGAACAGCCATCCAAACGCCAGGAATTGGTATATTGAATCAAAACTGTACAGAGAAAAATTGATTATCGTGTTTCATGTTTTAAGCATTTTTACAGCATTTTGTTCATAGATTCTTGTCCCTCATTTGATTCTAAAGCTAACCAATGCATTTAATTTGATTATTACGCTGTATATACGAATATGCCATGAGTGAATTTTAGGGTTTTCAGAGGTTGGAATTGGGGATTTGCAAACAAAGTAAAATTAGCCCTTAAGACCACCATGGTTGTACTCAGTGCATTCAGGCGAAGAGGAAACACCTATCGCGCCCAATTTATGGACACCATAGCGCTAGTCGCTATTTTCTTGAAACTGACCTTAAGCAACGCATAGAAAACCGTTGCCTCATGTTTATGTTTCAGGGAAAAGGAAGAAGATGGACTCGTGGCAGTGTGTGATACGTGGGTTTGAATTTCGCGCGTTTTAACCTATTCACGTGTTGTCTTCTTTTATTATATTTATTGTTTACTTGTTTAACAAACGCGTGATGATGGCTTAGTGGCACAGGTGTTGCTTTGCAATGTCCAAGACCTGGGTTCGAGTCCCAGGTCTGTATAATTTCTCATGTTATTTTTCATTAACCATTCCCATGCAGCGCCCAAAGTCAAGACTACCATATGCCTTCAAGAATCCTACAGCCACGCGTCTAGCATATTCAGATCAAGGGCTGAGAATTGATGGACATCATGAGGATGAGTCAGCACGCGTATACGTGTCATGCAAAGTCAACAAAAGCCATGCTCAGTGGGCCAGCATTATTTGGGCTATACCTCTCGTATGGGGACAGAACCCCCTAAGGTTTTGCCATTCAATTTTATTTATTTTATTTTTTATTTGTTTCAATTGTCCTTTTTCTTTAAATTATTAATTTTTTTTATAAACTATAAAATACACAAGAATCAAAAAAATGAAAAAACATAATAAATATTTTATTTTAATTATTTTCATAAACAAATTGCATGTAAATAAATTTAGTTTAAATTAGGGTTTTGCAATATTAATTCTTTTCATAAAAAATCCACAAAGGTAGAAATAGGTTTAATTGATAATTTTTATTCCTTTTAATTATTTTCCACCATAATATTATTTATCTTATTTTTTTTTTTTTATAATTAAATTGTACATAAAAAAATTTAGGTTTAATTTAGGTTAAATTTTAATACTTTCATAATAAATTTAAAAGCCATTAGAATTAGGGTTTGCATCTCATTTAAATTTTAATTAATTCTTTTTCTCATCAAATTCCTAAAAACACTAAAAATACCCAAAAAACATTTTCTTTTAAATTTTAATTTTAATTCCTTATTAATTTTAATTTTTGCGAAAGGGTCCAACGCCCATGTTCTTAATTTTATTTAATTTCGCATATTTATTTTATGTCATTTAAATAATTATGTATCTCTCCCAAAGCTTTGTAACTTAAACTTCTCACACTTTTCAATTCTTTTAATTTCTTTATTTATTTTCTGTCAAATCGGGTCCGGTTTAATTTTGGCGATGTGGACCCGCGCCTTTGTAATAGCTTTAGATTTACTTTTCCTCGCAAACTTTTAACTGTTAACAAAGCATGCAAGAATGAATGGACCTAAATAAAATCAAGCGTAGAACACTTTAACATAACAAGACAAATGCAAATGAAAACGACACACGAATCGCACACACCACCCCTAGGGTACGCCTCACTGTTGCCTTGCCTCGAAAGGTGATCGTCGAGTAGAGGATGTCTTAGTAAGTCCTCATGATCCGGGAACCTGGCATGAGGGTAGCTTCTAAGGTGTCTTCCTATTGCTCCGGTGATCACCATGTCCCGAACCTCGAATTGACCCGAACACCTCCAACGGTGGTGCTACCTACCTCTCAATGGTGGGATGGCACTACTTTAAAGGACATCTACACAGACGAATTCCTTAGGGTAGGTAGATGACTCTAGATACTTGCTCTAATTTCAAAAACAAATCAAAAATACTTTTCACACCAACACATTTTCAAAAAGCTTTCGAAAGCAATTTTTCAAACACTCTTGAGGACTGATACAAGAGTCGAACTGGAATTTTCAAAGGAACTTTTTAAACCCACAGTTGAAAAGCAAACAAACCATTTTTGAAAACACAATGAGCAAGTATCTAAGAGCCCATGGATAACCATGGATAGAAAGGGTGCTAACACCTTCCCTTTCTATAACCTACCTCCCGAACCGAGAGCAATCTCTTTAAGGAATTTTTCTGTGCTTTTGTCCTTTCCATTTGGAGAAAATAAAAGACGGTGACGACTCTTGCTTCCGCGACATTTCGCGATCCAGCGTTAAACAGTCAGTTCCAGATCCACCGATCACAGAACTGGCGACTCTGCTGGGGATACTTAAAGTGAGGTGTACCTTAGGACTAAGATCATTTGTGTTTTCAATTGTCTGAATTGTTTGCTTTATTATTGTGGGTACTATCTTGGGTGTTCTATAGATCCTAACCCGGATCTGGGGGATACCTTCTTAGAAAGTAGCAACAAGACTGTGAGGGAACTGTGCGGGGTATACCGACATGGTTGAAACAGTCTGCTACGTTGATGTGGCACTTTGGTGTGTACCGGTAACCCTTGAGTTCAGTCAAGGAGAGTACGGGGCCTCCGCGTGGTGTCATGAAGCATCAACTGACCTTAGGAACCTTAATTGAATTATCTTGGCCTCTTTAGGGTAGTGAGATAACTGACTTTGGCGCAGTCCGAGGTTGGTTGATACTCGATACTACACTCAATTGAGGGTTGCTTTCCTGTAATATTTTGGTCGCCAGTTCAGTGGCTAAATCGAAACGATGAACAATGAAAGCAATCCAGTGATATTGGGACCCTTAGAACCCGGTTACTTCTAATAGGACAGGGTGAGCCCACCAACGTCAAGAGGGTAGTACCCCAAACTTCATGCTGGCCTAAACTCTAAGGGTCTCTTTTGCGTGACTTGTGTGCCTTCGTACTTGACTATCTGCATGCTTGTTACCTGACACTTGTTTCTTGCAGGTCTTAGTTTGTAGTCCTTAATTAGGACTCATAACAGGGTTTGCTAAGTTTCTTGCAGGTTTCTGTTTTAGTCCTTAACTAGGACTCATAACCAGGTTTACCGAGTTTCTTGCAGGGTTTGTTTATAGTCCTTAATTGGGACTCATAACAGGGTTTACCCACATCACTCCATGCACAGAATGACATCATACCATTGCATACATCCTAACCCATTTCAAGGATCTCAAGGGCTTGTGATGTAGGTCATGATGAATCAAATGTCTAGCAAGGGGCAAAGAGGATTTATTTTCCTCTAGCCGAAGTTGTCAGGGGCTATGACCCACTGGATATGGTGAGCCTTTGACCCTTGAAGAAGGACTCTCAATAACATGAAGTACCTTCAATCAAGTTACCAGTTTCCAATGCTAACAATTTTCTTGTTTACCCCTCGAGGTCCTTGAAATCATTGCATGCATATCATACATATCATTACATAACAGGTACCCTTTCTCTGCAGGTTACTTACCTTCTTCGCTGTTTATTTCAGCAGTCTCATCATGAATCCTGAATCCTCAACCGAGCACACTATCAAGGCCCTCCAGGCTCAGAACGCCCAGTTCCAAGGGCTGATCATGAATTTGACCCAGGGGCAACAAGATCTGAAGGCTCTGCTCTTGAAGAAGGAAAAGAAGAAGAAGAGGACTGTCTTGTTCAACCCTAGACACAGATCTGGGAATACCCTGCAGGATGAAGCTGAGAGGACAACTCCATCTGTGGGGAAAGGCAGTCATCAAGAGGAAAGGGTTTCCAGTCCAGTGGTCTCCGACAATGAGACAAATTTCAACGATGAACAGTACCCTCCGGCTGAGGATAGGTACAAACAGTTGGAAGACCGGTTAAGTGCTATGGAGATACAAAAAGTTCCTGGCCTGGACTTCGAGGATCTAGGTCTGTCTTCTGGGGTTGTGATCCCGCACAAATTCAAGGCACCTGCCTTTGCAAAGTACGACGGGGCATCCTGTCCAAAGCTGCATCTCAGGTCATACATGAGGAGGATCCAGCCCTACACGGCCGACAGGAACTTATGGATCCACTTTTTCCAGGAAAGTCTTTCAGGGACTCAGCTTGACTGGTTCTATCAACTGAATGGAGCCAACATCCGTACCTGGGAAGACTTAGCCACTGCATTCTACAAGCAGTACCAGTATAATGCCGACCTCGCTCCCACGCGCACTCAGCTTCAGGGGATGTCTATGGGTACGGGTGAAGGTTTCAAAGAATATGCCCAAAAATGGAGGGACCTTGCTGGAAGGGTACAACCACCTCTGACTGACCGCGAGCTCGTCGACATGTTCTTGGGGACCCTGTCTGGTCCATTCTTCAACCACCTGATTGGGAATTCTGCTGCTGGGTTTACAGATTTAGTCTTGACTGGGGAAAGAATAGAAGCTGGCATCAAGTCAGGGAAAATACAGAATGGTGACTCCTCGAACACTGAGAAGAAACCATCCAAGAGAGAATCTAGTACGGTCAACGCAGTAGCTATTGTAAAGCCGGCCGGTGCTCCTCAGCGTCACCGTCAACAAAGGAAAGAAAGACCTAAGAGGCAATTTACTCCCCTCGGCATGACCTTGTCACAGATATTGCCACAGCTGCTGGAAACCAAGTTGGTAACTCTCATGGATCCCCCGAAGAATCCTAACAGGACACCTTCAAGGTACAATCCCAATGCTCGCTGCGCCTATCATTCTGACAGCCCGGGGCATGCTACAGATGACTGTTGGACTTTGAGAAATAGGGTTCAAGATCTGATTGACGCAAGGGAAGTCCAGTTCGACTCTCCAGAGGCTCCCAACGTGATCACTGCTTCCATGCCAAAACATGGCTAGGATAGAAAGCACTTTTTGTTCATTCGAATTCAAGTTGTAATTTTCTTTTGATGGTTCAAACATTTAGTCATGGCAAACATTGTTATTTCTTTAATGCATCGCATATGTCTGTTTTGAAACAATATATTCGTATTCACTAAATGCAAACTGTTTTCATATTTTTTCTGATGTCAACTCTTGATCTAAAATTCTAAAGCCTCTTGAGGGAGGATGACGAAAACGATACCGCTATCTTTACAGTATGCTTTTGAACAGACCCCGCTGATGAGGTACAGGCATTGTTTCAATCCCTAAACACTGGAGTTATAAGGATGATAATCCCTCGTCAACCCCTCTGAGCCAAAGAAGTAGGAGTTTTTCTTTTCGAAATTTAAAACCCTTAATCATAACCTGGGGCAGGGTAGTTCTCTCAGTTGATCCGAGTACATAACGAATGGCACCAAAGAGGTCCTTACAAAACGAAAGACAGTGATGGTTCAGAACAATCTCAAGGACAGACAGTCATTATCAAAAAAAAAATCATAAATGAAAAGCCCAAAAAAGTCAAAACCTATAAAGGGGACTTACGAAACTAGGGCATCCCGCTGACTGTAATCACAAAAGAAACAGTTCAGGCAAAATTTAGGGATAACAAAAATCAAGAAAGAGGTCTCACAAACCCTCAACAAAAAAAAAGGAATGACTGCCTATTCAAAATAAGTTATCAACATCTGAACCATTATTGGAACATCAAAGCAAAGACTCAAGCAAGGTCTAACGCACGATCAACTGAGTTTAGGTTTGAAGAACATCACGAAGAGCGGGTGGGTATAAATAATTTGAGCCTTTATCCTTTGTTTCTTAAACCGTGAACCAGGCCACGTTATAACCCTCAAAAGTCCTAGCTGAAGCATGGGTTAGTTCGAAAGCATACTGTTACGAAAGGTATCCTGACTCCTGAAGGCCTACGGTAAAATACGGAGTTGACATCACGTTTTACAAACATTCACTTGTTTTATGAAAAAAAAAAGAAGAATGCCTTTTCAAAATCTTTGAGACAGACATAAGCTTTGCATTTTAACATAACTTTGTTTGCATATGACTTTTTGTTTGAACAACATAGAAATTCGCATGACGAAAGTCTAAATGAACAAGAGTATCTCCAATCAAGGGGCACGGCATGATCATGGTCTACCATCTGGGGCAGTTAAGTCAAGATCCAGAGAATCTCTCAAAAGGCCAAAAAGCCTGGGGCAAATCTCTGCCTGAGTCACTTGGGGCACTCCAGCGACGAATCTTGCACGATCAGACACCTTCTGGTAATATGGCAACACAAGCAGCCAGGGGCACCTACCTGCATTCTAAGAGCGTGGACATAGTCAAAAAAATGCTACGCAAAATCAAAGACCCGCTAGGTTGACATACCTAGGCAAAAATAAGGGCTTCCCGGCGAACCAAAAGGGTTCGGGCAAAATGAGGGATGAAAATGAAAAATCTGTACACCCGGCAAGTCGAAAACCTGAAAAGGCGGCTTGGGCAAAAATGGGTATCCCGGTGGACTGAAAACCCGAAAGGGCGGTCCAGGCAAAAATTAGGGATTAAAGCGTACGACTATGTCCTGTTATCTTGTCACCTGCCTACCAGAAGAAGGTTTGACCCTCAACAATTATCAGCATCCCACATGTGTCTCCTCCATAGAAACAGGGGCAATAACAGGTGGTCTAAGCAATCTGATTGTTTCTGTCCTCCAAGGTATCAAGGTAGGTTCTGTGGAAGAACATAACCAATACGGTTCAATACTTCCCCAGGAGAGTCCAATCCAGTTTCCCCAAGGAAGTTGGAATCCATCTCCCCAAGCAGTAAGCTTATCCCCAGTTGATTTTGGAAGCTTATCCTCGCAGAGCACGAATGCGTCTCCCGGCTTTATTCAAAGAGTTATTTCCGTAACAGGATATAACTGGGTTATCCTCAGCCAAAAGCCACGGAAAGAGCGTCGTCAACGAAGCCTTCGTATCCCCAGCGAAGTCCATCAACACTTCCAACAACAAGGATATTCTCAGCAAGTTGCTATCGACAATCGACAGAGTGGCTCTCTCCCCACAGAGTATTGCTCCCCAGCACGGTCGCTAGAGTACTTTTCTCCCCGCATGGTTATTCCATTCGCCAAGTCTATTCCCCACGGAGTTATCTTCTCCTATCGGTATTCTTGCAACTATCATCCCCAGCGGAGGCAAAGATCTATTCTTCAAACATTAGCCCTGGAGTTAACTTCCCGGTATCCGTCAAGGATTTACTTTCCTAAGACGAAAACATACACATCACATCTTCATACATTACAGCATGCATATGCATCATACTACACGAATCTCATTAATTTTGAAGACATACAGTTCATGCATCATGATTTTGCATACAATTATGTTTTGCCTTTTCAGGAAAAAGATCAATACAAAAATGATTACTATCAACTATCGTAATTCTTTCTAGATATAGTTTCAGATATGACCCAGATATGGTGACGTTCTGATGCTGCTTCCAGATTTCTTTCTAGATATAGTTTCAGATATGACCCAGATATGGTGACGTTCTGATGCTGCTTCCAGATTTCCTTCTAGATATAGTTTCAGATATGACCCAGATATGGTGACGTTCTGATGCTGCTTCCAGATTTCCTTCTAGATATAGTTTCAGATATGACCCAGATATGGTGACGTTCTGATGCTGCTTCCAGATTTCCTTCTAGATATAGTTTCAGATATGACCCAGATGTGGTGACCTTCTGATACTGCTTCCAGATTTCCTTCTAGATATAGTTTCAGATATGACCCAGATATGGCGACGTTCTGATACTGCTTCCAGATTTCCTTCTAGATATAGTTTCAGATGTAAACCAGATATGGTGACATTCTGATGCTGCTTCCAGATTTCCTTCCAGATATAGTTCGGATGTGACCCAGGCATGGCGACGTTCTGACATTTATTCCAGTTGAAGATATTTCAAGACCTTGTCCGGTTCAGTTAAATCAACCCTAAGATTTTCCTGATGCTTATCCAGTCAAAGGCCTTCTCTGGTTCAGTTAGATCGACCCTAAGATCTCCCTGATGCTTATCCAGTTGAAGATATTTCAAGACCTTCTCTGGTTCAGTCAGATCGACCCTAAGATCTCCCTGATGCTTATCCAGTTGAAGACGTTCCAAGACCTTGTCCGGTTCAGTTAAATCGACCCTAAGATTTTCCTGATACTTACCCAGTCAAAGGCCTCCTCTGGTTCAGTCAGATCGACCCTAAGATCTCCCTGATGCTTATCCCAGTAGAAGACATCCAAGATTTTTCTCAACGAGCGTTGTTGAAATTAAAGTCGCCCAAGGTTCTCTTGCTATTCATGCTAAGACAGTAACCATCCCTGGTTCATTCATCGCCGTTTGAAGCTCCAGACTCAGCTCCTGCAACGTGTCAGGTACTCATTTTTGTTTTGCAGGTATGCAGGTTCTCGCCAAGGAATCCCTTACGCGATCAACATCCAGATGGCATCTATAAGCCCATCATCCTATCCAGTAACCTCCAAATGGCATCTATAAGCCCATTCCCACCACTACCACTATGTGAGCGCAAATTTCTGGGCACTCTAGTGTCCAATCATCTTCTACCCTCGGATTACGAAAGGCATGTCAGCCAATCTGCATCCTCAGGTCTAAGAAGATTGAACAGGGGCAACTGTTGCACCCCAAAATTTTCCCTCCCATATTCTTCAAGAAATTGCCAAGCCAAGTCACAAAATTCCCCAAGGGTTGCACAGTCCAACTGTCTCCTATACAGTCAAAACTAGGGTTTGTGTGCTGATCAAGAAAATGAAGTTTTCAAAGGCCCAATCAAGTCTCATATGCCCACAAATATGGTCAAGTATCCTCATATCAAGTTTCAAGGCATTCAGCTCAAAATTGCACAGTCAAAACCCTAAATTGCACTACAGTCAACTATAGGGGCAAAATGGTCATTTGGCAGTCAAAAGTTCAAATTTTTGGTCAACATATCATTTTGAAGCCACAAACATCATTTGATCAATGCTTGATCATGATTCTCAAAATTTGGCTCAGAAATCATCAAGATACAAAAGTTTCCTTATTTGGACAGTTGAAAAAGTCAACTGAAATTGACCAGGGCATAACTTTCACATGGATTATCAGAAAAATTCCATCCAAAGCTCATTTTGAAGAGAAAGACATTTCCTACAACTCATCTTCATACTTCAAGTCCAAGAAATGCTCTCACAAAAAGTTATCAATTTCAACATTATAGGTCATTTTTAAAAGTCAACAAAAAGGGACTTTAAGTCAAAGGCCATAACTTGAGATTGGTAAATCAAAATGACATGGGACCAAATACATTGGTTAGAGGACTCAAAGACCTTTCCAAAATGTCCAAGAACATGAGAAAAGCTTAAAAATTGAGCAAGTTATGCCTTGTGGAAGTTGGGAAATTTTTGGATATGTTGAAAAGTCAACTTTGATCCAAATGACCTAAAAATGCTAATAGGCCCATTTTTTCTTCCATGATTCATCATTCCAAGCATGTGAACGACCACTTGGCCCAAAGGGAAGTATTTTCTCATTTTTTTATCTATTTATTTGAATTATTATTCATTTAAATCATTTAAATATGTGGAAAATATATAACTTGACCTAATAAATCTTTTCATGCATATTTTGCCTTCAATATTTCGTGCATAGGTCAATAGGGAAAGATTTGGTCTGATTTGAGCATAATTGATACAAGAGCACATGGAAAAGATTGAAAACATAATGGTGAAAAATCAAATATTGAAAACCATGATTGCAAGAGATTTTTATCAATTTTCTTAACCTAATTGATTCACTACAAATGATTGAACACAACCCTAATGCCCATAGACAGAAAGCTGCGCAAGAAAGGCCATTACAAACTTGAAATTTTCTCCATAAAACTCAATTCTGAAAACATTGTTACAGGTCGATTCAAAGCATAATATTGGTTTCAATAGCTTCCTTGGAGATCACTGATCACATTCCAATCAAGAACAGCCATCCAAACGCCAGGAATTGGTATATTGAATCAAAACTGTACAGAGAAAAATTGATTATCGTGTTTCATGTTTTAAGCATTTTTACAGCATTTTGTTCATAGATTCTTGTCCCTCATTTGATTCTAAAGCTAACCAATGCATTTAATTTGATTATTACGCTGTATATACGAATATGCCATGAGTGAATTTTAGGGTTTTCAGAGGTTGGAATTGGGGATTTGCAAACAAAGTAAAATTAGCCCTTAAGACCACCATGGTTGTACTCAGTGCATTCAGACGAAGAGGAAACACCTATCGCGCCCAATTTATGGACACCATAGCGCTAGTCGCTATTTTCTTGAAACTGACCTTAAGCAACGCATAGAAAACCGTTGCCTCATGTTTATGTTTCAGGGAAAAGGAAGAAGATGGACTCGTGGCAGTGTGTGATACGTGGGTTTGAATTTCACGCGTTTTAACCTATTCACGTGTTGTCTTCTTTTATTATATTTATTGTTTACTTGTTTAACAAACGCGTGATGATGGCTTAGTGGCACAGGTGTTGCTTTGCAATGTCCAAGACCTGGGTTCGAGTCCCAGGTCTGTATAATTTCTCATGTTATTTTTCATTAACCATTCCCATGCAGCGCCCAAAGTCAAGACTACCATATGCCTTCAAGAATCCTACAGCCACGCGTCTAACATATTCAGATCAAGGGCTGAGAATTGATGAACATCATGAGGATGAGTCAGCGCGCGTATACGTGTCATGCAAAGTCAACAAAAGCCATGCTCAATGGGCCAGCATTATTTGGGCTATACCTCTCATATGGGGACAGAACCCCCTAAGGTTTTGCCATTCAATTTTATTTATTTTATTTTTTATTTGTTTTAATTGTCCTTTTTCTTTAAATTATTAATTTTTTTTATAAACTATAAAATACACAAGAATCAAAAAAATGAAAAAACATAATAAATATTTTATTTTAATTATTTTCATAAACAAATTGCATGTAAATAAATTTAGTTTAAATTAGGGTTTTGCAATATTAATTCTTTTCATAAAAAATCCACAAAGGTAGAAATAGGTTTAATTGATAATTTTTATTCCTTTTAATTATTTTCCACCATAATATTATTTATCTTATTTATTTTTTTTTATAATTAAATTGTACATAAAAAAATTTAGGTTTAATTTAGGTTAAATTTTAATACTTTCATAATAAATTTAAAAGCCATTAGAATTAGGGTTTGCATCTCATTTAAATTTTAATTAATTCTTTTTCTCATCAAATTCCTAAAAACACTAAAAATACCCAAAAAACATTTTCTTTTAAATTTTAATTTTAATTCCTTATTAATTTTAATTTTTGCGAAAGGGTCCAACGCCCATGTTCTTAATTTTATTTAATTTCGCATATTTATTTTATGTCATTTAAATAATTATGTATCTCTCCCAAAGCTTTGTAACTTAAACTTCTCGCACTTTTCAATTCTTTTAATTTCTTTATTTATTTTCTGTCAAATCGGGTCCGGTTTAATTTTGGCGATGTGGACCCGCGCCTTTGTAATAGCTTTAGATTTACTTTTCCTCGCAAACTTTTAACTGTTAACAAAGCATGCAAGAATGAATGGACCTAAATAAAATCAAGCGTAGAACACTTTAACATAACAAGACAAATGCAAATGAAAACGACACACGAATCGCACACACCACCCCTAGGGTACGCCTCACTGTTGCCTTGCCTCGAAAGGTGATCGTCGAGTAGAGGATGTCTTAGTAAGTCCTCATGATCCGGGAACCTGGCATGAGGGTAGCTTCTAAGGTGTCTTCCTATTGCTCCGGTGATCACCATGTCCCGAACCTCGAATTGACCCGAACACCTCCAACGGTGGTGCTACCTACCTCTCAATGGTGGGATGGCACTACTTTAAAGGACATCTACACAGACGAATTCCTTAGGGTAGGTAGATGACTCTAGATACTTGCTCTAATTTCAAAAACAAATCAAAAATACTTTTCACACCAACACATTTTCAAAAAGCTTTCGAAAGCAATTTTTCAAACACTCTTGAGGACTGATACAAGAGTCGAACTGGAATTTTCAAAGGAACTTTTTAAACCCACAGTTGAAAAGCAAACAAACCATTTTTGAAAACACAATGAGCAAGTATCTAAGAGCTCATGGATAACCATGGATAGAAAGGGTGCTAACACCTTCCCTTTCTATAACCTACCTCCCGAACCGAGAGCAATCTCTTTAAGGAATTTTTCTGTGCTTTTGTCCTTTCCATTTGGAGAAAATAAAAGACGGTGGCGACTCTTGCTTCCGCGACATTTCGCGATCCAGCGTTAAACAGTCAGTTCCAGATCCACCGATCACAACTTGCAATACTATTCTTAAGTGTTCTACATGTTTTTCTTCTGACTTAGAGTAAGTCAAAATGTCATCAATGAACACCACCTCCAAATAAGTATGAAATATGCGATTCATGTATTCCATGAATACTCCTGACGCGTTGGTAATACCGAAAGGCATAATCGAATACTCATAGTGTCCATAATGCATTCTGAAAGCCGTCTTCTGGATATCTTCATCCTTCACTTTAATCTGATGATATCCCGACCTCAAATCAACCTTACTAAACACACAAGCATCCACCAATTGATCCATCAAGTCATCTATTCTTGGAAGCGGATACTTGTTCTTAATTATCACTTTATTCAACTATCTATAATCAACACAAAACCTCATACTTCCATCTTTCTTCTTTACTAGCAACACTGGGGCTCCCCGCGGCGATACACTTGGTCTCACAAACTTCTTTTCAAGTAAATTTTTCCAATTTCTTCTTTAATTCTGACAATTCAGATGCAGACATCCTGCATGGTGCCATAGACACAGGTCTGGTACCAGGTACAAGATCAATAAAAAATTCAACTTCTCTCTCTGGTGGTACATCAGGAATTTCATCAGGCAAAACTTCAGGAAATTCACGCACCACCTGCAATTCCTCAATTATAGCTTGATTCTCGACAGATAGTGATGCCATCAATGAAAATATCTGGGCTTCTTTTTGCATCAACTCCCTCAACTATCTAGTAGACAACAGGTCAGCTTCCTCTTCCTCAGGAGTAGAAAACCTCACAGACTTGTTATAACAGTTAATATGAACATAGTTATGCTCTAACCAGTTCATACCCAGAATCACATCCAACCCTCTTAAAGGAAAACAAACCAAATCAACAGCAAAGACTCTATCAAAGATCGACAAGGGACACTTTAAACACACAAAAGAAGTAGTCACCGACCCCTTAGCTAGAGTGTCGACGACCATATCTCCATTCATAGAAGACAACATAAGACCTAATCTTTCAACACAATCAGCAACAATAAAGCAATGAGTAGCACTGATATCAATAATAGTAATTAAAGGAGTACTATTAATGAAACATGTACCTCTGATGAGTTTGTCCTTAGTAGCTTCTTGATCCTCAACCAAAGCGAACACTTTACCACTGGTTTGCGCCTACTTTGGTTTCTGACACTGGCTACCAATGTGTCCTTCTTCACCACAATTGAAATAAATCACCTCCTTATGATTGCACTCAGACACAACATGTACAGTCTTACCACAACGGAAACACCTCTTCACCTCAGCAGCATACACATTACTCTTATGCCCAAGTTTTCCACATTTGAAACAAACCACATCAGCAAGAGCATCTCCCCCACTAGTCCTCTAACCCCGAGCAGCTTTCTGTTTACCTTTACCGGCTAGGGCATCATAAGGCTTACCACGATTCTGTTGGTGCTTACCTCTCTTCTCACTGATAATCTTGTAGTGAGCATTATTATCCTCTTCATAAATACTGCAACTATCAATCAAATCAGCAAAGACACAGACCTTCTGGTATCCAACTTCCTTCTTGATCTCTGGGCGCAACCCATTCTCAAACTTGATACACTTAGATAACTCGGCATTAGCCTCACTATAGTGCGGATAAAACTTAGCCAACTCAGCAAACTTTGCAGCATACTCAACAACCGCCATATTACCTTGCTTCAGCTCAAGGAATTCAATTTCCTTCTTACCACGAACGTCTTCAGGGAAATACTTCCTCATAAATTCTCTATGGAACACAACTCAAGTAACATTTTCACCTGCAGCTTCTAACCTCTGACACGTCTCTAGCCATCAGTCACCAGTCTCGACTGCTAGCATATGAGTACCATACCGAACCTTCTGCGTTGGAGTGCAGTCCATCACATGGAAGATTCTATCAATATCTTTCAACCAATCCAACGCTTCGTCAGGATCATACTTTCCCTTGAACATATGAGGATTCTCCCTCTGGAAAGTCGCCAAACTACGAGATGCAACATTCTCGTCAGTGTTCAGTTGTTTCTCCATAGCATGCGCCATTGCTTCTAAAGAAGCAGCAATTGTAGCATCATTCCTTCCAGCCATCTCAACTTATCACTACAACATAAACAACGGTTAGAACTTAAATTAACAATACTTGATTGTTAAACAACCTATGACTAAATAACTTGGTCGGACAAACCGACTTTGCTCTGATACCAACTTTGTAACACCTCAATTCTACCCAAAAATATAAATGTAAATCAGAGTTATAAAAATTATACAAATGAATCAGGATGCCACAAATTCAACTTAAAACCATTGCATTCAACATGGATACATAACACTTTAAAACTTTGGATGAACCAACAACAAAATAAATTAATCTTTTAAATCAACAACTTAAACAACTACGTAGCGGAATCATAGTAACATCTTTATCCAACATGAAAGAAACTTCTGAATAACAAGTACATAACAATAATCAACTTAAAGTTCAGCCAACTGAAATAACAAATACTAAAGCAACAAGCGTTCATCCCCCCGAGTGTTACGTATCAGAGAAATGACACCGAATCGAACTACTGAAGGTCAACTGCCTTCACTCTGGATTACCTGCACGTTGCCAACATAAGGGTAACATTCAAACAGAAGGGGTGAGATCTCGAACACTATAATAGAATGTCTGATAAATTTCATATTGGAAACAGTTCATGCAAAAATCACCACTTCACAACTTATAAATAACAACAATTACAACAAGCTATCAACAAAACACAACAATTAATTCATCAACACAATAGCTCAATCATACTACTTGGAATGCGACTCAATACTATGTGAATGCATGTGGTACCATTGGAGCAGAACTCCCATCTTAAAATCTGCCAATAAATAGAGGCATCAACAAGGCATAAGCCTTCTTTGCAGTTTGCCAATCCAGGCCATCACAGAGTATGCAAATGTATATGAATGAACTATCACATACTCACAACAATCATCATCATCATTGTAAGGCATAAGCCCACATCACCATTATTACTAGTAAATAGAGGTAATTCATCATCATTCGAAACTCCCTCAACCTTTGCATTATCAACAAGAATTCACAACAACAATCACAACAACACAACCTCTTAACATAAATCGACATTGTCCATAAGCTCATCGTATCAATCAACGTATCAATCATTAACATAATCAAACAGAAACTTAACATAATTCACACAACACGGTTAACGACCAAAAACACAGCATGTACAGGCAAAAGGGAAAGGGAACTACGTGCCCCTCGACATACATAACAACTAGGACATCCTAACGAATAATCCATACTCCTAGACACGCACAGGGGAAAATAGGGTAACGACCAACCTATGCTCCTCGACATGTCCTGCAATCTAATTCGGCTCAAATTCTAACACATAATTCCAGACACGCCTCGCAGCCTAAAATAACACTCGATATCTACATCTTCAGTATCCTCCCCGACCATTAATTCGGCCAATAACACAGGCAAGATACAATGTCTTAACAACCACACCATTATAATTCATAACTTCCGGCCAACCACTCAGAATAACACAATAATGGGCAACTATATTCCTATCGATAGATTCATCAACATACAATACAGTCACACAGAACCTCCCTAAAACGACCATTTCAACAATTACCAATTTTCCTGCCAATCGCTCAAAATAACCTAACATCCTAACGACAATCACGACCGAACCTACACTTCGATTAAACCGAGAAGTCACACAGATAACTCAAAACGTCCACAACACATAATTGGGCAACTCCCTGTAAGATGTTCATTAAACGATCATACGGTACTTCTCGACGACCACAACATGAATAAACGGGCAACTTTGCTAGCAATTCAAAAATTAACGCGCAACGTGCCTACAAAAGACCAATTCCTACATAATACACATCATAAATCCCATTATAAGGTCCGAACCCCATCCTTACCTGGATTGAAGGTTGCTCAACCAAAAACTCTAGCCGACGGCTTTGCTTCATTCTGCTCATCACCGGGCAGCTTGCTTCTTTCTTCGTGCAACTCTTCCAGGCAACATACAAGGCTTCTTATTCTCCAATTAAAACAAATCCTTGTGTCAGCTTAGCCTTATATATCAATCCTCTTGGGCCTAACCTACACCCCCACTTTACTACTTCTAACCAATGGCATAAGTCCAACATTATTTCATATATTCCCTTAATTCCAACATTATATTTATTATTAATCAACTAATTAATTAATTAATAATCATCCAACAACTTATACCAACAATTCTTAACATCTCGCAACTTCATAAATAATCCAAAAATAATAATTTAATTAAATAAATAATTAAATTAAATTACAGGCGTTACAGCTGGCGCGAGGTAGGAGATGACGTGTAGTCAGGAACAAGTTTAAAATAAATTTAGTTCAAGTTGTTCTACCACCGGATGTAACAGCCACCCCGGTGGTAGAGAAGCGCACGCTAAGGTATTTGTGTATATGGAATTGGGTTCGAGCCCTAGTGGCACCCTTTTATTTTTTACATAATTTGTTATTTCAGATTCAATACAAACAGGCTGGGGTGCACAAGGTGTTCCTCTCACTGTCACCACATGATCATCACCTGGCTAAATCCCACACTCCAGAATGTAAGACCATGGTGCACTCCAAGAGATCATCCACACTAGATCTTACATAGGTGCTGGATCATTCATTCTGGGCCTATTTAAATTTCTTCCCAACACCCCCCCGTTTTACTCATACTCATGCCCATCTTCTTTTTATTTTATTTTCTGATTCAACAAAAAAACCTGTTTGGGCCTAACAAAAATGACTTCTCACCCCCATTTTTCTTTTAAGCACCTAGAACCAACTTTTTATTTATTTCTTTATATTTTCTTCTTATTTATTTATTTATTTTATAAAAAGTACAAAAATATATTTTTCTTAAATAATTGGATTTATTTATTTTATTTTACTTCATTTTTTTCAAACAAATAAAATCAAAAACTACTTTCTAAACAATTAATTTCTCTTTTGATTTAGGATTTCCTATATTTAAATTATTTCTCCTTTTAATTAATTTTTTATCTTAGTTTAATTTACTTTTTTTAAATACAAAGTCATTTAAGTAAATTAGTCATCAAGCCTTTTTCCATCAAAAAACCACAAAAACAATTTCTTTTTTCATCTTTACATTCTTGCGCATTTTTATTATTTCACATTATTAATTATCCAATGGTTTGTAATAGATAATTAGGCTTTATTGCTTTCTTCCCCTCATTCACAAAATTGTACCCCCATTCCTAAAGCATTGTAATAGTGTAGGATATTTAAATTCAACAATTTATCGCTTTCCATATTATTGTTAGTAATTAGGGTTTGCATGATAAGATTAAAATCATGATAGCAAAACCCTAATCCAAGACAATATACATGAAAACAAAACACTTTGCACACATACACCTCTAGGGTAAACCTCACTTGTTGCCTTGGATTAAAACAATCATGTCCCTCGAATGTGAGATGCCTTAGCAAAGACCCTCGGTTAAAATATTGTAGTCCCTTGATGACCCTTCGATGTTGCCTTCGGTAAACGATCTTAGTCCCTTACGAAAAACTGCTAAAGTATCTTACAAGTTTCCTTCTATGATTATACGATGACCCACACCTGTCCCTCACATCCAATGATATGTCTCTTTACCAACCAATGGTAAAGCAACACTATCTAAAGGAGGAGGAAAAGAACATAGACTTTTTGGGTAGGTAGATTGCTCGTAATTGCTTGCTCACAAACTAAAACCATTTTCACACCTCACACTTTAAAAAACAAACATCTTTTCAAACACTCTCTTTTCAAATAAATATTTTCAAAAAAGACACTTTGTATACGTTCTCAATGATACGAGAATCATTACAAAGTTTTCTGTACTAAGGCGTTTTCAAAATATTTCCAAAATAAACATCTTGTATACATTCTCAACGATACGAGAATCATTACAAGATCAGCACTTTAAAAACATCTTCAAAACATTTTTCAACATACACAAATACAAAGCATTTCAAAGTGAGCTAGCAATTAAGAGCCCATAGATAACTACAAATGAAAAGGGTGATAACACCTTCCCTTTTCATAACCTACCCTCTGAACTCATGAAAATTATCAAAAGGTATTTCCTGTTCTTTTCACCCTTTCTTTATTGGATAAAAGAAAAGTCGGTGGCGACTCTTGCTATCCGCAACATTTGCGATAAAACGCAAAACACCCAAGTCATTTCTCCCACCGTATTACAGAACTGGCGAATCTTTTGGGGAGAAGACTAAAATTGGGGTTACCTTAAGAGCTAGATAACCTTTATTGCTTTACTTGTTTGCCTTGTTTACTTTACATTTTTTGGGTTATGATTAGGTTTACTTCTTGTATAGATCCTATACTCGGATCTGGGGCATTTTAGCAATAGATCATGGAAATTATACGGCATAGACTGATATGGTTGAAGCGGTGGCTACGTTAGTGTGACACATTTGTTGGTACCGATGTCCCTTGAGTTAAATCAAGGAGAATACAGGGCCGTTGTGTGGTGTCATGAAGCACTAATTGACCATAGAACCTTAGTTGAATAACTTGGCCATTAGAAAGTAGTGAGATAGCTGGCTTTGGTGCAGACTGAAGTTGGTTGATACTCGATACTACACTCATTGAGATCATACTTTCGAGATATTTCAGTCTCTAAAATAGAAGCTTCTGAAACAATTCCCGATGAAGAAAGATTAATGATATTGAGATTCCTTAGAACCCAGTTACTTCTGTTAGGACAGGTTGAACCAACTAAAACTTCAAGAGGATACTTACCTATAAACCCCATACAAGACTAAACATAAGGCCTTGTGTGTTTTTTTTGTGTATGATTATTTGTTCATAATATCATAACATCATGCCATATCATTTTCACTAACCATTTCAAGGACTTAGGGATTTATCTTTGTTCTGTTTTGTAGGTTATGGCTTCTGCTCGCAAAAATACCATTCGAATCAGCTTTGTAAGGGTGCCTCCTCAACTCAAAGAGTTAGCATCAAGGGTTCCTGATAATTCTCCGTTCACCAAAAGGTATGGTCGACTTCTCAATTTGGTTACCTCAAGATTTAAAGAAGACACGATGTGTGTTCTCTTTCAGTTCTTTGATCCTGTACATCATTGTTTCACCTTTCCCGATTATCAATTGGTGCCTACATTGGAAGAGTTCTCTCAACTATTGGGAGTACCTTTTATTGATCAAATACCCATCACCGGTCTAGATAAAGATCCACAACCTGAAGAAATTGCAACAGAATTACATCTGAAGCGGTTCGACATTGTATCAAATTGGGAAACAAGGAGTGGAGTCAAGGGTTTTCTGGCTAAATTTCTGTTAGAGAAGGCTCGACTATTTTTGGATGCTATGAGTTTTCAAGCTATCAAGGAAATCTTGGATTTTTTGATCTATGGGTTAGTTCTATTCCCTAATCCAGACCAACTCATAGATGTGAATGCCATCAAAATATTTCTCACTCATAACCCTGTGCCTACTTTGCTTGGAGACATTTTGCATTCTCTTCACACTCGTACTATGAGGAAGTGAGGGACTCTTATGTGTTGCATACTATTTCTATCTAGGTGGTTTATTTTCCACCTTCCCCGGTCAGTATTTAAGAATGAACAAGGCTTGAGGTGGTCTTAAAGGATGACGTCCCTCTCTCATTCAGATATTTACTAGTGTTCCCGATCTCTAGATGATGTTACTATCATTAACCGTTGTGGGGAATTCCATAATGTTCCACTCCTTGGCATTAGGGGAGGTATTACTTATAACCCTTCTTTGTCTCTATGACAATTTGGTTATTCTCAAAGGTATGGTCCTCATGATGCGTTTATCCAAGGTATTATATTCGACTACGAGAATAATATTCAAGGTTATTGTCAAAGGTTTGTACGAGCTTGGGGCATGATAAACAAGATTGATAGCAAGACTTTGGGACATAAGAACTATATTCCTTTGGAGCCTTATCTCAAATGGGTGCGAGCTCGCGCTCAAAATATCTTAATTCCATATCCAGCTATCTTACCAATAGTTGTGGAGCCTGTTGCCAAGGGGGACATTCCTTATACCATTCTCCATCCTGACATGCCTACTGACCTCGAAGAGTTGCAGAAGTCGTGGATTCAACTCAAGGGAGAATGAGACACCTTTGAAGCTCGATTCTATACAAGCGAGAAGAAAGTGTTGGAGCTCATAAAGCAACTACACGAGGAGCAAAGCCTGAATGCCTACATCGACACAAAGAGGAAGCATCCTTGGGAGACTTGAGTCTTAGGTTTTATGAGTTTTTATTTTGTTGTCTCTTTATTGTAAGCCAAGGGGAAATTGTAAATATTTGAACTTATTAATGAAATTGTTGTTTCTGTTTCTTTATTGGCTAGCATATATAAATCTCTTGAGGTACTTGAAAACATTGCATCCACATAGCATGCATCATATCATAAGTAGGTTTTCCGATACATGTTTTCTCTTCCTTTTACTATTTATTTCAATATAAGATGGACCTAGAGCAAACCGTCAAAGATCTGCAAACTCAACACGCACAGTTCCAAGAGACTCTCCTGAACCTAGTCAAAGGAGAGAAAGAGATGATGACACTCCTTGTAACCAAGAAGAAGACTAAGAAATGGGTTGTTATTCTCAACATGGGAAGAAGGTTCAAAGGTCCCACCCGACTGGCTCAAATAGAAGAGGCTTCCTCCGAGGAGGATGACAATCAAGAAGAGGATGTAAAAATCACTAGGGCTGGGGGGTGGAAATAACCATATTTCTGAGGATGAAGACTACTCTGATGAGCAGTACCCTCCGTCGGATGACAAATACAAACAACTAGAAGACCAACTCAAGGGTGTGGAGATTCAAAAAGCACCCAGACTACACTTTGGAGACTGAGGTTTGGTCCCTGGGGTGGTCATTTCCCATAAATTCAAGGTCTCTGTCTTCTCCAAATATGATGGAGTCTCTTGTCCAAAACTCTATTTAAGGTCATATGTCCACAAGATTCAACCACGCACCGTCGATAGGAAGTTATGGGTTCATTTCTTCCAAGAGAGCTTATCCGGGACACAGTTGGAGTGGTTCTATCAACTAGAAGGGACTAATATCCACACATGGGAGGATTTGGCTGATTCCTTCTACAGATAATACCAATATAATGATGATCTTACACTAACTCGCGTGTAATTACAAAGTATGACTATGGGCTCAAGCGAAGGCTTTAAGGAGTATGCTCAAAAGTGGAGGGACCTGGCTTGAAGGGTGCAACCTCCTTTGATTGACCGAGAATTGGTGGACATATTCTTGGGCACCTTGATTGGTCCATTCTTTAATTTGATGATTGGGAGTTCTTCGTCAGGGTTTACTGAGCTTATTTTGACTGGCGAACGAGTTGAAAATGGAATCAAAAGTGGGAAGATCCCAATGGCCTTAACATCTACTACTGTAAAGAAACCATTTGTTTGTAAGAGGGAAACTAATGTTATTTATGGACAAAGGAGCCATATCAAGAATGATCGTCATCAGTCGATAGGAGCAATATTAATTTCTAATCCAACCCCAGTTCAACGACCACAACGATAAAACAATCAACATAGGTCAGATTCCCGAAGGAGGCGGTTCACTAGGATCAACATGCCATTGTCTCAAGCTTTACAACATCTGTTGAAAGAACAATTGATAACACTGTAGGATCCTCCTCAAAATCCCAACACATCATCTCCGAAGTATAACCCAAATGCAAGTTGTGCATACCATTCCAATAGTCCTGGGAACGACACCAATGATTGTTGGGCCTTAAAAAGAAAAATCCAAGATTTGATTAACAATAAAGTGATCGAGTTTGACCCTCCAGAAACCCCTAATGTGATTATCGCACCCATGCCCAGTCATGGTAAAGGTGTAAATGTTGTTGACAATGTTTCATATGTCTCCTCCATCAGTGATTTGACTACTCCCTTGATGACTATTACGAAGAATTTGTTAAAAGCCGATTTATTTCTGAGCTTCCTTGAGAATTGTTACCATTGTGTTTCCCAAACTAATGGATGTATGTGGCTGAAGAAAGGTATTCAACGCCTGATTGATAGCCATGAAATTTTGTTAGAGAAAACTTCATCCATGAAAAGTTTGCCTTAAAGTATACCTCAAGAGATGAGACTTAAAGATGTTTCCATAATCACCATTTCCAACACTCCTATAAGTATCACCTTTAGAGGCCCTATAAGGATTCCTGCTGAGCCAAGGGTGGCTCCCTTGATCATCCCTACACCGGGGCCAGTCCCCTATTCCTCTAATAAAGCTGTACCCTGGGACTATGAGGTAGAAGTTTATTATCATGGTGTCAAGCAAGAGACATGGATTACTGAAAATGAAGATCCTGAAATTACAAACATTGCTGGAACTAGTAAGGTCACTAGGACAGGAAGGGTCTTATCTCTGAAGATCTCTCCTACACCAACTACTACAACACTTGTTCATATCCCTGCTATTCGGTCAACTACTACTGCCTGAGATAAATAGAAAGTAACTGAGCCTGCCCAGATGGAGGCTTCATTCAAAGATGTTACAATTGAAGACCCATATAGACAAGAGATGGAAAATATTCCAAATATCATCCAAAAAAGTGACTACAAAATAGTTTAACAACTGGGGTAGACACCATTAAAAATATCCATGTTGTCCTTGTTATTATGCTCCAAAGCACATGCCTAAGCTTTGTTGAAATTTCTGAAGAATTCCCATGTACCACAAGATACCACTGCAGATCAATTTGAGAATTGTGTAGCAAGTCTAACCGGTGACAATGGTTTAGGCTTTTCTGATGCAGATTTAACTCCGGCGGGGAAGAATCATAACAAATCTCTACACATCTCTATTGAATGCAAAGGCACTAATTTGGCACATATGTTAGTAGATACGGGTTCCTCCCTGAATGTTTTACCCAAGGGTGCTTTGGATAGGCTGGATTGTGATGGGCTGGTGCTGAAACCCAACGATATTGTGGTAAGAGCCTTCAATGGTTCAAAAAGGATGGTGTCGGAGAAGTTGATCTTCTGATCAAGGTGGGATCTCAAGTCTTCAATTAAACTTTTTATGTAATGGATATTCGCCCGGCCTATTCATGCTTGCTCATACTCCCATGGATCTATGGGGAAGGTGCTGTTACCTCTACATTACATCAAAAGCTGAAGTACCCAGTGAAAGGAAAGATTGTCACAGTTTGTGGAGAGAAAGAATATATGGTCAGTTGAATTCTTTTAAATATGTCAAAATGGATGGTGAGTTCATTGAAACCCCTTGCCAAACATTTGAGGTAATACCTCCGACAATTGTAGTTGCTAAAGCTACTATTCTCGAGGTCTCTAAAAACCCACCAAGAATGAATTCCTTGAAAGATTCGAAGGCTTTGGTAGAAGATGGAGGTTGCGGTATTTGGGGAAAACTTCCCGATATTCCCTACAAGTCCAACAAATTTGGTTTGGGTTTCACATCAAAGGCTCAGAAAGAGGTTCGACATGTTCGTGCTGGAGGACCACCTTTCTGTATTAGCAACAATGAAGTCAATGCTCTGGAAGACACTATGTTGTACCCCAAAATTCGACCTCTTATTTCTCAAAGGATCATCCGGGACCCTCAGGTTTGCTTCCATCCAATTCCAAGCCTTGAATTTCAAATTTTCCAAGAAAGTCACTCACAAGGGCAAATTGGTCATTTGCACAATGAAAAGTCAAACTTTGACTTTTGGGTCTAAATCAAGTTTCAAGAATCATATTTCACCAAGACATGTTGAAATATGAAGTTTGTTTCATCAAGAAATTCAAAAGTCAAAATTACTTTGGAAAAGTCAAAATTCTAAATACTTAGAATTTTTCTAAGTGTTTAAGAAATATGACAAGCTCAGAACTTCTGGCCAGATTATCACCATGATGCAAGCTGATTCTAGAAGAACTTATAACTCAAGAATTTTAGATCTCAATGAGACCTAAAACACTGCAAAACATAACTTCCTCTAGAAATGTTGGGATTTCAAGTTATACATCCTCAAAGTCACGTCCCTGAAACTTAAACACTTAGTAAATTCTGAGCATTTTCAAATCAGAATTTGTTTACAACTTCTGGGCCAGTTTTCACATAGGTTCAGTCAGAAGTTGCAAGAGTAATTCAAAGAGGGCTTACAAAGCATGTCATAAGCTTTCTGGAAAGTCGGAGAACTCACTCAAAACATGCTGGAGCAAAGAGATTCAAGGATCAGAGGTTGGATGTTTGTTCTAAGTTGCACTAATGCTGAAATTCTGACCCATAATTAAGCTATGATGCATAATCTCATATTGCAGGATTTCTGGTTTGATAAATCTCATCATAATTTAATGCTCACAACCACTTTTGAGTTTTTATCCAAAGGATTTCCCCACGTGTGGCATAGAAGTACATTGTTGTCCTTGAAAAAGCAAACTTTTGTACAAGAGTATGTTGGGCCCATGCTTTGCTTTTTCTTCTGAGGGTACTTTTCCTTAATTCATGCTTACAATTCCAGCTTAGGCACGGCTAAAAGCTACTAACCACCATACTTGTTTAACTTGCTTCAAGAACAAGCCAGCACACTAGCATGATGGTGGTACTTTTGACTTCTCCAAGATACAAAGTTCTTGCCTATAAATTGAACTTAATTTGCAAATGTGAAGGGGCCGATCAAAAAACTGAAAAGAAAATGCTTTGAAACCTTGCTAAAAAGTCCAGGAATCCGAAACTGCAAACACAAATATAAAACCTGCTAGTTTTTTATTCTTACATTCAAACTTCAATTTCCCTCAAGTCTTTCTTGACCAAATCATCCATACAGCTTCTGGAATACATTCAGAAGCCATCCTAACATCTGTTTTCAGACTGTAACACGTTCTCCATCAATCTCTCCCTCAAAAGTCAGAACTTTGCTTCCTGGCTGTTCCAGAATTTTCCAGCCATTCTTAACCCAAGTTAAAGGTTGTTCCAGTCTGCCGAGCACGTGAGGAAGCTGATCAGAACATTACAAGAAGTAAAAACCAGGCTCCAGTTCACAAGATCTTCTCCAGCTACAAGGTAAGCTTCTGCTGACTCTTATCATATCACTTAGGCATTGTTAAACTTGCATGTGCAAAATACAATGTAGGCATCCAGATTCTGATGCTGTACATATTCCGAGGTTTCATGTATTTGTCTGCCTAAGTAGGGAGAATATCAGTTCATAACTTCTTAAGGAAACTAGGATTAGCATATACATGTTTGTTTCTTATTTACAGTCTTGACATTTTTTTATGTTTCTGAAACCATGATGGAAACCTGCCATAATTGCTATGTTTGTGTTTTCTGTTCTGTTGAGAAATAACTAAGTTTCAGATGTTCTGATTAGCATGAAGAAAGAGATGGAATTTATCATCAGAGTTAACTTTGTAATACATCTTTATGCTTTTGCTTCTAATACTGGATGTACAGCCACCCCCGTGGTAGAAAGCGAGCGGATAAGACATTAGTACTAAGGGTCTTGGGTTCTAACCCCAGAAGTATCTTTTTAGGTTCATTTGTTGACATTTTTACCCATTTATCTGTCAGACAATACTCCTAGATCATAACTTCTAGATGTCCTCACCCAACAACATTACCATCTCACTCTCTCAAGCAACCAAAATTTCTGACTTGCTAGTGATATATGAACTTCTAGGTTCCCAGCTACACTATAGCTTTTGAACCCCTTCAACAATCATAACTTCTAGGTTTTCATTTATTCCCAGCAACCTCAGAACTTGGTGTACCCAGGCCCAGGACTTCCGACCCTCTACTTTCCTACTAACATTTTCTCTCTTGCAGCATATCAGAGTCAGAACTTCTGTTCCTTCTCGTTTCAGCAATGTGCTGATTCTGACTCCTTTTTCTCTTATTTATCTTATTTTAGCTTTTATTAACCAAAAACACCAAAAATATTTCATATTCACATGTTTTATTTTATTTCTTTTAGAACAAAAATATCAAAATATTTTCTTAAGTAAACTTATTTCTTTACTTAAACAAAACAAGTCCATTTTACATTTCTTGTGTATTATTTCAATATGGTTGTAATAGATAATTAGGACTTTAATTTCTTGCAATCCCCATTTGTAAATTTGTACACCCCATCCCCTTAATGATGTAATAGTGTAGGACTTTACTTTTCCGCACTTTTATTGCTTTCATATATTGTTAGTAATTAGGGTGTGTATGGCAAGACATAAAATTGACAAATAGATAACCCTAATCAAGACTGAATGCATGCAATCAAATACACTTTTCACACATGCACCCCTTAGGGTAATCTCATTTGTTGCCTATCAAAAAATAGTCATGTCCCTCGAACATGGGCGTTTTAGAAAAGACCCTCGATAAAAGATCATAGTCCCTCGATGACCCTCGATGTTGACTTCGGTAAAAGATCATAGTCCCTCGATGACCCTCGATGTTGCCTTCGATAAACGATCTAGTCCCTAAACGATATTGCTAAAACGTCCCATAGGTTGCCTTCTATGACTATACAAAATGTCCAGTGCCCGTCCCCTCACATCCAACGATGGGGCTTCTTACCAAAACAATAGTAAGATAGCAACATCTAAAGGAGGATGAAAAGAACATTTAAGACCTTTTTGAGTAGGTATATTCACTCCTAGTTGCTCGCTTGCTCACAACAAAAACATTTTATATACACCAACACTCATTTGAAACATTTTCAAAAGACAAACACTTTGTACGCATTCTTATAGAAATGAGAGTCATTACAAAGAAGACACATTTTCAAAATCTCTTTCAAAAACACATTCCACAAAACACCTCCTTGAACTATTTTCTAAACAACACTTTGTACGCGTTCTTATAGAAACGAGAACCATTACAAAGATATTTTCAAAATACTTTTAAAAACCACACCACAAGCACACACCCAAATGAAAGCAAGTGATCTAGCAATCAACTAAGAGCCTGTAGATAACTACGTATGAAAAGGGTGCTAATAACTTCCCTTTTTATAATCTACCCCCCGAACTCAAGAAATAATCTCAAAGGTTTTTCCTATTCTTTTCAGCCTTTCCTTTTGGATAAAAGAAAAGTCGGTGGCGACTCTTGCTAACCGCAACAATTGCGATCAAACGCAAAACAACCAAGTCAGTTCTCCCACCGTATCATAGAACTGGTGACTCTGTTGGGGAGATGATTGCCTTAAAAGTGGGGTTACCTTAGGGCTAGATCACATTTACTTTCTTTCCTTGTTTAACTTGCTTGCTTTACATTTTTGGTTCCTCGTTTGGGCTTGCTTTGATCCTCCACCCAGATTTGGGACACCTTTTTAGGTAAGTAGCATCAGATTATGGAAACTGTACAACATAGACCGATATGGTTGAAACAATGGCTACATTAGTGTCATGCATTTGTGGGTACCAATATCCATTGTATTGAATCAAGGAGAATATGGGGCCGCTGAGTGGCGTCATGAAGCACTAACTGACTTTAGAACCCTAATTGAACAAACTAGGCCATTAGGATGTAGTGAGATAACTGGTTTCGGTGGAAAGCTGAAAATTGGTTGATACTAGATACTACACTCATTGAGACTAGACTTTTAGGATATCTCGGCCGCAAGAAAAGATTGATTGTGCTAAGACAATACCTGAAAGAAAAGTCGGTGATATTGAGACCTTTTAGAACTCGACTACTATTACTAGGACAAGTTTGAGCCAACTAAACTTCAAGAGGGTACTTACCTACAAACTCCATGCAAGCATAAGCCTAAGGACTTATTTTTGCCTTGTGTGTATATGCTCACTTGTACATAACATCATAAACATCATAACATCATATTCATTCTCACTAACCATTTCAAGGATTTAGGAATTTATCTTTGTTTTTGTTTTGTAGGCCATGAACTCTGTCCTAAGAAACACTATCCGAATTAGCTTCGTGAAAGCACACCCTTAGCTCCAAGAGCTAGCATCAAGGGTGCCTGGAGATTCTCCTTTTACCAAGAAATATGGACGACTCCTCAGTTTAGCTACCTCAAATTTCCACGAGGAAATGATGTGTGTGCTCTTCCAATTCTTTGATCACATACATCATTGCTTCACCTTTCTTGACTATCAGTTGGTACCTACACTAGAAGAGTTCTCTCTACTATTAGGAGTGCCCGTGCTTGATCAGATACCGTTCACCGGTCTAGAAGGGATTCCGAAACTTGAGGTCATGGCCGAAGCTCTGCATCTGAAGAGAGCCTACATCATAGCAAATTGGGAGACTACAAGCGAAGTCAAAGGGTTCCTAGCCAAATTTCTATTAGAGAAGGCTCGTTCATTCTGGGAAGATATGGATTTTCAAGCCTTTGAAGACGTCCTGGCTCTTCTCATCTATGGTCTGGTTCTTTTCCCCAACTCGGACCAATTCATAGATGTAAATGCCATCAAAGTCTTTCTCTATCGTAATCCTATACCGATCTTGTTGGGAGACATCTTACATTGCATCCATACCCGCACCATGTAGAAAAGAGGTACTCTTTTGTGTTGTATTCCCATACTCTCCAAGTGGTTCATTTCACACCTACCTCGATCAACATTGATGAACGATAAAGATTGACATGGTCTCAAAGGATGATGTCCCTCACCCACTCTGATATTCATTGGTGTTCAAGATACTTGGATGATACTTCTATCATCGATCGTTATGGGGAATTCCCTAACGTCCCTATGCTTGGCGTTAGGGGAGGTATCACTTACAACCCTTGCTTAGCTTTACGACAGTTTGGGTATGCCCGAAGAGATAGTTCTCATGATATGCTCATCTAAGGTTTGGTGTTCGACTACGAAAGTGACGATCAAGGCTACCGTCAGAGGTTTATACAAGCTTGGAGGATGGTAAACAAGGTGGATAGTAGGACTTTGGGACACAAAAATTCCATTCCCCTTGAACCTTACCTTAGGTGGGTGCGAGCTCGTGCTCAGAGTCTCGTAATGCCTTACCCTTTTATCGTCCCTATTATCATAGAGCCTGTTGTTGAAGAAGATGTCTCATACACTGTCCTTCATCCCAACATGCCTACCTCTCTCGAAGACTTACAAACGGATTGGATTCAACTTAAAGAAGAACGAGACACTTTCGAGGCCCGATTCTACGCTAGTGAGAAGAAGGTTCTGGAACTCACCAAGCAACTTCATGAAGAGTGGAGTCTGAACTCCTACATCGCACCAAAGAGGATGCACTCAACTATTTTGTCTTAGGAGTTTTTGTATTTTATTTCTTTCATTGTAAGCCCGAAGAGGCATGATGTACTCAAACTTGGATTTATTAATATACCGTGTGTTCCTTTTTGTCTAAAGAAAATTTAAGTCCCTAATTTCCTTGAAATCTTTTGCATATGCATCTTCATTCATCATAACACAAACAACTTCCTTACAACAGGTCTCCTTATCTTTCTACTGTTTATTTCAGTGAAATGGATATTGAACAGACAGTAAAAGATCTTCAGGCGCGGAACGTTCAGTTTCAACAAATGTTCTTGACTCTGGCAAAAGGACAAGAGGAGTTAAAAACTCTGCTGATCAAAGAAAAGAAGAAGAAAGCAAAGAAATCCGCCGGTGTTTTAAATCTGGGAAGAAGGTTCCAAGGACCAACCAGATGGACTCTAGACTTCGCAACATCATCAGGTGAAGGGGACAATCAAGAAGGGAAAAACAAGGAAGTGAATGACCATCCAGAATATGAGGAGGAAGAAGAGGTTGATTACTCTGAAGAACAGTACCCTCCAGCTGACAACAAATACAAACAGTTGGAAGATCGCATAAATGCTATGGATATCCAGAGGGTACCCGAATTGGATTTTGAAGAGTTAGGACTTGTCTCAGGGGTTGTCAGACCACATAAATTCAAGGTCCCTACTTTTGCAAAATATGACGGTGTCTCTTGTCCAAAGCTAAATTTAAGGTCATACATCAGACAAATTCAACCCCATACTACCGATAGGGACCTATGGGTACATTTCTTCCAAGAAAGCTTGTCAGGGACACATTTGGATTGGTTCTATCAGTTGGAAGGAACCAATGTTCGCAATTGGGAAGACTTGGTTTCCGCCTTTTACAAACAATACTAGTATAATGCTGATTTGGCTCCAACTCAGATGCAGTTGCAAGGCATGTCCATGGGTGTAGGTGAAGGTTTCAAAACATATGCTAAAAAATGGCAGGATCTCGCGGGAAGAGTCCAACCCCCTCTATCCGACAGGGAATTGGTGGATATGTTCTTAGGCACACTATCTGGCACTTTCTTCAAACACCTAATCGGAAGCTCCTCGGCTGGATTCACCGAATTAATCATGACGTGTGAACGGGTAGAAGCAAGTATAAAAAGTGTAAAAATTCAAAGAGATGCATCCTCAAGAACGATGAAGAAATCATTTGCTGGGAAGAAAGAGGTTGGTGCTGTGTACCATCAAAAGAATCAGGACAGAACTGTACGCCGTCCAACGGTAGGGGCTGTCATGATCTCTAAGCATACACCTACCCAAATAAATATGATGTTGTCTCAAGTATTACCACATTTATTGAGATCTAATATGGTAACCTTGTGGGAAGCTCCGAAGAATACCAACACTGCCTCTCCCCTTTACAACCCAAATGCTAGTTGTGCTTACCATTCAGAAAGTCCAGGTCATGATACAAACGATTGTTGGGCTTTGAAAAACAAGGTGCAAGACCTTCTTGAGGAAAAGGAAATTGAATTTGACACCCCCGAGATCCCTAATGTTATCACTGCTCCTATGCCCAAGCACGGCCGTGCCGTTAACACCATTGAAGATGATGTATTTATTACTATTATTGATGAACTTGTTACTCCTCTCCTGACCGTCAAGAGGGACCTGTTGAAGGATGGTTTATTTCCGGGTTATGGAAAAGGTTGCCACCTCTGTTTATCTTTACCGACTGGTTGTCATTTATTGAAGGCAGGTGTTCAGCACCTGATGGATGACAAAGAGATTTTGTTTGAAAAGACTCCCGTTCCCACCATTTCTTACAAGGATGTTTCAATAATAACCATTTCCGCCAATCCTCCCAGGGTCTCCACCAAAACACCCGTCAGGATTACATCCGTTAAAAAGGTGACTCCACTGATAATTACTATGCCAGGGCCAATCCCATACTCCTCAGATAAAACTGTTCCCTGGAACTATGGGGGTGACGTCTACTACCACGGTGTCAAGCAGGATTGGTTGGATGATGAAGACTCGATTTTTGAGAAGGATGACCCCGAAAATGGCAACATTGTGGGAACCAGCAAAATAACTAAAAGTGGAAGAGTGTTCTCCCCTGTGATTTCTCCTCCGAAAGCTGTTATTGTTCCTGTGATCATTCCTGCTTTTGTTCCTGCTGATACTACTACTACTACAGTTCTTGTGATTATTCCTGCTGACACCCCTATCACCGAGTTGATTGAGACTCAGGGAAAAGACATTTTGGTTGAGCCTGTCCGAATGAAGGCCCGACCAGTATCTATCTCGGAGGCTTCCAAGAAGGAGATGGAAGAAATTTTGAAAATTATAAAGAAAAGCGACTACAATATAGTCGAACAGCTAGGGTAGACCCCTTCAAAGATTTCTATGCTAACTTTATTATTGTGCTCCAAACCTCATGTGAAGGCTTTGGTGAAATTTCTTAAAACTGCCCATGTGCCACAGGAAACCTCTACTGACCAATTCTAAGATCGTGTGGCTAGTCTGACAGCAGATAACGATTTTGGATTTTCTGACGCTGATCTGACACCTAGAGGGAGGAAACACAATGATGCATTACATGTTTCTGTCGAATGTCAGGGAACTATTTTAGCCCATGTCCTTGTAGATACTGGTTCATCATTGAACGTGCTGCCTAAGAAGGCTCTGGATAGACTAGACTGTGAAGGTTTGACCTTAAAACCCAATAACATAGTGGTAAGGGCCTTTGATGGTTCGAAGAGAATGGTGCACGAGGAGGTGGACATCCCCATCAAAATTGGTTCTCAGACATTTGATTCAACTTTCTACATAATGGATATCCGCCCTTCCTATTCCTGTCTGTTAGGCCGACCTTGGGTCCATGGCGCTGGTGTCGTCACCTCTACGTTGCATCAGATATTGAAATACACAATCAAGGGAAAGATCATCACTATTCACGGGGAGGAGGAATATATGGTCAGTCACCTGAACTCTTTCAGCTACATGGAAATGGATGGTGAGTTCATCGAAACTCCGTGTCAGCATTTCGAGGAGGTCCCACAAACTGTTGAGACAACCAAGACTGCTACCAAAACTCCAAGAGCTACCAGAACACCATTGAAAATGGCCTCGTTGAAGGATGCTAGAGCAACAATTGAAGAAGGTGAATGCACTATCTGGGGTCAACTCCCGAATATTCCTTACAAATCTAATAAATTTGGTTTGGGCTTCACCTCGGAGGCACAAAAGGTTGTTTGACGAACTAGCACCGGGGGGCCACTTTTGCGTATCAACAATCAGGGAGTCTACGCGGTGGAATACAATGACAATAACTATGACATGGACGAGTGGATCTCCCCAAACGTCAACGGAGGACTCAACAACTGGGAAGCCAAGGAATTTGTCCCTAATACTTTTCTTCAAGAGTAATTCTCTTTCAATTTTCGTCATATTTTTTATAATTAAACAATTTAGATTTTAAAACCTTGTGTCTTACCCGAGGCACAACGGTCCATTTGTGAGGGTTGTTACTTAATCTTCATATGTCATGAATAAGTCATGGACGTTTTTGCATGCAAATTTTTATGCTCATTGTTTTTATCTTTTTAACTTTTATCGTTTTTCAAAGATAGCTATGCTCTTACACACACTAACATATCAAAATGCAGATCCACATCCACTCAGGATCCCATGGGTAACGAATCGTCTATGGCCTATCATGACTTTGAAAATCCAATCTACCAGGCCAAAGATGGAGGTGAGGAAGATTATGAGGTACGAGGGAAAGTAGCCAGGTTATTGCAATAAGAAGAAAGGACCATACAACCCCACAAAGAGCCAGTGGAAACAATTAACTTAGGTACTGAAGATGACAAAAAGAGGTCAAGGTAGGTGCCAACCTGGAGCCTAGTGTCAAGAAGCATTTAGCTCAGTTACTACATGACTTTGTTGAGGTCTTTGCTTGGTTATATGAATACATGCCAAGGCTCGACACTGACATCATGGTCCATTGTCTGCCGACAAAAGAAGACTGCCCTCCGGTAAAACAAAAAGTTCGTCGCATGAGGCCAAAAATGTCATAGAAAATTAAGACCGAAGTCATGAAGCAGTTTAGCGCCGGATTCTTAGTTATCACCTCGTACCGACAATGGGTCGCCAATGTTATTCCAGTGCCTAAAAAGGATGGTAAGGTACGCATGTGTGTAGACTACAGAGATCTGAATAGGGCAAGCCCTAAGGATGACTTCCCTCTTCTACACATCGATATTATGGTTGATAACACCACACAACATAAAGTATTTTCTTTCATGGACGGTTTCTCCGGATACAACTAGATCAAAATGGCACCTGAGGACATTGAAAAAACGACCTTCGTCACACAGTGGGGTACTTTCTGTTCCAAGGTTATGCGATTCGGGTTGAAGAATGCAGGGGCGACCTATCAGCATTGTTGTACACCAATTTTCCCCCCTAAGATCCCTTCATCATACCATGTTGATTCCATCACAACAAGATCACATTAGGATTCTTGGTTCCCCTCCTTATATTTAGCTTTGCTCTTTGAGGAATCACCAAGCACCTTGACTTGTGTCCTTTTGTGATCATGAATATTTTTGTCTTGATTTCTTCTTTTAATTAATAAAATACAATGTTGGCTTGTCTTGCTTGTTATCCATGTAGGTAAAGGCAATACGATTCAGCAAGTTTCTCCATGGGTTCATGAGTTTATTTCCATGCCCTAGTTAATAAACTTGAGAAGTTCAAACCTCACCATTGAATTTTTAGAAGGAATGGCATGGCAAGGTTCACCAAATTTCAAGGTTATAAAATTTGGTTCAAAAGCTCAAGGGATTGATTGGAGAAGTTGGCTTGCTTGGACAAGGCTTTGTTCCCATTGGCCACAAATGCATATTTCTCTCAATTCTCAAGATATGGTAGTGGTTGTGGTTGCTATGAGTTCTCATTATCATCCTTAACAACTTATATTTACAAAGCATTTGTGTTGGTATAAGAAGTTTGTTCAAAATTGTTATAGTTCCTCAAGGCATGTTTCTTGATCTAAGAGCTAGGTTTTTGAACTTCAAAGGAGTATATCTTGCTCATCTTTTGGTATTTTTGAGTGATTCCAAAGACACACTTCTCTTAAAAGCGTTATCAATAAATCACTTCAAAAGTTCGAAGGAGTTTTCATGTGGATGAAACTTGATGAAGAAGAAAGATTACAAGTCCTCCAAATGCATCCCCAATTTTCCATGTGTGACTTCAAATGATCATAACTTGGTCAATTTTTATCACCTTGAGCCCATTCATTTTCCACAATGATCTTGAGGATGTGAACTTTATTCCTTCTTTTATGTGCAAAGTGAGAAAATGGATGGAAGTTTCCTTAAGGATACAAAAGATTATAGGTTATTTAATGATTTTTTTCCAACTTCAACAATTCATAACTCTCACAATTTTTGGAGATTTTGAATGGGTCAAGTTTCAAAATGTCATTAAAGAGGTCTATTTCATGCCATCTTTTTTGGTCAAGAGAAAATTCCAAGAGGAAAACCATGTTTGGATGCAAAACATTATATGTCACTTTTGAAGAAAAATTTGAAATATTTCTAAGTATGGAAAGTCAACCTTTTTTCTCCAACTTTGACTCGATGCAACTTTCAGCTCAAGCATCCATTTGATCCCATTCTTTTTCCATTGCAAAGCTTGTAACCTCATCTTTCTAAAGCATCAAGAATCATGCCATAAGACCCCTTGAGTTGAGAATGTCGTTGGTCAGAAGTTGATAATTTGAAACTGAATTTTTCACCAAGTCAGAAGTTTGAAATCCTTGATTTGGATTTTAAACACTTTATTTCCACGTGTTTATTCCTCTAAACATGTTTAATTAAGTTCCAGAAGTGATTAGCATAGCAAAACGCGCGTTTTGGATGAGTTTTGATCAAATTAGAAGTCACACTTTTCTTGTTTGCAACTTCACACGATTTCCCTCCAAACTTCATCATTTCACACGCTTGGACATTCCATTTGAATCCCTATAAATAGATGGTAATTCCCCATTCATTTCATCAAGTTGGATAGCCAGAATCACCCTGCCAAACTTGTTCTATAACTCAAAATTCAGCAACTCCGAAATCCATTCTCAAGCCTTTTTCAATCCAATTTTTCCATCAATTCACCTTCCTTGATCTTCCCTGAAGCTAATCATATAATTACATTCAAGAATTGTGCCCTATATTGCTCCATAGAAGTCCAGTTTCAGAGCTCTGCAACTCAATTTCAATAGGTAGATTCCTTCATCAATTCTTCAAAATTTTGATATCATTGTGATGCTCCCATTTCCATGGTTCTAGTCGCAACAATTGCTTTTTACTGGAAACACGTTTTGACCATGAAATTTCAAATCCCTTTTCAAAACATTCCTTCCAAATTGCTTGAGCTACAATTTATATAAATTTGGCGCGAGGGTGTGGTTGTCTTCGTCTTGATGAGACGAAGCGAATGGCATAGGTCTGAGCTTCTGATTTTACAGTTTGAGAGACCTGTAATTCACGTTGGCAAGAGGTTGAAGATGACCTACATGTCATCTTCTAACCAATGATGGCATGCCACTTGTTTTTTTTGAAATCTGATTTTACTTTTTGATTATATGCTTTATTCACTAATGATCATGATATGCACAACGCGCCAAATCCCTTGGATTTGATTACTAACGCATTTTGACTCTCATCCAATGGTCCATATATTTTTGACTTTTATTTTCTTTTCTGATTTTTATATTTAATTATTTTAAACTTCAAAAAATCATAGAAAATTCATTTTAAGTCCAAAAAATCTGAAACAATTATGAAAAATATTTTTGATTATTCCCTTTCTGATTTTTTTTTCATAATTTAATTTGTGTTTTGGGATTTTCTACAAATTTTTACTTTATTTGAATTATTTTAAATGTTTAAAAATACTTTTATGCATTTTTAAATTCTGAAAAAATTATGGAATGATCCAATGATATTGTGACAAATTTTGGTGACCTCACTTATTTTTTACTTCTGACTTTGGTATTTTTTATCATTTTTAGTTTATTTTACTCATTTCTTTTAATTTTAAAAATAGTTTCCGACTTTAAAAAATTACCAAAAAATTTATGAGATCATTTGAGTCTTTTTCTGATTTTTCTATGGACTTACTTTTTATTTCTTGATCAATTTGAACATAGTTGATATTTTTCTCTTTTATTTTTATTTTAAAACCTTTTTTAAACCTTTTTTTTGTATATATTAAATGTAATATTATTTTGTGACTATTTTTTGGCTGATCTTGGGTTAAATTTTTGATCATGAACTTTATTAACATCATTGGATCTATGGTGTTGAGTCTAACTCCATAAAAAATGGATGAATGATTTTAATAATAGTTTGATTAAATTTAATTCATAAGTGGTTTGTGTATTCTCTCTAACCCCTCTTCATCTCATCCCTTTTCTTATTGAACTAAGTGTTATTGGAGCATGATCTCTATATCACGTCTCAAAACAAATGGTGCATAGATTGCTATTGATCGACCTCAAAATAGGTGCGACTTCTATATAAGTCCACTTACGATTACTTAACATAGCGCTAAATTTTGTCTTGATTCGAATAAATGATCATTCATGACCCAAACTTATGTTTGCAAGCCCAAGTATGTTAATTTGATCTCTTTGATCCAATAACCTTGAGATTCATTGTGTGGAGGCTTTGGTTCTACCAATCCTCTAATGGATCTACAACACCTTTGGTCAACGCGGATCACTTAAACAACATTGATCATTAAATGGTACTCATGAGGATTCCAAATGGATGTTATACTTGACAAAAAGAAAATGCAACTTGTTGTGTGGAGGCTTTAGTTCTACCAATCCTCTAATGAGTTCCAAATGCAAGTTTCAAGATGATTATCCAACTAACCACTAATCACTAATAACTAACTTTATTCTTTATTTTTATTATATGCCCCTTTATTTTTATGCACTACTTACTTTTAGCATTTACATTTCATGCCATTTTCATCTTTGCTCATTTGAGTATTTACTTTCTTGTCATTTTATTTTTTGCTCACTTGAGCTTTACTTTTTTTCTTCTTCAAAACACCTAATAATCAACATAAACCCTAAAAATATTTAATGATACTTGGACTATTTGGTTACTATCCTTAGCATTATGGAGCATTGGACTTTTTGGACTTAGGATTAGAAACCTTGGCCTATGATTGGAGACCTTGTGATCTTATTTGATTATTTTGTCTGGAGCTCTTGAGGTTTACCTCAAGGCATTGGGTTATTTGTTTGTTTTGTGTGCAGGTTATTATGATTACACCCTTTGTTTGTAATCTGGAATTCACACGTATACAGCTGTTACTCTGCTCAATTTTTGTGAAGACTTAATAGACTTGAAGCTTGGTTCTTTCAAGAGGTCTAGTATCATTTCTTGTTTGGTTTCAATCCAAAGAATGAGAATTCTATCTTGGCCCATAGTATCAAGTATTGGCTTCTTGTTGGTTAGATGGTTCATATACTTAGCTTTTACCTTATGCTTTAGGATAGTCCCTTCTTCTCCTCCCATCTTCTTTAATTTCAAAAATCTTCTCCCGCCTTTTGAAAACTCTTCATGTTTTAAACTTGAACCACTTTCATAATAAACTTGGACTTAGGTCCATGCATTTTTAAAACATTTTCATAAATAAACTTCAATAAATTTAATAATACATTGACATTTTTTTGTGAGAAGACTAAAAGTCAATCAATCTCATTTAAAACCATTTTACCACTTTGGCTTTTATCTTTAAACTTTTCACAAAAAGATTGGACTTTTGTCAATCCTTGTAGTGATACAAACAACTATAATTCTACAATATGTAGTGAAGAGAGATATTTTCCACTTTGGTGTTGAGTGAGGCATTGTTGATTTTAAAATCCAAGCCATATCCTCCATTTTGAGATGATGCAAATTCTCCTTTCTCATAATTGTGGGTAGTAAGTGTGTTTTCCACACGAACAATGACAATGATGTCTTATCTCATAAAATTAACCAACACACTTGTGTTTTAAATTTTTTTTAAAGAGGAACTACGTGTACCCTGATCCCCTATTGCACGGAAGGTGGTACGTAGGCACTAAAGGTTCGCAACCGTGGCGGGTGCAAAAATCATAAAAAATATATTTCTTTTCTCACCTCCACCATCTATTTTACATACAACATTTTTATAGCCAAAATATACAGATTTTACAAAGTGGTTCCTGCGGAGTACCGTAGATGTTTAGGGTGCTAATACCTTCCCTTTGCATAACCAACCCCCTTACATTGAATCTTTCCCCACTCTTTTGGGTTATTCTCTCTTTTCCCATTCCTTTGGAAACAATAAAGCGCGGCGGAAATTTTATTTTGATTTGTACAAGTCTAGTCAATCCAATGGCTTAGTCTTAAACATTCCTACCGCTACAGAAAAATGGCGACTTCACTGGGGACAGATTGACCTCTTGCTGGTCCATCCCTAAGTGGGTTGAACCTATCTTTGCCTATATCTGTATATGCGTTATTGTTATTTACGTGTTATATTATTTGTTGTATATATGTTTATCTGGATTTTCCTGGTTTTCAGGGTGCTTGGTCATTACTTATAAGTCCTCTACCCCGACTTGGGAAAACTTTAAGATAGGACGGGCGGTATAGTCATGTTAACTTTGAGGGAGTAATCCCAAAAAAAGAGGCATGAGATCTCCCACTCAGTGGAGGCCCCTTTGACTATAGTGTCGTTTACCGAGTAATCAGGAAGGCATACTGCTTTCGACCTTGGAGCTTACTGAAACCGAGGACCGTAGAATACCAAACCCATCTTGTCCTTTTAGGTGTAGCGCGGAAGTTATGACGGAGTAATCCGGAAATAGTTGTCACACGATACTACGCTTGAATAAGTTTTTCTTACGAATATTACTAATTACCGAGATAGTAGAGAAGTTGGTAATATCCAAAGGAAGGATGTAGACTCTGGGAACCTCTAGAACCTTGTTCGTCAGGTGATAACTTTTAGACCAACACATTATGAGTAGTACCTTCGACCTCATGCTCGTGATGTTGAACCTATGAACCCTATATGTGTGATCTTGTGTGTGATTGCTGCATCATGCATCCATGCACTCATAAGCATCTTTTGAAGAGATCTTATTTTAAGGGATTTAAAAAGTTGACCATTTGTGAATATCTCAGGTACCTTTTAACCATGGATTCTGGAAAGAGAAAGATCGGGAAATACAGTTTCAAAGATCCCAAGAAAGATGAGTTGGTTAGTCTAATTCCCGAGATCGAGTGTTCTGCAGACTTTCGGAAGAAGTATGGATCCATCATTCCTCTCATGAAGCTGAAGATGAAGGAGAGTATTCTCTCGACCTTGGTCCAGTTCTATAATCCGATGTATCATTACTTTACTTTTCTCGACTATCAGTTGATGCCTATGTTGGAGGAGTATTCTTATCTATTGGATTTACCTGTTACCGATCGTGTTCCTTTTAGTGGTTTGGAGGGTGAGCCAAAACCACATGAGATTTCTGCTTTGATTCACCTGGGGAAGTCTTGGGTGGAAGCCCATATGAATACTAAAGGAGAGATTAGAGGATTACCAGCTCAGTTCTTATTGGAGAAAGCTCGTTACTTTGCCAGGATGAAGAGTACAGTCGCTTTTGAGGCCATCTTTTCTCTACTTGCTTACGGGTTGTTCTTATTTCCTAATATGGACAAGTTTGTTGATGTTCATGCTATCAGGATCTTCATGATTGGGAACCTAGTTCCTATATTGTTGGGTGATGCTTATTACTCTATTCATCTTCAGAATTCTTATCATGAGGGGATGATTATCTGTTGCACGCCCCTGTTGTACAGGTTGTCTATCTCTCATATGCTTCAGTCTGATGCTTTTTGGGATGTAAAGAAGGAACCCTGTTGGGCTCCTAAGATCATGGCACTTACTCACTCGGATATTGATTGGTATCATCGAGCTTATCAGGATATAGATATTATTGACATTTATGGTAGTTTCCCCAATGTACCTCTTCTTGGTACAAAGGGAGGAATTAACTATAACCCTGTTATTGCACGATGACAACTTGGTTATCCGATGAGGGATAAACCAAATAGTATTCATTTGAGTAGTTTCTTTCTGAAGAAGGGAGTAGACCGTAGGGAAGCTAGGGAGCATATTGCTAAGGCCTGGCGTCACATTCATAAGAAGAGTAGGAAGGATTTGGGACCTAGGGGTGCTGTTTCTTTGGAGCCATATTGTTGCACCCTAAAATTTGCCCTCCTAATTTCTTCTATCTGGCTTAGACTCTCGCATTCATCTGTATATATTCCATTAGGCCATTAACATACATTTGCATTCAATAAAGCGCCTGAGTTTCAAAAGATCAGCAGTTAGGGAGCTAGGATAGCTGAGTTGAGGTGTATGGGTTGAATAAGTATGATTATTCAGGGTCTTCCTGGTGTACAAGACTTTGGAATTAGGGTTTTGGAGCATGCTCATTTTAGGACTTCTTCTCCATCCAGTTCCATCAGTTCTAGAGTTTAGGGTTTGTTTCCCTACGTCAGGCCAAAGAATCAGGGTTTCTATTCGTTGATAAATGTTCAGTAATTGAAGATCAGCGGAAATAAAGTTTCATGTTAATCTTGATCATATTCTTTCATTATCATTTATGTCCATCTTTGATGATTTAAGGTCGTCAATTAGGGAAGGACTTTGTCAAGATAAGAGAATTGCGGATTGAATCGTGGAATATGAGTCATAATATAAAAGGTGAGGTTATGAATTCTTTAGGATCGAGATCTTATTAAATTTTCAAATTACTTATCATACAAGTTGATTTGGATTCAAGATTGAAGTTTAGATTTAAGATTCAAATTTGAGTCGAATTTGCTATTGTGAATTACCCATCACAGTGACTACTTAATGCCATGAGTTCATAATCTGCAAGTATGGATTGCTTGGAGTTACAAAAGCAAAGTTCATCATGATTCGAGGTTCAAGGAATTCAACTTATTCATGCATTTTGATTTTGAATATCACAAGCTCATTCAAGATTCAATTCACTCATCCAAGTTCAAATTCCAAGTTTAACATTCATTATTCAAGTTTCACAATGTCTAAACGTTATACAAAACCATAAATCCAATCTACAAAACCATGACCATCATGTCTAAACATCATACAAAAACACTACACAAACTTTTGTTCTAAGCCTAAAATCTTAATAGCCTAACATCTTCATGTTTCCATGTTCGTGCCAAGTAACCATCTTCAAAATCCTCTTTTCGCTTAGCCCAAACTACAAACAATTTTGCCTCGGTATTTCTTCAGGCCATATTCAATCTCTCATTACCATCTTCTTAAATTTTCCTTGAACTCCAATTTTAAGCCTTCTTCTAATTGTAAGTTATACCCTGTCAATTAACCAAGAAGTTTTGCATAACAATAATTCACTTGCAGACAAACTGGTTTCCAAATTAATCATGAAGCAAAGTGGTTAAATTGGTTCATACCTGTTTCGATCTATGGCAAAGATAATCCAACTGTACCTATGCCATTATAAACCTGTAGTTAGAAAATTTATAAAAATGGGAATTAAAAGTGTCAGTACAAAAGCAATTTGCAAGTGCTCAGGTTTCATATGAGACATCCCTCATGCATTCATCCAAGTTTAACGATGCTGGCTCCGGTGACTTCCTCATATGTGATGAAGCTCACAGACTGAAAAAATGATATAGCAATGACAAATTGAGCATTGGTTACTCACCCACACAAGCATAGGGTCTTGTTGTCAGGAACTCCTTTGCAGATTGACTTATAAGATTTCTTTGCAGTGGTTAACTTCATTGATCCCAGAGTATTGGGACCAATCACGCATTTTCGATGTTATTTTGAGGCGTCAATAATCTGATATAGAACCTACTGCTACTGCAGAAGGGAAGAAACTCGGTGCCGAATGTACTGTAGAATTAAGTGCCAAAATTAATCAGTTCATACTTAAGGCAGACAAATGTGTTATTATCCGATCATTCAACCATCGAAGGTAGTCGAAGTTGTCTGCTGCAGGTTGACTCTGCTACAGTCAGATCTGTATAAACATTTATACGTCCCAAAGTTATTAAGCAGGTGATGAATTAAGAAGTGAAGAAAATAAATATTTTGAGATCTAAAAAGTTATGTAATCATCCAAAGCTCATCTATGATACCATACAAAGTGGGAGTCCAGGAACTTCAGGTTTGAAATCTGCGTTTAATTCTTCCCTCCAAATATGTCATGTTGAAGGGCTGGATCCTGGACAGGAGAACATGGAGGCTGGGTTGAGCTTTCTGGTAAAATGCAAGTCTTGGCAAGATTACTTGCTCAATCATGTCAGAGAACAGATGATCGCATCTATGTTCAGACTCTTGATCTTTTCGCTCAATGGCGTCGAGAACAAAGGTACCCTCATTTGAGGCTTGATGGTGCTACATCTATCAGAAAAAGATATCAGCAGAAGAAAAATTAGACATCAGAAGTAATAAGCCAACTCAATAAAACAACAGAAATATTAGAAAGTAGAAAATCGAAAAAATAGCTAACTGAATCGCAACAGAATATCCTAACAGAACTCAATCCTCTAATCGTTTCCCAACTAACATCCTGACAGTTAACAAAAATTTTCTAACCAATCTCTAACCAATTTCAGAAAATTCACAATAGAATCTCAACCAAAATTGATAATCCCTAAGCTGTCTCATTAGCTTCTAAACCTTTTTCTAATACTCCTGCAGAAAGGACAGAAAACTTTTAACTAATCTTCCTAAAACAACCTTCCAACCTCTTCCCTAACAGTTTCCAACCTCACAACAAACAAATTAAAAAATTAATTGACTATAACAGAAAAAACCTCCAGATAGAACTCCAACTAACTTTTAACGGTTTTTCTAACTATTTGCAACCAATGCTAACTGCTTTTTATACTTCCTAACTTCTCCAAGCAGTAGGGCTGATAGAAAAAACCAGAAACAGAAAATATCATTCTCTAACCATCATACCACTTCCTAATTGTCATAACCCCTCTCACCCCTTCCTAACAGTACTCAAATTCATAACTAACTCCAAACCAAGTCTTAACTAACTTTTCTAAAAAAGAAACTAACGGAGCTGATAAAGCTCCCTAACCAAATCTCTAAACAGAAAAAAAAACTAAACGAAATCATAACCGCCAGGGCCTATTTAGTTCTCTCTAATCTCTAACAAAATTTCTAACCAACTTTTAACAAAATCACAGCTACTAAAAGCTGTTAACAAAAAGTAGAAGTTTCAAAAAAATCCTACAACCTGTAACTAATCATAACCGAAAAACAGAATTTAGTTCTAACTAACTTCCACCTTCAATCTTTACCCTCCATCTGTTAACTAACTCCTTCTTCATTCCTATAAAATATCCTCCATCGGGCACAGAAGAAAAAAATCGATTTCACTTCCACGCCACTTCCATCTTCCTTCTCAATTCAACCCCCAAATTCCCTCATCCTACTACCTTCTTCCTCTATCCTGCAACCTTCGTTCCTCCATTATCCTTCAGCCTTTGCACACTCTTATTGAAGGCGGAAGATTGAGAGAAAGTAGTAACAGAAAAAAACCAAATCAGAAGGAGAAGATGGAGCAAGAATTGAAAAGCAAAGAATTGAGTGGAGCCCGTTTACCTGCGCTTTGAAGATTGTCTTCTGGATTTCTCGTCTCTTTCACCATATCTAAAACACCGTCGGAGTGTCTCCGACAGGTAAACTTTAATCTTCTCCGTTTCTTTATCATTTTGTTACCATTGCAAAGCGTGAAGCTCAGTGAACCATTCCACTAAGGCTGCTAGATCCGGTTCGTCGCCATTCGGACTGAATTGCTATTTTGTTAGACTAAGGGTTTGTTACGATTAGGTTGATTGAGAAAGGATTAAGGAAAATTGAGTGAAGTCTTGAAAAGATGAGGTGGAGATGGACGTTGTGGTATTGAGATGTTGAGTTTCTAGGCGGTCTGAACAGTGGTGATACGGTGGCGATTTCTAACGAAGAAGAAGAAGACTCTATTGAGGACTTGAAGCGTCACATCATTCCTAACCCCCTTATCTCTTTCCAAACGCACTGTTTCATGGTTTTTTTTTCTTTTAACTTTTCTTAGGTTTTTTATTATTCAATATTAATGAAATTATTATTGAAAAATGATGACATAGTGATGGAGGATGGGCCGGATCCACTTAGACATTTTCCCTTAAAGCCCAATGCAGTCTTTTGGTTGTGTAACTGGATGCTGATACAAAAAAATTGTTCATGGACTCGTGTGCCGGGCCTTAAGGCTTACCTTCTGCTTGGATCAGCGCCTAGATTACTAGGCCAAAGCCCCCTGGATTTCAATTCTCACCCCCTTGATTCTCTTAGTTTCCTTTTATAATTTTTAATGTTTTCTTTCATTTTTTTAATAACCAAAAATACATAATAAAAAATGCTAAAAATATTAGAAGGCATTTTAGAAATTAATTAGGAATATATTTCTTCTTTTGCTAATTTTTTTTAGTCAATTTTAATCATTAGTTTTATTCATTTTATATCATGTATTTTGTTTGCGATTTTTTGAGTATGGATCGTATGCAATACTTTAATACTTGCTACCAATTTCACTTGTTTGAATAGTCTTTCATGATCCCTTAGGATATTTTGGTTCAAATTAAATCTTCGATTTAATTGGACTAAAATTGGACTTTAGGATTCTAAATCCAAGCATGCAAACATTAGGTAGAATTCCCTCAAAATTCTAACTTTAGGTCTAACAATGCATGATAAAAATTAGGTTTAGAAATAGGCTAGTCTCCCTGTGACTTTTATTTTCTTTTGCATCCTAGCATTAAAACAAAAAAACTTCTTTTTCTTGCAAACTTCAAAAACACTTAAAAATTACTGATGAGAATCGTGCCTTTGTTGAACATGGGAAATGATAAACGGGTCTCTTCTCGATCTTATTATTTTTCCATTCTAAGCCTTGGCATGGTTCAAGTCTCAAAGACTCATTTCATAAACAAGTATAGAAATGGTTAATATCTCTCTCTTGATATTAATTAGCTGTTATCCACAAGCAAAAACACCAACCAATACAAACTCTTTTTGCCTCCAGGCCTCTCTTTCAAAACCTTTTCAAAAGAACATGTTAATTCACTTCTGTGTTGACGCGTAAGTCTCCAAAGCTCGAGTTGCGGCAGAAGGCGAAATTAATATTGTTCATTAAAAAATACAAACCAACAAAAACATGTGAGCCGAACTACGGCTGCTCTGATTCCTTAAAAGGGATACGTAGGCATCGGGGTAGGGCCCGAACGAGCACAAATTTTATTTTTCCTACATTCTTTTCTCTTTTCTTTTGCATACATTCTCCCTTTAGCAGTAGTACAAACAGTAAGCATAGATTGAACACACCCATAAGATAGATAACAAGAGTGGATACCGTAGAGTACTACGGGCGTGTGGGGTGCTAATACCTTCCCCTCGCGTAACAGACTCCCTTACCCAATCTCTCAGTCGCAAGACCGTGACTTCTCGCTTCTCAGGTTTTATCGATGTTTACCTTTCCCTTCCCGTGGGATAAAAGGACATTCGATGGCGACTTCATTGTTTGATGATTTCCAGCCGGTTGTTTCACATATCTTCAGTGGGTCCAAACAAGAGTTATTCAGTTGAAGATGTCGTATTCCGGGGAAACACCTATTCCTGATCTATTTGTGAAGACCACTCCTCCCATATTAGATGATCTAGAAGAGTTGCTGCTTTCTTTGGTCAGGATGCAATAGGAAAAGGACGCTTGGAAGAACAAGTGCCAAACTTTAGAGATTTCCTATAGAGAAAACTTGAAGGAGAAAGACGACTTGATTGAGATCCTTGAGAGTCGGGCTGTAGAGACCATGGAGAGGCAAGGGGATTTATTTTCTCCTAAACCTCGGTCAGATGCTATTTGCTCACTTCCTAATTCAGGTGATTGGAAGGAGGTTGTCATCAGATATGCGGAAGAAAACCAGAGGTTGAAGGCTCAGATTTCCAGGCTCACGAGGAAGCGCCAGCGTATAGAGTGATCTCCATCATTTTTTCTTTTCAGGGTTTTAGATTTTATTTTCATCTTGCACTTGGGATCATTGAAACTTGTAATCCATTTTGGAGTTGTTATAATAAAAAAATTTAGTATTTCAAATGCGTTATTACTTTGATATTTGCAATATGTCCATAAATTTTAAATCCCTTGAAATATTAAATAAAATAAAATAAAATCATGTGCATTGCATATCATGCATCATATTGCACATATTTCTTGCATTTTTTATGCATATCCAGGTGTCTTACCAAGCTTCTTTACTTTGTTCAGCAAGCTGACTCACCACTACAACACTCAGGCTAATTTCAGAAAGAAGATGGACAAGTTAGAATAAGAGAATCGCGAGCTGCGCGAGGAGGTTTCTGCTTTGAAGGCCGGCATGGCCAATCTAACTGCTCTGATGGAAGCTCTGGTAGCTGCTCAGAATCAGCCACCGAGTGTCCAACTTCAACCAACAAGGGCAACTACTGAAGCTCCGACTGTTCCCGTATCTGCTACTCCAGCTGTTGTTCAAAATCGCATGCCTCAAGGTTATCCTTGTGGAACGCCAGAGAATTTTTCACCTGAAGGTTTCAATCTTGGTCCTCAAGATACTCCTATTGTTCAGACTATTGTCACTCCTGCACCTTCTATGGTGCATGCTGCTCCTGTTGCACCTCCTTCAGTGAATATGGTTTTGTTTGTTAATGATGATGTGTGTTGTCTTTTCCCTCCACCGAGTGAAGACTTGGGTCTTTATGACAGAATAAATGACTTTCAAGAGCAGTTTGATAAGATGCAAAGAGAGATGAAGGCCCTCAGGAGAAAAGAGCTATTTGGGCAGAATGTGAATGAGTTATGCTTGGTCCCGAATGTTAAGATACCTGCTAAGTTTAAGGTCCCGGAGTTTGGGAAGTACAAGGGAAACAATTGCCCTCGTGCTCATCTGGTGATGTATGTAAGGAGAATGTCTACCCATACTGATGATCAGCGTCTGCTGATTCACTTTTTTTCAGGATAGTTTGACCGGTGTTGCACTGAAGTGGTATATGAGTTTGGACAGTGTTAACATCCATACTTTCAATGATTTAGGAGAAGCGTTCATCAAACAATATAAGTACAACGTGGACATGGCGCCTGACTGTAATCAACTTAGGGCCATGGTTCAGAAAGAAAGGGAATCATTCAAAGAATATGCACAAATATGGCGTGAGGTAGCCGCCCAAGTGATTCCTCTCATGGAAGGAAGGAATCACAACTTGGCCATCCACATATTTATGAATTGCAAGAATGATTCACTATTCAATGTGCTGATTGATAATGGATCCGCTTTGAACGTTATACCGAGAAGCACTCTTATGAAGTTGAAATATCAAGGAACTCCTATGCGCTCGAGTGGAATCATTGTGAAAGCGTTTGATGGATCAAGGAAATATGTTATTGGTGAAGTGGACTTTCCTATTCATATAGGACCACATTTGTTTCAGATAACTTTCCAGGTCATGGATATTGTACCCGCTTATAGTTGTTTTCTAGGAAGGTCGTGGATTCATGAGGCAAGGCCTGTCACTTAAACTTTACACTAGAAACTAAAGTTTGTACGTGAAGGGAAAGTGGTAATCATAAACGGGGAACAAGTATTATTGATATCACATTTGTCCTCTTTCAGCATTGTGGAGGCGGATGAAGCTGCTGTCAGAACTCAGTTCCAAGCCTTATCCATTGACAACATAAGAGGAAATGAGAATTCCATGGTTTCATTTAAAGATGCGCAGCAAGTTGTGCGAAAGGGTCATAGCGAGGTATGGGGAAAGATTATGGATTCACCTGTGAACAAGAACATAGCCGGCTTGGGGTTCTCTTTGAATAATGATAAAGGTAAGAGTATGAAGCCGAAGTCTGCTGTAGGAAAGTATGAAGACATCTTCTGTAGCGGGGGTTATCTTCATCCAACTATTTCCAGGATTAATGCCATTGTAGAAGATTAAGTAGAGCAGGAAATGCCGAATTATGTGACACACGGAGTTAGGGTTCAAAACTGGATCACTATTGATGTTCCCTCTTGCATACATGTTTCAAAGTAATTTTTTTTGTTAATCTTTTTGAAAAGCTTTCACTCTGGCCAAGGTGGAAGTATTAATGTTGTAGGGCTTATCTGTTTGCTGTGACTTTTAAAATCAATAATACAAGTTGTCTTTGTTTCCCAAATTGTGTCTTTATTTTCTGCTTTTTCTTGGAAAATGGTAATCAGAAAAAACCCTTCAAAATAAATAAATAACCGAAATTCGATCTGCATGATCACTTGTTATATGTGTCAGTTTCTAAAAGCAATCATAAATCATATGTGCAGATTAATTAAAAAACCGGTTGAATACAATGACCCTGCACCCTCTCCCAACTTTGAATGTCCTGTGTATGGGGCTGAAGAAGAAGATTATGATGAGATTCCAAAAGAGGTCTCACGGTTGCTTGAGCACGAGGAAAATACCATTCAGCCATATACAGAGCCTTCGGAAGTGATCAATTTGGGTTCAGAAGAAGATCCGAAGGAAGTCAAGATTGGAGCATTGCTGCATCCTGATATGAAGAGCAGGTTGATTGAGCTGTTGAAAGAGTATGTGGATGTTTTTGCTTGGTCTTATCAAGATATGCCTGGTCTAGATACAGATATTGTAGAACACTGTTTTCCATTGAAGCCAGAGTGTCTGCCAATCAAACAGAAATTGAGAAGAACTCATCCAAATATAGCAGTGAAGATTAAAGAGGAGGTTCTAAAGCAGATTAATGCTGGTTTTCTTGTAACGTCGGTGTATCCCTAATGGATTGCCAATATTGTCCCAGTATCGAAAAAAGATGGAAAAGTTCGCATGTGTGTAGATTATAGAGATCTAAATAAAGCTAGTGCAAAAGATGATTTCCATTGCCACACATCGATATGTTAGTGGACATCACAACAAATTCAAAGTATTCTCGTTCATGGACGGATTTTCCGGGTATAATCAAATAAGAATGGCTCTGGAGGATATGGAAAAAACAATGTTTATCACACCCTGGTGAACATTCTGTTACAGAGTGATGCCCTTCGGGTTAAAGAATGCTGGTGCAACGTACCAGAGGGATATGACAACCCTATTACATGATCCGATGCACAAGGAAATCAAAGTATATGTTGATGATATGATTGCCAAATCCCAGACTAAAGAAGGGAATGTAGAAGATTTATTGAAGTTGTTTCAGCGTTTGAGGAACTATCGTCTCCGCTTGAATCCAAATAAATGCACCTTCGATGTTCGATCACGGAAATTGTTGGGTTTCATTGTTAGCCAGAAAGGAATTGAAGTTGACCCTAGTAAAATCAAAGAAATTCAAGAGATACCAGCGCCTAGAACTGAAAATCAAGTCAGAGGGTTCCTCGGGCGTTTGAATTATATTTCCAGATTCATTTCCCACATGACTGCAACATGTGAACCGATCTTTAAGTTACTAAAGAAAGATCAAGGTTGTGTATGGACGGATGACTTCCAAAGAGCATTTGAAAGTATTAAAGAATATCTGCTTGAACCTTCTATCTTGCTCCCTCCTGTCGAAGGAAGATCGTTGATTATGTATCTGACATTGTTAGATAATTCGATGGGTTGTATTCTAGGACAACAGGATGAAACAGGGAAGAAAGAGTTCTCCATTTATTATCTCAGTAAAAATTTCACTGACTGTGAGTCGAGGTATTCCATGTTGGAAAAGACATGTTGTGCTTTGGCCTGGGCGGCAAAGTGTTTGCGGCAGTATATGTTGAATTACACTACTTAGTTGATCTCCAAAATGGATCCAATCAAGTACAATTTTTGAAAAGCCTGCTCTTACTGGGAGAATTGCCCGCTGGCAGATGTTGTTATCTGAATATGATATCGAATCCCACACTCAAAAAGCTATTAAAAGCAGTGTGTTGGTAGATTATCTTGCTCACCAACCAGTAGAGGACCACGAGTCTATAGAATATGAATTCCCGATGAGGATGTGATGTTCCTGAAAGTGAAAAATTGTGATGAACCATTGCCTTAGGAAGGTCATGACCCTGAATCTCGTTGGAGTATGATATTTGATGGAGATGTGAATGCTTATGGTAAAGGAATTGGTGTTGTGATTGTCACTCCACATGGATCGCACATTCCTTTCACCGCAAGGTTAATATTTGATTGTACTAATAATATGGCAGAATATGAGGCTTGCATCATGGGTCTCGAAGAAGCTATTGATCTCAGAATTAAAAATCTAGATGTGTATGGTGATTCAGTTTTGGTAATAAACCAGATTAAAGGGGAATGGGATACTCGTCACCTCGACTTGATCCCTTACAAAGATTATGCTAGAAGGTTTTTACCCTTCTTTAATAAAGTTGAATTCCATCATATTCCAAGAGATGAAAATCAGATGGCGGATGCTCTGGCAACTCTGGTTTCTATGTACCAAGTGAATACTTGGAATGATATACCTCAAATTATGGTTCGGCGACTGGATATGCCCGCTCATGTGTTTACAACAGAGGAGGTAGCAGATGAAAAACCTTGGTATCATGACATCAAGCATTTTCTTCAGACTCAGGAATACTCGATCGGTGCATCGAAGAAGGATAGAAAGACATTGAGAAGATTGGCTGGCAGTTTCTTCCTCAGTGAAAATGTGTTGTATAAAAGAAATTATGACATGGTCTTGCTCAGATGCATGGATAGACACGAAGCAGGCATGTTGATGCATGAGTTTCATGAAGGTTCATTTGGCACTCATGCCAATGGACATTCAATGGCTAAAAAGATGTTAAGGGCAGGTTACTATTGGCTGACAATGGAATCCGATTGTTATAAATTTACAAAGAAGTGTCATAAATGTCAAATTTATGCAGATAAGGTCCATGTGCTTCGAATGGACATTGTTTCATCTTGGTAGCAATTGATTACTTCACCAAATGGGTGGAGGCTGCTTCATATGCCAATGTTACTAAGCAGGTGGTTGTGCGTTTCATCAAGAATAATCTTATATGTCGGTATGGTGTGCCGAGCATAATTATCACCGACAATGGCTCGAATTTGAACAATAAAATGATGACAGAGCTGTGTGAAGAATTCAAGATTGTCCATCATAATTCCTCTGCGTATAGGCCAAAGATGAATGGGGCTATGGAAGCTGCTAATAAGAATATCAAGAAAATTATCCAGAAAATGGTCGTTACTTATAAGGATTGGCATGAAATGCTCCCTTTTTCTTTGCATGGATATCAAACATCTGTCCGCACTTCAACAGGAGCAACGCCGTTCTCCCTGGTGTATGGAGTGGAAGCTGTACTCCTAGTCGAGGTTGAGATTCCATCTTTGTGTGTGATAATGGAAACCAAGTTGGCAGAGGCTGAATGGGTCCAAAACCGGTTTGACAAATTGAATCTGATCAAAGAGAAAAGGATGACAGATTTGTGTCAGGACAGTTATATCAGAAAAGAATGAAGAAAGATTTTGATAAAAAAGGTCAAACTTTATGAATTCAGAGAAGGCGACCTTGTGCTCAGGAAGATCATGTCTTTCAACAATGATTCTAGGGGCAAGTGGGCTCCCAATTTTGAAGGCCCATGTGTTGTCAAGAAAGCCTTATCTGGCGGTGCATTAATTCTTGAAACTATGGATGGCGAGGAGTTCCCACGTCCCATGAATGTTGATGCAGTCAAGAAATACTTCGCCTAAAGAAATAAAAGAACAGCTCGCTACGTTGAAAACCTGAAAGGGCGGCTTAGGCTAAAAAGAGCATCTCGGTAGGCCGAAAACCCGAAAGGGAGGTCTAGGCAAAAGTTAGAGACATAAACAGAATAAAATTCCCGCTAAGTTAAAAACCCACAAGGGCAGCTTAGGAAAAAGTTAGGTTCTTTCTTGGCAAGTAACTGCATCATGCAAGATCTGGTCATTGAAGCAACAATCTTATTGAATCCTCATCATACTTCAATGGAAGCTACTGCTCAGAATTTCAAAAATTGTTAGAGGGGTAGTGGTCATTGTATCTTAATGTATCTTTTCCATTACATATTACCATTTTCCAAACTTTGTAATCATCTATGGAGTCTCTCCATTCGCAGACTACCATTCTATTAATAAAGTTTGAGCTGTTACCAAATTCTTTGTGTTTCTTATTTTATTTAGCTTGCAAAGACTCCATTTATTATTGATAATAACTTTCAAAGAAAAAGATTAAATAACAAAATCGATTTTTCAAAAAGAATTTACAATTTGCTTTTACTTTAGAATTTGTGATGCGAAAAAAAATAATAACAACAAAAATGGTGATCCCAGGAATGGATAAACTCCAGTTGTTTTAAGAAGTTTTTTGTTTCCCTCGGGAAAGTTTACTCAGGATGATTCGCCTTATTGGGTTCGAGACTCCGGTATCCTCGGTCAAGTTTGGATTCATTTCTCCTCCTTGTCTGAGTATTCATGATGCAAGGTTTTAATCCGAGATTTCTCTAGTGAAGTTTTCATTCGGTCTAATGAAAGTTCTTTTTCCGGAAAAGACGGTACCATAATCACTCTTGAAGAACGCATGTCCCCAGTTTCTATAGTGAAGAACGTATTGTAGTTTTCCCTTTGAGGATATGGTGTTAATCTCCCCATTGAAGTGGGCCTGAATTCCTCAGTGAATGTTTTGATGATTTGGTGTCCATCTACTTTACTTGAGATTGGTTTTGCAATCCCCAGTAGAAGTGTTACTTTTGAAAACATTTGTTTCCCTAGTGAAGCCTGGAGAAGGATGTTCTATCCATGTATCTGTACTTTTCTGTCACTTTGATTTATTTACCTCCAGATTATGTTTCTCCCCAGTAAAGCTGAAGCAGGAAGTAGGTTATGTTTCCTCAGTTGGCGCTTACTTTTTCTTGGAATGATCATCTTAGATATGATTTAGCCGAGTGTTGTTGGTGCCCGAGGTGGTTTTGACTGGTTACTCCTAGTGTTGTATATCTGTTTTGTCAGCATACGCACGATAACACACATTCATTCATACATACATCATGCATAGCTAAAATTGGAAAATCATTGCTCATTAAAATTTGTTAATATTTTTGTTGACATATCACCCTGTTTTGCAGAGTTACGTTGTCCTCTCTTCAATAGAGTGTTTGGCCTTAAGCAGAAAGCGTATATTCTTTCAATTTCCCCACTGAATTATCTCTCGTGGAAGATTTTTGCTTTAGCCTTCCTGTACTGCTCCTTGTTTAGATGGATTTGGTTTTCCCTCTTGATTTTATTTCTCAAAGGTTGTATTTTGGTTGACTGTTTAATTTCAGTTTATTTCTGGTTTGAATCTTTTGGTTTCCCAACAATATTATTTACTCTAGATCTCTGAAAGCTTCGAGTTTTGGTTCGTGCATTTATTTTGCATAAGAAGACTTGATCTCCTCAGCAGGAATATCGTGGCATTTCTCCAGGAAGTCATATTTCATTCCCCAGGAAGTCATAATGTTCTCCCCATAAAGTCATTTCTTTTTACAATCCTCCATAACAGTAAGTGGAGGTCTCTTTATTTTAGAAAACTTATATATTACCCTTTCCAGGCAGAATGCTTTGGTTAAAGAAGAAGTTGAGACCCGTTCTAGGTGAAATGCCAGAATTTTGGGGAAAGTTGTTATCTTTTTGCTACCTTCAGTGAACGTTGGTAGTTCATTATCAGTGAACGACGGTGCTATGATATATTCTCTTTCTACCTTAAGTGAAAGTTGGTAGGTCATTGGCAGTGAACGTCGATGATTGTTATCTTTTTGCTACCTTCATTGAACGTTGGTAGTTCATCAACAGTGAACGATGATGTTATGATATTTTCTCTCTACCTTCAGTGAAAGTTGGTAGATCACCATCAGTGAAAGTTGGTGTTTGTTATCTTTTTGCTACCTTCAGTGAATGTTGGTAGTTCATCATCAGTGAACGGAGGTGCTATGATATATTCTATTTCTACCTTCAGTGGAAGTTGGTAGGTCATCGACAGTGAACGTCGATGATTGTTATCTTTTTGCTACCTTCAGTGAACGTTGGTAGTTCATCGTCAGTGAACAGCAGTGCTATGATATTTCTTTTCCTTTTACCTTCAGTGAACGTTGGTAGCTCACCTTTAATGAACGTCAGTGTTGTCATTTCTTTTCTCTCTACCTTTAGTGGAAGTTGGTAGGTCATCGGTAGTGAACATCGATGATTCTTTATTTCTAACTTCAGTGAACGTTGGTAGCTCACCTTCAGTGAATGTCGGTGTTATTATTTCTTTTCTCTTTGCCTTCAGTGAAAGTTGGTAGGTCATCGGCAGTGAACGTCGATAATTCTTTCTCTCTGCCTTCAGTAAACGTTGGTAGCTTCGCCTTCAGTGGAAGTTGGTGTATCCTTTGACCACTTTACCACCCTCTCTAAGTCGGGTCTTTTGACCCACCAATGATTTATTTTCTTGGTTGGATTTCTCTCTTGTTTCTTTATTATTGTTACATCCCAATGGTGTTTTGCGTATCTTTGGTCTTGTTCATATGCATTCATGCTCATAAACATTACATCGCATCTTAGGGCCAAAAATAAGGTTTGTTTTATATTTAAGTATCTTCGATCGCGTCGACATGAAGATTTTTTTTAACCATCGTATCTCTGGATAGAATAAACTTAAATAAGGGCAGTTGTTGTACCCTAATTTTCCCCCCCTAAGATCCCTTCATCATACCATGTTGATTCCATCACAACAAGATCACATTAGGATTCTTGGTTCCCCTCCTTATATTTAGCTTTTCTCTTTGAGCAATCACCAAGTAACTTGACTTGTGTCCTTTTGTGATCATGGATATTTTTTCTTCATTTCTTCTTTTAATTAATAAAATGCAATGTTGGCTTGTCTTGCTTGTTATCCATGTAGGTAAAGGCAATAAGATTCAGCAAGTTGCTCCATGGGTTCATGAGTTTATTTCCATGCCCTAGTTAATAAAGCTTTATAAGTTCAAACCTCACCATTGAATTTGTTTTTGAAGGAATGGCATGGCAAGGTTCACCATATTTCAAGGTTATAAAATTTGGTTCAAAAGCACAAGGGATTGATTGGAGAAGTTGGCTTGCTTGGATAAGGCTTTGTTCCCATTGGTCACAAATGCATATTTCTCTCAATTCTCAAGATATGGAAGTGGTTGTGGTTGCTATGAGTTGTCATTATCATCCTAAACAACTTATATTTACAAAGCATTTGTGTTGGTACAAGAAGTTTCTTCAAAATTGTCAAAGTTCCTCAAGGCATGTTTCTTGATCTAGGAGCTAGGGTTTTGAACTTCAAAGGAGTATATCTTGCTCATCTTTTGGTATTTTTTTAGTGATTCCAAAGACATCATTCTCTTCAAAGGGTTATCAATAAATCACTTCAAAAGTTCCAAGGAGTTTTCATGTGGAAGAAACTTGATGAAGAAGAAAGATTACAAGTCCTCTAGATGCATCCACAATTTTCCATGTGTGACTTCAAATGATAATAAATTGGTCAATTTTTATCCCCTTGAGCCCATTATTTTTCCATAATTATCTTAAGGATGTGAACTTTATCCCTTCTTTTATGTTCAAAGTGAGAAAATGGATGGAAGTTGCCTTAAGGATACAAAAGATTATAGGTTATTTAATGATTTTTTGCCAACTTCAACAATTCATAACTCTCTCAATTTTTGGAGATTTTGAACGGTTCAAGTTTCAAAACTTCTTTCAAGAGGTCCATTTCATGCCATCTTTTTTGGTCAAGAGCAAATTATAAGAGGAAGACTATGTTTGGATGCAAAACATTATAGGTCACTTTTGAAGAAAAAAATGAAATATTTGTAAGTATGGAAAGTCAACCCTTTTTCTCCAACTTTGACTCCATGCAAATTTCAGCTCAAGCATCTATTTGATCCCATTATTTTTCCATTGCAAAGCTTGTAACTTAATCTTTCTATAGCATCAAGAATCATGCCATAAGACCCCTTGAGCTGAGAATGCCATTGGTCAGAAGTTGGCAATTTGAAACTGAATTTTTCACCAAGTCAGAAGTTTGAAATCCTTGATTTGGATTTTAAACACTTTGTTTCTCCGTGTTTATTCCTATAAACATGTTTAATGAAGTTGCAGAAATGATTAGCATAACAAAATGCGTGTTTTGGATGAGTTTTGATCAAATTGGAAGTCACACTTTTATTGTTTGCAACTTAACACGATTTCCCTCCAAACTTCATCATTTCACACGCTTGGACATTCCATTTAATTCCCTATAAATAGAGGGTCATTCCCCATTCATTTCCTGAAGCTTGGATAGCCAGAATCACCCTGCCAAACTTATTCCATAACTCAAAATTCAGCAACTTCGAAATCTATTCTCAAGCCTTTTTCAATCCAATTTTTCCATCAATTCACCTTTTCTGATCTTCCCTGAAGCTAATCATATAATTACATTCAAGAATCGTGCCCTATATTGCTCCATAGAAGTCCAGTTTCAGAGCTCTGCAACTCAACTTCAATAGGTAGATTCCTTCATCAATTCTTCAAAACTTTTCTCCTTTATTATATGCCCCTTTATTTTTATTTTTATCCTTTATTTTTAATTTGTTGCCTTTTAGATTCCTTTATCCTTTATTTTTATTATATGCCCCTTTATTTTTATGAACTATTTACTTTTAGCATTTACAATTCATGCCATTTTCATCTTTGCTCATTTGAGTATTTACTTTCTTGTCATTTTATTTTTTGCTCACTTGAGCTTTACTTTTCTTTTTTTTCAAAACACCTAATAATCAACATAAACCCTAAAAATCTTTAATGATACTTGGACTATTTGGTTACTATCCTTGGCATTATGGAGCATTCGACTTTTTGGACATAGGATTAGAAACCTTGGCCTATGATTAGAGACCTTGTGATCTTATCTGATTATTTTGTCTGGAGATCTTGAGGTTTACCTCAAGGCATTGGGTTGTTTGTTTGTTTTGTGTGCAGGTTATTGTGATTACACCCTTTGTTTGTAATATGGAATTCACCCGTATACAGCTGTTACTTTGCCTAATTTTTGTGAAGACTTAATAGACTTGAAGCTTGGTTCTTTCAAGAGGTCTAGTATCATTACCTGTTTGGTTTCAATCCAAAGAATTGGATTCTATCTTGGCCCATAGTATCAAGTATTGTCTTCTTGTTGGTTAGATGGTTCCTATCCCTAGATTTTACCTTATGCTTTAGGATAGTCCCTTCTTCTCCTCCCATCTTCTTTAATTTCAAAAATCTTCTCCCTCCTTTTGAATACTCTTCTTGTTTTAAAGTTGAACCACTTTCATAATAAACTTGGACTTAGGTCCCTGCATTTTCAAAATATTTTCATAAATAAACTTCAATAAACTTAATAATACTTTGACATTTTTTTGTGAGAAGACTAAAAGTCAATCAATCTCATTTCAAACAACTTTGCCACTTTGGCTTTTATCTTTAAACTTTTCTAAAAAGATTGGACTCTTGTCAATCCTTGTAGTGATGCAAACAACTATACTTCTACAATATGTAGTGAAGAGAGATATTTTCCACTTGGGTGTTGAGTGAGGCATTGTTAATTTTAAAATCCAAGCCATATCCTCCACTTTGAGATGATGCAAATTCTCCTTTCTCATAATTGTGGGTAGTAAGTGTGTTTTCCACACGGACAATGACAATGATTTCTTATCTCATAAAATTAACCAACACACTTGTGTTTTAAATTTTTTTTAAAGAGGAACTACGTGTACCCTGATCCCCTATTGCACAGAAGGTGGTACGTAGGCACTAAAGGTTTGCAATCGCGGCGGGTGCAAAAATCATAAAAAATATATATTTCTTTTCTCACCTCCACCATCTATTTTACATACAACATTTTTATAGCCAAAATATACAGATTTTACAAAGAGGTTCCTGCAGAGTACCGTAGATGTTTAGGGTGCTAATACCTTCCCTTTGCATAACCAACCCCCTTACCTTAAATCTTTCCCCCATCTTTTGGATTATTCTCTCTTTTCCCATTCCTTTGGGAACAATAAAGCGCAGTGGTGATTTTATTTTGATTTGTACAAGTCTAGTCAGTCCAATGGCTTAGTCTTAAACATTTCTACCGCTACAAGCGTGCCATGGTAGATCTATTTCACGACATAATCCATCATGAAATAGAAGTCTATGGGGGTGACATGATATCCAGATCTTAAACTGAAGAGGAGAATCTTGACCATCTGCAGAAACTGTTTGAAAGACTAAAGAGATACAAACTAAGGTTGAATCCAAATAAATGCACTTTTGGAGTAAGGTCCGGTAAACTCTTAGGTTTTGTTGTCAATGGCAAAGGTATCGAAGTGGACCCTGCAAAGGTAAAAGCAATACAAGAAATTCCTGCTCCTTGCACTGAGAAGGAAGTTAGGGGATTCTTAGGACGGTTGAACTATATCGCCCGATTCATTTCCCATATAACCGCTACGTGTTAACCAATCTTCAAATTGCTGAAGAAAGATTAAGTGTTGGATTAGAATGACGACTTCAAGGCTGCCTTCGACAGGATCAAAGAATATCTTCAAGAGCCTCCCGTTTTGATGCCGCTAGTCGAGGGAAGACCTTTGATCATATATCTAATTGTCTTGGAAAATTCAATGGGGTGTGTGCTGGGGAAGCATGACGAGTCTGGCCGAAAAGAGCATGCAGTATGCTACCTGATAAAAAAGTTTACCGACTGTGAAACCAGATATTCACTACTAGAGAAAATTTGCGGCGCTCTGGCATGGGCTGCTCACCGGCTAAGAAAGTATATGTTGACCCATACTACCTTATTGATATCCAAGATGGATCCAATTAAATACATATTCGAGAAGCCCTCTCTCTGGGAGAATAGCATGATGGAAGATGGTCCTGACCGAATACGACATTTAATACACTACCCAGAAAGCCATAAAGGGAAGTGTGTTAGCCGATCACCTTGCTCATCAGACTGTGGATGACTATCAGTCCATGAAGTTTGAGTTCCCCAATGAAGACATTGTGATGGTAGACAAATGTGAAGAACTAAGACTTTATGACAGACCTGAACAAGGATCCCGATGGACCTTGGTTTTTGACGGAGCTTCAAACGCACTCAGCAATGGCATAGGCACTGTGATCATATCTCCTGAAGGATGTCATACTCCCTTCACCACTAGGTTGTGTTTCAACTGTACCAATAATATGGAAGAATACGAAGCATGTATTTTGGGTCTCAAAGCTGCCATAGATTTTGGAGTCAAGTCCTTAAGTGTATTTGGAGATTCAGCCTTAGTCATCAGTTAGATAAAAGGAGAATGGGACACGAGGCACCCTAATCTCATCCCTTACAAATAACATGTGTTGAAATTGATCCCACATTTTGAAGAAATTACCTTTGAGCATTTTTTGCGAGAGGAAAATCAACTAGCAGACGCGCTAACAACTATGTCATCCATGTTCAAAGTCAGATGGGATAATGAGGCTCCTCATATCACCATCGAGAGAATGGACGAACCAACTTACTTTCATGATATCGATACTAATGAAGTAGTGGACAAGCCTTGGTTCCATGAAATTAAGAAATATATCAAGGCCCAAGACTATCTGGAGGGAGCTTCAGTCAACGACAAGAAATTCCTGAGAAGATTCTCTGCTAAGTTTTTCCTCAGTAATGGCACTCTCTACAAGCGCAACCACGACTCAACTTTGCTTCGATGTGTAGACAAGAGTGAGGCAGACAAGATCATGGCTGATCTACATGAAGGCACTTTAGGAACCCATTCTAGTGGTCACACGAAGGCTAAAAAGATACTACGGGCAGGGTACTACTGGTCTACCATGGAAGCAAATTGTCATCAGCATTCACGAACCTGTCACAAGTGTCAGATCTATGATGACAAAGTACATGGGCCTCTAGTGCCTCTAAATGTCCTAACTGCTCCTTGGCCATTCACGATGTGGGGCATTGACATAATTAGAGAAGTCATACCTACAACTTTTAATGGACACCGCTTCATCTTGGTTGCCATTGACTACTTGACGAAATGGGTTGAGGCAACATCCTTTGCTTCTATCACCAAGAACGTTGTGGCCCGATTCATCAAGAAGAATCTTATCTGTCGATACGGTATTCCAGAAAGAATCATCAAAAATAATGATACAAATCTTAACAATACTATGATCATTACACTGTGCGCGCAATTTAAGATCCAGCATCATAACTCTTCTCCTTATCGGCCGAAGATGAATGGAGTTGTAGAAGCCGCTAATAAAAACATCAAAAAGATCATACAAAAAATGACAGTAACCTACAAGGACTGGTATGAGATGTTACCATTCGCTCTCCACGGTTACCATACCACGGCGCGCACATTAACAGGGGAAACTCCCTCTTCCTTGGTATACGGCAAGGAAGTTGTTCTACCAATTGAAGTCCAAATACCTTCTTTGAGAATCATAAAGCATACGGGTTTGAGTGAAGATGAATGGGTCCAAACTCGATTTGACCAGTTGAACTTGATTGATGAGAAGAGGCTTATAGCTGCCTGCCATGGTCAGATGTACCAAAAACGTATGATCAAAACCTTCAACAAGAAGGTCGGACGTAAGGCATATCAAGCTGGTGACCTGGTAATCAAGCGTGTCCTACTACCACAAGGTGATCCCAGGGGAAAATGGACTCCTATATACGAAGGACCATTTGTGATCAAGAGCATATTTTCCGGCGGGGCAATGATATTAGCCACTATGGATGGCGAGAATCTTCCACACTCTGTAAACGCGGACATAGTTAAAAGATACTACGCATAAATAAAGACCCGCTAAGTTGAATGGCCTAGGAAAAATAAGGGCATCCCGGCGAACCAAAAGGGTTTGTGCAAAAATTAGGGATAAGTACAAAAAAATCTGTACACCCGGCAAGTTGAAAACCTGAAAAGGCGGCTTGGGAAAAAAGGGTATCCCGGTGGACTAAAAACCCGAAAGGGCGGTCCAGGAAAAAGTTAAGGATTTAAAGCGTACGAATATGTCCTGTTGGATCATCTTATGACTAGACTTCAGTATCAACTACCAAGCTCAAATAGTACTAATCAACCCAACCAGCTTCATACAAAGTAGCAAATGGACGAAAAACTCATAAACATGAAGGCTATAGCAGAATGGGAACCCCATGGGATTATTTCACATAGTTTCTCTTTTCTTTGTATCAATTTTCATTTTTTTTATGACGACATTCTCTTACTAGGATGTTCGTCTCTTTGTACAAACACTTATTCAAGTTAATACAAAGATACTCTTTTGGAAGTGCAAAACTATTTGTCTCTTCTTTTAATATTCTTATTTTGTTTACAAAAACGTCCAACATTTATTTTTGAGCATATGTATTTAAATGTAATTACTATCTATAAATGAACTTGTAAAAAAAAAAAACTAAACCAAAAAGATAATTACTAATAGCTTTGAGAAATATGACAACATCTATGGGCCATTCCCTGAAATCCTCGCAGGTGTCTTCTCCAACAGAGGCAGAAGCACAAACATCTCGCTACAGGATCTTCGTCATATCCCCAGCATATAGCTTGTTGGTGCCTTTTAACTTCATATCCCCGAGGGGGCGAAACTTCCAGTTGCCACCTCAAAGATTCCCCAGCAAAAGTCATTTAGCTTCTCAGGATTTCCCAACAGGATTTCATAAAGCCTACAAGCAATACACGATGTTTCTCTTCCCCAGCAGAGTTTATTTCTCTGATTATGGAAACCCATCCATCAACACTTCAACTTCAACAAAATATGAAGACCTACACTCCTCGTTTCTGGCGGTAGTCAGGGATTTATTTTCCCCAGTCTGACAACACTGCAGCAGAACAACTTGCATGCGTATACATCAAATCTAGGCATCATGAGCATCAACGACACAAATGAATATATCATAATCTCATTGCACTATTCATACATCATAGCATTACATACAACTAACTCTTCACCTTTTTCAGGAAAGATCAAATCGCAGAAAGTTATTGCCAACAAGACTAGGAAAATATCTATGAACAAATCAATTGTAGATTTCCGAATCAAGACGGGGTGACTATCAATATGACAGATACTTCCTCCAGACTTCTGCTGGTTCAGTTTAAATCTCCCAACAGTTTATCCTGATTCTTTCTCGCGGACATCTTCTCTGGTTCAGATAAGTCACTCCAAGATTTATTCTGATTCTTCTCCAGACCACTACTAGTTCAGTTTAAATCTCCCAAGGGCTTATGTGACGCCCCAAATTTAATTAATTATTTAATTAAATTAATTAAGGATTTAATTATTGGAAATTGTCGAAGTTGAGAATTATCAGTATTATTCTAAGAAGCATAATTGGATAAATTAGACGATTTAGTCGGAGAACTATTATTAGAATGTTATTTGCGAGTTAGCATTATTTAAAGTATGGATCGATCATAGTTGAAGAATATTATTGGAAATAATATTATATTATATTATGTGGCTATTTATTTAATTGGGCTTATGTTGTGATAGTAGTATTAGTGGAGTGTGTGTATGTAGGCCCACTAAGAGAAACACTATTATTTGGATTAATAGAATATATATATATATATTATTATTAGAAAACAAGAGAGGATGAGAGTTAGTGTATCAAGAAAAGAAATACAAGATAAAGAGGAAATAGGGTTTCTAGAGAAGAAGAGAGCTACGTGAAGTTGAACAAAGAGGCCAAGAGGAGATTCAAATCAGAGACACATAGTGTTGTCATCAAACCAAACCAGGTAAGGGTGGGGTTTCTTATCCTATAATGGGGTATATGATATTTTGTATGTGGGAATTAGTATATGGGATCATTACTGTCTGTTGATTTGTGTTGTTCTGATAATCATTATCAACAATTGATGTGATTAAAGAATTGTCAAAGAATTGGTCTATTACTATGTTATATACATGTTTGGATTGGATTTGGAATAGTAGACAATAACAGAAAATCCATTAAAACAATACCGGATGGACAAAAGAAGAAGAAAATATTGATGGCTTGTGCCTGGATGCTGCTGAACGGAAACTTGTTGTTGGTTGGATGCTGCCGAATAGAAGTTGGTGGATTTTTTAGGGGTGTGCCGATCGGAACTTGAGACAGAGAAGAGTTATATATATTTCATTCCTAAATGTAGACTTCTAATGTACATAGCGATATGAATTTATGATCATTTGATAACTCTTATTTGGTGATGTCTTTTAGAATTATATTAAAATAGCTATGTGCAACATCATCTCATTTAACCCAACTAGTATTATTTAGTTTGAACTTCTTGAACAAATAATATTCCAATTATATTGATTAGGAACACAATTGTCAATTCACATGGGTAGACAAGTAGTGGTACGTAGTTGATCATCATGTAATTGTAAATATTAGTTTTAAAATATTGAAGAAGAGTGTCGTTCGGCACTGAGTGTTAGGCAGGGTCACTTGTTTTTGTTTCTGTGGCAATATGCTGTATAATTTTCATATGGTATCAGTATAAAGTTTATTAATAGAAAAGAAGTTAGGGAACAAATTAAACTATTCTTATCAGTAGCTTGTTATAGAAGAAAGAACATTAATAGAAGTAGCATATTTTTGTAGAGTTGTTCTATGTGATAGAGAATAATAGTAGAAATAAGTAATAGTAGTAATAACAGTATATAAAACAGTACCGATTAGCCGAATTTGTAGATTTAGGCGGTAAAAGTAGTTAATCAAAATTAGTTGAAATTGTTGGAGTAAGTCGTATATACATATATGTATTTTTAGTTGGTTTATTTTGTTAGAATTATGTAGAATAAAGTTGATTTGCAGGTGAAGTCGGATTTAGTTGAATGGTTTCGGTTTATGGAATTGTGTTGTCGGTTATTATTGTGAATAAGTCGTTGTTATTGAATATGTTGTTGTTTATATGTTGTGATTGATAAGTTGATTAAGTTGTAGGCCTATGGCCAATATTGAAGCGACGATGAGTACCTCTAATTATTGTAAAGTGATGATATAGGCTTATGCCTTTGTGACGGTGATTGTTGTTGTTGTTGTTGTATGTGATTGTTGCATTCATTGAGTCACCTACATTTGCATTACTAAGTTGGCCTGGATTGGCACCACGTTGGCCTGGATTGGCAAAATATTAAGTTAAAGGCTTATGCCTTGTTGATGCCTCTATTTATTGGAAGATTTTTTAAGTTGGGAGTTCTGCTCCATTGGTACCACATGCATTTGCATAACATTGAGTCTTATTATAAGTTGTACAATTGAGCTAATGTGTTGATGAATTAATTGTTGCATTTTGATGATATCCTGTTGCGATTGTTGTTATGAAGTGCTGATTTTTGCATGACCTGGTTCTAATATATGATTTATCATGCGCTCACTTATACGATTTGAGAATCTCACTCCTTACTGTTTGAATGTTGCCCTCTGTTGGTAACGTGCTGGTAATCAAGAATGAAGGTTTGCTTAGCCTTATTAGTTCAAAGTCGGTTGGTCGCTCTGATACATAGCACTCGGGGGGAAATGAATAAATAGTTATTTACTTGTTGAAATTGTTTTAGTTGTTGAATCCCAAGTTTAATTATATGAAATAATTTGTTGCCTCTCAAGTTGTTTTAGTTGAATGAAACATATGATGCTACTTGAAGTTATAATTATGATTCTGCTGTGTTATTAATAAAAGAAGTGGTTTTGTTTTAAAAGCTGATGCAAGTTGTTATATGATCCTCCGAAATTAAAGTGTTATGTATCTGTTTATATGTTGTAACATGTTGAAATGTGATATCCCAAATGTGTTGGAAGCTTTTAAATACTCTGATTTTTGTTATAACTACCAGGTAGAATTTGGGGTGTTACATTAGTGGTATCAGAGCAGGTCGGTCCATCCGACCAAGTTGTCTAATGTTTTTTATTCCTTAGTGCACGACAAGTGTGTGAAACACTGTCGGTACTTGGTTACCTTAATTGCTAGAAGTTGGTTGAAGATAAGTGGGGGAGCAGCTTTGCTTCTCGGATATGTTTAATTGAAAGGTGTAGGTTCGGTATGCTGCCGACGACGATAATGCAAGAATTGTTGGAGTCTTGTTGTTCCCGAATTTGAAGTGACTTGGACTCAAGGTCTTGTTGTTAGTCGAGTTAGAGCGTCGTGAGATAAATTGATCAGACATTGTTGGTGCTTACTTCTCAAAGAATGAAGAGCGGTGTAATAATTGTTGATTTACGAAGCAAGTGTAAGATGTCGATGTTTGAACAATGATGGATTAATAAAGTTGCTGTAACTTTTGTATTGGGATCACATAAGTGATTGTCGGAAGTAGTTGACGTTGATAAGTAGTTGTGAATCGTGAGTCTGAGTCGAAACTTGAAGAAGTGAGTAGCGTTGCGAAGGGAATTGTTGCCCTGGTGTTTTGGAACCTGAAATTTGGCAAAGGAATGCATCTCTCGAGTTATAAGGAGTTTGGGAGCACGAGATATGTTAAGAGTTGTTTGGAATATGTCTAAGTTGAAGACAAATGAGTTTCGGAGCAGAATTTCCGTAAGCGAATCGCAGGAAACTGCAGAATTGTTGTGGGACTTCGAAAATTCATAACTAGAATTCTGGGTATCCGATTTGAGTTCCATTTGAAGCGTTGAAAAGGTAACGAAATGAGCTTCATTTTAAAAATGGTTCCAGTAGCTATAATAGATTAATTTATCACGTGATGATATTGGAAGTAAGTGCAATTTGTTGTTAAGCTTGTCTTTGGGACTAGACTTGTTCTTCAGTGTTGTACGAGACGTCAGCGTCCGAGTTGGGTGAATTAAAAGAGCAATTGGAAGATTTATTTAAATTAATTTGTGAAATCAAAGGTATCATTTTGAAACCTTTGGTGTTATTAATTAGAATGAAAGACGATAGTGCAAAGTTGTGTGGAATTTACAGTGTCGAAAAAGAGGAAGATTTATGCTAAGTTGTCAGGATGTATGTTATAGTTTTGGGAGAAGAGTCCTCTTGAGTAATTTTATTTCCAAGTGAAAGTGTATGTAGATCCATCCAAGGTGGACGTAGTTCTAAGTTGGAGAACGAAGAAGCCTGTTATAGAGGTTAGTAGCTTGTTGATCTTATATGATTACTATCATAGTTGTTTGAGGTGTAGACATATATGATAATGTTGAGAGTGTGATTGGAATGAGTTTGAGAGGTGGAGATACATGTATTTTTGATGTTGTGAAATTAGGAAGAGGATTAAGAGTTTAAGAATGTTTTTATAACCCTTTGTGTAGATAAAGACTCAGACTAGAGTGGAAGGGTTTGTAATGTATTAATACGCAACAGACCTCGAGTTAGAAATGATTGATCATTGTTGGATGGTGGGTGAATACGGATTAGACATGTTGTGTTTTAGAAAACTTGAATACGAGTTTTAAGGAAACTCTATTATAGTTTGGTACGATGCTTTATACTCCTTTATGGTTGTCGAATACTAATTGATAAATTGAGGAACTGATCACCCTCAATCCATTGTTAATAGTAGACGAAATTATGTTGGATGTTATAGATTTTTCTTGCTATCTTAATGGTGTGAAAAAAAGTATGGATGTTATATCGCGAGAATAAACGCTCACCAGTTTGTGTGAAATTAGTAGAGGAGTCGTTGAGTGAGAGTTGAGACGTAATGAACAATTTGGAGTAGTGGGTATGTATGCGAGCTAACGTCGCAAAGTGAAAGATTAGGAATATCAAGCGAACAACGATTTTATGGCAGATGTTAAAGAAAGTTTAGGATTAGATTGAAACTTGTAAACCATATAATCGACAGAAAACTTAATGAGGACGGTGATTTAAGATGGATGATTAGAGTTGCGCAGTTGAAGCATGATGTGGTGCAATGGCTATGCGTGTATGACTCGTTAGAAGTGAAAGATTAAAGCATCAAGAGCCTATGGGAATGATATGTCTTGGTCTACATGTTTGATTTGGTGGATTGTTGATGTAGAAATGATGTGCCAGGGTACTATGTTTGTTAGTAAATATTTGCAGATTTTATAAGAAGATTGTTGTGGATTATTGGTTGATAGTGAGCTATGGGTATGCTTGCTGAGTATACAGTTAAGTTGATGTCATAATGATTTTGTTATCGTTTTCATGATGTTGCCGTTGATTACCGTAAGTAAGGAATAATATTTCATAATGTGATTGTGATATGGTGGGAGAACTGACTTGAGGTTTTGCATTTGTGTTCGCAAATGTTTCGGTTTAGCAAGAGTCGCCACCGACTTTTTATTTTATCCAAAGGAAAGGTCAAAAAGCACAGGAAAGACCTTTGAGATGTTTTCTTGGGTTCGGGGGGTAGATTATGAAAAGGGAAGGTGCAAGCACCCTTTTCATCCCTGGTTATCCATGGGCTCTTAGTTACTTGTTTAGATCACTTGCTTTTGCTTTTCAATTGTTTGAAATGGTGCTTTGTGTGTGGTTTTGAAAATGTTTTGAAAAGAGGCCATCATTGTGGCAACCTTTGTAATGATTCTTGTTTGAATATATACAAAGGTGTCTGTCTTTTGAAAAGATATTTCAATGTTTGAAAGTTTGTTTTGGGAAATATTTTGAAATTGTGTTGTGAGGTGTGTTTGAAAATAGCAAGGATGTTTTTTTGCAAGTTTTGATCAAGTAACTAAAAGTTGTCTACCCTATTTTACTCAAAGATCTTTCCTACACATTTTTAACCCTTTTGACAATGTTGTTTTACCATTGCATTTGGTAAACAACCTTGTATTTGGATGTTAAACGGGACAGGTGCGGGTCATCGTATGGACCATGATAGCAATTGTGATAAGTATCTTTAGCAAAATTTTGAGGGACTAGATCATTTTGTATAGGCAACCAAGATAGCGTCATCGAGGGACTATGATCTTTTGTTTTGCCAAGATACTCAACATGCATAACATGGCCATTTTAAAGGCAACAAGTGGATGAAACCCTAGGGGTGCATGTGTGCATTGTGTTGTCAATTTACATGCTTTTAGGTCTTGTATTAGGTCTAGCTATTTGTTTTGATTTTGGACATTTGCATACAAACCCTAACTTCTAACATGGCATATTTGAAAGCATAAAATGCGTAAAATAAACCTAAGCTATTACAACATTGATATGGGGAGAGGGATACATTTTTGAATGGGGAATATTTGCAAGAAAATAAAACCCTAAGATTTACTGTTACATCCAAATTGAATTCCTTTATATCAAATAATAAATAAACAATATTTAAATAAACAAATTAAGTATGAATATGCAAAATATTATAAGTATGCAAAAAATGTTTTTGTTTATTTTTATGTGTATAAAAATATGATATTTAATGTATTAAAAAGAAAATAAAAAGTTATTTTTGTTAAGGGTAAAAAACCCTAAATTTGGTTTTAAGAAGATATATTTATTAATTATATTATTTATTTATGTATAAGTAAATAAAAATATGTACAATTTGTTTAGAAAATAATAATATATGAGAAAATATTTTTTAAGTATACAAATACTAAAAAATAAAAAAAATAAAAAAATAACATTTTTATATATTATTTACAAGTTTTTTATTTGAGAAAATAAAATATAGTAAACTTAATAAACTAAATATTGTGTAAAAATAAAATAAAATAAATAATAAAAATGTGAAAATTTATGGAAAATATTTTTAGAAATTTTTTATATTTGGAAAAAATAAAATGAAATCAAAAATAAAAAGAAATTAAAATAATATGAAAATATAAAACAAATGGGCCAGGGGGTGCAACCAGCAAGGCAGGGGGTGTCAAAAACAGAAACAAGCCAGCCCAGCCCATTTCCACTTCATCTTCAACCTTTGTCAAACAAAATACGCGCGCCTGATTCAAATATCCAACTCCTGCATACATGCTCTAATGCAAAAACTCATAACACAAAAGTTATAGCATTTTTCAAGACGATTCCAACCATGTAAAGAACTCAAGCTAACTCTCAAAGACCAGAGAGAATTTCTCTAGCCCTAATTTCTAACCTAACTTTTTCAGGAAGTTCATGAATCAAATTCTCTTAACACGATTAACTTAAATGAAATCTAAGCATATGTACAGCTTCAGGGCTATGAGTACTACATTTTTTATTCACAAACCTAAGCCTAATGATTCGTAAATAGAGAGATAGAAACTTGGAAAATACCTGTTTCAGTTGAACTAGTGTATGGAAATGTGGAGCTTTTCAGTGAGACTTGAGATGCTTGGGAGCTTGCCTGAACTTCCTCTGACCTTCCCCAATGCCTAGTTTGCTTTGGACTTGCTTGAACAAGCTTGTAGAAGTCAACCTTCACAAGCTGAAAACAGAAATGGTGAAGCTTGAAAATGGATTTACAGTCACTATCCAATGGTTGGGATAGCTTGGATAGGTTATATGGAATGTGTTTGAACAGGTTTGGGGCAAAACGCACGAGTAGTTTTTGCTATGGAACTCAAAGTGCAGAAATTGCCCTGTTTTGCAAGAAGAATGTGTTTTGATGTTCAAGAGTGTTTGAGGGATGGATGGCTCGTGTTTATGGCTCAAGGAAATGTGTAAAACTTGTCTCAAATGCGTGCAAGAGTTGATTATAACAGATATGCAAGTTATGTGATTTTAGGAAGTTTCTTGGTTATGAAGCAAAAGGTGGGAAGTGACCAAGAGCAGGCTTGTACATGCTAGCTCTAACCCTGCATACACTTGGTGAGCATGGCCCCAAGTTTGTGGATTTGGTTTGCTGTCCAAGATTTGATTCAAGGCTCAAGGATGCAATTTGACATAAAGCAAATTTTGACAAAAATGGCAATGTTGCCTTTTTGCCATTTTTGGATTAATCTCTTGTGTAATCTTCTAAAGATCAGAACAAAGCTTCAAACTAGTGGATTTGTATTTAATTATTGAGTATGGAAGGGTTTAGGGACCTGTATTCAAGTACAAATGAAGCTGGACAGAAATTGCAACTTGTATCAATATGAAAATGCCATGGATCAAAAGTGAGTTTTTTCCAAATTCAAATATTCGATTCTCCCTAACCATAAATGATTTTGGAGAGTTCTTTGACATTTTAGAAAGCTTGTAACATGCTATACAATCCATATTTGAAATTCATTTTGAGATTCCAAGTGGAACTAGGTGAAAAATTGCCATGAAGATGGGTCAAAATCCTGCCTAAACTAGGGCAAAATTTCACTAAGTTAAAAGTTTCATGGACCCTTGTTCCAAAAATCATATCTTGAGATCCAAGCTTCTTTTGAGAAAACTTTGTGAATCAAATTTGTATATTTTGTGGAGGACTACAACTTTAATGTTGGAAGTTTTGTTTGAATCCAATTTCATCAAGGTGAGAATGTTAGGCAAAGTTTGGGAAAAATAAGAAAATTTCATAACTTAGAAAAATTCTAAGTTATGATATTTTTCAATCTTAAACCCTAATTTGCAAAATTGGGTTTCTTGATGAAAAAGTTTCATGTTTTGACACATATTGATGAAAAATGACCCTTGGCACTTGATTTTGACCAAAAAGTCAAAGTTTGACTTTTCATTGTACAGTCAAATTTTGATCAGTTGACTGAAAAATTCATTTGTCAATCCAATGCAATTGAGATCCTTTGAACCTTGTGAATAGGTCAAGATAGTGCCATTGAGTCATTGAATCCATGCTTGAACCCAATTTGCCATTGGCTAGGTGAAAAGTCAGAAATTGCCCTTCTATAGTCAAAACCCTAAAAATGACCATTTTGCCCTTTTGAAGATCTGATCAAATTTCTTGAGGAGTTGTGGTCCAAACTTGATCAAATGGTTCATATGAGTTTATAATGTTGATTTGGATAAAAAATTATGAGGTTTGACTGTAAATTAGCCATAGTTGACTTTTCCCCAATACAATTGATTTTTAGGTCAATTGTCCAATTGACTGGGCAAAAATTTGATTCAAGGCTTGAAACTTGGTATGAACAAACTTATAAGTCAAACATGAAGCATGAAAGTCACATTGAGCATTAGAAGTCCAAAATTCCTTGTGAAAACTCAAACCCTAATTTAGGTCAACAATGCAAGGAGCTGTCTTGAGCAGAGCAAACCCTATCTTGGTCTTGAGTTCAAAGAGTCTTGTGATGAGAAATATTGATAAAATGAGAGGGAAAATTTTGGGGTACAACAGCTGCCCCTGTTCAATCTTCTTGAACCTGAAGAGTTAGATTGGCGAGTTTTCCTTTCGTGACTCGAAGGTAAAAGAGGATTGGACACTAGAGTGCCCGTAAATTTGCGCTCGTTAGAGTATAGTTGAGGGAATAGGCTCAAGGATGCCATTTGGAAGGTGTGACAGAATCTTATCGGAGATGGGCTTAAAGATGCCATCCAAGATGTGATAGAATCTTGTCGGAGATGGGCTTAAAGATGCCATCCAAGAAAATTGATCACATAAGAGATTCCTTTGCGAGAACCCGTATACCTGTTGTTGAGGAGGACTACGCCGAGGAATGCTGGTCTCTGTCGTGGCAGAAATAGAACTTCAGTCCTCCGTTATTCTTTCTACTGGGAGTTATCTCTTGGTTGAAGAGGTGACAGTGAACTGCTATCTGGTTAACATCCAGGATTTACAGTCTTGTATTGCTATTTGGTCAACGTCCAGGCTTCACGATACTCTACTTCCTATCTGGTCAACATCCAGTCTTTAGAAGGAAATTAAATGGTTATCCGATCGCCTCCGGTTTTCCCTTTGATTTTGGGGCCTACTAATATCCGATTGAATCTGGGCTTCAAAGTAATTAGCCGAATAAACTGTTATTTGGTCAACGTCCAAGTTTCATAGTATACCTTACTGTTATCTGGTCAACATCCAGGATTCATAGTCTTGTATTACTATCTGGTCAACGTCCAGGCTTCACAATACTTGTATTGCTATCTGGTGAACGTCCAGGCTTCACAATACTTTACTTCCTATCTTGTCAACGTCCAAGTTTCAGAAGGAAATAAAATGGTTATCCGGTCGCCTCCGGGTTTCCTTTGATTTCGGGGCCTACTAATATCCGGTTGAATCCGGGCTTCAAAGTAATTGGCCGAGTAAACTGTTATTTGGTCAATGTCCAAGTTTCACAGTATACCTTACTGTTATCTAGTCAACGTCCAGGTTTCACAGTCTTGTATTGCTATCTGGTCAACGTCTAGGCTTCACAATACTTTACTTCCTATCTGGTCAACGTCCAGGTTTCAGAAGGAAATCAAATGGTTATCCGGTCACCTCCGGTTTTCCTTTGATTTTGGGGCCTACTAATATCCGGTTGAATCCGGGCTTCAAAGTAATTGGCCGAGTAAACTCTTATTTGGTCAATGTCCAAGTTTCACAGTATACCTTACTGTTATCTGGTCAATGTCCAGGTTTCACAGTCTTGTATTGCTATCTAGTCAACGTCCAGGCTTCACAATACTTTACTTCCTATCTGGTCAAAGTCCAGGTTTCAGAAGAATTTGCAGGGGATTCGACTATTTTTCGATCGATCTTCGGGTTTCAGTATAATCAAGATAAAATCTGGTTGGATCCAGGCTTTATAACTGGAACAGGAATCTGCCCCTTGATTTGAATAAACAAATAGAAAAGCATTCGTGTCTGGAGCACTTCTAAGCCATTTTCTGAGCTTTGAATATCTCTTTAGGTAGCTATTAATTTCATCCTGAAAAAGGGTAGAATGTTAGATGAAACACAAAGTTATGTTGCATGAAATGTATGATGCAATATATGTGTTTTATCAATGCTCATGATTTATGAATGTAATGTATGCGCATATAAGCTGATTAGCTATTTTGCTGAGGAAAACAAATCCTGGATAGCTGGAGATAATAAAATCTTTGACTGCTGTCGGGGAAAATAAATCCTTGACCAATGTTGGAGATTCAAAATCTTTGACAAACTCTGTGGGGAAAAGCTACACTGCTGGGGAGATCAGGAGTTTGGGTTGTATGCCAATCTACTGGGGACTTCAAGAATGAGAATCTCCGTTCTGCTGGGGATATCAGGGAAAACTGAATGGTCTCCGCTGGGGATTGGTAGCTCAAAGTTTCCTCTCCGCTGGAGATCTTAATGACGTGCTGATTTGATTGGATATGGAAACTTGACTCTGTTGAGGAAGAAGGTTTAAAAATAACTCTCTGGGCAATTATCTAGTTTTAAAGTGACTCTTCAAGGGAAATTGGAGGAAACTGGATGGTCTCCACTGATGTTCAAAGGTTGAAGGTTTGTCTCCGTTTGGGGAAGAAAATTTCATCCTTACTGAGGGTTTGTAGTTCAAAGTTTTGTTCCACTGGGAATTGGGAATTTGAAAACTCAGCTCTGATGGGGATTCTTGAAACTTAACTCCGCTGGGGATATTCATTTCAAGGCTTTAGTTCCGCCGAGGATCTGGATGATATATTGCAGGGGATTTCTCCTGGAATAGCCTAAAGATATGTTCCAATACTTTCATCCTATCAGTAATTATTCTTTCTCATTTCGTTTTATTTGTAAGCAGTGATTATATTCAAATGCATATGCTCATTTAATAAATCATTGGACGTTTTCAAATAAAACACAAGTATAAAAAAGAAAGAAAAGGCAAACAACTTTCTGCACTTTGAAATATCTTTGTATTAACTTTGTGTAAGTATTTTGTACAAAGGAGACAGACATCCTAGTAAGAGAATGTTGTCATAAAATTGAGAAAAAATTTATGCAAAGAAAGATGGCTATGTGTAACAATTCCATGGGGTTCCCATCATGCTATAGCCTTCGTAACTCTGAGTATCTTGTCCATTCGTTGCTTCATCCGCAAATGATTGGATTGATCAGAAGCATGGAGCTTGTCCGTGAAGAGATTGTCCTTAAAGTGATCCGACGAGACATAGCCATACGCTTTAATTCCCTAACTTTTGCCTGGACCTCCCTTTCGGGTTTTCGATCCACCGGGAAACCCTTTCTTTCCCAAGTCGTCCTTTCGGGTTTTCAACTTGCCGGGTGTACAGATTTTTTTGTTTATCCCTAATTTTTGCCTGAACCGCCCTTTCGGGTTTTCGATTCACCGGGATTCCCATTTTTTCCCAAGTCGCCCTTTCAGGTTTTCAACTTGTCAGGTTGTTTATGCGTAGTATTTTTTAACTATGCCTGCGTTCGCAGGGTGCGGCAGGTCGTCGCCGTCCATGGTGGTTAGAATCATAGCCCCACCAGAAAAGATGTTTTTGATCACAAATGGTCCTTCATAAGTAGGAGTCCATTTTCCCCTGGGATCACTTTGCGGCAAGATGATCCGTTTGATCACAAGATCTCCGACTTGATACACCTGACGTATGACTTTCTTGTTGAAAGCCTTGATCATCCGTTTTTGATACGTCTGACCATGACAAACAGCAATAAGTCGCTTCTCGTCAATCAAGTTAAGTTGATCAAACCGGGTCTGAATCCAATCGTCTTCACTTAAACCAACATCCTTCATAATTCTTAAGGAAGGGATCTGAACCTCCATAGGCAAAATAACTTCCATGCCATATACTAAAGAAAAGGGGGTTGCCCCAGTTGAAGTACGCGCCGTGGTACGAAATCCGTGCAGAGCAAACGGTAATAAAGATTGTGTAAGAAAGATTGTCAAAAATTGAAAGGGGTTCCAAGTCATTTTGATGCTTTAAGAGCTAGGGTTTTGAACTTCTAAGGGCTATATCTTGTTCATCTTTTGAGATTTTTGAATGATTCCAAATATATTTTTCTATTTAAATGGTTATTAACAAATCACTTCAAGATTTTCAAGCAAATTTTATATGGAATACCACTAATGATTGAGAACGATTACAAGTCCTCTATATAAACCATCAAATTCTTTTATGTGACTTCAAATGATCATAACTTGGTCAATTTTTATCATATTAAGCTTATTCTTTTTTAACAGTAATCTTAAGGATGTTAACTTTAACTCTCTTTTTGTTGATAATCTTGTAAATGATTGCAAGATGCTTTTTGAGCTCAAAAGATTATAGGTTATCTCATGGATTTTCACCAACTTCACAAGATCATAACTTGTTCAATATTGGGAATTTTTGAGTGATATGGGTTTCACAATAATCTTTATGAAGTCTACTTCAAGCTAGCATCAATGATAAAAGCTCAATTTTGAAGGAAGAGCTTGTTTGGAATCAAAACATTATAGGTCATTTTTTAAGAAGAAACTTAAAAAATTTCTTTGTATAAAAGTCAGCGCTTTTTTTTCCTCCTGATTTTGACCTAGGATAACTTCTAGCTCAAGCATCCAAATGAATTATTTCTTGGAACATTGTGAAGAGTGTTACATGATCTTTCCAATGCATCAAGAATTATCTCCTAAGGCTTCCTAAATCGTGCACACCATGAGTTCAAAGTCAACTACTTGAAACTGCATTTTTCCTTCAAGTCAGATTTTGAAATCTATAATCTAGCTTCTAAACACCAAATTAGCACATGTTTTTTATTTAAACGTGTTTAACAAAGTTCCCAAAGTTGAATTAAGGATCAAAATGCATGAATTGGCTGAGTTTTGATGCACATGGAGTCACACATTTTCCACTTTCGGACTCCATCCAATTTCCCTCCAAACTTCAATTTTTTCTCAAATCTTTGCACCACTCACTTCACTATAAATAGAGGACCTCACTCCCCTTATTTTCTCAAGCTTTAACAGCCAAAATCACCCTGTTCAGATCCCACACGAACTCTGAATTTGAAATTTTTGTTTCTTTCATTCTCACCTCAAAACACTAAAAGCTCCATTCAATTAGCTTCATTCAACTTCTCTGAAGCTAACGATAATTTGACCTATAAGGATCGTGACCTGCATCAAGCTACAAAAGTCAAGTTTCAGAGATACTTTTGTGAACTTCGTTCAGGTAGAATTCTCAACCAAATCGAATCAAATAAATCCCTATTATACTCTACTCATCCTTCTGATTCTCATACTTCTTATGATTTTCATTTTCATTAAGAATTGAGAGAGATACTTGGAAATTCCGTGCTCGCTATTTTGGTTTTTTACAAATCCAAACTTGCTCAGCTTATATAAATTTTGTGCAAGGGTGCCATTAGAATCATCTTCAAGAGATGAATGTAATGGTACCGGTCTGGTTCTCTAATTTTACAGTTTGTGAAACTCCAATCTAGGGCTTCTGGAGGACGAAGACGACCTACGTGTCGTGCTTCAACCAATGATAACGTGACATGTAATTTTATTTAATCCTATCTATTGTAACCCAAAATTTTCCCTCTCACTTATCAAGAATTTTCTCACAAGATCTCCTTGGGTTTAAGACTGCACTAGGGCTTGATCAGCTCAAGACATCTCCTTATGCACTGATGACCAAAATTAGGGTTAGAGTTTGCACAGGTATTTTTGAACTTTATATGCCACATATTATTTTCATGGATCATTATGGACCCTCCAAGTTTACTCATGTCAAGTTTCAAGCCTTGGATCACATTTTTTATCAGTCAATTAAGTAGTTGACCTAAAAATCAATCGTATTGGGGAAAAAGTAAACCATGGCCAATTTACAGTCAAACTTCATAATTTTTTATCTACATCAACATTTTAAACTCATATGCATCATTTGATCAAGTTTGGACCACAACTCCTCGAGAAATTTGATCAAATCTCCAAAAGGGCAAAATGGTCAAAATTAGGGTTTTGACTAGGAAAGGGCAATTTCTAATTTTTGACGTAGTAAATGGTCAATTGGTTTAAGGCATGATCTCAAGAGTACAATTTCATCATTTTGACCTAATGACATGGTTCAAAACATTGCAAGTCCATTAGATTGACAGGTGAATTTTGCAATCAACTGATCAAAAGTCAACTGTATACTGAAAAGTCAAACTTTGACTTTTTGGTCAAATTCAAGTGCCAAAGATCACAATTCATCAAAACATATCAAAATATGAAACTTATTCATCAATAAATCAAAAAGTCAATATTTCATTTTGAAAAGTCAAAATTTCTAAACTTAGAAATTTTTTTGTGTTGGAAATTTCATGTTTTTTCATAACTTTGAGCCAAATTTTCACCATGATGCAAGATGATTCAAGAGAAACTTCCAACATGAAAGTTGTAGATCTCCATGAAACCTACAACTTTGATTTACACAACTCCTTCTAAATTTTCTTGGATCTCAAGTTATAATTTTATGAACATGTGGTCGTGAAACTAAACACTTAGTGAAATTTTGCCCTAATTTGGTCAGGATTTTGACCCAACTTCATGGCACTTTTTCATATAGTTCCAAGTGGAATCTTAAAAATCAATTTAAAGATGGGTTGTAGAGCACATTTAAATATTTCCAAAATGTCTAAGAACTCCTTGAGATCATCATTCTTGAGTAGGGAGAATCGAAGAGATGAACTTAGGGTTTCATCACTTGAATTACAAGTCATTTTTGGATGAACACATGAACGAAATCCATGCTAGGCTACATAATCTTTGCTTTGCAGGCCTCAAACTTATTTTTCACTCCATAATTAAATTTTTACACAATTGTTAGGGCTTTGATCCAAGCAATTGAGCTATTATCCAAGTTGCATTTCCATTAATGGCACAAAGTTAACATTGCCATTCTTGTAAAGCAAGCTTTTTGCATTAAGTCCATTCTTGAGCTTCTAACTTGTTCCCTCTGATCACACTCCATCCACAAAGTCAGAATCAAGCTTATTTAAAGCATAACCACTCTATCTTAGCAAGTACAAGGCATGGAAACTTGTTTTGTCAAAAAAAAAATCACATGTTTAACTTAAACATGTAAATTTGAATTTTGATCAACTAGAGCACTCCAAACGTATTTCTTATAAATAGAGTCACTATTTGTGAGCTAGAGGACGAGCTTAAGCACCCTAAAATACACCAAAACTCTCTCAAATCAGAAATTGCCCAAAAACTCCATTGTTGCACAGTTTTCTGACCTTGAACATCAAACTAACATTTCCCTTGTGCGTTTCTTGGCCTTTTAGTTTCTAAAGCTTCCTTACATTAGTGTAACCTATCCCTATCCCTATTTCATTACTGTAACATGATTTACCATATCCTCCATAACCAAAACCAGAGCATTGGACATTGACTTCTCCAAGTCATTTCAGCCACTCTGAACTCAAGCAAACCATTGCATTAGCTTCCTAGGAACTCAAGAAAGCTAACCTGATCATCATCATCACTTGAAACAAGATCAAACTCCAAGCATGATTTCCAATTTTGAGGTAAGTTTTCTCAACTTGGAACTTTTCATACAGGCATCATCAATAGTTTATTTGTGAACAAAACATGTAGATATCATTTTCCTGAAGCTAACCATGTCCATAGTTTCCATTAATTTTACTTGAGCTTAGATAATTTTGAAACAAAAATTTCTGAAATTTTTAGGATTCAGATTAGGGCCATTAAAATTCATGCTTATATTTGATCTATAGTTTTAATACTTTACATTTCTGTAATGGTGGGAAAATTTGCTACATGTTTCATGTTACAGTTTTCATTTTTGATGAGAAATGAGCAAGTTACAGTTGGTCTGGCTAGAGGTTGAAGATGAAGTATTCAGGGCGCGTTTTGCCTTGTATGTTTATTGTTTTTCTTATATTAAAGGATGTATAGCCACCCCAGTGGTAGAAGCGCGCGCTTGTAACCTTTGGGACCTGGGTTCGAGCCCCAATGGTACCCTTTTGCTTTTTTTACATGTTTTACAATTCTGAATTTTTTGTTTGCAGGGCGCTGGGCCTCTTTGGGCCTGGCTTTTTTTATTTATTTTTTGCTAGCTAACTGTAGCGGTAGAAATGTTCAAGGCTAAGCCATTGGATTGACTAGACTTTATACAAATCAAAATAAAAATCGCCACTGCACTTTATTGTTTCCTAAGGAATGGGAAAAGAGTGAATAACCCAAAAAAAGGGGGAAAGATTCAAGGTAAGAGGGTTGGTTATGCAAAGGGAAGATATTAGCACCCTAAACATCTACGGTACTCCACAGGAACCTCTTTGTAAAATCTGTATATTTTGGCTATAAAAAATGTGTTATATGGAAAATGGATAGTGGAGGTGAGAAGAGAAGTATTTTTTTATGATTTTTGCACCCGTCGCGGTTGTGAACCTTTAGTGCCTACGTACCACCTTTCGTGCAATAGGGGATCAGGGTACACATAGTTCCTCTTTTAAAAAGTTTGAAACACGAGTGTGTTGGTTAATTTTAAGAGATAAGACATCATCGTCATTGTCCGTGTGGAAAACATACTTACTACCCACAATCATGAGAAAGGAGAATTTGCATCATCTCAAAGTGGAGGATATGGCTTGGATTTTAAAATCAACAATTCCTCACTCAACACCCAAGTGGAAAATATCTCTCTTCACTACATATTGTAGAAGTATAGTTGTTTGCATCACTACAAGGATTGACAAGATTCTAACCTTTTGAGAAAAGTTTTAAAGATAAAAGCCAAAGTGGCAAAATGGTTTGAAATGAGATTAATTGACTTTTAGTCTTCTCAAAAAAGGTGTCAAAGTATTATTAAATTGATTGAAATTTATTGATGAAATTTTTTTGAAAATGCATGGACATAAGTCCAAGTTTATTATGAAAGTGGTTCAAGTTTAGAAATAAGAAGAGTTTTCAAAAGGAGGGAGAGGATTTTTAAAATTAAAGAAGATGGGAGGAGAAGAAGAGACTATCATAAAGCATAAGGTAAAAGCTAAGGAGAAGAATCATCTAACCAACAAGAAGCCAAAACTTGACATTATGAGTCAATATAGAATTCCCATTCTTTGGATTGAAACCAAGCAAGCAAAGATACTAGACCTCTTCAAATGTATTAAGTCTTCACAAAAATTGGGCAGAGTAACGGCTGTATGCGGGTGAATTCCAGATTACAAACAAATGGTGTAATCACAAAAAACCTGCACACAAAAACAAACAAGCAACCCATTGTCTTGAGGTAAACCTCAAGAACTCCAGACAAAATAATCAGATAAGATCACAAGGTCTCCAAGGTAGGCCAAGGTTTCTAATCCTAAGTCCAAGAAAAAAGTCCACTGCTCCATAATGCCAAGGATAGTAACCAAATAGTCCAAGTACCATTAAGAGTTTTTTAGGGTTTAAGTTGATTATTAAGTATCTTAAGAAAAGAAAAGAAAAGCTCAAGTGAGCAAAATAAAAAGGACTAGAAAATAAATGCTCAAATGAGCAAAGATGAAAATGGCATGAAATGAAAATGCTAAAAGATAAATAGTACATAAAGCATAAAAGAATAAAAGCATAAAATAAAACAAGTTAATAATTAGTGGTTAGTTGGATGACCATCTTGAAACTTGCATTTGAAACTCATTAGAGGATTGGTAGAACCAAAGCCTCCACAAAACAAGTTGCATTTGCTTTTTGTCAAGTATATCATCCATTTGGAATTATCATAAGTACCATTAAATTATCAACAATGTTTAAGTGATCCGCACTGACCAAAGGTGTTGTAGATCCATTAGAGGATTGGTAGAACCAAAGCCTCCACACAATGAATCTCAAGGTTATTGGATCAAAGAGATCAAATTAACATACTTGGGCTTGCAATCATAAGTTTGTGCCACGAATGATCATTTATTTGAATCGGGATAAAATTTAGCGATATGTTAAGCAATCGTAAGTGGACTTATATAGAAGTCGCACCTATTTTGAGGCTGGTCAATAGTAATCTATGCACCATTTGTTTTGAGACATGTAATATAGGTCATGCTCCAACATCATTTAGTGTAATGAGAAGGGGATGAGATGAAGAGGATTAGGGCAAAAGATGAATAAACCACTTTTGGATTAAAAATTTAATCAAACTATTATTAAAATCATTCATCCATTTTTTGTGGAGTTAAACTCAACACCATGGATCCAATGATGTTAATAAAGTCATGATAAAAAAATCAACCCAAGACAGCCAGAAAATAAACACAAAATAATAATATATTTAATATATACATTAAAAGGTTTTTAAGTGTTTTTTAAAAATGGAAAATGATGAGGAAAATATCAATTATATTCAAATTAATCAAGAAATGAAAAATAAGACCATAGGAAAATCAGAAAAGAGGCCAAGTGATTTTATAAATTTTTTGGGAATTTCTAAAAGTCAGAAACTATTTTTAAAAATTAAAATAAATGTGTAAAATAAACAAAAATAGTAAAAAAAAATAGTAAAGTCAGAAACAAAAATAATATAAGGTCACCAATATTTGTCACAATATCATTGGATCATTCCATAATTTTTTCAGAATTTAAAAATGTGTAAAAGTATTTTTAAACATTTTAAACAAATCAAATAAGTGTAAAATTCATAAAAAATACCAAAACACAAAATTAAATTGTGAAAAAATAAAATTCAGAAAGAGAATAATCAAAAAAATTTTCATTATTTTTTCATATTTTTTGGACTAAAAATGAATTTTTTATGATTTTTTGAAATTTAAAACAATTAAAATATAAAAATCAGAAAAAGAAAATAAAAGAAAAAGATGTGGACCATTGGATGAGAGTCAAAACGCGTTAGTAATCAAATCTAAGGGATCTGGCGCGCTGGGCATATCATGGTCTTTAATGAATAATGTACAGAATCATTAATAAAATCAGAATTTGAAAATAACAAATGTCACGCTTTTATTGGTTAGAAGATGACACGTTGGTCATCTTCAACCTCCAGCCCTCACGAATTGCAGGTCTCTCAAACTGTAAAATCAGAAGGTCAGACTTATGCCATTCGTTTCGTCTCTTCAAGACGAAGACAACCACACCCTCGCGCCAAATTTATATAAATTATAGCTCAAGCAATTTGGAAAGAAAGTTTTGAAAAGGGATTTGAAAATTCATGGTCAAAATGTGTTTCCAGATGAAAGTAAGTGTTGTGACTAGAACCAGGGCAATGAGAGCAACACAATGATACCAAAGTTTTGAAGAATTGATGAAGGAATCTATCTATTGAAGTTGAGTTGCAGAGCTCTGAAACTGGACTTCTTTGGAGCAATGTAGGACACGATTCTTGAATGTAATCATATGGTTAGCTTCAGGGAAGATCAAGGAAGGTGAATTGATGGAAAAAATGGATTGAAAAAGGCTTGAGAATAGGATTCGAAGTAGCTGAATTCTGAGTTGTGAAGCAAGTATGGCAGGGTGATTATGGCTATCTAAGCTTGGGAAATTGAATGGGGGATGACCCTCTAGTTATAGGGAATCAAATGGAACATTCAAGCATGTGAAATGATGAAGTTTGGAGGGAAATTGTGTGAACCAGATGCACGAGCAAAGTGTGATCTGATTTGCATCAAAACTCATCTAATCCTTGCGTTTCAAATCTCTAATCCACTTTGGCAACTTGGTTAAACATGTTTTGATCACAAACGCGTGCTAATTTGATGTTTAAAGGCCAAAACATGAATTTCAAATTCTGACTTATGGAGAAACTTCAGTTCCAAGTTACCAAGTTCAATCCAATGGCATTTCCACCTCAAGGGGTCTTAGGGTAAAATTCTTGATGCTTTGGAAATATGAGGTAACAAGCTTTGTAATGGAAAAAGAATGGAATCAAATGGATGCTTGAGCTGAGAGTTACATGGAGTCAAAGTTGAAGAAAAAGAGTTGACTTTCCATACTTAGAAATATTTCAAATTCTTCTTTAAAAATGACCTATAATCTCTTGCATTCAAACATGGCCTTCCACTTAGAATTTGCTCTTGACCAAAAAAGATGGAATAAAGTAGATCTCTTGAATGACATTTTTAAAATTGAACCACTCAAAATCTCCAAAAATTGAGCAAGTTATGACTTGTTGAAGTTGGCCAAAAATCATGAAATGACTTATAATCTTTTGCATTCTTAAGGCAACTTCCATCCATTTTCTAACATTGAACATAAAAGAAGGCATGAATTACACATACTTAGGATCATCATGAAAAAAGAATGGGCTCAAGGAGATAAAAATTGACCAAGTTATGACCATTTAAATTCACATATGGAAAACTGGGGATTCATCTGGATGACTTGTAATCTTTCCTCTTTACCCAGTTCCTTCCACATGAAAACTCCTTGGAGCTTTTGAAGTGATTTGTTGGTAAATAATTGAAGAGAAGAATGTTTTTTTGGAATCACTCAAGAATACCAAAATATGAGCAAGATATGCCCCTTTGAAGTCCAAAACCCTAGCCTCTAGATCAAGAGAATGCTTGGTAGAACTTTTCCAATTTTGAACAAACTTCTTTTTTGCCAATATTCTTCCTTTGTAAATAGAAATTGTTGAGAATGATGATGAGGACTCATGGGCACCCAAACCTCTTCCAAACCAACTTCAAAACAAACTTCAATGGTGAGGTTTGAATTTCTCAAGTTATTGACTAGGGCATGGAAATAAACTCGTGAACCCATGAAGCAACTTGCTAAAACTCATTGCCTTTACCTACATTATTAAAAAGTAAGACAAACCAATATTGAATTTTTTTAATTAGAGAGAAAACTAAAGCAAAATATCCATGATCACAAAAGAAAACAAGTTAAGGTGCTTGGTAACTCCTCAAAGAGCAAAGCTAAAGATAGGTAGAAGAACCAAAAGCCCTAATGTGATCTTGTTGTGATTGAAATAATATGGTACGATGAAGGGATCTTAGGGGGAAAATTGGGGTACAACAGCTGCCCTTATTTAAGTTTCTTCTATCCGGAGATATGAAGGTTAAAAATCTTCGTGTCGACGTGATCGATGATACTTAAATACAAAACAAACCCTATTTTTGGCCCTAAGATGCCACGCAAATACTTATGCATATGAATGCATATGAACAGGACCAAAGAGATGCAAAGTAACATTGGGGATGAAACAAAAATGAAGAAACAAAGGAGCAACCCAACCAGAAAAATAAATCACTGGTTAACCACAAGAACAGAATCAGAGGGGAAGATAACAAGCATCGACGCTCACTGCCGATGTACTACCAACGTTCACTGAAGGTAGAAAGAGAAAATATATCATATCACCACCGTTCACTAACGATGAACTATCAACGTTTACTAAAGATAGCAAAAAAGATAACAAACACCGACGTCCACTGCTGATGTACTACCAACATTCATTGAAGGTAGAAAGAGAAAAATGTATGACGATGAACTATCAACGTTTATTGAAGATAGCAAAAAAGATAACAAACACCAACGTTCACTGCCGATGTACTACCAACGTTCACTGAAGGTAGAAGGAGAAAAATATATCATATCACCACCGTTCACTGACGATGAACTATCAACGTTCACTGAAGATAGAAAAAAGATAACAAACACCGACGTTCACTGTCGATGTACTACCAACGCTCACTGAAGGTAGAAGGAGAAAAATATATCATATCACCACCGTTCATTGACGATGAACTATCAATGTTCACTGAAGATAGAAAAAATATTACAAACACCGACATTCACTGCCGATGTACTACCAACGTTCACTGAAGGTAGAAGGAAAAAACTATATCATATTACCGTCGTTCACTGACACTGAACTATCAACGTTCACTGAAGATAACAAAAATATTACAAACACCAACGTTCACTGTCGATGTACTACCAATTTTCACTGAAGGTAGAAGGAGAAAAATATATCATATCACCGCCATTCACTGACGATGAGCTATCAACGTTCACTGAAGATAGAAAAAAGATAACAAACACCGATGTTCACTGCCGATGTACTACCAACGTTCACTGAAGGTAGAAAGAGAAAATATATCATATCACCGCCGTTCACTGACGATGAACTATCAACATTCACTGAAGATAGCAAAAAGATAACAAACACCGACGTTCACTGCCGATGTACTACCAACGTTCACTGAAGATAGAAAGAGAAAATGTATCATATCACCGCCGTTCACTGATGATGAACTATCAACATTCACTGAAGATAGCAAAAAAGATAACAAACACCGATGTTCAATGCTGATGTGCTACCAACATTCACTGAAGGTAGAAAGAGAAAATATATCATATCACCTCCTTTCACTGACGATGAACTATCAACGTTCACTAAAGATAGAAAAAAGATAACAAACACCAACATTCACTGCCGATGTACTACCAACGTTCACTGAAGGTAGAAAGAGAAAATATATCATATTATTGCCGTTCACTGAAGATGAACTATCAACGTTCACTGAAGATAGCAAAAAGATAACAAACACCGATGTTCACTGCCGATGTACTACCAGCATTCCCTGAAGGTAGAAGGACAAAATATATCAAGTTTCCCCAAGATTCTGGCATTTTTCCTAGAACGGGTCTCAACTTCTTCTTTAACCAAGGCACTCTGCCTGGAAAGGGTAATATGTAAGTTGTCTCAAATAAAAATACCTCCACTCACTGTCAAGGGGAATTGCAAAGAGAAATGACTTCTTGGGGATATCAATATGACTTCCTGGGGAATGAATTATGGCTTCCTGGGGAAATGCCAATATATTCCTGCTGAGGGGATAAAGTCTTCTTGTGCAAAATAAATGCACAAACCAAAACTCAAAGTTTTCAGAAATCCATAATAAATGATATTGTCATGTAGCCACAAATACAGTTCAAAAACACACTGGAGCAAAATGGCCAATGCATATACATTATTTGACAAATAAACTCAAGAGGGAAAACCAAATCCAACCAAGCAAAGAGTGCTGCAGGAAAGGTCAGAACACAATGTCAATGAACGATGATTTTTAGCAATGCATGATGTATGTATGAATGTATGAGTGTTATCATGCATATGCTAGTAAAAAGGATACATAATCAGTGCAAACAAACAAAACCGTCTCAGGTTCTAACAACATTGGGATAAACTTCAACCACAAATATCAATCCAAGAAAGGTAAAAGCAACTGCGGAGACCAAACCCATTGCCTGCCTTAATTTCACTAAGGAGAAACATAATCCGAATGTAGCCAAATCAAACAAATACCGGGATAGAACACCCTTCTACCAGTTTCATCGGAGAAAACAATTTTCCAAAAGCAACATGCCTACTGGAGATTGCAAGACCAACCTCAAATAAAGCAGACTGACGCCGAAACAACCCAACCTCACTGGGGGATTCAAGCCTACCTTCCTGGAGAAAAAAAACTGCGAATTGAAAATTTTCATCACGAACGCTCATTCCAATAAGAGATGCCCTGGGATAAATTTCCCGGGAAATTAAGAAGTAAACATTAATGCCAAAACTGAAACAAGAGAGACATCTCAGCACACCGAGGGGATAAAACCTTTCACCATATGAGGGAAAACTTGCTGGGGAATCTGGGACTGAGACTTCTTACCATGCAAACCCAAAAAACGAATTAAGACTTGACTGGGGATAATGGGATCACAAACCCAATACTGTACCTTGCACCCACTGAAATCTTCTCTAACTATCTAAGAAACACACAAGGATTACACACATCTCAGCAAAATGACCTGAGAAAACCTTCATGAAGGGAGTAAATCTTCTTAAAACAACCGGAGTTTATTCATTCTTGGGGTCACCATTATTTTTGTCATTGTTTCATCATAAATCCCAAAGTAAATTGAATTGTAAAGATCTCTTTTCTTTTTTTTTTTTGAAAATTCAATTTTGCTTTTTAAATTTTTTTGCTTTAACAGTTATTATTAGTAATAAATGATGTCTTTGCAAGCTAAATAAAAATAAGAACACAAAGAATTAGGTAAAAGCTCGAATTTCATTCATAGAATGGTAATCTGCGAATAGCGAGACTCCATGGATGATTACAAAGTTTGGGAAATGGTAATACATAATGGAAAGGATACATTGAGATACAATGACCACTATCCCCCCTAACAACTTTTGAAATCCTGAGCAGCAGCTTTTGTTGAAGTATGGTGAGGATCTGAGAAGATTGTTGCTTCAACGATCAAGTCTTGTCTGACGTAGTTACTTGCCAAGAAAATCCCTAACTTTTACCTAAGCTGCCCTTGCGGGTTTTCAACTTAGCGGGGAATTTATTCTGTTTATGTCTATAATTTTTGCCTAGACCACCCTTTCGGGTTTTCGTCCTACCGAGACGCTCCTTTTTTCCTAAGCCGCCCTTTTGGGTTTTCAACTTAGTGAGTTGTTCTTTTATTTCTTTAGGCGAAGTATTTCTTGACTGCGTCAGCATTCATGGGACGTGGGAACTCCTCGCCATCCATAATTTCAAGAATTAATGCACCACTAGAGAAGGCTTTCTTGACAACATACGAGCCTTCAAAATTGGGAGTCCACTTGCCCCTAGAATCAGTGTTGAAAGACATGATCTTCCTGAGCACGAGGTCGCCTTCTCTGAATTCACGAGGTTTGACCTTTTTATCAAAAACTTTCTTCATTCTTTTCTGATATAACTACCCATGACATAATGCTATCATCCTCTTCTCTTCAATCAAACTCAATTGGTCAAACCTGTTCTGGACCCATTCAGCCTCTGTCAACTTGGCTTCCATTATCACACGCAACGAGGGAATCTCTACCTCGACAGGGAGTACATCTTCCATTCCATACACTAGGGAGAACGGGGTTGCTCCTGTTGAAGTGTGAACAGATGTTCGATATCCATGCAGAGCAAAAGGGAGCATTTCATGCCAATCCTTATAAGTGACATCCATTTTCTGGATGATTCTCTTGATATTCTTATTAGTAGCTTCAACAGCCCCATTCATCTTTGGCATGTATGGAGATGAATTGTGATGGACAATCTTGAATTCTTCGCACAGTTCTGTCATCATCTTGTTGTTCAAATTAGAGCCATTGTCAGTGATGATTCTGCTCGGCACAACATACTGGCATATAAGATTGTTTTTGATGAAACACACAACCACATGTTTGGTAACATTGGCATATGAAGCAGCCTATACCCATTTGGTAAAGTAGTCAATTTCTACCAAGATGAAACGGTGTCCATTCGAAGCTTTGAGTTCTATCATTCCAATCATGTCAATACCCCACATAGAAAAAGGCCATGGGGAGGAAATCACACTGAGGAGTGTCAGAGGCACATGGATCTTATCTGCATAAATCTGGCATTTATGGCACTTCTTTGCAAATTTGTAATAGTCAGATTCCATTGTCAACCAATAGTAACCTGCCCTTAGCATCTTTTTAGCCATCGAATGTCCATTAGCATGAGTGCCAAATGAACCTTCATGGATCTCATGCATCAACATGTCTGCTTCGTGTCTATCCACGCATCTAAGCAAGACCATGTCATAATTTCTCTTGTATAACACATTTTCACTAAAGAAGAAACTACCTGCTAATCTTGTCAGTGTCTTTCTATCTTTTTTCGACACACCAATCGAGTATTCCTGAGTCTGAAGAAAATGCTTGATATCATAATACCAAGGTTTTTCATCTGCTACCTCCTTTGTTGCAAACACATGAGCGGGCCTATCTAGCCGTCAAACTGTAATTCGGGGTATATCATTCCAAGTATTCACTTGGTACATGGAAGCCAGAGTTGCTATAGCATCCGCCATTTGATTTTCATCCCTAGGAATGTGATAGAATTCCACTTTATTGAAGAAGGGTAGTAATCTTCTAGCATAATCGTTTTAAGGGATCAAGCCAGGGTGACGAGTATCCCACTCTCCTTTAATATGATTTATTACCAAAGCTGAATCACCATACACATCTAGAATTTTGATTCTGAGATCAATAGCTTCCTTAAGACCCATGATGCAAGCCTCACATTCTGCCATATTATTAGTGCAATCAAACGGCAACCTGACGGTAAAAGGAATATGTGATCCATGAGGAGCAACAATCACAACACCAATTCCTTTACCATAAGCATTCACAGCTCCATCAAATATCATACTCCAACGAGATTCAGGGTCAGGGCCCTCCTCAGGCAATGGTTCATCACAATCTTTCACTTTCAAAAACATCACATCTACATTAGGGAATTCATATTCTGCAGACTGATGATCTTCCACCGGCTGGTGAGCAAGGTAATCTGCCAACACACTACTTTTAATAGCCTTTTGAGTGCGGTACTCGATATCATATTCAGATAACAACATCTTCCAGCGGGCAATTCTCCCAGTAAGAGCAGGCTTTTCAAAAATATACTTGATTGGATCCATTTTGGAGATCAACCAAGTGGTATGATTCAACATAAACTGCCGCAAACGTTTTTCCGCCCAGGCCAAAGAACAACATGTTTTTTATAACATAGAATACTGCGACTCACAATCAGTGAACTTTTTGCTGAGATAATAAATGGAGAACTCTTTCTTTCCCGTTTCATCCTGTTGTCCCAGAATACAACTCATGGATTTATCTAACACTGTTAGATACATAATCAACGGTCTTCCTTCTACGGGAGGGAGCAAGATAGGAGGTTCAAGCAGATACTCTTTAATACTTTCAAATTCCCTTTGGCAGTCATCTGTCCACACACAACCTTGATCTTTATTTAACAACTTAAAGATCGGTTCACACGTTGTAGTCATGTGAGAAATAAATTTGGAGATATAATTCAAACGCCCGAGGAAACCCCTGACTTGTTTTTTCAGTTCTAGGTGCTGGCATTTCTTGAATTGCTTTGACTTTGTCAGGGTCAACTTCAATTCCTTTCTGGATAACAATAAAACCTAACAATTTCCTCGATCTAACTCCGAAGGTGCATTTATTTGGATTCAAGCAGAGATGATACTTCCTCAAACGCTGAAACAACTTCAACAAATCTTCTATATGCCCTTCTTCAGTTTGGGTTTTGGCAATCATATCATCAACATATACTTCGATTTCTCTGTGCATCGGATCATGGAATAGGGTTGTCATAGCCCTCTGGTATGTTGCACCAGCGTTCTTCAACCCGGAGGGCATCACTCTGTAACAGAATGTTCCCCAGGGTGTGATAAACGTTGTTTTTTCCATGTCCTCTGGAGCCATTCTTATTTGATTATACCCGGAAAATCCGTCCATGAATGAGAACACTTTGAATTTTGTTGTGTTGTCCAGTAACATGTCGATGTGAGGCAATGGAAAATCATCTTTTGGACTAACTTTATTTAGATCTCTGTAATCTACGCACATGCGGACTTTTCCGTATTTTTTCGGTATTGGGACAATATTGGAAATCCATTGAGGATAAACTGACGTCACAAGAAAACTAGCATTAATCTACTTTAGGACCTCCTCTTTGATCTTTACTGCCATATTCAGGTGGGTTCTTCTCAACTTTTGTTTAACTGGCGAACACTCTGGCTTCAAAGGAAAACGATGCTCGACAATGTCTGTATCTAGACCAGGAATATCTTGATAAGACCAAGCAAAAATATCCACATATTCTTTCAACAACTCAATCAACCTACTCTTTACATCAGGATGCAACGATGCTCCAATCTCGACTTCTCTCAGATATTCTTCTGAACCCAAATTAATCACTTCCAAAGGCTCCTTATATGGCTGAATGGTGTTTTCCTCGTGCTCAAGCAACCGTGAGACCTCTTCCGGGATCTCATCATAATCTTCTTCTTCAGCCCCAAACACAGGACATTCAAAGTTGGGAGAGGGTGCAGGGTCATTATATTCAATGGGTTTTTTAATTAATCTGCACATGTGATTTATGATTGTTTTTAGAAACTGACACATATAACAAGTGATCATGCAGATTAATTTTCAGTCATTATTTATTTTGAAAGGTTTTTTATTTTATTACCATTTCCCAAGAAAAAACATAAAATAAAAGACATAGTTTTGGAAGCAAAGACAACTTTTATTAATGATCTTAACAGTTATAACAGACAGATAAGCTCTACAACATTAATACTTCCACCTTGGAAAGAGTGAAAGCTTTTCAAAAGAAAGAAACAGATTAACAAAACAAATTACTTTGAAATATGTATGCAAGAAGGAACATCAATGGTGACCCAGTTCTGAACTCGGACTCTATGTATCACATAATTCGGTACTTCCTGCTCTGCTTCATCCTCTTCAACAACATTAATTCCAGAACCAATTGGATGGAGGTAGTCTCCGTTGCAGAAAACATCCTGATAAATGTTCATAGTAGACTTTGACTTAAAACTTTTTCCTTTGCCACTCCTCGAAGAGAAACCCAAACCAGTTATGTTCTTGTTCACGGGTGGATCCACAAGTCGTCCCCAAACTGTATTATGACCATTGCGCACAACCTGTTGCGCGTCCTTTAGGGAAACCATATAATTCTCATTCCTCCTTATGTTGTCAATGGATAGAGCTTGGAACTGGGTTCCAACAACAGCCTCATTTGCTTCTACAATACTGAAAGAGGATAGATGGGATATCAACAACGCCTGCTCCCCATTTATGATCACTACCTTCCCTTCACACACACATTTTAGCTTCTGATGCAGAGTTGAAGTGACATCCCCTGCTTCGTGTATCCATGGCCGTCCTAGCAATCAGCTATATGCAGGAATAATGTCCATGACTTGGAAGGTTATCAAGAATAAATGTTGTCCTATATGGATGAGCAAGTCCACTTCACTGATGACAGATTTCCTTGACCCATCAAAAGCCTTCACAATGATGACACTCGGGCGCATAGGTGTTCCCTGATACTTTAACTTCATGAAGGTACTTCTCGGTATCATTCAATGCGGATCCGTTATCAATTAGCACATTGGATAGTGAGTCATTCTTGCAGTTCATAGATATGTGGAGGGCCAGGTTGTGATTCCTCCCTTCATCTGGTAACTCATCATCGCATAAACTCAAGTTGTTACATGACATAATGTTTCCAAATATGCTGCTGAATTGATCTAACGACATGTCATTCTCCATAAAAGCTTGGTCTAGTACTCTCATCAGTGATTCTCTATAAGCGGAGGAATTCATCAATAAAGCTAGGATGGATATCTTTGAAGGAGTCTGCAATAGATGATCTACAATTTTGTAGTCACTCATCTTAATCATCTTCAAGATATCATCCACTTATTTCTCTAATGTAGCTCCACTAGTCTCTCCTGCAGTCTTCTTAGGCTCATCGTTCTCAGCAATTTTCTTTCCAGTAACAACATCTCTTTGAATAACCAGCGCAAACACACGACCGCTACGGGTCACCCTGCTATTATTAGCTATATTTCCAACATATGGCATTGGCTGGATGGGAATTTCCACCCAATCTTCTAAGATTATAGCGTTGTATTTGTAAGGCACAACCTTATTTGATTTATAGGGAACAGGTCCTGGCATACTAATTATCAATGGGGTAACAACTGGTTTGCTATGGTACTCCACCTCAAGATGAGCGGGTGCACTAAAATAAGGTATAATGACGTTTACCCCTTCCTTAACACAATCAGCCATCCAAAGATCATTTCTGGCAAACAAATCTTCATCTGAAGAGAAATACTCATCCACGGAGGCGTACTCTTCCTCTGACTCTTCTCTCATCAAACAAACTTCAACCATATCAATCTCGTGATAATCATCTCTATGACCTGTGATCTTGATAGTTCCATTGTCTAACAGAAATTGAACACACTCTCTCACAATAGAACATCCTCGGGGGTCTTGACAACAAACTACGCATGATCCATATTTGTGTTCCACCTGACCAGCAGTACGGCAGAAGGTAGCATGCAACTGCACGAGATATTCATTCAAATGCTCCACTTCAAAAATTATGAATTCACCAGGACATCCAGAAACCATATTCACTTTCTCTTCATATTCTTCCCTAGGCCTGATTATATGAATTAGACCTTCATTCATCATCTCTAGTAAATCAGCCTTTATCTTCTCACAACCCTGTATGTATGTACTGCAAACAGCACAACCGGCATGGTCATGCGTATAATAACTGAATTCACAGAGGTCTGTATGCATTTTCACCAAATCTCCTCTAACCAGATTAATGTTAAAAATCCGGAAGTTTCCTGGACAACCGGCCACCATATTCACAGCATTTACTCCCCTGTGCTTGGGTAGAGGATTGTCTTTCACATTAGGTCACATGTCTTTGAAAGATAAAATTACAGACTTCACCAACCTTTGCACTTAAGTCTTCAAAGGATAACCATTTTCAACACTATGCCCTGGTGCTCCCTGATGAAAGGCACACGTCTAGTCCGCTTTGTAATACCAAGGAAATGGTGATGGTACAGTTGGAGGTGGTCGTATCTGGACCAACTTCTTCTGAATCAATGCTGGTAGTAGCTTTGCATAACTCATGGGGATAGGGTCATAGTTCTCCCTTCTCTGATTAATCCCTTGGTTCCCCTGCTGGGACTGTCTTTGATAAGCAACAGTAGTCGGAGCGGCACTCATAACAGGAGTCACTGAGGCAACTTGCTGGTGACATTGATAATTCCTTCTAGGAGCGTTTATCCTCCTCTCTTGCATAACAACATTGGTATACCCTTCTTTCTTCTTTGTAAACCCATAAGCTGGCTTTTTCACACCTTTGGATCCTTCACTCTTCGCCAAACGACCTTCTCTTACAGCCTCTTCTAGGCGGACACCCATCCCTACCATCTCTGTAAAATCACTTGGGGCACTTGCTACCATTCTTTCGTAGTAGAAAGCGCTTAGCGTCTTCAGAAAAATTTTAGTCATTTCCTTCTCTTCCATGGGAGGAATCACTTGTGCAGCCACTTCGCGCCATCTCTGTGCATACTCTTTGAATGATTCTCTGTCTTTCTGAACCATGGCCCTAAGCTGGTCACGATCGGGCGCCATGTCCATATTGTACTTGTATTGTTTAATGAATTCTTCTCCCAAATCATTAAAAGTATGGATGTTGGCGCTGTCTAAACTCATGTACCATTTCAACGCTGCGCCGGTCAGACTATCCTGGAAAAAGTGAATCAGCAGACGCTAATCATCAGTGTGAGTAGACATTCTCCTCACGTAGATCACCAAGTGAGCACGAGGGCAAGTGTTTCCCTTGTATTTCTCAAACTCCGGGACCTTGAACTTAGTAGGCACTTTAACATTCGGGACCAAACACAGCTCATTCACATTCTTCCCAAATAGCTCTTTTCCCCTAATAGCCTTCATCTCTCTTTGCATTCTATCAAACTGCTCTTGGAAATCATCCATTCTGTCATAAAGACCCAAGTATTCACTCAACGGAGGGAAAGGACGACACACATCTTCATTAACAAACGGAACCAAATTCACCCAAGGAGGTGTAGCAGGAACAATATGCATCACAGGAGGTGCTGGAGTAACAACATTTTGAACCACTGGAGCATCTTGAGGGCCCAAATTGAAACCTTCAAGTGCAAAATTCTCTGGCATTCCCCATGGATAACCCTGAGGCATACAATTTTGAACAACAACCAGAGTAGCGGATACAGGAATAGTCGGAACTTTAGTACTTGCCCTTGTTGGTTGAGGTTGAACACTCAATGGCTGATTCTGAGCAACCACCAGAGCTTCCATCAGAGTAGTCAAGTTGGCCAAGCCAGCCTTCGAAGTAGAAACTTCTTCGTGCAGCTCGCGATTCTCCTGTTCCAAATTGTCCATCTTCTTTTTGAAGTTAGCCCGAGTGTTGTAGTGATGAGTCAGTTTGTTGAACGAAGTAAAGAAGTTGGGTAAGGCACCTGGATATGCATGATAACTGCAAGAAATATGTGCAATATGATGCATGATATGAAATGCATATGATTATTTTTACTTTATCATTTAATATTTCAAGGGATTTAACGTTTATAGACATATTGCAAACATCAAAATAATAACACATTTGAAATACTGAAATTTTTTATTATAATAACTTCAAAAATGGATTACAAGTTTCAATGATCCCAAGTACAAGGTGAAAATACAATCTAAAAATCCTGAGAGAAAGAAACTGATAGAGATCAATCTGTATGCTGGCGCTTCCCTGTGAGCCTGGCAATCTGAGCCTTCAACCTCTGGTTTTCTTCTACGTGCCTGATGGAAATTTCCTTCCAATCCTCTGAAGCAGGAAGTGAGTGATCAGCACCTGTTTGAGGCTTAGGGGAAAATAAATCCCCTTTCCTCTCCATAGACTCTATTGCTCGACTCTCAAGGATCTCGATCAAATCGTCTTTCTCCTCCAGGTCTGCTCTGTAGGAACCCTCTAAAGTTTGGAACTTGTTCTTCCAAGCATCCCTTTCTTGTTGCATCCTAACCAAAGCAAGTTGCAACTCTTCTAGATCATCTAATAAGGGAGGAGTGGTCTTCACAAACAAATCAGGCATGGGTGTCTCCCGAGTATACGGTATCTTCAACTGAATGGATCTCGATTAGACCCACTGAAGATATGGCTCCAAAGAAACAACACCCCTTGGTCCCAAATCCTTTCTACTCTTCTTATGGATGTGACGCCAGGCTTTCACAATCTGCTCCCTAGCTTCCCAGTGGTCTCAAATGAATACTGTTCGGTTTATCCCTCATCGGATAACCAAGCTGTCGCCGTGCAAGAACAGGGTTATAGTTAATTCTTCCTTTTGTACCAAGAAGAGGTACATTGGGGAAACTACCACAACTGTCAATAATCTCTACATCCTGATAAGCTCGATGATACCAATCAATATCCGAGTGAGTAAGTGCCATGATCTTAGGAGCCCAACGGGGTTCCTTCTTGAAATCCCAAAAAGAATCAGACTGAGGCATATGAGAGATGAACCACCGGTACAACAAAGGCGTGCAATAGATGATCATTCCCCCATGATAGGAACTTCGAAGATGAACAGAGTAATAAGCATCACCCAATAGTGTAGGGACCGGGTTTCCAATCATGAAAATCCTGATAGCGTTAATGTTGACAAACTTTTCCACATTAGGAAATAAGAATAATCCATAAGCAAGTAAAGCAAAGATGGCCTCAAAAGCAACCGTACTCTTTATTCTGGAAAAGTAATGAGCTTTCTCCAATAAGAACTGAGCTGGTAATCCCCTAATCCCTCCTTTGGTAGTCATATGGGCTTCCACCTCAGACTTCCCCAGATGAATCAAAGCAGCAATCTCATGTGGTTTTGGCTCACCCTCCAAACCAGTAAAAGGAACACGATCGATAACGGGTAAATCCAATAGATATGAATACTCCTCTAGTGTAGGCATCAACTGATAGTCGGGAAAAGTAAAGCAGTGATACACTGGATCATAGAATTGGACCAAGGTCAAGAGAATACCCTCCTTCATCTTCAGCTTCATGAGAGGAATAATGGGTCCATACTTCTTCCGAAAGTTTGCAGAACACTTGATCTCTGGAATTATACTGATCAACTCATCTATCTTGGGATCCTTGAAACTGTATTTTTCGGTCTTTCTCTTTCCAGAATCCATGGTTAAAAGTACCTGAGATGTTCACAAATAGTCAACCTTTAAATCCCTTGAAATATTGTTTTCTTCAAAAGATGCTTATGAGTTCATGGATGCATGGATGCATGATGCAACAATCACACATAAGATCACACATATAGGGCTCATAGGTTCAACGTCACAAGCATGAGGTTGAAGGTACTACCCATAAGGTGTTGGTCTAAAAGTTATCACCTGCCGAACAAGGTTCTAGAGGTTCCCAGAGTCTACATCCTTCCTTCGGATATTACTAACTTCCCGATTAACTCAGTAATTTGTAATATTCTCAAGAAAGACTCGTCCGAGCGTAGTATCGTGTGACAACTATTTCCGGATTACTCCATCATAGCTTCCGCACTACACCTAAAAGGCCAAGATGGGTTTGGTATTCTACGGTCCTTAGTTTCAGCAGGCTCCCAGGTCGAAAGCAGTACGTCTTCCCGATTACTCGGTAAACGACACTACAGTCAAAGGGGCCTCCACTGAGTGGGGGATCTCATGCCTCCTTTTTTGGGATTACTCCCTCAAAGTTAACATGACTATACCGCCCGTCCTATCTTAATGTTTGCCGAAGTCCGGGTATAGGACTTATGAGTAATTACCAAGCACCCTGAAAACCAGGAAAATCCAGAAAAACATATATACAAATTATAACACATAAACATACAATAGCACATATACAGATATAAACAAAGATAGGCTTAACCCACTTAAGGATGGACCAGCAAGAGGTCAATCTTTCCCCAGTAAAGTCGCCATTTTTCTATAGCGGTAGAAATGTGTAAGACTAAGCCATTGGATTGACTAGACTTTATACAAATCAAAATAAAAATCGCCACCATGCTTTATTATTTCCAAAGGAATGGGAAAAGAGCGAATAACCCAAAAAAATGGGGAAAGATTTAAGGTAAGGGGGTTGGTTATGCAAAGGGAAGTATTAGCAACTTAAACATCTATGGTACTCCGCAGGAACCTCTTTGTAAAATCTGTATATATTGGCTATAAAAAATGTGTTATATGGAAAATGGATAGTGGAGGTGAGAAGAGAAGTATTTTTTTTATGATTTTTGCATCCGCCGCGGTTGTGAACCTTTAGTGCCTACGTACCACCTTTAGTGAAATAGGGGAGCAGGGTACACGTAGTTCCTCTTTTAAAAATTTTGAAACACAAGTGTGTTGGTTAATTTTAAGAGATAATACATCATCGTCATTGTCCGTGTGGAAAACATACTTACTACCTACAATCATGAGAAAGGAGAATTTGCATCATCTCAAAGTGGAGGATATGGCTTGGATTTTAAAATCAACAATGCCTCACTCAACACCCAAGTGGAAAATATCTCTCTTCACTACATATTGTAGAAGTATAGTTGTTTGCATCACTACAAGGATTGACAAGAGTCTAACCTTTTGAGAAAAGTTTTAAAGATAAAAGCCAAAGTGGCAAAATGGTTTGAAATGAGATTAATTGACTTTTAGTCTTCTCACAAAAGGTGTCAAAGTATTATTAAATTGATTGAAATTTGTTGATGAAAATGTTTTGAAAATGCATGGACATAAGTCCAAGTTTATTATGAAAGTGGTTCAAGTTTAGAAATAAGAAGAGTTTTCAAAAGGAAGGAGAGGATTTTTGAAATTAAAGAAGATGGGAGGAGAAGAAGATATTATCCTAAAGCATAAGGTAAAAGCTAAGGAGAAGAATCATCTAACCAACAAGAAGCCAAAACTTGACATTATGAGTCAATATAGAATTCCCATTCTTTGGATTAAAACCAAGCAAGCAAAGATACTAGACCTCTTCAAATGTATTAAGTCTTCACAAAAATTGGGCAGAGTAACGGCTGTATGCGGGTGAATTCCAGATTACAAACAAAGGGTGTAATCACAAAAAACCTGCACACAAAAACAAACAAGCAACCCAATGTCTTGAGGTAAACCTCAAGAACTCCAGACAAAATAACCAGATAAGATCACAAGGTCTCCAAGGTAGGCCAAGGTTTCTAATCCTAAGTCCAAGAAAAAAGTCCACTGCTCCATAATGCCAAGGATAGTAACCAAATAGTCCAAGTACCATTAAGAGTTTTTTAGGGTTTAAGTTGATTATTAAGTATATTAAGAAAAGAAAAGAAAAGCTCAAGTGAGCAAAATAAAAAGGACAAGAAAATAAATGCTCAAATGAGTAAAGATGAAAATGGCATGAAATGAAAATGCTAAAAGATAAATAGTACATAAAGCATAAAAGAATAAAAGCATAAAATAAATCAAGTTAATAATTAGTGGTTAGTTGGATGACCATCTTGAAACTTGCATTTGGAACTCATTAGAGAATTGGTAGAACCAAAGCCTCCACACAACAAGTTGGATTTGTTTTTTGTCAAGTATATCATCCATTTGGAATTCTCATAAGTACCATTTAATGATCAACGATGTTTAAGTGATCCGCGCTGACCAAAGGTGTTGTAGATCCATTAGAGGATTGGTAGAACCAAAGCCTCCACACAATGAATCTCAAGGTTATTGGATCAAAGAGATCAAATTAACATACTTAGGCTTGCAATCATAAGTTTGGGCCACGAATGATCATTTATTCGAATCGGGACAAAATTTATCGCTATGTTAAGCAATCGTAAGTGGACTTATATAGAAGTCGCACCTTTTTTGAGGTCGGTCAATAGAAACTATGCACCATTTGTTTTGAGACATGACATATAGGTCATGTTCCAACAACATTTAGTGCAATGAGAAGGGGATGAGATGAAGAGGATTAAGGAAAATATGAATAAACCACTTTTAGATTAAAAATTTAATCAAACTATTATTAAAATCATTCATCCATTTTTTGTGGAGTTAAACTCAACACCATGGATCCAATGATGTTAATAAAGTCATGATCAAAAAATCAACCCAAGACAGCCAGAAAATAAACACAAAATAATAATATATTTAATATATACATTAAAAGGTTTAAAAGTGTTTTTAAAAAATGGAAAATGATGAGGAAAATATCAATTATATTAAAATTAATCAAGAAATGAAAAATAAGATCATAGGAAAATCAGAAAAGAGGCCAAGTGATTTTATAAAATTTTTGGGAATTTTTAAAAGTCAAAAACTATTATTAAAAATTAAAATAAATGGGTAAAATAAACAAAAATAGTAAAAAAAAAATAATAAAGTCAGAAACAAAAATAAAATAAGGTCGCCAATATTTGTCACAATATCATTGGATCATTCCATAATTTTTCAAAATTTAAAAATGTGTAAAAGTATTTTTAAACATTTTAAACAAATCAAATAAGTGTAAAATTCATAAAAAATACCAAAACACAAAATTAAATTGTGAAAAAATAAAAGTCAGAAAGAGAATAACCAAAAATATTTTACATAATTTATTCAGATTTTTTGGACTAAAAATGAATTTTCTATTATTTTTTTAAATTTAAAACAATTAAAATATAAAAATCAGAAAAAGAAAATAAAAGAAAAAGATGTGGACCATTGTCTGAGAGTCAAAACGCGTTAGTAATCAAATCCAATGGATCTGGCGTGCTGTGCATATCATGGTCTTTAATGAATAATTTACAGAATCATTAATAAAATCAGAATTTAAAAATAACAAATGTCACGCTTTCATTGGTTAGAAGATGACATGTTGGTCATCTTCAACCTCCAGCCCTCACGAATTGCAGGTCTCTCAAACTGTAAAATCAGAAGCTTAGACCTATGCCATTCGTTTCGTCTCTTCAAGACGAAGACAACCACACCCTCGCGCCAAATTTATAAAAACTATAGCTCAAGCAATTTGGAAAGAAAGTTTTGAAAAGGTATTTGAAAATTCATGGTCAAAACGTGTTTCCAGATGAAAGTAAGTGTTGCAACTAGAATCAGGGCAATGAGAGCAATACAATGATACCAAAGTTTTGAATAATTGATAAAGGAATCTACCTATTGAAGTTGAGTTGCAGAGCTCTGAAACTGGACTTCTATGGAGCAATGTAGGGCAGAATTCTTGAATGTAATTATATGGTTAGCTTCAGGGAAGATCAAGGAAGGTGAATTGATGGAAAAATGAATTGAAAAAGGCTTGAGAATAGGATTAGAGGTAGCTGAATTCTGAGTTAGAAAGCAAGTTTGGCAGGGTGATTCTGGCTATCTAAGCTTGGGAAATTGAATGAGGGATGACCCTCTATTTATATGGAATCAAATGGAACGTTCAAGCGTGTGAAATGATGAAGTTTGGGGGGAAATCATGTGAACCTGATGCACGAGCAAAGTGTGATCTGATTTGCATCAAAACTCATCTAATCCTTGCGTTTCAAAGCTCTAATCCACTTTGGCAACTTGGTTAAACATGTTTTGATCACAAACGCGTGCTAATTTGATGTTTAAAGGCCAAAACATGAATTTCAAATTCTAACTTATGGAGAAACTTCAGTTCCAAGTTACCAAGTTCAATCCAATGGCATTTCCACCTCAAGGGGTCTTAGGAAAAAATTCTTGATGCTTTGGAAAGATGAGGTAACAAGCTTTGTAATGGAAAAAGAATGGAATCAAATGGATGCTTGAGCTGAGAGTTACATGGAGTCAAATTTGAAGAAAAATAGTTGACTTTCCATACTTAGAAATATTTCAAATTCTTCTTTAAAAATGACCTATAATCTCTTGCATCCAAACATGGCCTTCCACTTAGAATTGTCTCTTGAGCAAAAAATATGGAATAAAGTAGATCTCTTGAATGACATTTTTCAATTTTAACCACTCAAAATATCTAAAAATTGAGAAAGTTATGACTTGTTGAAGTTGGCCAAAAATCATGAAATGACCTATAATCTTTTGCATTCTTAAGGCAACTTCCATCAATTTTCTCACTTTGAACATAAAAGAAGGCATGGAGTACACATCCTTAGGATCATCATGAAAAACGAATGGGCTCAAGGTGATAAAAATTGACAAAGTTATGACCATTTGAAGTCACATAAGGAAAATTGGGGGTTCATCTGGATGACTTGTAATCTTTCCTCTTTACCAAGTTCCTTCCACATGAAAAATCCTTGGTGCTTTTAAAGTGATCTGTTGGTAACTCATTGAAGAGAAGAATGTTTTTTTGGAATCACTCAAGAATACCAAAAGATGAGCAACATATGCCTCTTTGAATTCCAAAACCATAGCCTCTAGATCAAGAGAATGCTTGGTGGAACTTTGCCAATCTTGAACAAACTTTTTTTTTGCCAATATTCTTCCTTTGTAAATAGAAATTGTTGAGAATGATGATGAGGACTCATGGTCACCCAAACCACTTCCAAACCAACTTCAAAACAAACTTCAATGGTGAGGTTTGAATTTTTCAAGTTATTGACTAGGGCATGAAAATAAACTCATGAACCCATGAAGCAACTTGCTAAAACTCATTGCCTTTACCTACATTATTAACAAGTAATACAAACCAATATTGCATTTTGTTAATTAGAGAGAAAACCGAAGCAAAATATCCATGATCACAAAAGAAAACAAGTTAAGGTGATTGGTAACTCCTCAAAGAGCAAAGCTAAAGATAGGTAGAAGAACCAAAAACCCTAATGTGATCTTGTTGTGATTGAAATAATATGGTATGATGAAGGGATCTTAGGGGCAAAAATTGGGGTACATCACTAACCCCCTATTTCCTTTATACGTCATTGGCCCAATTTATTTTATTTTTCCTTTTTATTATTTCATTTATTTTCTTAAATATATTTTTTCTAAATACTAAAATCATAAAATTCAAAAAAAATAATAGATTTATATCTTGACTTATTTTATTTTATTTTTTCCATAAAAAAATATTTTTATTTATTATACTTTATTTATTTTATTAACTAATCTTGTAAACTTAATTAATATTATGTTTTTATTTGTTTATTTTTCACACCATTAAATATACATTTTTTTTTAATATTAAAGAAGGCCAAAAATATTTTATAATACTATAAATATTTTTAAGATAAAAATAACAAAAAAATACTTTTCTTAAACTTATTTTCTTTTGATTAATTAATAGAACTAGGGTTTTACTTAAAATATTTTCTTAATAAAATTCAAATTTAATTAATTATTTTCTTTATTTAATTAGGTTAAGACAAAATCCCTTTTTTATGAAAATCAAACAAAGATACATTTTCTTTACATTTTGCATTCTTTGTACATTCATTCATTTTGTACTTTGTATTTATTTATTTCCTTGTACATTGATATCAATTAAATATGGTTGTAATAGACTAATTAGGCTTTAAACTCTTGCAATCCCCATTCAATTTGTACACCCCCTTCCCCATAAATGTTGTAATAGCGTAGTAACTTTAAATTTCGCAATTTATCGCTTTTATATAACATGATAGTGATTAGGGTTTGAATTGAAAGACTAAAACCAATACTTAGAAAAACCTAATTCAAGACAAAAACAAGCATGAAAACAATACACTTGTGTTGTACCCCAAAATTTTCACTGTCATTTTACTCAATGCATGCTCCTAGAGATCCTCAATTTGCTCAAGGTTGCCCAAGAGTGGACCAGACAAACTCTCTCCTAAGACAGTGTACCTCAAATTAGGGTTTCCATTTTCATCAAGATGGGTGAACCATAAAGGCCTCATATGCTCTCCATAGTCTTAATATGTTCTCAAGACCCTACATGTCAAGTTTCATGCCTTGCTTAAGAAGTTTGCTCAGTCAACTGCTTAGATGCTTGAGAATCGACTGTATTAGATCAAAAGTCAACTGTGACCCACATACAGTCAAACTTCAAGATTTTTGGTAAACATTAACATTTTAAAGTGAATTTCATCATTTGATCAAGGTTTGATCATGGTTCCCCAAGGAATGCTCCAAATTCATCAAAACCCAAAAGTTGTTAAATTAGGGTTTTATAGTAAAAGTCAACCAAACTTTGACAAAGCATAACTTCCACATGCTTTATCAGAAATTTTCCATACAAAGCTAATTTTTAAAAGGATGCAATTCCATACAATTCATCTTCAGATCACAAGTTCAAAATATGCACTCATAAAGATATGAATTTCTACATTATGGGTCCTTTTGAAAAGTCAACAAAAACACCTTTTGGGTCAATGCTCCTTACATGAACATGGAAGAATCAATTGAGATGAGACAAAAAGGTTTGCTTAGGGGACACCCTAAGCTTTCTAAAAAGTCAAATAATACCTCTCTAGGGTTAAAGTTGGAAGAGCGCCTTGTCAAAGTTGACATTTTTGCAAAATTGCCAAAAGTCAAATGTGCTCAAAAATGCATTTTTTTGCTAAATGGGCCTAACTTTTTATGCTTGCACCTCAATTATAATGTGGTCCACGACTCAAATATTCACCCACACATTACTTGCTTCATTTTTCAATTTATTTTGATTTTTTATTAATTAAAAATTGAATTAAATAAAATAATTGATGAATAATGGCAAAGATATGATTTGATTTGGTTTTTGGACAGGTTGACAATCAAAATATGCTGAACTATCAAGGCCAAAACGAATCAAGTATAATTGGTACAAGAAAGGGAAGATTTGGCTCAAAATAGCAAGTCTGCATATGGCTAAAGAATCAAATCAAATATCATCAAACTTCAAGATTCAATCCAAGTTTGTAACCCTAATTCATCCCTAGGTATATATTGGACAAGAACAAAGCAAAAAAGAAGGGTTAGCAGGCGTGAACAAGAAGAACAAAACTTCAAAATTTGACAAAAAGTTGTGACTCGGTTTCAGGCTTGAGGCCAATTCAAGCCATTCTAGCATTGCCAAATGATTCCTTGACCTTCCCAAAAGATAACCCAATCGGCTGCACGCCTCTACACGTCCATAATCTCCCTCTAGAAGTCACGTGGTTTGCATTCTTTTTCAGATTTCATTGCTATGATTCTTGCATCATGAACGTGTTTCAATGGTATATTTGTGCTTGTCGTCATGTTTGCATCATGTTTGGACCATTTAATTGAAGTTTTAACGCTTGTATGAACATTTTCCATAGTTTGGGTTTGCCTTATTGTTTTAGGGTTTTCAAATGCAGGAACAATTGGCCCTAATGAAGGATACCAGTATGATCAGAGGGTCAAACCCAATCGATCCATGATCCTGAATCTTATTTATATTGCTTGTATGTAATTTTTGAAAGTCACTGGGTTATAGCCATGGACGCTTGTCTGTAGGTACAAGTTGCAGGCCTAACACGACGGAGGATGAAGAAGATGATGATGTGTTCAACCATCATTGGGTCATTCAAATAAAACGCGATTTTTTGTTTTAATTTAGTAATCCACGTTGCTTTGATATATTATATATCATTGTTATTATACTAACAAATAAAACATGGTAGCCCAGTGGTGAAGCGCGCATGGTATGAGTGACAGGACCTGGGTTCGATCCCAGGTTCCAACAATTTTCTTTATTTCACTTTCTTGTAACAGATCTAGTGCATGGCCATCCTAGACGCCCATCATACTCCACCAATCTCCAGCCAGTGGATTCTTCATCCATTCAATCCAACGCATAGGCATTGAGGGACCATGATGCACCCTTAAGTCAACGCTACAAGGAATCCAAGGCTGACTGGACTTGGAGCGTTTTGGGCCTTAGAAAACTCAGATTGGCACCCCTCAGAGTTGCTATTCAACACAGGCCCATTTTCTTTTTCTTTATTTATTTCTTTTATTTTAATTATTTTGTTTAATTATTTTTCACCAAATTAATTACCTTTTTTATTAATCACAAAATCAATAAATCACAAAACACCAAAAAAAAGCATTTTTTTAATAAAATATTTATTTTAATTTAATTAGAAATATAGGTTAATTTAATTTCTTTTTTCCATAATTAAAATCAAATAGAAACTAGGTTTTAATTTTAAAATTAAATTTCTTTCCTCGAATAAAATAAAACACCAAAATCATTTTTTCATTAAAATATTTATTTAATTAATTGGGAACTTAAATACTTTTCTTTTTTTTTAATTGGAATAATTATAATTAGGGTTAGCCGTACATAACTTAATTAGTTCTTTTCTCAAAAAATAACTTAAATATTTTTCTAGTTAGATTTTAGGGTTTTCAATTTCTCCTCACATTTAATTTGTTGCGCGCATTTTAATTTGTTTTGTTATTATTGTACCTGTTTCGAGTTTGTAATAGTTTTAATTAGGGTTATATTTACTGCTTTAATCCCCGATTCTTTGGTTATGTAATTAATCTCCATCCCCCGAAGCCTTGTAATAGCTAGGTTTATTTTTGCCATTTTTAAATTCCTGCAAATATTTAACTGTCTAGATGTATGTTAATAGGATTGTATGGCAAGAATATCTGAAATTAAAACGGTAGATCACCTAATGTGCAAAGATTAAATAACTGAAACAAATCATATGTACATATTTCACTCCTAGGGTTTACCTCACTTCGGTTTCCTTCGGTAAACAATCATTAAGCATAGGAGATTTTAGTGGTCACCCTCTAGTCTAAAAAGATCAAATTTTCCCATTCAAATGTTACCTCGGAAATGTTGCCTCGGAGATGTTGCCTCAGAAAGATCTTAAGACTCTAGGGTTACTACTAAAGTTTTCTAACTATTGCGTTAGTGATTGTACTTGTCCCTTTAGAATGTCCATTACAACTCCAATGACGGTGCTTCCTACTCCTTAATAGTAGGATAGCGCTGTCTAAAGGAAATGAGAACAAACAATCTTTTTTCGAGTAGGTAGGATCTTAAGTACTTGCTCAATAAAAACTTTTCACACAAACACCTTTCAAAACAAATTTTCAAAACAAACTTTGTCACATCCTTGAGGAACGATACAAGGGTTATCACGAAGTAAAACATTTTCAAGACAAACACACACAAGCAATTTGAAAAATGAGCAAGTACCTAAGAGCCCGTAGATAACTACAGATAGAAAGGGTGCTAACACCTTCCCTTTCTATAATATACCCCCCGTACTCAAAATATCTCAAAAAAAGGTTTTTTTCTGTTCTTTTTCCTTTTCCATGATTGGATGAAATAAAAGTCGGTGGCGACTCTTGCTTACCGCGACATTTTGCGAACAAAAATGCAAAACGCAAAACAGTAAAAACGGTCGGTTCTGCCACCGTATCACAACTTGCACACAAGCACCCCTAGGGTTATTCCACTTGGTTACCTTATAAAAAATGGCCATATTACACATGTAAGGTATCTTAGCAAAAACAAGCAATTATAAGATCATAGTCCTTCGATGACGCTATCTAAGTTGCCTTACAAATGATCTTAGTCCCTCAAAAAGAATGCTAAGATACCTTGCAACATTTATAATCATGGTTATACGATGACCCACGCCCATCCCGTTTACATCCAAAGATAGGGTTTCTTACCAAATCAATGGTAAGACAACAATGTCAAAGGAAAATAAAATGAACAAGAAAGACATTTGAGTAGGTAGATTGCTCCTAATTACTTTCTCCATTTCAAAACAAACATCCTTGCTATTTTCAAAACAAACACATACACTTTCAAACATCTTACAAAATTGAAAACATTTTCAAAAGATCAATATCTTTGTATACATTCTTACAAACAAGAATCATTACAAAGATTTCCTAAACAATGGCCTCTTTACAAAATACTTTCAAAAACCATACAAAGCATAATTTCAAACAAAAAGAAAGTGATCTAGCAAGAAACTAAGAGCCCATGGAAAACCATGGATGAAAAGGGTGCTAATACCTCCCCTTTTCATAATCTACCCCCTGAACTCAATAAATAATCTCAAAAGTCTTTCCTATTCTTTTTCACCTTTCCTTTTGGATAAAAGAAAAGTCGGTGGCGACTCTTGCTAACCGCAACATTTGCAATCAAACACAAAACCCTCAAGTCAGTTCTCCCACCGTATTACAGAACTGGGGACTCTGCTGGGGACAATTTTAAAAGTGGGGTTAACTTAGGGTTAGATCACATTTACTTGCTTTCATTGTTGGATTTATATGCTTTACATTATGGTTCTTTGTTTGGGTTTGAATCCTCTACCCGGATTTGGGATACATTAGAGGTAAGTAGCAATACATTGTAGAAACCGTGCGGGGTATACCGACATGGTCTAAGCAATAGCTACGTTAGTGCGACATTTTTGTGGGTACCGGTAGCCTTTGAGTTAATCAAAGTGAATATGGGGCCACTGAGTGATGTCATAAAGCACTAATGAACTTCTAGAACCTTTATTTGACCAACTTGGCCTTTAGGATGTAGTGAGATGACCAGCTTTGGTGCAGTCCGAAAATGGTAGATACTCGATACTACACTCATTGAGGTTTAATTTCTTGGGATATTTCAGTCGTCATTAAAGAGGCTTGTGCTGAAACAATGACTAAGGAAACAAACTAGTGATATTGAGCTCCTTAGAACCCGGTTACTATTACTAGGACAGGTTGAGCCAACTAAACTTCAAGAGGGTACTTACCTATAAAACTCCATGCAAGCCTAAACCTAGGGACTTATTTGCTTTGTTTGTATACTTGTACATAACATCATAACATCATACACATTCACTAACCATTTCAAGGATTTTGGGATTCATCTTTGTTCTTGTTTTGTAGGATATGGATTCTATTCGCAGGAAAACTATTCAAATCAACCTTGTAAGGATCCCTCCATAACTTAAGGATCTAGCTTCAAGGATCCCTGAAACCTCTCCATTTCCCGAGAGACATGGTCGCCTACTCAAATTGGTCACCTCCAACACAAATGAGGACATGATGAAGGTGCTCTTTCAGTTCTTCGATCCTTTACACCATTGCTTCACATTTCCCGACTATCAACTTGTGCCTACTTTGGAAGAATTCTCCCAACTCTTGAGGATTCCCATTCTCAACCAACTACCTTTCAACAGTACGGAAAGAGACCCAAAGCCAGAAGATATTGCTCAAGCTCTACACTTGCACTCATATGATGTCACAACTCATTGGGAAACAAGGAGCGGTGTCAAAGGTTTCTTAGCAAAGTTCTTGTTCGAGAAAGCCCAAAACTGTTGGAATTCCTTGGATTTGCAAGCCTTTGAGGAAATTGTGGCTCTCATCATCTATGGGATGGTTTTGTTTCCAAATCCTGACCAACTCAAAGATGTGATCACCATCAAAATCTCCATATCCCGCAACCCGGTGCCTACATTGCTAGGGGATATCCTACACTCTTTTCACACTCACACAATGAGGAAAAGAGGTGTTCTTATGTGTTGTACTCCTCTTTTGGAAAGATGGTTTATTTAAAATCTTCCCCAATCTGTACTGAAGAATGATCAAGGTTCAAGGTGGTCACAAAGGTTGATGACACTCAAACATTCAGACATTCATTGGTGCTCCCGATCCATAGAGAATGTTACTATTGTCAACCGTTGTGGAGAATTTCCTAATGTCCCCTTACTTGGCATTAAGGGAGGTATCACCTACAACCCCTGCTTAGCTTTAAGATAGTTTGGTTATGCACGAAGGGATGGCCCGCATGAGATACTAATTCAAGGTTTGGTATTTGACTACAACAACGACGATCAAGGTCTTCGCCAGATATTTATCCGAGCATGGAGGATGTTGAACAAGGTAGATAGCAAGACATTGGGGCATAATAATTCCATCCCTCTTGAGCCTTACCTCAAATGGGTACGAACTCGTGCTCAAAGTCTTATGATGCCTTATCCCTCCGTTCTCCCAGTAATCATTGAGCCTGTCATGGAAGGAGATGTTCCATATACTATCCTACATCCTGACATACCCACCTCTCTTGAAGATCTACAATGGGATTGGATAAAACTCAAGGGGGAGCGATATACTTTCGAAGACCAATTCTACGCAAGTGAGAAGAAGGTTTTGGAACTCACTAGGCTACTTCATGAGGAGCAAATTCTGAATGCCTACATTGCACCAAAGAGGATGCGTACTACCTTTTTCTCTTAGAGTTTTTTGTATTATTTTGCCCAAGAAGGCATTGATGTACTCAAATTTTTTTATATAACGTGTGTTTCCTTTTTGTCTAAAACAAAATTGAATCTTAAGATCCTTGAAATCATTGCATATGCATCTACCATTCATCATAAGATAAACAGGTTTCTTGAAACAAGTCTCCTCATCTCTCTACTGTTTATTTTAGTAAGATGGATCTCGAGCAAACGGTGAAGGATCTCCAAGCTCAGAATGCACAGTTTCAACAGTTGTTCTTGACCCTAGCCAAAGGATAAGAAGAGTTAAAGATTTTGCTGGCTGAGGAGAAGAAAAATAAGACAAAGAAGATAACTGGATTTCTAAACATGGGAAGAAGGTTCCAAGGGCAGACAAGAAGGGCCTTAGACTTTGCAATGACATCCGATGAGAAAGATAATCAAGATGGGAAAGGGAAAGAAACAGTTGTCCAGTCAGAATCAGAAGAGGAAGAAGAAGAAGAAGAAGAAGAAGAAGAAGAATATTCTGAAGAACAATACCCTCCAGATGATGACAAGTATAAAAATCTCGAAGAACGGTTGAGCGCAATGGAAATCCAAAGAGTTCCTGGATTGGAATTTGAGGAGTTGGGCTTAGTGTCGAGGTTTGTCATTCCTCCAAAATTCAAAGCACCTGTGTTCGCCAAATATGACGGAGTCTCATGCCCCAAAATGCATCTCCGGTCCTATGTAAGGAAAATTCATCCCCATACCGCTGACAAAGACTTATGGGTACACTTCTTCCAAGACAGTTTGTCTGGAACTCAACTTGATTAATTTTATCAGTTAGAAAGAGCCAATGTTCATAACTGGGAAGATCTTGATGCAGCCTTCTACAAACAATACCAATACAATGTTGATCTTTCCCCTACCCGTACTCAACTCCAGAGTATGGCCATGGTTTCAAGTGAAGGCTTCAAGGACTATGCGCAAAAATGGAGGGACTTGGTTGGAAGAGTTCAACCTCCCCTATCTGAAAGAGAATTAGTAGACATGTTCTTGGGCACCTTGTCCGGTCCCTTCTTCAATCACTTAATTGGGAGTTCGTCGGCAGGTTTTACATAATTGATATTGACCGGAGAGAGGGTAGAAGTCATGATAAAGAATGGAAAGATTCAAAAAGATGCATCCTCTACTGCTGTAAGGAATCCATTCATTGGAAAGAAATAAGTGGTTGTTGTATATCCTCAGAAAAATCAAGATAGGGTCGAACGCCGTCCAATGGTGGGGGTTGTTATGATTCCTAAACCTGCACCTAATCAGCAAAGAAACAACCAGCCAAGGGTGGAAAGACCAGTCAGACAATTCACCAGAATTAACATGACCCTATCTCAAGTATTGCCACACTTGTTAAGATCTAACCTAGTGACTTTGAAGGAAGCTCCAAAGAACTCTAACACAACCTCTCCTCACTATTATCCTAATGCCCGCTGTTCATACCACTCTGAGAGTCCTGACCATGACACTAATAATTGTTGGGCTCTAAAGAACAAAGTACAAGACCTCGTTGAAGCCAAAGAGATTGAATTCGATGCGCCCGAAAAGCCAAATGTCATTTCTTCCCCTATGCCCAAACACGGCCATAATGCCAACGCCATTGAGGAAGATATGTTTGTTACTTCAGTTAATGAATGTATGACCCCACTCCTAACTATCAAAAAGAATTTATTGAATGTCGGTGTGTTCCCAGACTGTGATGAAAACTGTCATTTTTGTTTGTCCTCACCAACTAGCTGTCCTTTGTTGAAAACAGGCGTTCAGTGCCTAATAGACAACAAGGAATTTTTGTTTGAAAAGACTTTGTTCCACCTGTTTCTTATAAGGATGTTTCCATTGTGACAATTTCCGACAATTCTTCCAGGTTCTCCGCCAAAAGACCCGTTAGAATTTCATCAGTTCCAAAAATAGCTCCTTTGATAATTACAATGTCTGGACCAGTCCCATACTCGTCAGAGAAAACCATACCATGGAATTATGGAGGGGATGTCTACTACCATGGTATCAAGAAATATTGGCCAACTATCGAAGATTCAAGTTCTGAGAAAGTTGACTCTGATAGCAGTAATATTGCAGGGACTAGCAAGATTACCCGAAGCGGGAGGATATTCTCTCCAGAAATTGCTCCCCCAAAAGCAATTTCTAGACCCGTAATCATTCTTGTTATTGTTGCTCCTCCAAAGGTTGTTCCCAGTCCTACAATCATCTCCTCCAATACTCCAACTGACAAAGCTGTTACAATCCCTGCTATCACTCCTACTGACATTCCTGCTGCCGAGTCAACCGAGACTCGAGGTAAAAGTATTCTGATTGAGCCTGTCCGGACGAAGGCACAATCATTGACTATCCCTGAGACTTCCCAGAAAGAGATGGAGGAAATTCTAAAGATCATTAAAAGAATTGACTATGATGTAGTTGAGCAATTGGGGCAAACTCCATCTAAAATTTCCATGCTGGCTTTACTACTATGTTCCGAGGCGCATGCAAAGGCCTTGGTAAAATTCCTGAAAACTGCCGATGTACCCCAAGAAACATCTGCCGATCAGTTCCAAGACTGCATAGCCAGCTTGACTGCAGAAAATGGTTTAGGTTTCTCGGATGCTAATTTAACGCCAAGAGGAAGGAAGCATAATGAGGCATTGCATGTCTCAGTGGAATGCAGGGGCACAACCTTGGCTCATATCTTGGTGGACACTGGCTCACCTCTGAATGTATTTCCTAAAAAGGATCTTGATAGGCTTGACTGTGAGGGATTTACATTGAAACCAAGCAACGTAGTAGTGAGAGCTTTTGACGGCTCAAAAAGGATGGTGCATGGGGAAGTGGATATCCCCATAAAGGTTGGAACCTAAATATTTGATTCAACTTTTTATGTAATGGATATTCTCCCTTCATACTCCTGCTTGCTAGGCCGACCATGGATTCACAATGTTGGCGTTGTTACTTCTACATTCCACCAAATGCTGAAGTATCCGATTCAAGGGAAGATTATCACCGTTCATGGAGAAGAAGAGTATATGATCAGCCATCTCAATTCCTTCAGATATATGGAATTAGATGGTGAATTTATTGAAACTCCATTCCAACACTTTGAAGAAGTCCCGCAAGATCACAAGGCCTCCATTCAGGATGTCATCTTTGAAGGATGCAAAGGTAGTGATAGAAGAAGGTGGGTGCACTATCTGGGGACAACTCCCAGATATCCCATACAAATCTGAAAAGTTTGGCCTGGGTTTCACTTCACGTGCCCAGAAGGGTGTGCGCTGCGCTGGTGCCGGAGAACCACCCTTAAAGATCAACAACCGCTAAGTCAATGCGGTGGAGGATGATGAAGACAGCTACAACCTGGAGGATTGGATTTTCCCAACTGTCAATGGAGGGTTAAGCAACTGGGAGGCTAGAGATTTCGTCCCGATCACTTTTATCCCACAGTAATTTGTCTTTACATTTTGTTGGATCTGTAATATTAAAACAATTCATACTCTTAAAACCTTGTGTCTTACCCGAGGCACAATGGTCCATTTGTAACGATTATTATCTCATTTCCATATGACATCAATGAATCATGGACATTTTGCATACAAACTTTATGCTCATTGTTTTTCTTTTTTACATTTTCATTTCTTTCAAAGATAGTTATACCCTTACACACACTCACACTCACAATGCAAGTCTACATCCATTCGGGATCCCATGGATAACGGTTCTGCTATGGCTTTTTGTGACTCTGAAAATCTAATCTACGAAATCGAAGACGAAGGTGAGGAAGATTGTGAAGTACCAGGGGAACTTGCCAGATTACTACAACAAGAAGAGAGAACCATTCAGCCCCATGAGGAACCCGTGGATACAACCAACCTAGGTACCGAGGAAGACAAAAGAGAAGTCAACGTGGGTGCCAATCTGGAACCCGGTGTTAAAGAGCGTCTGATTCAGTTGCTACACGAATATGTTGAGGTCTTTGCATGGTCGTATGAAGACATGCCAGGACTTGATGCAGATATTATGGTACATCGTCTACCTACAAAAGAGGATTACCCACCAGTAAAACAAAAGGTCTGTCGCATGCGACCAGATATGTCGAAGAAGATTAAAGCAGAAGTCACGAAACAATTCAACACTGGATTCTTGGCCGTCACCTCCTATCTGCAATGGGTTGCCAATGTTGTTCCCGTTCCCAAAAAGGACGACAAGGTACGAATGTGCATGGACTATAGAGATTTAAATAGGGAAATCTCTAAGGATGATTTCCCACTTCCCCACATTGACATCCTAGTTGACAATACAGCACAGCACAAAGTGTTTTCCTTCATGGACAGTTTCTCAGGCTACAACCAAATCAAAATGGCGCCTGAAGACATGGAGAAGACAACCTTTGTCACACAATGGGGGACATTCTGCTACAAGGTGATGCCATTCAGACTGAATAATGTTGGGGAAACCTATCAGCGCGCCATGGTAGCTCTATTTCACGACATGATACGTCACGAAATAGAAGTCTATATGGATGACATGATAGCTAGATCTCAAACAGAAGAAGAGCACCTTGATCATTTACAGAAACTCTTTGAGAGATTAAAGAAGTACAAGTTAAGGTTGAACCCAAATAAATGCACGTTTGGAGTTAGGTCTGGTAAGCTCCTAGGCTTTGTTGTAATAAATAAGGGTATTGAAGTAGATCCTGCCAAGGTGAAAGAAATACAAGAGATACCTGCTCCTCGTACGGAGAAGGAAGTCAGAGGATTCTTGGGATGTTTGAACTACATTGCCAGATTCATTTCTCACCTGACAGCTACTTGTGAGCCAATCTTCAAACTATTGAAGAAAGATCAAGTAGTCAAATGGAATGATGAATGCCAATATGCTTTTGACAAGATCAAAGAGTACCTGCAAGAGCCTCCTATTTTGATGCCACGAGTCGACGGAAGACCATTGATCATGTACCTGACTGTTTTAGAAAATTCAATGGGGTGTGTGCTGGGGCAGCATGACGAGTCTGGCCGAAAAGAGCACGCTATTTATTACCTGAGCAAAAAGTTTACCGATTGTGAAACAAGATATTCACTGCTCGAGAAAACTTGTGGCGCTCTGGCATGGGCAGCTCGCCGGCTAAGACAGTATATACTTACTCATACTACTTTGTTGATATCTAAAATGGATCCAATAAAATACATCTTTGAGAAACCTGCTCTCTCTGGGAGAATAGCGAGATGGCAGATGATCTTGACGGAATATGACATACAGTATACTACCCAGAAAGCAATAATGGGCAGTGTACTAGCTGATCACCTTGCTTACCAAGCTGTGGAAGACTACCAGTCCATGAAGTTCGAATTCCCAGATGAGGGCATCATGATGGTAAACAACTATGAAGAATTCAGACCATATGAAGAATCTGAACAAGGATCCCGATGGACCCTGGTTTTTGATATGGAATTCAACGCACTCGAAAATGGTATTGGTGTTGTACTCATATCTCCTAAAGGGTGTCAGACACCTTTTACTGCAAGACTCTGCTTCAATTGTACAAATAACATGGCGGAATACGAAGCGTGCATCTTTGGTCTCAAAGCTGCCATAGACTTGGGGATCAAATCTTTGAATGTATTCGGAGATTCAGCTTTGGTTATCAGCCAGATCAAAGGGGAATGGGACACCAAACACCCTAAACATATCCCTTAAAAAGATCATGTTTTGATATTTCTCCCCCATTTTAAGAAGATTGCCTTCGAGCATTTCCCGCCAGAAGAAAATCTTCTAGCAGACGCACTAGCCACAATGTCATCTATGTTTAAACTTATATGGGATAATGAGGCTCCCCAGATCACCATTGAACGGATGGATGAACCAGAACACTGTCACGAGATTAATACTGAAGAAGTAGTGGACCATCCTTGGTTTCACGAAGTCAAGAGGTATCTCGAGACTCAAGAATATCCAAAAGGAGCTCCAGTCAATGATAAGAAGTTCTTAAGGAGACTCTCTGCTAAATTCTTCCTTAGTAATGAGATTCTTTACAAACGCAACCATGAATCTGTGTTACTTTGGTGCGTAGGCAAGGTTGAAGCTTAAAGAATCATGGCTGAATTACATGAAGGCACTTTTGGTACCCATTCCAATGGGCATACGATGGCAAAGAAAATACTATGGGCAAGCTATTACTGGTCTACCATGGAAGCAGATTGCTATCAGCATTCTCGAACCTGCCACAAGTGTCAGATTTATGCTGACAAAGTGCATGTACCTCTGGTTCCTCTAAATGTCTTGACGGCACCTTGGCACTTTGCTATGTGGGGGATTGATATGATTAGGGAAATCAAGCCAACAGCCTCCAACGGACACCGTTTCATCTTAGTGGCCATTGACTATTTTACAAAGTGGGTGGAGGCAGCTTCTTTCGCTTCCGTTACCAAGAATGTTATCGCCCGATTCATCAAGCAGAATCTCATCTGTTGTTATGGTATCCCGGAGAGGATCATCACGGACAATGGTACGAATCTAAATAATACTATGATCACCGCCTTGTGCAAGCAATTCAAGATCCAGCATCATAATTCTTCCCCTTACCGGCTAAATATGAATGGTGCTATCAAAGCCGCGAATAAGAACATTAAAAATATCATACAGAAAATGACAGTCACATACAAAGACTGGCATGAGATGCTACCATTCGCCCTCCATGGGTATCGTACCACAACTCGCACATCAACCGGGGCAACACCTTATTCTCTGGTATACGACATGGAGTTTGTCTTGCCTATTGAGGTCCAGATCCCCTCTCTGAGAATTATGAAGGATGTAGGGCTGAATGAAGAAGATTGGATCCAAACTCGACTTGATCAACTAAACTTGATTGACGAGAAAAGGCTTACTGCTGTTTGTCATGGTCAAATGTATCAAAAACGGATGATCAAGGCTTTCAACAAAAAGGTCAGATGCCAAGTGTATAAAGTTTGGGATCTGGTGATCAAACGTATCATACTACCGCAAGGTGACCCCAGGGGCAAATGGACTCCTACATACGAAGGACCATTTGTAATCAAAAACATTTTCTCTGGTGGAGCAATGATCTTGACCACCATGGATGGTGATGACTTGCCGCACCCTGCGAACGCAGACATAGTCAAAAGATACTACGCATAAGAAATCCGCTAGGTTGACACACCTAGGCAAAACAAGGGCATCTCGACAAACCAAAAAGGTTCGGGAAAAAATTAGGATAAAACAAAAATTTGTACACCCGGCAAGCTGAAAACCTGAAAGGGCGGCTTGGGCAAAAAGGGTATCCTGGTGGACTGAAAACCCGAAAGGGTGGTCCAGGAAAAAGTTAGGGAATTAAAAGCGTATGACTATATCCCATTGGATCACCTTACGGGCAACCTGCAAACTCAGAGGTTCTGATCAATTCAATCAAATTCAGACAAGGCAACAAATAGACAAGATGCTCAGAGATACAAAGGCTATAGCAGAATGGGAACCCCATGGGATTATTGCACATATCCATCTTTTATTTGTATTAAAATTTTCATTTTTTACGACGGCATTCTCTTACTAGAATGTTTGTCTCATTGTACAAAAATACTTACTCAAAGTCAATACAAAGATATCCCTTTGAAAGTGCAAAAACTATATGTTTTCCTTTACGCTTGTGTTTTGTTTACAAAAAGGTCCAATGATTCATTGTTGAACATATGCATTTGAACATAATTATTGTTTACAAATAAACAAAATAAAAGACAATCACTGATGGCTCCAAGAGGTAGGGAAATATCTCTAGGCTATTTCCATAAAATCCCCCACAGTATACAGTCTAATCTCCAGTGGAACAAGGCTTCCAATTATCAATCCCCAGTAGAAGTCGTTCAATTTTTCAAGAGTTCCCAACAGGATTTTTTTCAAGAAGTACATGGCATTTCCTTTACAATATAGTTTATTTCTCTACACGGAAATTCACCAACTTCACGACATGAAGACTTATACTCCATATCCTCAGCAGCAGACAGGGATGTATTTTCCCTAATCCAACAATAGTACAGCAGATTAGCTCACATGCGCATACATCGCACCCATATATCATAAACATTGATAACACGAATGCATTATACTATGCATTTCATACAACATAACATTGCATATTAGTTAACATTTTACCTTTTTTAGGATAAGATTAATCAACAACTACCATTAACAATGTTAAAAGTTTTTTAGATATAGTTCAGATACGCTCTAGACACGGATGCCACCCCGAAACTCATTTCAACTCTAAGATACAGTTTAGATATGCTCCAGACACGGATGCCATTCTGATACTCATTCAGATTCAACTTTCAGATACAGTTCAGATACGCTCTAGACACGGATGCCATCCTGACACTCATTCGGATTCAACTCTCAGATACAATACAGATACGCCCCAGACACCGATGCCATTTTGATACTCATTCAGAGCCCCTTTTAGATATAGTACAGATACGTTCCATATGCGGATTTCATCCTGATACTCATTCAGATTCAACTTTCAGATACAGTTCAGATACGCTCCAAACACGGATGCCATTCTGATACTCATTCAGATTCAACTTTCAGATACAATTCAAATACGCTGCAGACACGGATGCCATCCTAACACTCATTCAGATTCAACTCTCAGATACAATACAGATATTCCCCAGAAACGGATTCCATTCTGATACTCATTCAGAGCACCTTTCAGATACAATACAGATATGTTCCAGACACGGATGCCATTCTGATACTCATTCCTTCAGCTTACAAGTTACAATTCAACAACCATTTCTGTATGGCATCTACAAGCCCATATCCAATAACTTTCTATCACCTGTCCAAATGGCATCTTTAAGCCCATTCCCTCTACCCTCACATCACCGAGTGCAAATATCTGGGTACTCTAGTGTCAAATCATCTTCCACCTTTGAGTCGCGAATGGCAGAACTTGCCAATCTAACTCTTCAGGCTTAAGAAGATTGAACAGGGGCAGCTGTTGTACCCCAAATTTTTCCCTCTCACTTATCAATAATTTTATCACAATATCTCCTTGGGTTTAAGACTGCACTAGGGCTTGATCAGCTCAAGACATCTCCTTATGCACTGATGACCAAAATTAGCGTTTGAGTTTGCACAAGGATTTTTGAACTTTCTATGCCCCGTATCATTTTCATGGATCATTATGGACCCCCAAGTTTACTCATGTCAAGTTTCAAGCCTTGGATCACATTTTTTATCAGTCAATTGAGCAGTTGACCTAAAAATCAATTGTATTGGGGAAAAAGTCAACCATGGCCAATTTACAGTCAAACTTCATAATTTTTTATCTACATCAACATTTTAAACTCATATGTATCATTTGATCAAGTTTGGACCACAACTCCTCAAGAAATTTGATCAAATCTCCAAAAGGGCAAAATGGTCAAAATTAGGGTTTTGACTAGGAAAGGGCAATTTCTGATTTTTGACCTAGTAAACGGTAAATTGGTTTAAGGAATGATCTCAAAGTCCAATTGCATCATTTTAACCTAATTACATGGTTCAAAACATTGCAAGACCATTGGATTGACAGATGAATTTTACAGTCAACTGATCAAAAGTCAACTATATACTAAAAAGTCAAACTTTGACTTTTTGGTCAAATTCAAGTGCCAAAGATCATAATTCATCAAAACATGTCAAAATATGAAACTTATTCATCAAGAAATAAAAAAGTCAATATTTCATTTTGAAAAGTCAAAATTTCTAAACTTAGAAATTTTTCTAAGTGTTGGAAATTTCATGTTTTTTCATAACTTTGAGCCAAATTTTCACCATGATGCAAGATGATTCAAGAGAAACTTCCAACATGAAATTTGTATATCTCCATGAAATATACAACTTTTCTTTACACAACTTCTTCCAAAATTTCTTGGATCTCAAGTTATAATTTTATGAACATGTGGTCATGAAACTAAACACTTTGTGAAATTTTGTCCTAATTTGGTCAGGAATTTAACCCAACTTCATGGAACTTTTTCATATAGTTCCAAGGGGAATATTCAAAAGAAATTGAAATATGGGTTGTAGAGAACATTTCAAGCTTTTCAAAATGTCCAAGAACTCCTTGAGATCATTCTTGAGTAGGGAGAATCGAAGAGATGAAGTTAGGGTTTCATCACTTGAATTACAAGTCATTTTTGGATGAACACGTGAACCAAATCCATGCTAGGCTGCATAATCTTTGCTTTTCAGGACTCAAACTTGTTTTTCACTCCATAATTAAATGTTTACACAGTTGTTAGGGCTTCGATCCAAGCAATTGAGCTATTATCCAAGTTGCATTTCCATTAATGGCACAAAGTTAACATTGTCATTCTTGTAAAGAAAGCTTTTTGCATAAAGTCCATTCTTGAGCCTCTAACTTGTTCCCTCTGATCACACTCCATCCACAAAGTCATAGCAAGCTTATTTAAAGCATAATCACTCTATCTTAGCAAGTACAAGGCATGGAAACTTGTTTTGTCAAAAAAAATCACATGTTTAACTTAAACATGTAAATTTGAATTCTGATCAACTAGAGCACTCCAAACTTGTTGCTTATAAATAGAGTCACTATTTGTGAGATAGAGGACGAGCTTAAGCACCCTGAAATACACCAAAACTCTCTCAAATCAGAAATTGCCCAAAAACTCTATTGTTGCACAGTTTCTGACCTTGAACATGAAACTCATATTTCCCTCGTGTGTTTCTTGGTCTTTTAGTTTTTAAAGCTTCCTTACATTAAGTGTAACCTATCCCTATCCCTGTTTCATTACTGTAACATCATTTATCATATCCTCCATAACCAAAAACAGTTTATTGCACATTGACTTATCCAAGTCATTTCAGCCACTCTTAACTCAAGCAAACCATTACATTAGCTTCCTATGACCTCAAGGAAGCTAACCTGATCATCATCATCACTTGAAACAAGCTCAAACTCCAAACACGATTTCCAGTTTTGAGGTAAGTTTTCACAACTTGGAACTCTTCATACAGGCATCATCAATAGTTTATTTATGAACGAAACATGTAGATATCATTGCCCTGAAGCTAACTATGTCCATAGTTTCCATTAATTTTGCTTGAGCTTAGAGAATTTTGAAACTCAAGTTTCTGAAAGTTTTAGGGTTCAGATTAGGGCCATTAAAATTCATGTTTATCTTTGATCTATAGTTTTAATACTTTACATTTCTGGAATCGTGAGAAAATTTGCTACAAGTTTCATGTTTACAGTTTTCATTTTTGATGAGAAATGAGCAAGTTACAGTTGGTCTGGCTGGAGGTTAAAGATGAAGTCTTCAAGGCGCATTTTGCCTTGTATATTTATTGTTTTGCTTATATTAACGGATGTATAGCTACCTCAGTGGTAGAAGCGCGCGCCTGTAACCTTTGAGACCTGGGTTCGAGCCCCAGTGGTACCCTTTTACATTTTTTACATGTTTTACAATTCTGACTTTTTTCTTTGCAGGGCGCTGGGCCTCTTTGGGCCTGGCTTATTTTTTTTTATTTTTTGCTAGCTAATCCCCTATTTCCTTTATACGCCCCTGGCCCAATTTATTTTATTTTTCCTTTTTATTATTTCATTTATTTTCTTAAATATATATTTTTTTAAATACTAAAAATCATAAAATACAAAAAAATAATAGATTTATATCTTGACTTATTTTATTTTATTTTTCCATAAAAAAAATATTTTTATTTATTATACTTTATTTATTTTATTAACTAATCTTGTAAAGTTAATTAATATTATGTTTTTATTTATTTATTTTTCACACCATTAAAAATACATTATTTTTAATATTGAAGAAGGCCAAAAATAATTTATAATACTATAAATATTTTTAAGATAAAAATACCAAAAAAAAACTTTTCTTAAACTTATTTTCTTTTGATTAATTAATAGAACTAGGGTTTTACTTTAAATCTTTTCTTAATAAAATTCAAATTTAATTAATTATTTTCTTTATTTAATTAGGTTAAGACAAAATCCCTTTTCATGAAAATCAAACAAAGATACATTTTCTTTACATTTTGCATTTTTTGTACATTCATTCCTTTTGTATTTTATATTTATATATTTCCTTGTACATTGATATCAATTCAATATGGTTGTAATAGACTAATTAGGCTTTAAATTCTTGCAATCCCCATTCAATTTGTACACCCCCTTCCCCACAAATGTTGTAATAGCGTAGTAACTTTAAATTTCGCAATTTATCGCTTTTATATAACATGCTAGTAATTAGGGTTTGAATGGAAATACTAAAACCAATACTTCGAAAAACCTAATTCAAGACAAAAACAAGCATGAAAATAATACACTTGCACACAAGCACCCCTAGGGTTATTCCACTTGGTTGCCTTATACAAAATGGCCATATTGCGCATGTAAGGTATCTTAGCAAAAACGAGCAATTACAAGATCATAGTCCCTCGATAACGCTATCTAAGTTGCCTTACAAATGATCTTAGTCCCTCAAAAATAATTCCAAGATACCTTGCAACATTTCTAATCATGGTTATACGATGACCCACTCTCGTCCTGTTTACATCCAAAGATAGGGTTGTTTACCAAATCAATGTTAATACAACAATGTCAAAGGAAAAGAAAATGAACAAGAAAGACATTTGAGTAGGTAGATTGCTCCTAATTACTTGCTCCATTTCAAAACAAACATCCTTTCTATTTTCAAAACAAACACATACATTTTCAAACATCTTACAAAATTGAAAACATTTTCAAAAGATCAACATCTTTGTATACATTCTTACAAACAAGAATCATTACAAAGATTGTCTAAACAATGGCCTCTTTACAAAATACTTTCAAAAACCACACAAAGCACAATTTCATACAAAAAGCAAGTGATCTTTGCATCATCTTGAATTATTTGGAGTTGTAGTAAAATTCCATGAAGCAAATGAAATTAACCAAGTATAGAAAATACTTAGAAAAATCTTAAAGTCTTACAAAGTTGGATTTTTGATTCTCTTAACTTCTTAATGATCAAGCTTGAAATTTTTTAATGTCTTGATGAAATTTTATCTTTGGGTTGTAATGTTGACCAAAAAGTCAAATTTTGACTTTCCAGTATGCAATTAACCATTTTTCTCTTGTGCCAATTTCAAGCCTAAATTGATGTATCAGTGCTGCAAACTTGGCGTCTTAGAATATCTTGTGAGAAAATACTTGAAAAATGAGAGGGCAATTTTTGGGGTACAACACTTGACAAAAAGCAAATGAAACTTGTTGTTGAGAAGCTTTGATATTATCAATCTTCTAATGAGTTTTCAAATGCAAGTTTCAAGATGGTCATTCAGCTAACCTCTAATTCCTAACTCATTAACAATTAACTTTTACTTTGTGTGTTTATTTTATGCTTTTACTTTATGCCTTTACTTTCATGTATCATTTATTTTGGCATTTACATTTCATGTCATTTTTATCTTTGCTCACTTTAGCATTTATCTTTATTCCATTTTTATTTTTTCTTACTTGAGCTTTTCATTTTATTTTTGAAGATAATTAATAACCAACTTGAACAATAAAAAAAAACCTTAAATTTACTTGGAATATTTGATTAATATCATTGGCATTATGGAGATATTGGACCTCTCGGACTTTGGACTAGAATCCTTGACTCTTTTGGACCTTGTGATTCTGCTATTATTTTGTCTGGAATTCTTGGGGTTTACCCTGAGACATTAGGTTGATTTTATTTGTGTGCAGGTTATTCTAATTATATGCTTAGTCTGAGATTGAAAACTTATTTGTATACAGTCGTTACTTTACCCAATTTTTGTTAAGACTTAATGTATTTGAAGCTCGGTATTCTTAAGAGTTTTAGTATCTTTGCTTGCTTGGTTTCAATCCAAAGAATGGGAATTCTACATTGACTCTTTATGTCAAGTGTTGGCTTCTTGTTGGTTAGACGGTTATTTTCCCTAGCTTTTACCTTATTGTTTTAGGATAGTCCCTTCATCTCCTCCCATCTTCTTTAATTTCAAAAATCTTCTCCCACCTTTTCAAAAATCTTCTTGTTTTCTAACTTGAACTGCTTTCATAATAATCTTGGACTTAGGTCCATGCATTTTCAAAAAATATTTTTCTTAATCAAACTTTAACCAAATTAATCATAGTTTGACATTTTTGTGAGAATACTAAAAGTCAATCATCTCATTCAAACCATTTTGCCACTTTCGCTTTTTTACTTCAAATTTTCTCAAAAGATTATACTCTTGTCAATCCTTGTAGTGATGCGAGCTACTATACTTCTATGATATGTAGTAAAGTGAGATATTTTCCCCTTGGGTGTTGAGCGAGGCTTTGTTGATTTTAAAATCCAAGCTATATTCTCCACTTCAACATGATGCAAATTATCCTTTCTCATAATTGTGGGTAGTAAGTATGTTTTCCACTCGGATATGACGATAATGCCTCATCTCTTAAAATTAACAAACACACTTGTGTTTGAAATTTTTTTAAAAAGGTGAACTACGAGTACCCTGATCAACTATTGCACGGAAGGTGGTACATAGCCACTAAATATTTGCAACCGCGGCGGGTGCAAAAATTGTAAAAAAAAATACTTCTTTTATCATCTCTATTATATCCCAAAATTTTCCCTGTCATTTATCAAGATTTTCCTCACAAGACTTCTTGGACTCAAGACAAGATTAAGGTTTGGTCAGCTCAAGACATCACCTTGCACTGATAACCTGAAATTAGGGTTTGAGTTTGCACAAGGATTTTTGGACCATAAATGCTTCATGTGACTTTCATACATCATCTTGGACCCCTAAGATTGCTCATGTTAAGTTTCAAGCCTTGAATCATATTTTTGCTCAGTCAATTGGACAGTTGACCTAAAAATCAGCTATATTGGGGAAAAAGTTAACCATGGCCAATTTACAGTCAAAATTCATAATTTTTTCTCCACAACAACATTTTAGAATCATATGTACCATTTGATCAAGTTTGGATCACAACTCCTCAAGAAATTTGATCAAATCATCAAAAGGGCAAAATGGTCAAAATTAGGGTTTTGATTGAGAAAGGGCAATTTCTGATTTTTATCCTAGCCAATGACCAATTGGGTTCAAACATGATTTCAAGGGTTAAATTGCATCATCTTGACCTAATCACATGGTTCAAAAGATCTCAAGTTCATTAGATTTACAGATGAATTTTCCAGTCAACTGATCAAAGTCAACTGTACACTGAAAAGTCACACTTTGACTTTTTGGTCAAAATCAACTGCCAAGGGTCATAATTCATCAAGATATGTCAAAACATGAAACTTGTTCACCAAGAAAACCAATTTTGAAAATTAGGGTTTTGAATTTGAAAATTTCATAACTTAGAATTTTTCTAAGTATGCAAATTTCCTTATTTTTTCCCAACCTTTCACAACTTTTTCACCTTGATTCAATTTGATTTAAAGAAAACTTCCAACATGAAAGTTGTAGTCCTCCATGAAATCTACAACTTTTATTAAAAAAGTCTTCCCAAAAGATGTTTGGATCTCAAGATATAAATTTGTGAATAGGGGTCCATGAACTAAATGACTTAGTGAAAATTTGCCCTAATTTAGGCAGGTTTTTGACCCAACTTCATGGACATTTTTCACCTAGTTCCAAGAGGTATCTCAAAATTCATTTCAAAGATGGATTGTAGAGCATGTTGCAAGCTTTCCAAAATGTCAGAGAACTCTCCAAGATCATTTGTGGTTAGGGAGAATCGAAGAAGAGAAATTGGCATTTTATCACTTTTGATCAAGCCATTTTTACAAAGTGTCAAGTTGCAAATCTGATCTTGCATGCTTGTACCTTGCATTATAGGTCCTAAACTCATTCTACACTCCATAATTAAATGCAAACTCAGAGGATAAGGGCTTTATCTTTGCTTTTGGAGCATTGTACAAGAGATTATTCCATAAATGGCCAAAAGTTTACAATGCCATTTTCATAAAGCAAGCTTTGCAACTTTATCTTTCTTGAGCCTTGAAGCTGTCCCTTTGATGCAGGAATTTTCCACAGATATCAAGCAATGTTCACCAACTCTTTGCATCCCTAAAACAAGACAATACAAGCATGTTGCACAAGTCATCTCACTTTTCTTAAAATACAAGAAAGTTGGCCAAAAGTTCAGAACTTGTACAAGCTGATAAGGGGTGGACTTTGTATCATTCTATACATATTCAAAAACATATCACAGGCTAGGACACGAATGCATAACATCTGAAACACCCTAAAACTCAGAAGCTTCATTTTTCTGCCCAAACATCTAGTTTCTACAAAATCATAGCAAGCTCATTATTTGCTCGTGCATTTTTCCTTTCAACACTTCAAACATCTTCCATATATCCTATCCAAGCTATCCAAGCCCTTGCCCTGGTTCTGAAAGCTCTATTTCATCCATTGCCATTTTCAAATTTGGAGGTTGCAGCTTTACTTCTACAGAGAGTTTCAGCCATCCACAAAGCAAGCTAAGCATTGGAATCGCTTGAGGGAACTTCAAGGAAGCTCACACAATCCTCAGGCCTCACTCAAAGTCCCAACATTGTCATATCCAAATCCAGCTGAAGGAGGTATTTTTCAAATCTCTATCTCTCTATTTAGGTATCCTCAAGCCACGATTTGTGAAGCAAAAATGTAGCCCTTATCATGGTGAAGCTGTACATATGCATACTTGTCATTTATATTAACTGAGCTAAGAGAATTTGAACTTTGAAGTTGTTGAAATATTTAGGTCACGATTTAGGACCATTAAAATTCTCCCTGATCTTTTAGAGTTAGGTTACAAATTGTATATCATTGGAATCATGAGATTACAAGCTACATGTTTTATGTTATGGGTTTTTATTTTTATGCAAGCTATAGCAAGATACATGTTTGTACATGATGCGCACGCAGAGCTGAAGGACAGGGACGAAGATGACTGGCCTTGGGCTTTTTGGCACGCTGGGCTGTTATTGTTTTTACTTTTCACACCCTCCTGACCACTATTTGCACCCCCTGACCTATTTTGTTATATTTTTTCATATTTTCTCATATTTTTATGTTTTATTGATTTTAATAATTTTTTCTGAAAATAAAAAAATCACAAAAATAATTTCTTAATTTTTTGCAATTTTTTTTTACATAGATAATATTTTATTAGGATAATAGATTTTATTTTCTTAAATAAATTATAAATACATTTAATAAAAATACTACACATTTTTATTTTATTATTTTACACATAAAATATTTATTTTCATACATATTTTGATTTTTAATATTGGTACATAATATTAGGTATTATTTTCTTATACAAAAAATGGACAAAATAATAAATATAGAACATATATTAGATTTTAATAGAAAATAAGGGTTTCACCCTTTCAAAAAATAATAATATTTTTCTCTTGTTTCTAGGGCTTAAATAATTTATTTTTATTCATACAAAAATCAAATACAAAACATTTTTGCATAAATACTTTTGCATTGCATTTTAATTATTTGTATATTTATTCAATTTGCACATATTCAATTGGGTTGTAATAGTATTTTTAGGGTTTATTTTGTGCAATATCCCCATTCAAAAACTTGTATCCCACCTCCCATAATAATTGTTGTAATAGCTTAGTTTACTTTTACGCAATTTTTCGCATTTATACCATGTTAGTAAACTAGGGTTTGTATGACAAGACCAAAAATAAAAAAAATAGAAAAGACCTAATACAAGACAAATCAAATGCATGTAAAATGACACACATTACACACAAGCACCCTTAGGGTTTCACCCACTTGGTTGACTAAACAAAAATGGCCATGGTATGCATGCGAAGTATCTTGGCAAAACAAAACAAAATAAGATCATAGTCCCTCGATGACGCTATTCAAAAGGTTGCCTAAACAAATGATCTTGGTCCATCAAACATGCTAAGATACTTAGCAGCATTGCTATCATGGTCATACGATGACCCGCGCCCGTCCCGTTTAACATCCAAAGATAGGGTTGTTTACCAAATCAATGGTAAATAAACAATGTCAAAGGAATAAAAATGCATAGGAAAGACATTTGAGTAGGTAGATAGCTTCTAAGTTACTTGCTCCATTTTAAAACAATCCTTTCTATTTTCAAAAACAAACACACACATTTCAAAAACATTTCCAAAAAAACTTTCAAAACATTGAAACATTTTTCAAAAGACAAACATCTTTGTGTACATTCTTACGAACGAGAATCATTACAAATATTGCCTAAACAAATGGCCTCTTTTCAAAATACTTTCAAAACCACACCAAACACAAAGCACCATTTAAAATAATTTCAAAAGCAAAGCAAGTGATATAAGCAAATAACTAAGAGCCCATGGAAAACCATGGATGAAAAGGGTGCTAGCACCTTCCCTTTTCATAATCTACCCCCCGAACTCAAGAAAACATCTCAAAGGTCTTTCCTGTACTTTTTTACCTTTCCTTTTGGATAAAATAAAAGTCGGTGGCGACTCTTGCTAAACTGCGACATTTGCAACGAAACGTAAAACCTCAAGTCAGTTCTCCCACCGTATCACGGAACTGGAAACTCTGCTGGGGAATATTACAAAAGTGGGGTTACCTTAGGGTTTAGATCACCTCTATTTGCTTACATTGTTTTACTTGTTTGCTTTACACTTTGGTTCTATTGTTTGGGTTTGAATCCTCCACCCAGATTTGGGAAACATTATAGGTAAATAGCAATACGTTGTGGAAACTGTGCGGGGTATACCGACACGGTCTAAGCAATAGCTATGTTAGTGTGACATATTGGTGGGTACCGGTAGCCTTTGAGTCAATCAAATAGAATACGGGGCCGCTGAGTGATGTCATGAAGCACTAACGAACTTCTAGAACCTTTATTTGACCAACTTGGCCTTTTAGGATGTAGTGAGATGACCAGCTTTGGTGCAGTACGAAGTTGGTAGATACTTGATACTACACTCATTGAGGGTTGGTTCCTTGGAATATTTCGGTCACCAGTAAAGAGGCTGAATTGAAACAATGAACAAGGAAACAATCCAGTGATATTGAGCTCCTTAGAACCCGGTTACTATTTCTAGGACAGGTTGAGCCAACTAAACTTCAAGAGGGTACTTACCTATGAAACCCCATGCAAGCCTAAACTAGGAACTTGTGTGATTTGCTTGTACATATATACTTGTGTATAACATCATGGACATCATGAAGCATCATATGCATCCACTAACCATTTCAAGGATTTTGGAAATTCATCTTTGTTCCTGTTTTGTAGGTTATGGATTCACTTCTCAGGAAAACTATCCAAGTCAACCTTGTAAGAATTCCTCCACAACTCAAGGAGCTAGCTTCAAGGATTCCTGAGAATTCTCCATTCACCGAGAGGCATGGTCGTCTACTCAACTTAGTCACTTCCAACACAGAGGAAGACATGATGAAAGTTCTCTTCCAGTTCTTTGATCCTTTGCACCACTGCTTCACATTTCTTGACTACCAGCTTGTGCCTACTTTGGAATAATTCTCTCAACTCTTGAGAATTCCTATTCTCAATCAACTACCTTTCAACGGTACGGAAAGAGATCCAAAGCCAGAAGAGATTGCTCAAGCCCTGCACTTGCACTCATCTTATGTCACAACCCATTGGGAAACCAGAAGTGGTGTCAAAGGCTTCTTGGCAAAGTTCTTGTTTGAGAAGGCCCAAAGCTGCTGGAATTCTTTGGATTTACAAGCTTTTGAGGACATTGTAGCTATTCTCATCTATGGGATGGTCTTGTTCCCTAATCCTGACCAACTCATAGACGTGAGTGCTTTCAAAATCTTCATGTCTCACAACCCGGTGCCTACATTGCTTGGGGATATTTGACACTCTTTTTCACACTCGTACAATGAGGAAAAGAGGTGTTCTCATGTGTTGCACTCCTCTCCTGGAAATATGGTTTATTTCTCATCTTCCCCAATCAGTCTTGAAGAATGAGCAAGGTTTGAGGTGGTCACAATGATTGATGACACTTACACATTCAGATATTCATTGGTGTTCTCGATCCAAAGAGAATGTTATCATCGTCGACCGTTGTGGGGAATTCCATAATGTCCCTCTACTTGGCATTAGGGGAGGCATCACCTACAACCCCTGCTTGGCTCTAAGACAGTTTGGTTATGCCCGAAGGGATGGCCCACATGACATGCTGATTCAAGGCTTAGTTTTCGACAACGACAATCAATGACTTCGTTAAAGGTTCATCCGAGCTTGGAGGATGCCAAACAAGGTAGATAGTAAGACCTTGGGACACAAGAATTCCATCCCTCTTGAGCCTTACCTCAAGTGGGTATGAACCCGCACCCAAAGTCTTATGATGCCTTACCCCTCTATTCTCCCAGTAATTATAGAGCCTGTTAAGGAAGGAGAGGTTCCATACACCCTTCTACATCCTGACATGCCAACATCACTTGAAGATCTACAAAGGAGTTGGATACAGCTCAAGGGAGAACGCGATACTTTTGAATCCCAATTCTACGCAAGCGAGAAGAAGGTTTTAGAACTCACTCGGTTACTTCATGAAGAGCAGACTATCAACACCTACATTACACCAAAGAGGATGCGCAACGTCTTTTTAACTTAGAATTTTGTATTATTTTTCCCTAGGGGCATTGATGTACTCACAAATTCTATTTTATTAATATAACATGTGATCCTTTTTGTTTAACACAAATTTGAATTTTCAAATCCTTGAAAACATTGCATGAATACATATCATTCATCATGTGCATAAACAGGTCTTTACAAGAATTTTCCTCATTCCTCTGCTATTTATTTCAGCAAAATGGATCTTGAACAAACGGTTAAAATCTTGCAAGCTCAGAATTCACAATTTCAACAGCTACTCTTGACCTTATCTAAGGGGAAGGAGGAGCTCAAGACTCTTCTAGAGAAAGAGAAAGAGAAAAAGAAGAAGAAGCCAGCCGATGTGGTTATCATGGGCAGAAGGTTTCAGGGACATGCCAGACGGACCTTGGAATTTCCATCAACCTCTGAGGAAGGGGAAAGAAAATGAAAGGAGACGGAAGTACCATCTGATTCTGAAGCAGAAGAAGAGGAACAAGAGGATTACTCTGAACAACAATACCCTCCGTCCGATGACAAATACAAACACTTAGAAGAGTGTCTAACTGCTATGGAAGTGCAGAGAGTACCGGGGATAGACTTTGAGGAGTTAGGATTGGTGTCTGGAATAGTAATCTCGCCGAAGTTTAAAGTGCCACTATTTTCCAAGTATGATGGGGTGTCTTGTCTCAAGATGCACCTCCACTCATATGTCAGGAAGATGCAGCCACATTCTGCTGACAAAGACTTGTGGGTCCACTTTTTCCAGGACAGTTTGTCAGGAACGTAGCTTGATTGGTTCTACCAGTTGGAGAGGTCTGATGTTCATAATTGGGAAGACTTGGCAGCCGCCTTTTATAAACAATATCAATACAATGCCGACTTGGCACCAACCCGTACTCAACTCCAGAGTGTGGCCATGGTATCCAATGAGGGCTTCAAAGACTACGCCCAAAAGTGGAGGGATTTAGCCGGAAGGGTGCAACCACCTTTATCTGAAAGGGAGCTAGTGGACATGTTCCTGGGAACTCTGTCAGGACCTTTCTTTAATCATCTGATTGGAAGCTCCTCTGCAGGGTTCACTAAATTGATTCTAACTGGCGAGAGGGTTGAAGCCGGTATAAGAAGCGAGAAAATTCAGAAAGACGCATATGCCTCTACAGTTGCAAAGAAGCCCTTCACCAGAAAGAAGGAGGTGTTTGCTGTCTATGCACAGAGGAATCAGGGAAGAACTGAACGACGACCAACAGTGGGGGCCGTTATGATTCAAAAGCATTCATCAGACCAGCCGAGAAATGATCAGCCGAGAAATAATCAGCAAAGGGTGGAAAGGCCTGCACGATAATTCACCAAGATTAACATGACTCCAGCTCAAGTCCTACCACATCTCCTGAAGTTGAGTCTTTCCATGCTAAAAGAGGCCCCTAAAAATCCCAATACTGCATCTCCCCACTACCATCTGAATGCCAGGCGCGCTTACCATTCTGAAAGTCCAGGGCACGACACCAACAACTATTGGGCTCTGAAGAACAAGATTCAATATCTGATAGACGCAAAGGAAGTTGAATTTGAAGGGCCTGAGAAACCGAATGTTATCTCCGCTCCAATGCCTAAGCACGGTCACAATGCCAATGCTATTGAGGAGGACAGTGAAGAAGAGGGCAGCCTGGAAGACTGGATATTTCCTACTGTCGGCGGAGGACTGTGCAACTGGGAAGCAAAAGACTTTGTTCCGATTACTTTCATACCGCAATAATTTATCTTTTCCATTTCTGTTGGATCTGTAATAATTCACAAACAATTCGTACTTTTTCAACCTTGTGTCTTACCCAAGGCACAACGGTCCATTTGTAAGGGTTCTTATTTCATTTTCATATGTCATTTAATGAATCATGAACGCTTTTTCATATATAAAACTTTTGTGCTCATTGTCTTTCTTTTACATTTTGTTGTTTTAAGATGGCTATACCCTTACACACACCCACACTCATAAATGCAGGTACCCTTCCATTCCGGAACCCATGGGTAACGATATTGCTATAGCCTTCAGTGACTCTGAAGATCTGGTCTACCAAGCCGAATACGAAGGTAAGGAAGATTGTGAGGTGCCAGGGGAATTGGCCAGATTACTGCAACAAGAGGAAAGAGTTATTCCGCCTCATGAGGAGCTGTTGGATACAATCAACTTGGGTACTGAGGAAGACAAGAAGGAAATCAGAATGGGTACCAATCTAGAGCCAAGTGTCAAGGAGCGCCTAATTCAGTTGTTGCATGATTATGTTGAGATCTTTTCCTGGTCATACGAAGACATGTCGGGGCTTGATACTGACATTGTGGTACACCGTCTACCCACAAGAGAAGACTGTCCACCAGTGAAGCAAAAGGTCCGCCGCATGAGACCTGACATGTCAGAGAAGATCAAAGAAGAAGTTATGAAGCAGTTCAATGCTGGATTTCTGGTTGTTACTTCCTATCCAAAATGGGTTGCTAACATTGTTCCCGTGCCTAAAAAGGACGGCAAAGTCAGAATGTGCGTGGATTATAGAGATTTAAACAGGGCCAGCCCTAAAGATGATTTTCCACTTTCGCACATTGACATCATGGTTGACAATACAGATCAGCACAAAGTATCTTCTTTCATGGATGGATTCTCAGGCTATAACCAGATCAAAATGGCACCTGAGGACATGGAGAAAACTACTTTTGTTACACAGTGGGGTACGTTCAGCTACAAAGTGATGCCATTCGGACTAAAGAATGTTAGGGAAACCTATCAACGCACCATGGTAGCTTTGTTTCATTATAGGATACATCATGAAATAGAGGTCTACATAGATGACATGATAGCCCGATCACAAACTGAAGAAGAACACCTTGATCACTTGCAAAAGCTGTTTGTCAGGTTGAAGGAGTACAAGCTAAGATTGAATCCAAACAAGTGCACATTCGGAGTCTGGTCCCGTAAACTCTTGGGTTTCATTGTCAGCAACAAAGGCATCGAGGTTGATCCTGCCAAAGTCAAATCTATACAAGAAATGCCTACTCCTCACACTGAGAAGGAGGTCAGAGGTTTCTTGGGACGCCTAAACTACATTGCTAGGTTCATTTCTCACCTAACATCTACTTGTAAACCAATCTTCAAGTTGTTGAAGAAAGATCAGGTAGTTAGATGGAATGATGATTACCAAGTTGCTTTGGATAAAATCAAGGAGTATTTACAAGAGTCTCCTGTCTTGATGCCGCCATTCGAAGGAAGACCGCTAATCATGTATCTGACTATCTTAGAAAATTCAATGGGGTGTGTACTGGGGCAGCATGACGAGTCTGGCCGAAAAGAGAATGCGATTTATTACCTTAGCAAAAAAATTTACCGACTGTGAAACCAGATATTCATTGCTCGAGAAAGCTTGTTGCACTTTGATATGGGTTGTTCGCCGGCTAAGGCAGTATATGTTGACTCATACCACTTTGCTGATATCTAAGATGGATCTGATAAAATACATCTTCGAGAAGCCTGCTTTGTCTGGAGGGATAAATAGATGGCAGATGATCCTTACAGAATATGACATACAGTACACGACCTAAAAAGCTATAAAGGGCAGTGTGCTAGTTGATCATATTTCTCATCAAGCTGTAGAAGATTATAAATCCATGAAGTTTGACTTCCCTAACGAAGATATCATGACATTGGACAACATTGAAGATTTCAGACCATATGACGAACCTGAACAAGGATCCCGATGGACCCTGTACTTTGATGGGGCATCCAATGCGCTTGGTAACGGTATCGGCGCGGTACTCATATCTCCAGAAGGTTTCCATACTCCTTTCACCGCCAGACTTTGCTTCAACTGTACGAACAACATGGAAGAGTACGAAGCATGCATCTTTGGACTCAAGGCTGCCATAAACTTGGGAATCAAATCTTTAGTGGTGTTTGGGGACTCAGCTTTGGTCATCAGTCAGATCAAAGGAGAATGGGACACTAAGCATCCAAACCTCATCCCTTACAAAGAACATGTCTTGACATTGTTACCACATTTCGAGCAGATTACCTTCAAGCACTTCCCGCGAAAATAAAATCAGCTAGCAGATGCTCTAGCTACAATGTCATCCATGTTTAAACTTAATTGGGATGATGAGGCTCCCCAAATCACCATTGAACGAATGGACAAACCTGCACACTGTCACGAGATTAATACCGAAGAAGTAGTGGAATGACCTTGGTTCCATGAAGTCAAAAGGTATCTCGAGGCTCAAGAATACCCAGAAGGAGCTTCATTCAATGACAAAAAGTTCTTAAGGATATTCTCAGCTAAGTTCTTCCTAAGTAATGGCATCTTGTACAAACGCAATCATGATTCTATTCTACTCCGTTGTGTGGACAAGATTGAAGCTGAAAGGATTATGGCTGAATTGCATGAAGGTACATTTGGCACTCACTCTAGCGGGCATACGATGGAGAAGAAGATTCTACGGGCAGGCTATTACTGGTCTACCATGGAAGCAGACTGCTATCAGCACTCCCGGACTTGTCATAAATGTCAAATCTATGCAGACAAGGTGCACGTGCCTCCAGTTCCTCTAAATGTCTTAACAGCTCCTTGGCCCTTCGCTATGTGGGGAATTGATATGATTGGGGAGATCAAGCCTACAGCCTCCAATGGACACCACTTCATTCTAGTGGCCATTGATTATTTCAGTAAATGGGTCGAAGCAGCTTCCTTCGCATCTGTTACAAAGAATGTTGTTGCCCGCTTCATCAAGCATAATCTCATTTGCCGGTACGGTATCCCTGAAAGGATCATCATTGATAACGATACAAACCTTAACAATACTTGATCACCACTTTGTGCGAGCAGTTCAAGATTCAACATCACAATTCATCCCCCTATCGGCCAAAGATGAATGGTGCAGTCGAAGCTGCGAACAAAAACATTAAAAAGATCATACAAAAAATGACAGTCACCTACAAGGACTAGCATGAGATGCTACCATTTTCTCTCCACGGGTACCGTACCATGGCTCGCACATCAACTGGGGCAACACCCTATTCTTTGGTTTATGGAATGGAGGTTGTTTTACCTATTGAGGTTCAGATCCCCTCTTTGAAAATCATGAAGGATGCAAGTTTGAGTGAAGACGATTGGATCCAAACCCAACTTGATCAGTTGAACTTAATTGATGAAAAGAGACTTACTGTTGTTTTTCATGGTCAGACGTATCAAAAGCGGATGATCAAGGCTTTCAACAAGAAAGTCAGATGCCAAGTGTATCAAGTTGGAGATCTAGTGATCAAGCGCATCATCTTGCCACAAAGTGATCCCAGGGGCAAATGGACTCCTACCTATGAAGGACCATTTGTAATCAAGAACATCTTTTCTAGTGGGGCAATGATTTTAACCACCATGGACGGCGACGACCTGCTGCACCCTGCGAACGCAGACATAGTCAAAAGATACTACGCATAAGAGACCCGCTAGGTTGACACACCTAGGCAAAACAAGGGCATCCCAACGAACCAAAAGGTTCGGGAAAAAGTTAGGGATAAATGAAAAAATATGTACATCCGGCAAGTTGAAAACCCGAAAGGGCGACTTGGGAAAAAAAGGGTTTTCCGGTGGATCGAAGAAAACCCGAAAGGGCGGTTCAGGCAAAAGTTAGGGAATTAAAGCGTATGATTATGTCTCGTCAGATCACTTTAAGGACAATCTCTTCACTGACAAACCTGGAGCTTCTGATCAATCCAATCATCTTCGGACGAAGCAGCAAATGGACAAGATATTCGGAGATACAAAGGCTATAGCAGAATGGGAACCCCATGGGATTTTTTTATACATAGCTATCTTTCTTTGTATAAATTTTCTCATTTTTATGACACCATCCTCTTACTATGATGTCTGTTTCCTTTGTACAAAATACTTATTCAAAGTAAATACAAAGATATCTCTTCAAAGTAAAAAAAAACTAGTTGTCTTTTTCTTTTACACTTGTGTTTTATTTGCAAAAACGTCCAATGATTCATTGATGAACATATGCATTTGAACATAACTACCGTTTACAAATAAACAGGATGAAAAGGAACAATTACTTACAGGTTGAAAGAATAGGAAAACTTCTTTGGGATATTCCATGAGCAATCCCTACAGTATGTCAATGAGATCCCCAGTGGAGCTAAAACTTCCAACTACAGATCCCCAGCGGAGCTGAAACTTCAAACCATTAATCCCCAACGGAGCCAAAGTTTCAACATCAATCCCCAGCGAAAACCATCCAGTTTCTCCAAAATCCCCAGCAAGTTATCTTGAAGCCTGAAAACCAGACAACAACTTCTGATAACTCCCCAGTAGATTGGCAGACAACCCAAACTCCTGAACTTTCTCCCAAAAAGGAATAAGCTTTTTTCCACAGAGTCTTCACTACTCCCCAGCAGGATAGCTTTCTTCCCCGCAGAGTTTTCACTTCTCCCCAACAGAATGAAGATTCTCATTCTTATTTCCCAGCAGAACAAGGATTCCCTTTGTGTAATCCCCAGTAGACGTCATCAAAGTTCTCTAGATTCCCCAAGCCGATTTTCTCAAGCAGCATTTGGCATTACTTTCTCAACGGAATTTTTGTCAATACTCCGACTTCAAGACATGAAGGATCCCTATATCCCCAGAGAAGTCAAGGATTTTTAATCCCCAACAGTCGCCAAGGATTTCTCATCCTCAGCAATCAAGGATTTATTTTCCCCGACAACAGTCAAGGATTTATTTTCCTCAGCAAAACAGCTAATCAGCTTACATGCGCATACATTGCATTCATATATCATAAACATTGATAAAGGACATTTATTGCATCATACATTTCATGCAACATAACTTTGTGTTTCAACTAACATTTTACCCTTTTTAGGATAAGATTAACAGTTACCATTAACAATGTTCAAAGATTTCAGATACAGTACAGATACACTCCAGACACGGAAGTCATTCTGATACTTATTTAGATTTCAAGTCAAGATACAGTTCAGATACGCTCCAGATACGGATGCCATCCTGATACTCATTCAGATTCAGCTTTCAGATTCAAGTTCAGATACGCACCAAACACAGTTTCCATTCTGTCACTTATTCAGATACAGTACAGATACACTCTAGACACGGAAGTGATTCTGTTACTCATTCAGATTTTAACATTCAGATACAGTACATATACACTCCAGACACGGAAGTCATTCTGCCACTTATTCAGATACAGTCCAGATACGCTCCAGACACAGAAGCCATTATGTCACTCATTCATATTCAGACTTCAGATACAGTCCAGATACGCTCCAGACACGGTTGCTATTCTGTCACTTATTCTGATTTTCCCCAGCTTAGATACACTCCAGACACGGTTGCCATTCTATCACTTATTCAGATACAAAGTTTAGATACAGCTCAGATACGTTCCGGATACGGACACCATTCTGATGCTCATTCTTTTGACTCAACAAACATTCTTGGATGGCATCTACAAGCCCATCTCTAACAAGATTCTATCACCTCTCCAAATGGCATCTTTAAGCCCATTCCCTCAACTACACTTTGACGAGTGCAAATTTACAGGCACTCTGGTGTCCAATCATCTTTTACCTTCGAGTCACGAACGGCAAAACTCGCCAATCTAACTCTTCAAGTTCAAGAAGATTGAACAGGGGTAGCTGTTGTACCCCAAAATTTTCCCTCTCATTTATCAATATTTTCCTCACAGGACTTCTTTGACTCAAGACTAGATTAGGGTTTGGTCAGCTCAAGACATCACCTTGCATTGATAACTTGAAATTAGGGTTTGAGTTTGCACAAGGATTTTTGGACCATCAATGCTTCATGTGACTTTCATACATCATATTGGACCCCTAAGATTGCTCATGTTAAGTTTCAAGCCTTGAATCATATTTTTGCTCAGTCAATTGGACAGTTGACCTAAAAATCAACTGTATTGGGGAAAAAGTTAACCATGGCCAATTTATAGTCAAACTTCATAATTTTTTATCCACAACAACATTTTATAATCATATGTACCATTTGATCAAGTTTGGACCACAACTCCTCAAGAAATTTGAAAAAATCATCAAAAGGGCAAAATGGTCAAAATTAGGGTTTTGACTGAGAAAGGGCAATTTCTAATTTTTAACCTAGCCAATGACCAATTGGGTTCAAACATGATTTCAAGGGTTCAATGGCATCATCTTGACCTAATCACATGGTTCAAAAGATCTCAAGTTCATTGGATTTACAGATGAATTTTCCAGTCAACTGATCAAAGTCAACTGTACACTGAAAAGTCAAACTTTGACTTTTTGGTCAAAATCAACTGCCAAGGGTCATAATTCATCAAGATATGTCAAAACATGAAACTTGTTCACCAAGAAAACCAATTTGGAAAATTAGGGTTTTGAATTTGAAAATTTCATAACTTAGAATTTTTCTAAGTATGCAAATTTCCTTATTTTTTCCCAACCTTTCACAACTTTTTCACCTTGATTCAATTTGATTCAAAGAAAACTTCCAACATGAAAGTTGTAGTCCTCCATGAAATCTACAACTTTTATTAAAAAAGTCTTCCCAAAAGATGCTTGGATCTCAAGATATAAATTTGTGAATAGGGGTACATGAACTAAATGACTTAGTGAAAATTTGCCCTAATTTAAGCAGGTTTTTGACCCAACTTCATGGACATTTTTCACCTAGTTCAAAGAGGTATCTAAAAATTCATTTCAAAGATGGATTGTAGAGCATGTTGCAAGCTTTCCAAAATGTCAGAGAACTTTCCAAGATCATTTGTGGTTAGGGAGAATCGAAGAAGAGAAATTGGCATTTTATCACTTTTGATCAAGCCATTTTTACAAAGTGTCAAGTTGCAAATCTGATCTTGGATGCTTCTACCTTGCATTACAGGTCCTAAACTCATTCTATACTCCATAATTAAATGCAAACTCAGAGGATAAGGGCTTTATCTTTGCTTTTGGAGCATTGTACAAGAGATTATTCCATAAATGGCCAAAAGTTTACAATGCCATTTTCATAAAGCAAGCTTTGCAACTTTATCTTTCTTGAGCCTTGAAGTTGTCCCTTTGATGCAGGAATTTTCCATAGATATCAAGCAGTGTTCACCAACTCTTTGCAGCCCTAAAACAAGACAGTACAAGCATGTTGCACAAGTCATCTCACTTTTCTTAAAATACAAGAAAGTTGGCCAAAAGTTCAGAACTTGTACAAGCTGATAAGGGGTGGACTTTGTATCATTCTATACATATTCAAAAACATATCACAGGCCAGGACACGAATGCATAACATATGAAACACCCTAAAACTTAGAAGCTTCATTTTTCTGCCCAAACATCCAGTTTCTGCAAAATAATAGCAAGCTCGTTATTTGCTTGTGCGTTTTGCCTTTCAACACTTCAAACATCTTCCATATATCCTATCCAAGTTATCCAAACCCTTGTCCTGGTTCTAAAAGCTCTATTTCAGCCATTGCCATTTTCAAATTTGGAGGTTGCAGCTTTACTTCTACAGAGAGTTTCAGTCATCCACAAAGCAAGCTAAGCATTGGAATAGCTTGAGGGAACTTCAAGGAAGCTCACACAACCCTCAGGCCTCACTCAAAGTCCCCACATTGTCATATCCAAATCCAGCTGAAGGAGGTATTTTTAAAATCTCTATCTCTCTATTTAGGCATCCTCAAGCCACGATATGTGAAGCAAAAATGTAGCCCTTATCATGGTGAAGTTGTACATGTGCATACTTGTCATTTATATTAACTGAGCTAAGAGAATTTGAACCTTGAAGTTGCTGAAATATTTAGGTCACGATTTAGGGCCATTAAAATTCTCCCTGATCTTTTAGAGTTAGGTTACAAATTTTATATCATTGGAATCGTGAGATTACAACCTACATGTTTTATGTTATGGGTTTTTGTTTTTATGTAAGCTATAGCAAGATACAGGTTTGTACATGATGCGCGCGCAAAGCTGAAGGACAAGGACGAAGATGACTGGCCTTGGGCTTTTTGGCGCACTAGGCTGTTTTTGTTTTTACTTTTCACACCCTCTTGACCACTATTTACACCCCCAGACCTATTTTGTTATATTTTTTTTCATATTTTCTCATATTTTTATGTTTTATTGATTTTAATAATTTTTTCTGAACATAAAAAAATCACAAAAATAATTTCTTAATTTTTTGCAATTTTATTTTATTTTTTATTATTTTTTTACATAGATAATAGTTTATTAGGATGATAGATTTTATTTTCTTAAATAAATTATAAATACATTTAATAAAAATACTATACATTTTTATTTTATTATTTTACATATAAAATATTTATTTTCATACATATTTTAATTTTTAATATTTGTACATAATATTAGGTATTATTTTCTTATACAAAAAATGTACAAAATAATAAATATAGAACATATATTAGATTTTAATTGAAAACTAGGGTTTCACCCTTTCAAAAAATAATAATATTTTTCTCTTGTTTTTAGGGCTTAAATAATTTATTTTTATTCATACAAAAATCAAATACAAAATATTTTTGCATAAATACATTTGCATTGCATTTTAATTATTTGTATATTTATTCAATTTGCACATATTCAATTCGGTTGTAATAGTATTTTTAGGGTTTATTTTGTACAATATCCCCATTCAAAAACTTGTATCCCCCCTCCCATAATAATTGTTGTAATAGCTTAGTTTACTTTTACGCAATTTATCGCATTTATACCATGTTAGTAAACTAGGGTTTGCATGACAAGACCAAAAACAAAACAAATAGAAAAGACCTAATACAAGACAAATCAAATGCATGTAAAATGACACACATTGCACACAAACACCCTTAGGGTTTCACCCACTTGGTTGCCTAAACAAAAATGGCCATGGTATGCATGCGAAGTATCTTGGCAAAACAAAACAAAATAAGATCATTGTCCCTCGATGACGTTATTCAAAAGGTTGCCTAAACAAATGATCTTGGTCCCTCAAACATGCTAAGATACTTGACAACATTGCTATCATGGTCATACGATGACCCACGTCCGTCCCGTTTAACATCCAAATATAGGTTTGTTTACAAAATCAATGGTAAATCAACAATGTCAAAGGAATAAAAATGCATAGTAAAGACATTTGAGTAGGTAGATAGCTTCTAAGTTACTTGCTCCATTTCAAAGCAATCCTTGCTATTTTCAAAAACAAACACACACATTTCAAAAACATTTCCAAAACAACTTTCAAAATATTGAAATATTTTTCAAAAGACAAACATCTTTGTATACATTCTTACGAACGAGAATCATTCCAAAGATTGCCTAAACGAATGGCCTCTTTTCAAAATACTTTCAAAACCACACCAAACACAAAGCACCATTTCAAACAATTTCAAAAGCAAAGCAAGTGATCTAAGCAAGTAACTAAGAGCCCATGGAAAACCATGGATGAAAAGGGTGCTAGCACCTTCCCTTTTCATAATCTACCCCCCGAACTCAAGAAAATATCTCAAAGGTCTTTCCTGTGCTTTTTTACCTTTCCTTTTGGATAAAATAAAAGTCGGTGGCGACTCTTGCTAAACCGCGACATTTGCAACGAAACGCAAAACCTCAAGTCAGTTCTCCCACCATATCACAATCTCCATCATCTATTTTTGTATACAACTCTTATAGCCAAAATACACAAATTTTCAAAGAGGTTCGTGTAGAATACCATAGATGTTTAGGGTGCTAATACCTTCCTTTTGCATAACCAACCTTGTACCTAGATTCTCTCATCTCTTTTTTGGGTTATTCACTATTTTTACATTCATATGGAAACAATAAAGCGCATTGGCGATTTTTATTTGATCTGTGTGAGTTAAGTCAATTCAATGGCTTAGTCTCAACATTTCTACCGCTACAGAAAAATGCCAACTTCACTGGGGACTGTTTGATCAAATGATGGTCCATCTCTAAGTGGGTTAAGCATATCTTTGTTTATTTGTGTATGTGCTATTATTTGTTATATATTATATGTTGTATATATGTTTGTCCAGATCCTCTTGGTTTTCATGGGTGCTTGGTGATTTTTCATAAGTTCTCTACTCGGACTTGGGAAAACTTAAGATAGAACCGGTGATATAGTCATGTTAACTTTGAATGAGGAATCCTAAAAAAGGAGACATGAGATCCCCCACTCGGTGGAGGCCCCTTTTATTATAGTATTCATTTACCGAGAAATCAGGAAGACGTGTTACTTTCGACCTTGGATCCTGCTGAAGTTGAGAACCATAGAACCCTTAACCCATCTTGGCCTTTTAGGTGTAGTGCAGAAACTATGACATAGCAATCCGGAAGTGGTTGTCATGCGATACTACACTCAAATGAGTTTTCCTGAGAATATTACTGATTATCGAGTTAAATGAGACGTTAGTAATATCTGAAGGAATGATGTCGACTCTGGGAACCTTTTAGAACCTTTTTTGGAAGGTGATAAACTATTAGTCCATACCTTGTGGGTAGTACCTTTGACTTCATGCTCGTGACGTCGAACTTATGAACCCCCCATGTTTGTGATCTTGTGTGTGATTGTTGTATCATGCATTCATCAACCCATGAGAATTCTTTAAAACACTTGATTCAAGAAACTTAAAGTTTACTTTTGTGAATATCTCAGGTACTTTTGATCATGGATTTTGGAAGAAGAAAGACTCAGAAGTACAGTTTCAAAGATCCTAAGATAAAGGAGTTGATGAGTTTGATTCCTAAAATTGGAAGCTCTACAGATTTCCGGAAGAAGTATGGAGCTACCGTACCTCTTATGAAGCTTAGGATGAAGGAGGGAATTCTTTCTACATTGGCCCAATTCTAGGATCCGTTATGCCGGTGTTTTACTTTTCCTGATTATCAGTTGATGCCCATATTGGAGGAGTATTCTTATCTATTTGGCTTACCTATTACTGATCGTGTGCCTTTCACCGGACTAAAGGGAGAGCCTAAACCTCACGAGATTTCTGCTATGATCCATTTAAAGAAGTCTGAGATTGAGGCTACTACGACTAATAAAGGAGGAATTAGGGGTTTACCTGCTCAGTTTCTATTAGAGAATTTTGTTACTTTTCCAAGATAAAGAGTACCGTTGCTTTTGAGGCTATCTTTGCTTTGCTCGCCTATGGTTTATTCTTATTCCATAATGTCGATAATTTTGTGGATGTTAATTCCATTAGGATCTTTATGATTAGGAATCTGGTGCCTACGCTGCTAGGGGATACTTATTTTTCTATCCATCTTTGGAATTTCTATCAGGAAGGGATGATCATTTGTTTCACGTTGTTATTATATCAATGGTTTATCTCTCACTTACCTAGGTCAATTACCTTTTGGGATACCAAGAAGGAACCTAGTTGGGCCCCAAAGATCATGGCTCTCACTCACTTTAACATCGATTGGTGTCACCAAGCTTATTATGATGTGGAGACTATTGATAGCTGTGATAGTTTCCCCAATGTGCCTCTTCTTGGTACAAAGGGAGGAATTAACTACAATCCCATTGTTGCGCATCGTCAGCTTGGATATCCGATGAGAGATAAGCCAAACAACCTTCATATGAGTGGTTTCTTTATCAAAGAAGGAGAATATAACAAAGAGGCTAAGAAAGAGATTGAAAAGGATAGGTGACATATTCATAAGAAGAGTAGAAAATATTTGGGACCAAGAGAAGCTGTTTCTTTAGAACCTCGTCTCTATTGGGTACAAACAAGGGAAATTCAGTTGAAGATGCCTTATTCTCGTGAAGAACCTATATCTGATATGTTTATGAGAATTACTTCTCCTCTTTTAGATGATGTAGAAGAACTTCAGCTTGCCCTGGTTAGGATGCATCAAGAGAAGAAAGCATGGAAGAACAAGTACCAGACTTTAGAGGTATCCTGCTCAGCAGAATTGAAAGAGAATGATGGTTTGATTAAGATTCTTGAGATTTGTGTTATGGAGATGATGGATAAGCAAGATGATTTATTTTCCTCTAGAGCTCGGCCAGGACCTAGTTTCTCACTTTATGACTTTAGTAGTTGGAAATAAGTCACCAACAAGTATGCAGAAGAGAACAAGCAGTTAAAGGCTCAAATTATGAGGCTCTAAGGAAAACACCAGTGTGTGAAGAGATCTTCATCAGCTTTGTCTCCTTAGGATTTTGAATTCCATATTTATTATCTTGTGCTTAGGATTATTGAAACTTGTACTAAAAGTTGTAATCCATTCCAAAAGTTATTATAATAAAATTTCCAGTATTTCAAAATGTGTTAGTACTTTAATATTTTTAAATTGCCTATAATTCTTTGAGTTCCTTGAAATAATAATAATAATAATAATAATAATAATAATAAATAAATAAATCATATGCATTAACATATCATTCATCATTTTGCACATATTCTTGCATTTCTGTTCATACCCAGGTGTCTTACTATGTTTCTCTACTTCATTCAGTCAGCAAGTTGTCTCATCGATACAACTCTCGGGCTAATTCTAGGAAGAAAATGGAGAATCTTGAACAAGAGAATCGCGAGCTGCACAAATAAATTACTACTTTAAGGGCTGGTATAGCCAATCTGACTGATTTGGTCGAATCTCTGGTGGTTGCTCAGAATCAACCACCTCCTCCTCTGTCTCCTCATGTTGCTCAGCCACAACAGACGACTGTTATTTCAGAAATTCCATCAGTTCTCGTTTCTGTTACTCTAGTTACTGATGATCAGTATCGTATGCCTCAAGGCTACCCTTGGGGAATGCCTGAGAACTTTATGCTAGAAGGTTATAATATAGATGCTCAAGTTGATCCATTTTCTCAAGCAGTTACTGTTACTATGCCTCTTGTGGTGCATCTTGCTCCTGCTGCTTGAAATGAGATTCATTATATTGAGCCTCCTTTGGTGAATAGTGTGTCATTTATTGATGATTAATTTTATCGTCATGTTCCTCCACCAAGTGAAAGTGTGGGCTTCTATGACCGATTGGATGACTTTCAGGACCAATTCAATGGGATGCGGAAGGAAATGAAGGCTCTTCGAGGGAAAGAATTATTTGGGAAAAACGTCAGTGAACTCTGTTTAGTTCCGGACATAAAAGTGCTAATGAAGTTTAAAGTGCCCGAATTTGAGAAGTACATGGGCAACTCTTGTCCTCGTGACCACTTAGTGATGTATATGAGAAAGATGTCCACTCATACTGACGATCAGCGTTTTCTTATTCATTTCTTCTAGGATAGCTTAACCGGTGTTGCATTAAATGGTATATGGGTTTAGACAGTAGCAGTATCCGCACTTTCAATGTTTTGGGCGAAGCTTTTATCAAGCAGTACAAGTACAATATGTTTATGGCACCTGACCGTGACTAACTGAGAGTGATGGCTCGGAAAGATAAGGAATCATTCAAAGAATATGTACAGCTTTGGCGCGAGATTTCTGCCCAAGTGGTACCCCCGATGGGAGACCAAGAAATGACCAAGGTCTTTCTGAAAACCCTCGGATCATTTTACTATGAAAGGATGGTTACTAGTGCACCGAGTGATTTCACTGAGATGGTAAGCATGGGTGTTCGTCTAGTAGAAGCTGTTAAGTAAAGACGCTTGATAAAAGATGAAGGGACAAAGAAATCATCACATGGGTTTTCTAGGAAGAAGGAAAGTGAAAAAATGATGTCATTAGGGAAAGAAAGGATCGACCTCCGAGAAGACGTCATCAGTACCAGCAACAAGTTGCTTCTGTGACTCCAATTGTAAATGCAGGTCTTACTAATGTTTCCTATCAGAGACCACTTACCTAGGGAAATCAAGGGCAAGGTCAGAGAAGAGAAGCTTTTGACTCTATTCTGATGAATTATGCAGAGTTGTTGTCGGCTCTAATTCAAAAGAAATTGGTACAAACTAGACCTCCTCCTGATATACCTTCTCTTTTTCTATGGTATTATAAGGCGGATCAGACTTGTACTTTTCATCAAGGAGCTCCAGGGTATAACATTGAAAATTGTTATCCTTTGAATTATGAAGTACAGAACATTGTGAGATCTGGTCTTTCATCCTTTAAGGATGTTGGTCCTAACGTAAAAGATAATCCACTGCCCAAGCATGGAGGTGGAAGTGCTGTAAATATGGTTGTTAGTTGTCCTGGGGATTTCAAAATTTGACATTAACTTGGTGAGAGGAGATTTAGTGAAGATGCATGCTGATATCTGTGAATTCAGCTATTATACACATGACCATGTTGGTTGTGGTACTTGCAGTACATATATACATGGATGTGATCAGCTAATCTTCAAGAAATGATGGATGAAGGTCTTATCCACATAATTATACCAATGGCTAAATATGAAGAAGAAGTGAATATGCTTTATGTTTTCCCTGGATAATTTCATATTTTTGATGTGAATTATATGAATGATGATCTGGTGCAGTTGCGTGCCACATTTTGTCACATGGAGGGTCGGGAGTTACATCATTATGGATCTTTTCGAGTTTGTTGTAGAGATTCCCAAGGTTGTTTCATTGTAAGAAGAGGTGTTCAGTTATTATTAGATAATGGTACTACAAAGTCACCGATAATAGATATGATTACAATGGAGTTAATACGATGAAAGATTACTATGTTGAGGCCATGTCTGACGATGAATATGTTTCAGCTGATGAATTATTTCCTTCTGAAGAAGACATGTTCTCTGATAACGATTTTGTGATGCCTAAATATTCTGAAGTAGGGGTGAATGTCATTGTGCCATGTTTTAGTGTTCCCACTCCTGTAGAGATTGAATACCACAGTAAGCCTGTTGTCGCTCTTATATTTATTTGTCTACCTAGTCCTGTTCCATATAAATCAGATAAAGTTGTGCCTTATAAATACAATGCAACTATTCTGGAAGAGGGTGTAGAAATTCATATTCAACCTTTGTCCCATGTTGAGAATATTGCTGAAACCATCCGGGTAACTCGTAGTGGTCGGGTCCTTGCCCCTACTTTTCAAGGAGATATTGATTATGGAAAGAAGACGTTTGAGAATGTTGGACCTCAAAAAATGGTGGGAGAATCTAGTGGCGCCGCTTTATAAAGGGATGTTGATGATCTATTGAAAATCATCAAGATGAGTGATTACAAGGTTGTGGATCAATTGTTGAAAACTCCGTCCAAATTTTCCATTCTAGCATTGTTAATGAACTCTTCTCCTCATCAGGAATCTCTGATGAGAGTGTTGGATTAAGCTTTTATTGAGAGTGACATGTCTCTAGATCAGTTCAGCATGTTTGTGGGGAATATTACATCTTGTAATAATCTAAGATTTTGTGATGATTAGTTGTCTGATGAAGGAAGAAACCATAACCTGGCTCTCCATATTTCAATGAATTGTAATAATGACTCTTTGTACAATGTGATGATTGATAATGGGTCTGCTTTGAATGTCATATTATGATAGTAAAAGAACCGACTATTATATTGGTTTTGCATTTGTGTTTACAAATGTTGCGGTAAGCAAGAGTCGCCACCGAATTTTCTTTTATCCAACAAAGGAAAGGGTGAAAACAACAGAAAAAGACCTTTCGAGATGTTTTCTGAGTAAGGGGGTAGATTATGGAAAGGGAATGTGTTAGCACCCTTTCCATCCGTAGTTTTCTACGGGCTCTTAGATGCTTAGCTCATTTTGAAAATACTTTGTGCTTTGTGTGTTTTTAAAAGTATTTTGAAATGCCTTAGTGCGGCGATTTTCTTTATTATAACTCTTGTGTCAGTCCTCAAGAGTGTTGAGAAAGTGTTTTGAAAAGGTTTTTGAAAGTGTTTTGTGTATGTGTACAAATTTGTTTTGAGAAAGCATCTAACAGCTATCTACTTTACTCGAAAGGGTCATTCTTTTCCTCCTTTCCTTTAGACAAGGCTATCCTACTAATAGTGAGCAGGTAGCCTTAGTCGTATGGATGTATGAGGGACATTCTGGGTCATCGTACAGTCATAAAGGCAACATATAGAGACGCTTTAGAAATTTTGTTTAAGGGACTAGATCATTTACCGTAAGGCAACACCGAAGGGTCATTGAGGGACTATGATCTTTTGATTCGAGGGTCTTTTCTAAAGCTTCCCTACTTGCGAGGGATATGACTGTTTTATTTTCCGAAGGCAACTAAAGTAGGAGTACCCTGGAGGTGTATATGTGCAAGTGTGTTGTATTCAGTTATTTTTGTCTTTTGTGTTAGGTATGCCAGTGTTTTGTTTTATTCTTGCCATACAATCCTATTACAATACATCTAACATTTAATATTTTGTAGTAATAAAAAAGCGCATAAATTAAAGCTACATTATTATATGGCTTTGGGGAGGGGGATTAATTACATAGTCCAAAGAAATTGGGGAGAAATAAAAGGCAGAGAATAAAGTTCTAACTATTACAACTCATTAGGCAGTTACAATAATATGAAATAGTGCAAAACAATAATAACGTGCGTGTAATACAGTGGCAGAACCGACATTTTAATACTGGTTTGCGTTTTTTGTTCATAAATGTCGCGGTAAGCAAGAGTCACCACCGAATTTTATTTCATCCAACAAAGCAAAGGGAAAAGAACAGAAAAACCTTTTTTCGAGAGTTTTTGAGTACGGGGGGTAGATTAAAGAAAGGGAAGGTGTTAGCACCCTTTCTATCCGGGGTTTTCCACGGGCTCTTAGGTAATTTCTCATTTTTGAAATTGCTTGTGTGTGTTTTGCAAAACAATTTGTTTAACTTTGTGATAACTCTTGTATCGGTCCTCAAAAGCATGACAAAGTGGTTTTGAAACTATTTTGAAAGTGTTTGTGGAAAAGAGTTTATTTGAGCAAGTACTTAAGATGTTCTACCTACTCGAAAAAATATTATTCGTTCTCGTTTCCTTTAGAAAGCGCTATCCTACTATTAAGGAGTAGGTAGCCCTATCGTTGGAGTTTTAAGGGACATTCGAAGGGATGAAATGGTCACTGAAGGCAACAAGTAAGGATACCTTAGCATTTCGAAGGGACTATCGTCATAAGATCATTTCTCATAGGCAACTCAAGGGAAAATGAGGGACTATGATCTTTATGATGACTTTGAACTGCGGGACATTGCTAAGATATCCCTACGTTCGAGGGACACGACCGTTATTTTAGAGGCAACCAAGTGAGGCAAAACCCTAGGAGTGAGCATGTGCAAGTGTTTGATTTCAGTTAATGTTATCTTCGCACAATTAGGGTTATCTACCATTTTAAACATTATTTCTTTCCATACAAGCCTATTATCCATACATCTACGCAGTTTATAATTGCGGAAATTAAAGTGCGAGAAATTAAAACCCTAGCTATTACAAGGCCTTGGGGAGGGGGATTACATAATCAAAAACCGGGAAAGTAATATATACAAAATAGTAAACCTAATTAACTATTACAAACTCGGAGCAATTACATTAATAGGAAAAATAATGGGAAAAAAGATGTGCGCGAGAGTAAGTCAAACGGGGAATTAACGTCAAGTTTAGAAACAATTAATTGGTGATTAAAGAAAAGATATTTTTGGATTTTTTTTAGAAAAGTAATTAATCTTCCAAACTAACCTAATTTCTATTAAATTTTAATTATGAAAAAAAAGTATTTAAGTTAACCTAATTAAACTAATTAATTAATGCAAATAAATATTTTATGAAAAAAAAAACTAAACCTAACATTTTTGTGATTTTATTATTTTTGATTTTAAAAAATGATTTTGTAAAAATAACTAAAACAAGTAATTGAAAAGAAAACAAATAAAGAAATTTAAAAAAAGGAATAAGAGTGGGCCAGATATAGCTAAGCAAATTGGGGGTGCATTGCTGAAAATTTCAAAGGCCCAGGATGATGGTGGCCTAGTTGTCTGGCACCTGATCCAGTGTAGCAATGCCTGGGATGGTTCACCATGTGCTACACATGTGGTGTGCTAGATCTAGACTGATGATGGATCCAATGGCTGAGATGTTGAGGTGCATGGTGGACACTTGATCGTGAAGCGCACGGAACCTGCAAGGGATTTGAAGGAAAAATAACAAATGTTGGAGGCAGGGGTCGAACCCCTGACCTCTCACTCACAACGCTTGAACAACTCTCCTGCACGCCACTGGGCCAGATGGCCTTTTGTTAATATATCTGAACAAAATAATATATAAGGGAAAAACATGTGATGTCTAGAAAAATGCACTAATATTCAAATGGTCCAATGAGATGTTGCCACGCAGTCATCTTCTTTCCCAGTATTGTCGTATTAGGTAAAGGCTTTTACCTACGGTTCATTTACTGTAACTATAACCTGCACATCTCAAAAAATCTCAAATAAACAAGATAAATGAAATCTAAGCATGCAAATCCACTCAGTTTGACCTCGTGCCCATATTTGGCCCTGATTTTACCTGCATTACAAAGCCCTAAAATGCAAGCATAAACCCTAATAATGGCAATTATCCATACGTGCATCAAAACTCATAATTAATCATGCCAATACGTTCTAAATGGCAACACAAACATGAAGGTATGCTTAAAAACTGTTAACCATATGCAAATAATCAGAATCAAAATCAAGAACAATGGAAAACCGTGATGTGCGTGCAGATCGATTCGGATGTCTCAATGCGTGCAACTGGTTGGAAAAGCTTTTGTAAGCATCCATGAATGTATTGCAAATTTTAAATCTCCTTGAAGATGGCTCTAAGATGGAATTCGACTTGAGACTTTTTTGGCAAAAAGTGGCAAGTTCTCTTGGCTGTTTCACGCGTGCAATCCTCTTTTTTGTGCTTGGGAATTATTCTATATATGTAGTGCACTGAATTAGGTCAACAAAAAGTATTCAAATCTTGGAAAATTATGAAGATTGGATTTGATTTCCTCTTTGCATTATTTCTTCCTAAATCAAGCCAAATCATGCCATTATCATCCCAATCACCCTTTGCACGATTTGATTTTGTTTGACAACATAATTGGATTGTGATTCTATTCAAAATCAGATCGAAAACAAATCTTTACTAATTTATATCATTTATTTGATTTAGTTTGATTTTTAAATGATTAAAATCAAAATAAATTAAATAAATAAATCCAATAATATGTGGGAGAGTGTTTGGCTCGTGGACCATGTTAGAAGTAAGATGCAAGCATAAAAAGTTAGTCCCATTTGACAAAAAATGCAATTTTGGATATTGTTGACTTTTGACAATTTTCTAAAAATGGCCAACTTTGACAATGCATATCTCCTTCAATTTTGACCCTAAGGGGGTGTTCTTGGACTTTTTAGAAAGATTAGGATGTCCCCTAAACAAACCTTTTGGTTTCATCTTAATTGGATCCTCGATGTTCTGTAAGAAGCTTTAACCCAAAAGGTGTTTTTGTTGACTTTTGAAAAGGACCTATAATGTATGAATTTATATCTTTTTATGAGTGCATTTATTGAATTTGAGGGATGATAATGAGTTTCAGGGAATTGGATTCTCTTCAAAATGAGACTTGGATGTGAAATTTCTGATAAAGTATGAAAAAGTTATGCTTGGTCAAAGTTTGGTTGACTTTTCTTGAGAAACCCTAATTTAGCAATTTTTGAGTTTTGATGAATTAGGAGAATTCCTTGGGGAATCATGATCAACCCCTTTATCAAATGATGGATATCACTTCAAAAAATTTATTTTGACCAAAAATCTTGAAATTTGACTGTATGTAGGCCACAATTGACTTTTGACCTAATATAGTTAATTTTCAAGCATCTAAGCAGTTGATTGAGCAAACTTCTTATGAAAGGCATGAAACTTGACATGGATGGTCTTGAGAACATATTAGGACTATGGAGAGCATATGAGGCCTTTGGAGATCACCCATATTGATGAAAATGGAAAGCCTAGTTGGAGGTTCATTGCTTTAGGAGAGAGTTTGTCTGGTCAACTCTTGGGCATCCTTGAGCAAGTTAAGGATCTCAATGAGCATGTTTTGAATAAAATGAGAGGGAAAATTTTGGGGTACAACAGCTTCCCCTATTCAATCTTCTTAAACCTGAGGATATAGATTGGCTTGTCTGCCTTTCGTGATCTGAAGGTGGAAGATGATTGAACACTAGAGTGCCCAGAAATTTTCACTTGCATGAAGTAATACTGATTGGTGATATCGCGAATGGGCTTATAGATTCCATTTGGAGGTTGACGGAGAATCATCGAATATGGGCTTAAATATTCCATCCATAAAAGATATCAGTTGCATAAGAGATTCCTTTACGAGAATTCCTATACCTGCCGTTGAGGAGGACTTCACCGGGGAATGTTGATTTACGTCCTAGAAAATAGAGTATAGGAGCTTCGGTTGTCCATTAATCTACTGGGGAGTTAACTCCTGATTGAGGAGGTGGTAGTAAACTACATATTTGGTCAGGGTCCAGGCTGCATAGCGACTTACTGCAAAAATGTGAAATCGATTGTAACTAGTTAGGTCCAGTCTTACAGTGTTGTAAACTGTTGTCTGGAGGTAAGAGAGAAGGAACCTGGATCGTAGGGTTTCTTCGAAATTAAAGCCTGGATAATAGGGCTATGAGAAGGAACCTGGATAGCAGGGTTACTTCGAGAGGAAAGTCTGGATAGTAGGGATATCATAAGGAACCTAGGTCGTAGGGTTACTTCGAGATGAAAGCCTGGACAGTAGGGCTTATGGGAAGGAACCTGGATAGTAGGGTTACTTCGAAAGGAAAGCCTGGATAGCAGGGCTTATGGGAAGGAACCTGGATAGTAGGGTTACTTCGGGATGAAAGCCTGGGTAGTAGGGCACATGGGAAGGAACCTGGATGGTAGGGTTACTTCAAGATGAAATCCTAGATAGTAGGGCTTATGGGAAGGAACCTGGATAGTAGGGTTACTTCAAAATGAAAGCCTGGATAGTAGGGCTTATGGGAAGGAACCTGGGTCGTAGGGTTACTTCAAGATGAAAGCCTGGATAGTAGGGCTTATAGGAAGGAACCTAGATAGTAGGGTTACTTCGTGGGGAGTTTGGTTAAAACTGCATCGGAACCGAGAAGAAACCTAGGTAAGGTTGCTTCATGAGGAGTTTGGGTAAAACTACATCAGAACCGAGAAGGAACCTAGGTAAGGTTGCTTCGTGAAGAGTTTGGGTAAAACTGCATCTGAACTAAGAAGGAACCTAGGTAAGGTTGCTTCGTGAGGAGTTTGGGTAAAACTACATCTGAACCGAGAAGGAACCTAGATAAGTTTGCTTTGTGAGGAGTTTGGTTAAAACTACATCGGAACCGAGAGGGAACCTAGGTAAGGTTGCTTCATGGGGAGTTTGGGTAAAACTACATCAAAACTGATAAGGAACCAAGGTAAGGTTGCTTCGTGAGGAGTTTGGGTAAAACTGCATCAGAACCGAGAGGGAACCTAGGTAAGGTTGCTTCGGGATAAGTCTGAGCAAAATTTCAGAATGAACCTGGGTAAAGTGACTTCGGGCTAAGCCTATGTAAAACCTCAAAAGGAACCTGGGTAATGTTACTTTGGGATAAGCTCGTGTAAAACTTCAGGAGGAACCTGGGTGAGGTTACTTTGGGATAAGTTCGTGTAAAACTTCAGGAGGAACCTGGGTAAGGTTACTTTGTGATAAGTTCGTGTAAAACTTCAGGAGGAACCTGGGTAGGGTTATTTCGGGATAAGTCCTTGTAGGGGTATGGGAAGGAACCTGGATAGTAGGGTTACTTCGTGATGAGTTTGTGTGAAACTCTATTTGAAAATGTATGAGAAAGAGCCCGTGTAAGATTCTTTTTAGGATAAACCCGTGTGAAGTTGCATTTAGGAGAAACCCGTGTAAGATTGCTTTGTGACGAACCCTTGTAAAGCTACATTTGGTCGCGCAGATAATTACTCTATTTTAGTTTCAGGAACTAATCTTGGACCTGCGGGAAATTTTTGATAATAACCACCTTTCCTGAAAAGGTACATGATTAATTGTATGTGATGCATGAAATGCATTGTATGACGATGTTCTCAAAATAAATGAGATTATGTTGTATGCAATATGTATGCACATGTCATGATGTATGAACATGAAATGCTATTGTGACATATCCGAGTCTGGGAAAATAAATTCCTGACCGCTGCTGGAGAGTACTGGAAATTGAGTTCTTCATTGTCGTAGAAAAATTAGTTCTTCTACTTCCACTGGAGATGGTGAACCAGAGATGACTATGATGGAGATTTTCCCCTTGTCTACGGATATTCTTCCGGGGGAGAACCTCTGCTTGAGAATAAACCTGCGGGGGAATAACTCTGTTGAGGATGAGCTTCCATATAAACTCTGCTCGGGAGAAAACTATATGAACCGCTTGCGATTATAAAATTCGACTGGGGAATATAGATGTCAGCTCTCTGAAGGAACTTTGCTGGGGAAAGTAACTCCTGTTTGGGGAAGCTGATGTCAAAGCTTTAGTTTCCTCTACTATATAGGGAGTGTAGATGTCACTGGGATGCATGCTAAGGATACGACAATGACTTTGCATCAGGACTTTTCTGCCCCCTATACCTGCTGGAGAAAATTCCAACAGAGGCTTTGTGGATTGAGTGTTATCCCGACTCTTGGGGTGCTTGGCAAATGCCGGTCATAATGATAGGTCTTCTACTGATAGGCCAGTGACAAGATGACGAGACATGGTCGTACGCTTTGATCCCTAACTTTTTCATGGATTGTCTTTTCATATTTTCAGTCCACCAGGATACCCTTTTTTGCCCAAGCTGCCTTTTCAGGTTTTCGACTTGCCGGGTGTACAATTTTTCATATGTATATCCCTAACTTTTGCCCGAACCTTTTTGGTTCGCCAGGATGCCCTTATTTTTTCCTAGGCCAGTCAACCTAGCGGGTCTTTTTCATGCATAGTATTTTCCAACTATGTCCACGCTCTCAGGATGTAGGGAGTTGTCACTGTCCATAGTGTTGTGTTGTAGTACTGTCAAAAATGTTTTCTTGCTGGCACATGATTCGTTGCTGGAATGCGTGTGTAATGCCCTAAGTGATTCGGATGGAGATCTTCCCCTGGTTATTTGGCACTTTTTTGGGAGATTGTCCCAGGTGTGTTTAGACATCATGCCATTCCCCTTGCTTATGGAAGACCTGTTATTGGAAGTGTCTTCCCCGCTGAGGTGATTCTATCCATTGAGAGGATGTTTGTTCATTGAATATTTGTTGTGCGGATTTCTCTGCTGCCAAACAATTAGTCATATGCAAACAATGTCATTTAAAGAATGCAAAACTCATGTCTGTCTTGAAAAAAATATTTTTTTGAAAATGTGTTTTGTGTAGTAAAAGAAAATTTGCAAGAATGTGATATCAACTCAGGATTCGTAATAAGTCCTACAGGAGTCAGGATACCTCTGTAATAGTATGCTCTCAAACTAACCCATGCTTCAGCTAAGACTTTTAAGGGTTATAACGTGGCCTGGTTCACAGTTTAAGAAACAAAGGATAAAAGCTCAAAATTTATTTGTACCCACCCGTTCTTCGTGATGTCCTTCAGTCATATGCTCAGTTAATTACGCGTTTAGAATCCCAGTTGAATCCTGGAGTACTGTCCTCGATGTTCTGGTGATGGTTCGGATACTGAAAGTTTATTCTGAATAGGTAGTTATTTTTGTAATCTTCTTTCTATTGAGGATTTGTAGGACCTCTCTCTTTATTGATTTTGTTAACCCTTCTTTTGCCCGAACTGTTTCTTTTTGTGATTACAGTCAGCGGGATGCCCCAACTTTTCTTAAGTCTCCTTCATAGGTTTTGACTTAATGGGCTTTTATTTAGAGATATAATGACTTCCTGTCTTGACGATTATACGGAACCATCATCGTCTTTGGTTTTGGAAGGACGTCTTCTATGCCATTCATTGTGTACGAGGGGGCAGATTGCGACTGAATGCGCACCTGAATTAACTAAGAAAACTACCCTGCCCCAGGTTATGATTAAGGGTTTTAATTTGTGTGAAAGAAAAACTCCTACTTCTTTAGTTCAAAGGGGTTGACTAGGGATTATCGTCCTTATAACTCCATTGTTTGTGATTTGAAACGACACATGTACATTGTCAGCGGGGTCTGTTCAAAAGCATATTGTAGAGATTGTGGTATCGTTTTCGTCATACTCCCTATAAGGCTTTGAACTTTTAATCGAGAGTTGAATATCACGAACAGGAAGTATAAAGCAATTTAAGCATAGTGAAAACAAATTAATTCAAGACAAACATGTGTAATGCATTAATGAAATAACAAAGTTTTGACATGACAATAATTGTTCGGATAAGCAAATAAAATACAACTCGAGAATTAAATGAACAAAAATGCTTTCAATCCTAGCCATGTTTTGGAAAGGGAGAAGTGATCATGTTAGGAGTCTCAGGAGGGTCAAATTCGATCTCCTTGGCGTCAATAATATTCTGAATCTTGTATTTCAGCACCCAACAATCGTTAGTATCATGCCCCGGGCTGTCAGAATGATAAGCACACCTTGCATCCAGATTGTAGTTAGGAGAGGAAGTCTTAGGGTTCATATGAGGGTTTATCACCATAATCAGATTTATCTTCAACATGTGTTGCAATGCTTGTGACAATTGCATGTTGATTTGGATGAACTGCCTTTAAGGTATTTCCACCCTTGGCTGATTGTTTCGTTGTTGTGGCCGTTGTGCGCATGCCGAATTAGAGATCAGCACTTCCCCCACAGATTGGTGGTAGTCTTCCTTGCTACACCCCTTCTGGCCATGCACCGCATTGGCTTCTCTCTTGCCACCAAATGACTTCTTATGTGTACTCGAAGAGGTATTTTTTGGATCTTGCCACTCCAGATCCCAGCTTCTACTCTTTCTCCAATCAATATCAGCTCGGTGAAACCAGATGAGGAGCTAGCAATCAAGTTATTGAAGAATGAACTAGACAGTGTACCAAGGAACATATCCACCAACTCCCTATCAGACAAAGGAGGTTGGACTCTCCCCGCAAAATCTTTCCATTTCTGCGTATAGTCTTTGAAACCTTCGCTTGCTCCCATGGACATACTCTGGAGTTGAGTACGGGTAGGGGCAAGGTCAGCGTTATATTTTTATATTGCTTGTAAAAAGCAGCAGCTTGATCTTCCCAGTTGCGGACATTGGTTCCCTCCAGTTGATAGAACCATTCAAGCTGAGTCCCAGACAGACTGTCCTGAAAGAAATGGACCCACAAATTCCTATCAGCGGTTTGAGGATGAATTTTCTTCACATAGGAACGGTGATAAAGCTTGGGACAAGACACCCCATCATACTTCGCAAATATCGGAGACTTGAACTTCTGTGGGATGACTACCCCAGATACCAAACCCAGCTCTTCGAAATCCAGCCCTGGTATTCTTTGGATCTCCATCACGCTTAGACGATCCTCTACCTGTTTGTACCTATCCTCAGTCGGGGGATACTGTTCATAATTGTAGTCATATTCATCCTCAGGAACTCTCGGACTAGGGTCTTCCTCCCTTGTTTCTCCCTCTTTGTTATCCCCTTCTTTGGATGAAGAGGTCAGATTAACCGTTTGCTTCAACAGTCCCCTAAATCTTCTTCCCAGATTCAGGACACCAACGGTCTTCTTCTTCTTCTCTTTCAGAATAAGGGCCTTCAGATCTTCCTGCCCCTTGGCTAAGGCTATGAACATTTGCTGAAATTGGGCATTTTGTGCCTGGAGATCCTTGATGCTTTGCTCAGAAGACATTATTGCTAAAATAAACAGCGAAAAAGATGAGAAACCTGTTATGGTACCTGTTATGCAATGATGTGTATGATATATGTATGCAATGTTTTCAAGGATCTCACAGAGTAAACAAGAAATGTTAGAAGTTGAAATTTTGCAGCTTTGATTGAAGAACTTTGTATCATTAAGAGTCCTTCTACAAGAGTCAAGCTCACCATATCAAGTGGGTCATAGCCCCTGAATCAGGTTATCGTGTTTTGATCTTTTGACGAAATAGGCTAGAGGAAAATAAATCCCCTTTCCCCTTGCTAGACGTCTGCTTTATCATAACCTACATCGCAGGCCCTTCAGATCCTTGAAATGGTTAAGGAAATGCTATGGTATGATGCTATGATGTGTATGTTATGCGTTAAGCAAAAATGTAAGGTGATGAAAACAAGTGACCCCTGCAAGAAATCCAAGTTATTAGATAATTACTGTAAACAAATCCTGCAAGGAAATCATGTTGTCAGATAATAAAACCCTGCAAGTAGTTCAAGCTGAAAGCAAACAAGTCACACAAACAACCTTAGGTTTAAAGCTTGCATCAGTTTTAAGGTCATACCCTCTTGAAGCTGGATTGGTTCAACCTGTCCTATAAATAGTAACCGGGTTCTAAGGAATCTCAATATCACCAATCTTTCCCCCAAGCTCCATTCAATAGGCGATTGACTCGCAACCAAACAAAACTCAGGAGTCAAACCTCAATGAGTGTAGCATCGAGTATCTGTCGACCTTGGGAATACACCAAATCCGGCCATCTCGCTACGTCCTATTGGCCAAGTTGTGCAATTAAAGGTTCTAAGGTCAGTTGATGCTTTATGACACCATGCAACAGCCCCGTACTCTCCTTGATTGACTCAAGGGTTACCGGTACCAACCAAAGTGTCACATCGACATAGCTACTGCTTCAACTGTGTCGGTATACCCCACACAGTTCCCTCACAGTTTATTGCTACTTACCTAAAAGGTGTCCCCAAATCCGGGTGTAGGATCTACATAACCCCAACAAAATCCTTGAATATAAAGCAGGCAAAGCAACACAAGAAAGCAATTTTAGAAATGACCTAAATCCTAAGGTATACCCCACTTATTAATTCCCCAGTAGAGTCTCCAGTTCTGTGATACGGTGGCAGAACCAACAGTTTAATACTGGTTTTCATTTTTTGTTCGCAAATGTCGCGGTAAGCAAGAGTCGCCATCGACTTTTATTTCATCCAACAAAGGAAAGGGAAAAGAACAGAAAAAGCCTTTTTACGAGAGTTTTTGAGTACAGTGGGTAGATTATATAAAGGGGAGGTGTTAGAACCCTTTCTATCCGTGGTTTTCCACGGGCTCTTAGGTACTTGCTCATTTTTTAAATTGCTTGTGTGTGTTTTGCAAAAAGTTTTGTTTACTTTCGTGATAACTCTTGTATCGATCCTCAAGAGCGTGACGAAGTGGTTTTTGAAATTGTTTTGAAAGTGTTTGTGGGAAAGAGTTTATTTGAGAAAGTACTTAAGATGTTCTACCAACTCGAAAAAAGATTGTTCGTTCTCGTTTCCTTTAGACGATGCTATCCTACTATTAAGGAGTAGGTAGCCCTATCGTTGGAGTTTTAAGGGAAATTGGAAGGGACGAAATGGTCACTGAAGGCAACAAGTAAGGATACCTTAGCATTTCGAACGGGCTATCGTCATAAGATCATTTCTCGTAAGTAACTCGAGGGACAATGAGTGACTATGATCTTTATGACGACTTTGAACTGCGGGTCATTGCTAAGATATCCCTACGTTCGAGGGTCACGACCATTATTTTCGAGGAAACCAAGTGAGGCAAAACCCTAGGAGTGAGCATGTGCAAGTGTTTGATTTCAGTTAATGTTATCTTCGCACAATTAGGGTTATCTACCGTTTTAAACATTATTTCTTTCCATACAAGCCTATTATCCATACATCTAGGCAGTTTAGAATTGCGGAAATTAAAGTGCGAGAAATTAAAACCCTAGCTATTACAAGGCCTTGGGGAGGGGGATTACATAATCAAAAACTAGGAAAGTAATATATGCAAAATAGTAAACCTAATTAACTATTACAAACTCGGAGCAATTACATTAATAGGAAAAATAATGGGAAAAAAGATGCGCGCGAGAGTAAGTCAAACGGGGAATTAACGTCGTGTTTAGAAACAATTAATTGGTGAATAAAGAAAAGATATTTTTGGTTTTTTTTAGAAAAGTATTTAATCTTGCAAATTAACCTAATTTCTATTAAATTTTAATTATGAAAAAAAGTATTTAAGTTAACCTAATTAAACTAATTAATAAATGAAAATAAATATTTTATGAAAAAAAAACTAAACCTAATATTTTTGTGATTTTCTGATTTTTGATTTAAAAAAATGATTTTGTAAAAATAATTAAAACAAGTAATTGAAAATAAAACAAAAAAAGAAATTAAAAAAAGGAATAAGAGTGGGCCTGATATAGCTAAGCAACTTGGGGGTGCATTGCTGAAAATTGAAAAGGCCCAGGATGATGGTAGCCCAGTTGTCCTGCGTCGGATCCAGTGTAGCAACGCCTGGGATGGTTCACCATGTGCTACACCTGTGGTGTGCTAGATTTGGACTGATGATGGATCCAATGGTTGAGATGTTGAGGTGCATGGTGGACACTTGATCATGAAGCGCACAAAACCTGCAAGGGATTTGAAGGAAAAATAACAAATGTTGGAGGTAGGGGTCGAACCCCTGACCTCTCACTCACAATGCTTGAACAACTCTCCTGCACGCCACTGGGCCAGTTGGCCTTTTGTTAATATATATGAACAAAATAATATATAAGGGAAAAACACGTGATGTCCAGAAAAACGTGCTAATATTCAAATGGTCCAATGAGACGTTGCCACGCAGTCATCTTCTTCCCCAATACTGTCGTATTAGGTAAAGGATTTTACCTACGGTTCATTGATTGTAATTATAACCTGCACAGCTCAAAAAATCTCAAATAAACAAGATAAATAAATAAAGCATGGAAATAAAGCCAATAATATGTGGGAGAGTGTTTGGGTCATGGACCATGTTAGAAGTAAGATGCAAGCATAAAAAGTTAGGCCCATTTGACCAAAAAATGCAATTTTAGGTATTGTTGACTTTTGACAATTATCCAAAAATGGCCAACTTTGACAATGCATATATCCTTCAATTTTTACCCTAAGGGGGTGTTCTTTGACTTTTAAAAAAGCTTAGGATGTCCCCTAAACAACCCTTTTGGTTTCATCTCAATTGGATCCTCCATGTTCATGTAACAAGCTTTGACCCAAAAGGTGTTTTTGTTGACTTTTGAAAAGGACCTATAATGTGTGAATTTATATCTTTTCATGAGTGCCTTTCTTGAACTTGAGGGATGAATAAGAGTTGTAGGGAGTTGGATTTTATTAAAAATGAGCCTTGGATGAGAAATTTCTGAAAAAGTATGAAAACGTTATGCTTAGTCAAAGTTTGGTTGACTTTTCCTAAGAAACCCTAATTTAGCAACTTTTAAGTTTTGATGAATTAGGAGCATTCCTTGGGGAATCATGATCAACCCTTGACAAAATGATGGATATCACTTAAAAATGTTGATGTTGACCAAAAATATTGAAGTTTGACTGTATGTGGGCCACAATTGACTTTTGACCTAATATAGTTGATTTTCAAGCATCTGAGCAGTTGATTGAGCAAACTTCTTGTGAAAGGCATGAAACTTGACATGGGTGGTCTTGAGAAGATATTAGTACTATGGAGAGCATATGAGGCCTTTGAGCTCACCCATCTTGATGAAAATGGAAACCCTAGTTGGAGGTTCATTGCTTTAGGAGAGAGTTTGTCTGGTCAACTCTTGGGCATCCTTGAGAAAGTTAAGGATCTCAATGAGCATGTTTTGAATAAAATGAGAGGTCAAATTTTGGGGTACAACAGATGCCACTATTAAATCTTCTTAAACCTGAGGATATAGATTGGCTTGTCTGCCTTTTGCGATTTGAAGGTGGAAGATGATTGAACACTAGAGTGTCCAGAAATTTGCACTCGCATGAAGTAATATTGATTGGTGATATCGGGAATGGGCTTATAGATGCCATTTGGAGGTTGACGGAGAATCATCGGAGATGGGCTTAAAGATGCCATCCAGAAAAGATATCGGTTGCATAAGAGATTCCTTTGTGATAATTCCTGTACCTGTCATTGAGGAGGACTTCGTCGGGGAATGTTGATTTACGTCCTAGAAAATAGAGTATAGGAGCTTCGGTTGTCCATTACTCTACTGGGGAGTTAACTCCTGATTGAGGAGGTGGAAGTAAACTGCATATCTGGTCGGGGTCCAGGCTGCGCAGCAACTTACTGCGGAAATGTGAACTCATCCATAATAGAAATGTGAAATACAATAAGCAAAAGCCTTTCGATCCAAAGAGAAAAATGGCTTTCGATCCAAATGAAGGGTGGCCTTCGATCCAATGAAGGGTGGCCTTCGATTCAGTGAAAGATGGCCTTCTATCTACCAGCAAATATTATTGGAGGTGTATGTTGTACTCCTACAGGAAATTTATTAGATAAAACAATATAAAAATCTAGACTTGGGTCGAATCTAGTCTTAGATTTGACATCCTGTGGCTACATAATCCTAATTCGGATCCTCTGGGTCTGAATCGAAAGATACTTCGTCTGCCTTACAACATCATGAACCCTGAGATTAAAAATAAAACATGGGTCATTCCCAAGCCATGGCACGATCCCACCCCTGCGCTTAATCTTGCATGTAACGCATGAAAACAATAACAAACATTAGCAATAACATGAATGTATGACTAACATGAATTTAGAAATTGCATACTTAGCTAGTTTGAGATCAAAAGAAAATTACCAACAGACAGATTGTGTGAGTGATGCTCCAGTATATGTTGGACCTGCCTAGTGCTTAGGAACGCCTCCTACAAACTTCAGGGAGTGAGTGTAGTGTTGTTGAAGATTGCTTCGATTTGGATCACTTGTGAGATTTTTGATAACTTCGGTGTGGCTTATGAGGCAGCGTATGTATTGTACCCCAAAATTTTCCCTCTCATTTCTCAAAGGATCACTCTAGACCCTCAGGTTTGCTTCTGGCAAGTTTCAAGTCTCAGATCACAATTTTCTAAAGAAAGTCATTAGGGCAAAATGGTCAAAAGCACACTGAAAAGTCAAACTTTGACTTTTGGGATCAAAAATAAAGATTCAACAATTATATTTCATCAAGACATGAAATTAATTCATCAAAATTAAATGTCTGAAATTGCCTTGAAAAAATCAAATTTCTAAACATTTAGAAAATTTTCTAAGTGTTAAGAGAATATGATACCTCAGAACTTCTGGGCCAGCCTTCACGCAAGTGCAATCAAAATTTGCAAACATAGTTCAGAATATGATGCTTCAATCAAAACATATGGAAGTGATGTTCTTCAGTCAGAACATGAATCTTCAGTATATGGAGGCTATGCTTCTGGTCTTCTACGATCAAAACATCACCAAATCCCAAAACCTCATTTAAGCAGCATGCTGCCCTGCTACAACACAGTCCTGCAACCAGCTGTTGATCCAGTCCATGCCTGCACTTTCTCAAACCCCATATTTGCACCAAATTAGCATACAAAAGTTGTGATTAAAAAGCAATGGAACAGTATGCCAAAAAGTTTAAAATCTCATTTGTCTTTCCCCCAAAAACACAGTAAACTCACCTATAAATAAGTTGCTCCATCACACTTTCAAGGGGCTGGGTTTTGAAAAGAGAGAATTATAAAAGAGAGAAAAGAAAACAGTAAAACATTTGTGTATCCTGAATTCCTAAATAAAACTAAAACCTTTGTTCTTCCCTTTGAATCAAAGAACATAGCATTTTCTGTTCCGTTGCTCTTGCTGACTCCAGAACATCTGAAGGCAGCAGCTCAAGCCCCAAACATACGTTCCAGATACAAGGTAAGTCTTTCTGACTTTGAATCTTTTCATTCAGAACATCATTAAATATGTAAATATCATATTATTTATGTTGTCTATATCATTGCATAAATAGAAGAAAAAAATTGTGGATCAGAACTTCTTGAATAAAGCTAGGCTTAGAATTAGGATTAGAACTTATATGAACTGTTGTGCTCTTATCTTTCTAATTTGCTGTTGTTAATAACTGATTAAGCTGCAGATGTTCTGACTAATGTAAGGAATGAGGTGAAGTGTAACACAAAATTTTTGTGTTTTCTTTCCCACTATTTAGCACAACACGGAAGTTCTGAGTTCTCTTCACTATTTTGACACAAAACTTCTAGAATCTTTATTTTTTTAACAAACAGAACTTGTGATTTTTCACTCACTGTTTAACACAACACATAACTTCTGAGTTCCCCTCACTATTTTAACACATACAAAATTTCTAGGTTTTCTCACTGTTTTAACAGATACCGAACTTCTAGGTTTTCTCATTGTTTTAACACACACAAAACTTCTAGGCTTTCTTATTGTTTTAACACACTCAGAACTTCAGCACGTAGTGACCCACAACTTCTGTTTTTGTCCTCTAACATTTCTTTCAGGATTATGTGCTTCAACTCAGAACTTCTGATCACCTCTGATGTTTCTTGCAGAACCACAACGCGCCTGGCATCAGAACTTTTGATCCCCTTTGTTTTGCTTTCAAAAATATATTGATCCTATTTTCTCATTGTTTTTCCTTTTTCTCTATTATTTTTATTAATATAAAAAGACATCAAAAAATATTTTCTTTTATTAAATGATTATTTTCCTTTTAATTTGTTAAGACAAAAAACCATTTTCAAAAACAAGTCATTTCCTTTTCTTTTTCTTTTTCTTATATTGTATAATTCAATATGGTTGTAATAGATGATTAGGATTTAAATTCTCACAAATCCACATTTGTAATTATGTACCCCCATCCCTAAATAATATAATAGCGTGGGACTTTACATTTCCGCAATTTATCGCTTTGAAATATAAATACTAGTAATTAGGGTGTGTATGGAAAGACATGAAATCAACAAATAGATAACCCTAATCAATACTAAATGCATGTAAATCAAACACACTGGCACACTAGCACCCATAGGGTAATCTCACTTTGTTGCCTTTCGGAAAAAATTAGTCTTGTCCCACGAACATGGGTGTTTTAGCAAAGACCCTCGATAAAAGATCGTAGTCCCTCGATGACCCTCAATGTTGCCTTCGGTAAACGATCTAGTCCCTAAACGACATTTCTAAAATGTCCCATAGGTTGCCTTCTATGACTATACAAAAACGTCCCGTGCCCGTCCCTTCACATCCAACGATGGGGTTTCTTACCAAAACAATGGTAAGATAACAACATCTAAAGGAGGAGGAAAATAATGTTTAAGACCTTTTGAGTATGTAGGTTGCTCCTAGTTGCTCGCTTTCTCACAACAAAAACATTTTATACACCAACACTTTCATTTTTTGAACATTTTTAAAAGATAAACACATTGTACGTGTTCTTATAGAAACAAGAACCATTACAAAGGCGTTTTCAGAATATTTTCAAAACCCACACCACAAGCACATTTTCAAACAAAAAGCAAGTGATCTAGTGAGCAACTAAGAGCCCGTAGATAACTATGTATGAGAAGGGTGCTAATACATTCCCTTTTCATAACCTACCCCCCAAACTCAAGAAATAATATTGAAAGGTCTTTCCTGTTCTTTTCAACCTTTCCTTGTTGGATAAAAGAAAAGTCGGTGGCGACTCTTGCTATCCGCAACAATTGCGATCAAACGCAAAACATCCCAAGTCAGTTATCCCACCGTGTTACAGTATGCGTGTAGTCTTTCCTTATGTGTATGTATTTATTTTGTACCCTTTGGTTGTATAAGTGGTGTGTATTTATAGGAGATGGAGAGAGGATCATAACATAGAAATGGCAAGGGACAGCCATTAACTAGGATTTGAAGGCCAAATCAGACACATTAAGGGATTTCCTTTTTGATGAGTTCCTACCCCTTTGAGCTTTGGGGTGAACCTGGACACATTTGGCTCCTTCGAATACCCTTAACCTTTGCTCTTCGATTGGTCCTGAGTTTCCTCCTTCGAGTGGCTCCAGGCCTCATCATTGGGGCTTCTTTGATTGAGCCCCTATCTGTCTTGGTAGCTTGATCCAAACTCTTCAACTTGCCCAAACGAAAGCTCCTTTATGGCCAATTAAAACTTCCCTTGTTACCTCCTTCAAATGCAATTGTGCAGGAGGCTTGGGCTTGGCAACATGTTGGCTTTTGGGCCAGTAAGCAACTTGGACCAAGACTTATTATAAACTTATTTTCCATAATTATGTGTCTCCTTCGAATGAAACACTTGTACATCCTTTGAATGGCCCTTGTGCATTCTTCGAATGGGCCACTAATATGTGCTCATAATGTGACAATCCTATGCTTGTGAAACGAAGGCAGGCATGAAGAGGAAATCTTTGTTTTGTTAATCAAAGGCCAGTTGAAGAGGAAGCCTTTGCCTTGTGCGCTGAAGGCAAGCATCTTGAACCAATACTCATCAAAAAGCAAAATAAGCTTGTTTCCCACAATTATGTATCCTTCGAATGAACCACATGTATGTCCTTCGAAGGAACCATTGGTGGGTCCTTCAAATGGACCTTACTAGGTGTCAAAATGTGGAGATTGTGTGTTAAATATTTTAGAGGCGGAGTCAAAGCTAGCATGAGGGAAGCCAACTGCTTAATGAATCGAAGCACATATGAAAGAAAGCCACTGCTTTATAGGCGCTAGCATGAAGGGAAACCATTTCCTTGCGCATTGGAGGCAAGCCCAGAGGAAGTCATTTTCTTGTGGGTCAAAAGAAAACACAGAGGGAAGTTGAAGGGGACTTGGCCTTGTGGATCGAAGGCAAGTCTGAGGCAGCCTTTTGTCTTGTGAACAAAAGACCAGTGAAATAGGCCTTTTTCCTTGTAGATCGAAGGCAAGTTGATGGGCCCTTTCCTTATGAATCCAAGGCAAGCATAAGGAAGCTTTTGCCTAGTGGATAAAAGACAGGTCTGAAGAAACCTTTTCCTAAATGAAGCTTGCATGCAGGAGTCCACTACTGGTGAATCAAAGTAAACTTGTAGGGGGTTCTTGAAGGGGTGAAAAACACAAGAAGGGGGGGTTGAATTGTAAAACTGGAATCTTAAAGCAAATGACAAGGTATTTTTATCCTGGTTCGTTTGATCTCAAACTACTCCAGTCCACCCGTCAAGGTGATTTCGCCTCTCTCCAACGAGGTCTTAATTCACTATATTCAACTGAATACAAATCTGCTTTAGCAACTGCTAAAACCTTCTTGATTCAAACCACAATCCGGTTTGTCAAGGCAACACTTTCTTACAAAGGTATAAACAAATGTGTGTGAATGTTTTCTACAAAAACTATATCACAACTGTGATGTATACACAAATTAAGCTTAGAAACTTAGAATGCTAAACACTAATGGAGTATCAGAGTTTGTTGGTTTAGCAAAACTTGTAGAGTGAAGATTATTGTTCAGCTTTGTGCGTGTAGAGAGTTTGGAAGCATTAGCCATGATAATCTTCGAAGCTTGGTTTATATAGCACTTGAGAAGATGAACGTTGAAGCAAATATTCTTGATTCAATGCTATTAACAAGCTTTCCTTTTTGAGCAGATCTTGTCTGGAATGAGGCCGTTGGAATTGATTAGCGTTCAATGCACAGTACCGTTGCTTCTTCAATGCACGTTCTGGCTTGGCTCATTCTGATTCTGCTTCGCTGCTGATGAACTAATTTGTTTCTGTATCAGAGTGTTTTATGCGCAGTTCTGTTCATCAAGCTTAAGCATGTGCGTGAGTTGATCATCTGATCTTCACGTTCTGATTCAGCAACTTCTGATGCTGGTGTATCAATCAAGTTCTGATGCTGAATGAGTGATCTTGCTTATTTTAATCAGCATATCTGCAAGTCAGAGCATAGTAATTTTAGGCAGCATATAATTCAATCATGAAACGTTTAACTACTATATCTTTTCACTTTGTTATCATCAAAACTTAAATATAGGGTACTAGATTTAAACATTGTTCTAACAATCTCCCCCTTTTTGATGATGACAAAAACTAGATATTTTAAAATAAAAAATAACGTGAAAAGTATCTGGGAAATGTATCAGAGATAAGAACATAAGGAGAAATCAGAGTTTAAGAGATACTCCCCCTGAGTTTGTTACTTCCCTTTGATATGCGTGATCTTCAAGATCAGATCTTTTTCTGTCTTTGAGCATCAGATTATAGGTCTTTGACTTATCAGGATCAGAGTGTTAGGTCGATCAGAACTTCATATATCAGAACTTCATATTTGATCAGAGCAACATGAGCTTCTACATTTTGATCAGAGCTTCTAGCTTCTAGTCTTCATAGTGTTCAAGAGCTTCCTTGTACCTGTAGACTTAAAAACAGAACAGAAAAACATTTCAAGTAATGGAGTTAGAATGTTTGAGAGTTTCTGTCTAGTTAGCCGTTATTGATTTTAAATATCATTCTTGTTCTCCCCCTTTTTGTCAGCAATCAAAAAGTGTTAGTGATGTGCTAAAACATTTTAGATCAGAAAAACAAATTATATTGAAATAGTTCAGAGCAAAAGAACATTACACAAACATAGTCAAAATAGTACATCAGAATGAAGAAAACATAAAAAGTTATGCATGACAAAAATTTTAAGGTTGTGGGGGCATGCGTGAGAACAGGCTTTCCAGCATTGCTTGAATCTTTTCAGAAGTTTCATTCTGCTTCTGAACCATGTTGACAACAGTGTCAATTTTGCTGTCCTGAACATTCATTCTTGCTTCCATCTTCTGATCATTCTCTTCCATCCGCTGCTGTAGACGCAAGTCATTCAGCCTTAATTCTTCCAGAGCCTGCCTGTCCAAGGCAGCTTGAGATGACTAGATGTTTATGAATCTTGGCGTGAATCCAAAATTCCTTGACAAGCTCTGGGAAGGTTGGTCCAACCAGTCTATCAAAATACCTCTCCCACTTTTGAGCTTTGATTTCCTCAGTTAGGTCAAATCCATTTTCCTTCAAACTTTCGAAATCGACGATTAACTCAGAGAGAACCTCAAGATTCTTTACCGGTGTGAGAAGAGTTCTGGTAGGCACCTGATATTGCTCAGAGGTTTCTTTCTTCTGATTTCCTGCAGAAATGCTGGAGGATGCCATTGTTCTCACACAAAAGCTTGAGAATGATTTGAGTGAAAAAAGGGTTTTGAAGGAGATATGCAGAAAATACTTGAGAGATTATGAGTAAGCGTAAAGAATAAACATGAAGGATTAATGAGCTTAAATAGAGTTTTCAAAAAATAATTTTGAAAAATTAAACGTTTTTAAGAGAGAGAAAAAATAATGATTGCCATTAACAAGCGTGATTACTTTGCATTAAATGCTTGCTGATTTTGGGGGATTTGAGAAAGATACTTAAAAACGGTTACCAGACATGTGTCTCAATGCACCCAATCAGCGCTTTGCCTTCTCAGAAACGTGCACGCGTTCTGCTTCAGGGATTTGCTGATGATTGGATGACACTTGTTTGATGTAGTGATCAGCACGTCTGTATTTGAGATTAGACTCTCAGATCTTTAGACTTGCATCTGATACAATCTGCATGTTCTATCTTTCTGAAAGAAGATTGATCAGAAGTTCACAGTAATATAATTACATTCTGAAGATAAATACATGGAATTAAAACATTTTCATTCTGGGCATACTTTCATGCTGAGATGTTTCAGAATGAAATTAAACCTATCTTCTGAAAGGGGTTTAGTAAAGATATCAGCCCATTGATGGTCTGTATCTATAAATTTCAAGTTTAAAATACCTTTCTGAATATAGTCCCTAATGAAATGATGTTTTATTTCTATATGCTTAGCTCTAGAATGTAAAATAGGATTCTTACTTAAGCAAATAGCAGAAGTATTATCACAAAGAATAGGAATGTTACTCTCAAAAATCTGGAAGTCTTCAAGCTGACTTTTCATCCAGAGCATTTGTGTGCTACATCCTGCTGCTGCTATGTATTCAGCTTCTGCTGTTGACAGAGCAATTGTTGATTGCCTTTTGCTGGACCACGAGATCAGATTTTCTCCCAGAAACTGGCAGCTTCCAGAAGTACTTTTTTGTTCCACTCTGTCTCCAGCAAAATCAGCATCACAGTAGCCTACTAAGCTGTAATCACTAGATTTTCTATAAAACAAACCCAGATTAGTAGTACCTTTCAGATACTTGAAAATTCGCTTAACAGTTGTTAAGTGAGATTCTCTAGGATCTGATTGGAATCTAGCACAAATGCATACGCTGAATAAAATATCAGGTCTTGAAGCAGTTAGATAAAGGAGAGAACCAATCATACCTCTGTAGACTTTCTGTTCTACGCTTTTGCTTACCTCTTCTCTTTCCAGAATGCACGTGGGATGCATTGGAATCTTTGATGGCTTACATTCTGAGAGGTTAAATTTCTTCAGAAGATCTCTGATGTATTTGCTCTGATGAATGTAAGTTCCTTCTGGAGTTTGATTGATCTGAATTCCTAGAAAGAATTTCAGTTCCCCCATGAGGCTCATCTCAAATTCTGCCTGCATACACTTAGCAAATTTTCTTCCAAGAGAAGGATTAGTAGAACCAAAGATAATATCATCTACATAAATTTGACAGACTAAAATGTCACTCTTAACTGTTTTACAGAATAGAGTAGTGTCCACTTTCCCTCTGGTGAATTCATTTTCAAGCAGAAAGTTACTTAGCCTTTCATACCAAGCTCTGGGAGCTTGTTTCAGACCATACAGTGACTTTTTCAGTTTGAAAACATGTTCTGGATGTTTTGTATTTTCAAAACCTGGGGGTTGGTGAACATATACTTCTTCTTCTATATAACCATTTAAGAATGCACTTTTGACATCCATCTGATACAGAGTGATGCCTCTATTAACAGCAAATGAGATTAAAAGTCTGATAGATTCTAACCTGGCGACTGGGGCAAAGGTTTCTGTATAGTCTATCCCCTCTTGCTGACTATATCCTTGTGCAACCAGTCGTGCCTTGTTTCTGACGACTTCACCTTGTTCATTGAGCTTGTTTCTGAACACCCATCTTGTTCCAATGACGTTGAATCCTTTTGGTCTTGGAACGAGATCCCATACGTCGTTTCTGGTGAATTGATTCAGCTCTTCTTGCATTGCCAGAATCCAGTCATTGTCCAGAAGTGCTTCATCAATAGAAGAAGGTTCAATCAGAGACACAAGTCCCATCAAAGTTTCTTCAGAGTTTCTGAAGCTTGCTCTTGTTCTGATTGGATCTTCCTTTCTTCCTAGGATAGTCTCTTCTGGGTGATCCAAACTGCTTCTGGGTACTCTCTTCTGAGGTTGATCAGCAGCAGTTGTAGGATTTCTAGCATTGCTTCTTTCAGAAGTTGAAGGAATGTCTGTGTTGAGAGCTTCTGATGACTTGTCTTCAGAACCTGCAAATTCAATTTCTACACCTGCAAGATTTTCATTCTGCTTTGACTTTTCAGAGTCAAGCTTGTCATCAAAACGAACACTGATTGATTCTTCCACAATCTGTGATTCTGTATTGTATACTCTGTACCCTCTTGAGCGTTCAGAGTATCCTAACATAATACACTTCTGTGCCTTAGAATCAAACTTGTTCAAATAATTCTTAGTATTTAACATATAGCAAGTACATCCAAATGGATGAAAATACGAAATGTTGGGCTTTCTGTTCTTCCACAATTCATATGGAGTCTTTTCCAGAATAGGTCTTATTGAGATTCTATTCTGAATGTAGCACGCTGTGTTTATTGCCTCTGCCCAGAAAGTCTTAGCAACGTTTGTCTCGTTGATCATGGTTCTGGCCATTTCTTGCAATGTTCTGTTCTTTCGTTCTACAACTCCATTTTGTTGGGGAGTTCTAGGACAAGAGAAATCATGCAGAATGCCTTTGTCATTAAAGAATGACTCAAAATCTTTATTTTCAAATTCTCCACCATGATCACTTCTGACTTTAACGATTCTAAGATCTTTTTCATTCTGAACTTGGTTACAGAAGGTAACAAACACAGAGTGTGACTCGTCCTTGTGTCTTAAGAACTTTACCCATGTCCATCTGCTATAGTCATCTACGATTACTAACCCATACTTCTTGCCACTGACAGAAGCAGTTTTAACTGGTCCAAATAAGTCAATGTGCAGAAGTTCTAATGGCTTAGAGGTAGAAACAACATTTTTGGATTTAAAAGAAGGTTTTGCAAATTTGCCTTTCTGACATGCTTCACACAGAGCATCTGAATTGAACTTCAAATTTGGAAGTCCTCTGACCAGATTGAGTTTGTTAATCTGAGATATTCTTCTCATACTAACATGCCCCAATCTTCTGTGCCAGATCCATTGCTCGTTGTTAACAGACAGAAGACATTTTACGTTCTGATTCTTTAGTTCAGAAAGTTTGATTTTGTAAATGTTGTTTTTCCTCTTACCATTAAACAGGATAGTCCCATCTTTCTGACTAACAGCTTTACATGATTTTTGATTAAAGATTATATCATAACCGTTATCACTTAATTGACTTATGGATAACAGATTATGCATCAATCCATCAACTAGCAGAACATTATTAATAGAGGGAAGATTTCCGTTACCTACAGTTCCAGAGCCAATTATCTTTCCCCTCTGATTGCCTCCAAAGCCAACGTGGCCTCCAGGCTTAAGTTCCAGGCTTTGGAACATATGCCTTCTTCCCGTCATGTGTCGTGAGCAGCCAGAGTCCAGGTACCATGACTGGTGTTTCTGACTTGCTGCTAAAGATATCTGCAACATGTATTATTTTATCCTTAGGTACCCAGATCTTCTTGGGTCCTGATTTGTTAGTTTTACCAAAACTCTGGTTGAATTTTGGTTTCACAGAGTGATTACTACTAGTATATTTGATGTCATGTGTGTGACCATACACAAAGTGTGAATTTAGAGGAGTGTGTTTAATTGTTAAATCCATGACATTCTTAGGTGTAGGAACCTTACCTAGGTATCCTATTCCTTTCCTGCCGTTTCTGCTAACTCCATAGATCATTGAAGCCATTCTGCTTCTATCTATGCTTTTAGCAAGGAACTTCTGGAAACTATGATCATACTCCTTGATGATCTCATCAGCGTTGCTGGGAGTTTCAGGTATTGGTTCCTTCTGAGAGTTTTGTAAAGAATTTTCTAATTTTAAAATTTTATCTCTCAGCTCAGAGTTTTCCAATTTGAGACTCTCAGACTTATTAGAGTCAGATTCAAGAGTCCTTTTCAGGTCTCTGAATTTAGCTCTAATCTGCTGATAACGTTCCAGAATTTCATTTAGGCTTTCAGCAAGTTCAGCCTTTGTAAAATTAACAGCGAAGTTAGGGAATACCTCTTCTGTGTCTGATTCTGAGTCTGATTCAGAAGCTTCACTGTCATCTGGAATGTTAGCCATGAGCGCTATGTTTGCCCTTTCATCATCTGATTCTGAGTCAGCTTCAGACGAGTCAGAGTCATCCCATGTGGCCATGAGAATTTTCTTCTTCTCTCTTCCAAACTTCTTTTTGGGCTTTTCCCTCTGAAGCTTTGGACAGTCACTCTTGTAGTGACCCTACTCATTACACTCGTAGCAGATGATGTCTTTGGTGTTTGGCTTCTTGCTACCAAAGGAGCCTTCAGATCTTCTGTATCCAGAGGAGGAATCTGTTCTTCTGTATCTGGAAGAAGACTCGTTCTGATCAGATCTTCTGGGATTCCTGAACTTCCTTTGTCTTTGCTTCCACAGTTGATTTACTCTTCTGGAGAGAAGGGAAAGTTCGTCTTCTTCTGATGAGGATCCATCAGATGTTTCTTCAACTGCCTGCAAAACTTTAGATTCAGATTTTCTGTTAGATTTTAAAGCTATGGGCTTACCTTGCTTCTGAGGCTCGTCAGCTTCCAGCTCTATCTCATGACTTCTGAGGGAGCTTATAAGTTCCTCCAGAGTGATTTTGTTGAGATCTTTCGCCAGCTTCAGAGCAGTAACCATAGGCCTCCACTGCTTGGGTAAACTTCTGATTATCTTCTTGACATGGTCAGCAGTAGAGTATCCTTTGTCCAGAACTTTGAGACCAGCTACCAGAATCTGGAATCTAGAGAACATAGTTTCAATGGATTCAGATTCTTCCATTTTAAACGCCTCATACTTCTGAATGAGCGCCAGAGCTTTTGTTTCCTTGACTTGAACGTTGCCCTCGTGCGTCATTCTGAGAGAATCAAAGATGTTCTTAGCTGTGTCTCTGTTGGAGATCTTCTCATACTCAGTATAGGAGATAGCACTGAGAAGGATGGTTCTGGCCTTATGGTGATTCTTGAAATCACGCTTTTGTTGATCAGTCATTGATTTTCTTTCAATCTTCTGACCAGTTGCATTCACAGGGTGCGTGTATCCATCTGTCACCATATCCCACAGATCAGCATCATGTGCTAGAAAGAAGCTTTCAATTCTGTCTTTCCAGTAATCAAAGTTTTCTCCATCAAAGACTGGAGGTTTGCCGCTGAATCTGTCTCTGTCCTCATTGGTGTCATTGCTGAAATGAGAGTTGTTTCCTGCCATTGTGTTTTTCTGACGCTGGATCTTGTACTGACACGGTTAGGTGTTTTAGCTCAGAACCAGGCGCTCTGATGCCAATTGAAGGGGTGAAAAACACAAGAAGGGGGGGTTGAATTGTAAAACTGGAATCTTAAAGCAAATGACAAGGTATTTTTATCCTGGTTCGTTTGATCTCAAACTACTCCAGTCCACCCGTCAAGGTGATTTCGCCTCTCTCCAACGAGGTCTTAATTCACTATATTCAACTGAATACAAATCTGCTTTAGCAACTGCTAAAACCTTCTTGATTCAAACCACAATCCGGTTTGTCAAGGCAACACTTTCTTACAAAGGTATAAACAAATGTGTGTGAATGTTTTCTACAAAAACTATATCACAACTGTGATGTATACACAAATTAAGCTTAGAAACTTAGAATGCTAAACACTAATGGAGTATCAGAGTTTGTTGGTTTAGCAAAACTTGTAGAGTGAAGATTATTGTTCAGCTTTGTGCGTGTAGAGAGTTTGGAAGCATTAGCCATGATAATCTTCGAAGCTTGGTTTATATAGCACTTGAGAAGATGAACGTTGAAGCAAATATTCTTGATTCAATGCTATTAACAAGCTTTCCTTTTTGAGCAGATCTTGTCTGGAATGAGGCCGTTGGAATTGATTAGCGTTCAATGCACAGTACCGTTGCTTCTTCAATGCACGTTCTGGCTTGGCTCATTCTGATTCTGCTTCGCTGCTGATGAACTAATTTGTTTCTGTATCAGAGTGTTTTACGCGCAGTTCTGTTCATCAAGCTTAAGCATGTGCGTGAGTTGATCATCTGATCTTCACGTTCTGATTCAGCAACTTCTGATGCTGGTGTATCAATCAAGTTCTGATGCTGAATGAGTGATCTTGCTTATTTTAATCAGCATATCTGCAAGTCAGAGCATAGTAATTTTAGGCAGCATATAATTCAATCATGAAACGTTTAACTACTATATCTTTTCACTTTGTTATCATCAAAACTTAAATATAGGGTACTAGATTCAAACATTGTTCTAACAGTTCTTGCCTTGTGCGTTGAACGCACGCACATAGGGAGTATTTGCCTAGTGCGTTGAAGGCACGCACAGAGGGCACTGCTGGAATGATACTTGTGGACCCAAAGTTTGATCGAAGGGTCTTAGAGGCTCAATCGAAGCTTGTCTGCAGGGGACTACTATATGTGAATCAAAGAAGGCATGTAGGAAGTTCTTGCCCTGTGAATCGAAGGAAAGCCTGAAGCAGCCAATGCATAGTCGAATCCTTGGGAATAGAACTTGATCGAAGGAGGCCTAACACATAATCGAAGCTTATGAATCAGGCTTGTGTCGAAGTAAATCCAACGCCTAATCGAAGCTTGCTCAGATGCCAATCGAAATACCTTGTTCATATATCAATAGAAAGACACTTGATTATTTCTAAAAAAATATTTTCCTTAAGCAAGTGTTTGTAACCACCATGCAAAAAGGGAAGATCTTGGAAAACATGAGATGGAAAATTTTGCGGTACAACAGCTGCCCCTATTCAATCTTCTTAAACCTAAAGATTTAGATTGGCTTGTTTGCCTTTCGTGATCTGAAGGTGGAAGATGATTGAACACTAGAGTGCCTAGAAATGTATGGTTGCATGAGGTGATGGTTGACTATGTAGGGAATGGGCTTAAAGATGTCATCCAAAGTAGGTGCTGACTTCATAAGAGGTCCCTTTATGGGGAATTCATGTTCCTGTTGTCTGAGGAGGAGTCCACTGGGGAATGTTGATTTTTGTTGTTATCATGCTTGAGGAAAACTCTTTGGGTAATAGAGTCTAGGAACTTCAGTTGTCCATGGCTCTACTGAGGAGTTATCTCTGAACAGAAAAGATGAAAGTTTGTTATTTTCTGGGTGAACTCCAGGCTTCACAGTAACTTGCTGGGGAGGGTGAAATTAACTGCTATCTGGAAATGTATTAGAAGGAGCCTGTGTAAGGCTGCTTCAGGATGAGTTTGTGTTAGACTGCATCTGGAAATCGAGAAGGAATCTGTGTAAGATTGCTTTAGGATGAGCCCGTGTTAGACTGCATATGGAGATCATGAGAAGAAACCCGTGTAAGATTGCTTCAGGATGAGTCCGTGTTAGACTGGATCTGGAGATCATGAGAAGAAACCCGTGTAAGATTGCTTCATCTGGTCATGTAGATAGTTCTCCTGTCTGGTTTTAGGTATTAATCTATAATCAGTCGTTCACATATAGTTGTCCTGTCTTGTTTTAGGTATTAATATGGAACTTGCTTTTGTTGGTCGTTGAGATAGTTTCCCTGTTTTGTTACAGGTATTAATCTGGAACTTGTTTTTGTTGGTCGTTGAGATAGTTGTCCTGGCTGGTTTCAAGTATTAATCTCTGACCTTAGAAAGAAAGATAGTTTTCATGGCTTGTTACAGGTATTAATCTTCAATCTGCTCATGTAGATAGTTTTCCTAGCTTGTTACAGGTATTAATATACAATCAGACGTCCATATATAGTTGTCCTGGCTTGTCACAGGTATTAATCTGGAACTTATTTTTGTCGGTCATTGAGATAGTTGTCCTGGCTGGTTTTAGGTATTAATCTCTGACCTTAGAAAGAAAGATAGTTTTCCTGGCTTGTTACAGGTATTAATCTTCAATCTTCTCATGTAGATAGTTTTCTTGTCTTGTTACATGTATTAATCTACAATCGGTCGTCCACAGATAGTTGTCCTGGCTAGTTACAGGTATTAATCTGGAACTTGTTTTTGTCGGTTGTTGAGATAGTTGTCCTGGCTAGTTTCAGGTATTAATCTCTGACCTTAGAAAGAAAGATAGTTTTCCTGGCTTGTTACAAGTATTAATCTTCAATCTACTCATGTAGATAGTTTTCCTGTCTTGTTACAGGTATTAATCTACAATTGGTCGTCCACAGATAGTTGTCCTGGCTGGTTACAGGTATTAATCTGGAACTTGTTTTTGTCGGTCGTTGAGATAGTTGTCCTGGCTAGTTTCAGGTATTAATCTTTGACCTTAGAAAGAAAGATAGTTTTCCTGGCTTATTATAAGTATTAATCTTCAATCTTCTCATGTAGATAGTTTTCCTATCTTGTTACAGGTATTAATCTACAATCAGTTATCCACATATAGTTGTCCTATCTTGTTACTGGTATTAATCTGGAACTTGGCAATGTTGGTCACATAGATAGTTCCCCGTCTGGTTTCAGGAATTAATCTTTGACCTAAGAGAAAGAAAGATAGTTTTCCTGGCTTGTTACAGGTATTAATCTTCAATCTTCTCATGTAGATAGTTTTCCTGTCTTGTTACAGGTATTAATCTACAATCGGTTGTCCACAGATAGCTGTCCTGTCTTGTTACAGGTATTAATCTGGAACTTGTTTTTGTTGATCGTTGAGATAGTTGTCATGTCTGGTTTCAGGTATTAATCTTGGACCTAAGAAAGAAATATAATTTTCCCATCTGGTTTCGAGTATTAATCTTCAATCTTCTCATATAGGTAGTTTTCCTGTCTGGTTTTAGGTATTAATCTACAATTGGTTGTCCAGGATAGTTGTCCTGGCTTGTTACATGTATTAATCTGGAACTTGTTTTTGTTGGTCGTTGAGATAGTTGTCATGTCTAGTTTCAGGATTTAATCTCTAATCAGTTATTCGCAGATAGTTTCCCTGTCTGGTTTCAGGAATTAATCTGGAACTATTTTTGTTGGTTGTTGAGATAGTTTCCATGTCTGGTTTCGAGAAATCTGTGGCCTGTTTTTGGCTAGTCACATCGATAGTTTCCCCGTTTGATTTCGGGAATTAATCTGTGGCCTATTGTATTTTTTGGTAAACTCGTCTTGCTTCGGGAGTTCATACCACTTGGTTGTGTATATAGTTTTCCTGTATGGGTTTGGGCATTAATCGTTGGCCTGCTGTATAAGTAGATAGTGTTTGTTTGTCTGCTAATTTCAACTTGAAAAGGTAAAACTAGTTTCATGCGATAACATGATGTATGAATTGCATGATGCTCTCAAAATAAATGAGATTGTGATATATGCATTTGTGTTGCATATGCTATGATGTTTGTAGAAATGATGTATGAATGCAATGTATGAATGTGTCATATATTCTATTGTAGTGTTGTTGAATTAGGGAAAATAAATCCCTGATTGTTGTCGGGGATGAAGAACGTAGGTCTTCAAATATGTTGAAGTTAAATGCTGGGAGATAGATTTATGTTGTTAGGGAAACAAACTCTGTTGGGGAAGGAAAACTCCGTGCAATGTTTGGGGATTTTGTGAAATCCTATTGGGGAATCCTGAGAAGCTTGGTGGCTTTACTGGGGAATTTTTGGAGCAGTAATTGGAGATTTTTGCTCTGCCGAGGATGTAAGAACACCTGACCCCATTAGGCTGTATGAAGAGAACATGGTGGTGATCTTATAGTAGGATGCCCCTGCCTTTGTTCCTGCTGGAGAAAGTATCTGCTGGGATTTTGTGGATGGCCTGACTATATCCCAACTCCTGGAATCCTTGGTGAATGTGGATCAGTATGGTCAGCACTCTACTAATAGACAAGTGACGAGATGATGGGACATGGTCATACGCTTTAATCCTTAACTTTTTCCTGCACTGTCCTTTAATATTTCAAGTCCATCAGGACACTCTTTTTTGCCCAAGCTGCCTTTTCAGGTTTTCGACTTGACGGGTGCATAGATTTTTCATATGTATACTCTTAATTTTTGCCCGAACCCTTTTGGTTCGTCGGGATGCCCTTATTTTTGCCTAGGCCAATCGACCTAGTGGGTCTTTGCTCATGCGTAGTATCTTTTAACTATGTCTGCATTCATCGGGTGCAGAGAATTGTCATTATCCATATTAGTAAGTGTTGCCTCACTGCCATAAGATGTTTTCTTGATTGCACGTGATTCGTTGCTGGAATTCATGTCCAATGCCTCAAGTCGTTCAGATGGAGATCTGCCCCTGGCTATTTGGCATTTTTGAGAGATTCCTCAAATCTTGACTTGACTACCCCAGATTAGTTGGGCACCATGTCATGCCCCATGATTATGGAAGGCATGTTACTGGAAATGTTTTTTTTATCTGAGGTGATTCTGTCCATTGAGAGGATTTCTGTTCATTAAATATCCGTTGTGCGAATTTCTCTGCTGTTTGAAACAAATAGTCATATGCAATCAATGGTATAGAGGAATGTAAAGCTTTATGTCTGTCTTGAACTTTGAAAATTCTTTTTTTTTTTGTAAAACTAACAAACTTTGTAATAGTGTGATATCAACTCAGGATTTATAGCAAACCTTACAGGAGTCGGGATACCTTTTGTAAAAGTATTCTTTCGAACTACCCCATGCTTCAGCTAGGACTTTTAGGGGTTGTAACGTGTCCTGGTTCACGGTTTAAGAAACAAAGGGATAAAGGCTCAAATTTTACCTGTACCCAACCCGTTCTTCGTGATGTTCTTCGATCCTATGCTCAGCTAATTGTGCGTTTAGATCCCAGTTGAGTCTGGAATCTTTGCTCTGATACTTGGTAATGGTTCAGAAATTGAATGTTTGCTTGAGAAGGTAGTCACTTTAGTAACCTTTTTTGTTGAGGATTTGTAGGACCTCTTTTTTTGATTTTGTTTTCCCTACTTTTGCTTGAATTGTTTCTTTTGCGATTATAGTCAGCGGGATGCCCCTGTTTTTTCTCTTAAGTCTTCTTCATAGGTTTTGGCTTAGCGGGATTTTATTTTGAGAGATAATGACTTCCTGTCTTGACGATTATGTGGAACCATCATCATCTTTTGGAGGGCATCTTCTACACTATTGGTCATGTATGAAGGTAGAGCTTGCGACTGAATGCACATTTGAATTAATTGAGAAAACTACCCTGCCCAAGGTTTTGATAAAGGGTTTTAATTTGTTTGAAAAGAAAAACTCCTACTTCTTAGGCTCAAAGGGGTTGACTAGGGATTATCTTCCTTATAACTTCACTGTTCTAGGATTTGAAATAACGCTTGTACATCGTCAGCAGGGTATATTTAAAAGCATATTGTATGAGATTGTGGTATCATTTTCGTCATTCTCCCTCTAAAGGCTTAGGGCTTTTGATCAGGAGTTGAATATCACAAAAAGGAAGTAAAAACACAGTTTGAATATAGTGAATATGAATGAATTGATTCAAGACAAACACGTGAAATGCATTAATGAGAATAAACCAAAGTCTGACATAAAGGTAAGTGTTTAAACAAAAAAAGAAATTACAAATGAAAATTTGAATGAACAAAAATTTCTCTTCCTAAACTTCATCACTTCAGATGATGTGCCTTGGAGGGATGACAGAAAAATTCCAATTGACCATATTATGAGAATTCCAACGCTCCTTCATCGATCAGGTCTCGAATTTTATATTCCAATATCCAACAACTATCAGTATCATGCCCCGGACTATTGGAGTGATATACGCACCTTTCATTGGGATGGTAAGTAGGAGCGGAAGTATTAGGATTCCTAGGAGGATCCTTAAATGTGACCAAATTCAACTTCAACATGTGTTGCAAGACTTGCAACATTGGTATGTTGAGTTTGGTATATTGCCTAGTGAATGCATCTCGCTTACACTGATTACCACATCGTTATTGGCGAGGTGGCAGTTGGGTTCGTGACATAGAAGAAATTTGGGAAGGTCTACTCTCCACCAAGCTAACTTCTTGTCTCATCAGGGGTTGATTAATAACCTGATCCCCGACCTCGCCTGTGTGCTTCATACGGTTGCATTCGTCTTGATGAAGCTTGTTGATGAGAAACCTCAACTCTTCTTGTTCCCGAGCTAAACTTTGGATAAGAGCCATTTGATTACTCATATGGATTCCCATCCTTTCCATCTCAGTTTGTAGTTATTCCATCTGATCATCCTTATTGTTGTCAGGATGTTTCTTGGTCAAGTTCCCGTTGAGGAGTGCTTTCAATTCTTCCTGCCCCTTGGATAGGTTGAGGGACATTTCCATGAACTGAGCCTCTTGAGTTTGGAGATCTCTAATGTTCTGTTTGAGAGCCATTTCCCTTGCTGAAATAAACAGCGAGAACATGAGAAACCTGTACGGGAAGACCTGTTAGGTAATGACATGCGTGATGTGTGGATGCAATGTTTTCAAGGATCTCGCGGGATAAACACAAGGAAATGTCAGAAGTTGAATGTTAACTGCAACTTTGATGGAAGAACTTCGTATTGTTGAATGCCCTGATACGAGAATCAAGATCACCATATCGAGTGGGTCATAGCCCCTGACTTACGTTATTGTGTTTTGGTCTTTTGACAGCATTGGCTAGAGGAAAATAAATCCCCTCGCCCCTTGCTAGACGTCTAACCTGCATCACAGGCCCTTGAGATCCTTGAAATGGTTAAGGAAATGATATGGTATGATGCTATGATGTGTATGCTATGCATCAAGAAAAAATATAGGGTGATGAAGACAAGTATGTCTTGCAAGAAATCCAAGTTATTTGATAATGACTATGAACAAGTCCTGCAAAGAGTACAAACAAGGCCCTGCAATGAGTTCAAGTTGTTAGACAGTGAAAGCAAAAAAGTCACGCAAGTAGCCTTAAGTTCAGGCTTGCATGGGGTTTGTAGGTAAGTACCCTCTTGAAATTTTAGTTGGATCAATCTGTCCTAGAAAGTAACAAGATCTATGGAATCTCAATATCACTGATCTTTCTTCATCGGGCATTGTTTCAGCGCAAGCCTCTTTATTGGCGATCAAAATATCCCAGAAGTCAGATCTCAATGAGTGTAGTATCGAGTATCAACCAACTTTGGATTGAACCAAAGTCGGCTATCTCACTACTTCCTAATGGCCAAGTTGTTCAATTAAAGGTTCTAAGGTCAGTTGGTACTTCGTGACACCACACAGCAGCCCCATATTCTCCTTGACTACTCAAGGGCTACCGGTACCAACAAATGTGTCATACCAATGTAGCTATCATTTCAAATGTGTCTGTATACCCCGCACAATCCCCACGATCTATTGCTACTTACCTAAAAGGTGCCCCAGATCCGAGTGTAGGATCTTTACAAGTAAACCCAAGTAAAACCCTTAAAGATAAAGCAAACAAAACACACAAGGAAATCAGTTAAAATTATCTAAACTCTAAGGTAACCCCACTTTTTATAAGATCCCCAGCAGAGTTTCCACTTCAGTGATACGGTGGCAGAACCACTGTTTATACTGGTTTTGCGTTTGTGTTTGCAAATGTTGCGGTAAGTAAGAGTCGCCACCGACTTTTCTTTTATCCAACAAAGGAAAGGGTGAAAAGAATAGAAAAAGACCTTTCGAGATGTTTTCTGAGTAAGGGGGGTAGATTATGGAAAGGGAAGGTGTTAGTACCCTTTCCATCTGTAGTTTTCCATGGGCTCTTAGATGCTTAGCTCATTTTGAAAATACCTTGTGCTTTGTGTGTTTTGAAAAGTATTATGAAATTCCTTAGTGTGACAATTTGCTTTATGATAACTCTTGTGTCAGTCCTCAAGAGTGTCGATAAAGAATTTTGAAAAGGTTTTTGAAAGGGTTTTGTGTATGTGTAAAAATTTGTTTTGAGCAAGCATCTAACAACTATCTACTTTACTCGAAAGGGTCGTTCTTTTCCTCCTTTCCTTTAGACAAGGTTATCCTACTATTAGTGAGTAGGTAGCCCTAGTCGTTTGAATGTACGAGGGACATTTGTGGGTCATCGCACAGTCATAAAGGTAACATATAGAGACGCTTTAGCAATTTTTTTTAAGGGACTAGATCATTTACCGTAAGGCAACACCGAAGGGTCATCGAGGGACTATGATCTTTTGATTTGAGGGTCTTTGCTAAAGCGTCCCTACTTTCGAGGGACATGACTGTTTTATTTTCCGAAGGCAACCAAATTGGGAGTACCCTAGAGGTGTATATGTGCAAGTGTGTTGTACTTAGTTATTTTTGTCTTTTGTGTTAGGTTCGATAGCGTTTTGTTTTATTCTTTCCATACAATCTTATTATCATACATCTAACAGTTAATATTTTGCAGTAATAAAAAAGTGCGGAAATTAATGCTACGCTATTACATGGCTTCGGGGAGGGGGATTAATTACATAGTCCAAAGAAATTGGGGAGAAATAAAAGGTAGAGAATAAAGTTCTAACTATTACAACTTATTAGGCAGTTACAATAATATGAAATAGTGCGAAAGAACAATAACGCCCGAATTTGAAAAGATGTCCGAAAAATCCTAAGAATAAAATCCTTTTGTTTTATTTTTGATTTTTTTTGAAAAGAAAAATTTTTAAAAATAAAATTAAACCTAAGTTCTAATTTATTTTAATTTTTGAGAAAAAGATGTTTAATTAATTAATTAATTAATTCATAAATTAATTTAATTAATAAAAATCTATTCCTAATTTTTGTGATGATTTTTTTTATTTTATGTTAATTTTCAAAAAAAAAGGAAACCATAAAAAAGAAATGAGTAACAAAAAAAATAAAAATACAAGAAGTAAAAGCCTTTCGATCCAAAGAGAAAAATGGCTTTCAATCCAAATGAAGGGTGGCCTTCGATCCAATGGAGGATGGCCTTCAAACCAGTGAAAGATGGCCTTCGATCTAGCAGAGAATATTGTTGGAGGTGTATGTTGTACTCCTGCAGGAAATTTATTAGAGAAAACAAGATAAAAATCCAGACTTGGGTCGAATCTAGTCTTAGATTCGACAGCCTTTGGCTACATAATCCTAATTCGGATCATCTGGGTCTGAATCGAAAGCTACTTCTTCTGCCTTATAACCTCATGAACCCTGAGATTCGAAGGAAAATATGGATTGTGCCCAAGCCACATCACGATCCCACCCATGTGCTTAATCTTGCATGTAACGCATGAAAACAATAACAAACATTAGCAATAACATGAATGTATGATTAACATGAATTTAGAAATTGCATACTTAGCTAGTTTGAGATTGAAAGAAAATTACCAACAAACATATTGTGTGAGTGATGCTCCAGTATATGTTGGACCTGCCTAGTGTTTGGGAACGCCTTCTACAAACTTCAGGGAGTGAGTGGAGCATTATTGACGATTTCTTCGATTTGTATCACTTATGAGATTTTTTATAACTTTGGTGTGGCTTATGAGGCAGCGTGTGTGTGTAGTCTTTCCTTGTGCGTGTAGTCTTTCCTTGTGCGTGTGTATGTAGTATGTACCCTTTAGCTTGTAGAAGTGGTGTGTATTTATAGGAGATGAAGAGAGGGTCATAGCATAGAAATGGCAAGGAACAACCATTAACTAGGATTTGAAGGCCAAATCATACACATTAAGGGATTACCTTTTTTTATGAGTTCCTACACCTTTGAGATTTGAGGTGAACCTGGACACATTTGGCTCCTTCGAATACCCTCAACCTTTGCTCTTCGATTGGCCCTGAGTTGCCTCCTTCAAATGGCTCCAGGCCTCATCATTGGTGCTTCTTAGATTGAGCCCCTATTTGTCTTGGTAGCTTGATCTAAACTCTTCAACTAGCCCAAACGAAAGCTCCTTTCTGGCCAGTCAAAATTTTCCTTGTTACCTCCTTTGAGTGCAATTGTGCAAGAGGCTTGGGCTTGGCAACATGTTGGCTTTTGGTCCAGTAAGCAACTTGGACCAAGACCTATCAGAAATTTATTTTCCATTATTATGTGTCTCCTTCGAATCGAACACCTGTACATCCTTCAAATGGCCCTTGTGCATTCTTCGAATGGGCCACCAATGTGTGCTCATAATGTGACAATCCTATGCTTGTGAAACGAAGGCAGGCATGAAGAGGAAATAGTTGCTTCGTGAATCAAAGGCCAGTTGAAGAGGAAGCCTTTGCCTTGTGCGCTGAAGGCAAGCATCTTGAACCAATACTCATCAAAAGGCAAAATAAGTTTGTTTCCCACAATTATGACTCCTTCGAATGGACCACATGTATGTCCTTCGAAGGCACCATTGGTGGGTCCTTCGAATGGACCTTACTAGGTGTCAAAATGTGTAAAACTGTGTGTTGAATATTTTAGAGGTGGAGTCAAAGCTAGAATTAGGGAAGCCAACTGCTTAATAAAATTGAAGAACGTATGAAAGAAAGCCAATGCTTTATAGGCGCTAGCATGAAGGGAAACCATTGCCTTGCGCATTGGAGGCAAGCCAAGAGGAAGTCATTTTCTTGTGGGTCGAAATCAAACACAGAGGCAAGTTGAAGGGGCCTTGGCCTTTTGGACCGAAGGCAACTTTGAGGCATCCTTTTGTCTTGTGAATCAAAGACCAGTGAAAGAGGCCTTTTGCTTTGTAGATCGAAGGCAAGTTGATGGGCCCTTGCCTTGTGAATCCAAGGCAAGCATGAGGAAGCTTTTTCCTACTGGATCAAAGACAGGTATGAAGAATCCTTTTCCTAAATGAAGCTTGCACGCAGGAGTCCACTGCTGGTGAATTGAAGCAAACTTGTAGGGGGTTCTTGCCTTGTGCGTTGAAGGAACGCAAAGAGGGAGTATTTGCCTAGTGCGCTGAAGGCACGCACATAGGGCACTGCTGGAATGATACTTGTGGACCCAAAGTTTGATCGAAGGGTCTTAAAGGCTCAATCAATGCTTGTCTACATGGGACTACTTCTTTGTGAATCGAAGCAGACATGTAGGAATTTCTTGCCCTATGAATCGAAGGCAAGCTTGAAGCAATTAATGTGCAGTCAAAGCCTTGGGAATTGAACTTGATCGAAGGAGGCCCAACACCCAATTAAAGCTTGTGAATTAGGCTTGCGTCTAAGGAAGTCCAGTGCCCAATCAAAGCTTGCTCAGATGCCAATCTAAATACATTGTTCAGATATCAATCGAAAGACACTTGATTATTTCTAAAAAAAATTATTTTCCTTAAGCAAGTGTTTGTAACCACCATGCAAAAATGGAATATCTTGGAAAACATGAGAGGAAAAATTTTAGGGTACAACACATACCAAGAAGTACACTCATGAAGCTTAAGTACCAGGGGGCTCCCATGCGCCCAAATGGAATCATAGTGAAAGCATTTGATGGTTCGAGGAAGTCTATCATCGGAGAGGTAGATTTTCCTATTCACATAGGACTGCACTTATTCCATATTACTTTCCAGGTTATGGATATTATCCCCGTCTATAGCTATTTATTAGAATGACCATGGATCCATGAAGCAGGGGTTGTTACTTCAACCTTGCACCAGAAGGAAAGGTGGTCATTTTGAACGGTGAACAAGCTCTGTTAATATCTCATTTGTCCTCCTTCAGCATTGTGGAAGCTGATGAAGTTGTTGTTCGAACTCAGTTCCAAGCTTTATCTATTAACAATATAAGGAAGAATGAAGAGTTTATCGCCTCATTTAAGGATGCACAACATGTAGTTCAGAAAGGCTCTAGCAAGGTGTGGGGGCAGGTTATTAATCCTATTTTGAACAGGAATGGGACCGGCTTGGGTTTCTCCATGAAGAAGGAAGTGGTGAAGCCGGAGTCTGATTTAAGTAAGTATCATGACATCTTTCACAGTGTCGGGTATCTTCATCCGACTACTCCAAAGATCAATGCTATTCTCGAAGATGAATCAGAGCAAGAAATGCCAAACTTCGTGACACATGGAGTCAGCGTCCAAAATTGGATCACTGTTGATGTTCCTCCTTGCATTTACATTTCAAAGTAATGATGTTGTATGGGCAAATTTGTTGTTTTGATTTTTAAAATCATTAATAAAATTTGTTTTTGATTCCAAAATTATGTCTTTATTTTATGCTTTTTCTTGGAAAACGGTAAAAAAAACCTCTCAAAATAAATGATAACTATAAATAAATCTGCATAATCGCTTGTTACATGTATCAAATTCTAAAATCAATCATAAATCACATGTGCAGATTAATTAAAAAACCCGTTGAATGCAATGGCCTAGCACCCTCTCCCAACTTTGAATATACTGTGTATGTGGCTGAGGAAGAAGAATATGACGAAATCTCATAAGAGATTTCACGGTTGCTTGAGCGTGAGGAAAAGGCCATTCAGCCGTATAAAGAGCCATTAGAGACAATAAACTTGGGTTCAGAGGAAGATCCAAAGGAAGTCAAGATTGGAGCACTAATTCACCCTGATGTGAAGAGAAGATTGATTGAATTATTGAAAGAGTATGTGAATATCTTTGCTTGGTCTTATCAAGATATGTCTGGTTTGGATACCGATATTGTGGAACATTATTTGCCGCTAAAGGCAGAATGTCCGCCAATTAAACAAAGTTGTGAAGAACTCATCCTGACATAGCAGTGATGATTAAAGAAGAGGTTTTAAAGTAGATTAATGTCGGTTTTCTTATGACATCAGTGTACCCTTAGTGGATTTCCAATATTGTTCCAGTACCAAAAAAATACGAAAAATTATGCATGTGCATTGACTATAGAGATTTAAACAAAGCTAGTCCAAAAGATGACTTTCCATTGCTGCATATCGATATTTTAGTTGATAGTACAACAAAATTCAAAGTGTTTTCATCCATGGATGGATTCTCCTAATACAATCAAATCAAGATGGCTCCTGAAGACATGGAAAAAACAACATTTATCACAACCTGGGGAACATTCTGTTAGAGAGTGATACCCTTCGGGTTGAAGAATGCTGGTGCAACGTACCAGAGGGCTATGACAACCCTATTCCATGATCTGGTGCACAAGGAAATTGAAGTATATGTTGATGATATGATCTCCAAATCTCACACTGAGGAAGGGCATATAGAATATTTGTTGAAATTGTTTCGGCATTTGAGAAAGTATCGTCTCCACTTGAATCCAAATAAGTGTACTTTTGGTGTTCGTTCAGGAAAATTGCTAGATTTCATTATCAGCCAAAAAGGAATTGAAGTTGATCCTGATAAAGTTAATGAAAATCAAGAAATGCCTGCACCAAGAACTGAAAAGTAAGTTAGAGGTTTCCTTGGACGTTCAAATTACATTTCCAAATTTATTTCCCATATGACTGTGACATGTAAACCGATCTTCAAGCTGTTAAAAAAGGATCAAGGTTGTGTGTGGATGGATAATTACCAAAGGGAATTTGAAAGCATTAAAGAGTATCTGCTTGAACCACCTATCTTGCTCCCTCCTGATGAAGGAAGACCATTGATTATGTATCTAATTGTGTTAAATAATTCTATGGATTGTATTTTGGGACAACAAGATGAAACGTGAAGAAAATAATATTCCATTTAGCATCTCAGTAAGAATTTTACTGACTGTTAGTCACGATATTCTATGTTGGAAAAAACATGTTGTGCTTTGGCCAGGGTGGCAAAATGATTGCGGCAATATATGTTGAATCGTACTACTTGGTTGATTTCTAAAATGGATCCAATTAAGTATATTTTTGAAAAGCCTTCTCTTACTGGAAGAATTTCCCATTTGCAGATGCTATAGTGCGAATATGATATTGAATATTGTACTCAGAAGGCTATAAAAAATAGTGTGTTGGAGGATTATCTTGCTCACCAACCAGTTGATGATTATCAGTCTTTTAAATATGATTTCCCAGATGAGGATGTAATGTATTTGAAAGTAAAAGATTATGATGAACCTTTGCCTGAGGAAGGTCCTGATCCTGAATCCCGATGGGGTATGGTGTTTAATGGGGTTTTAAATGCTTATGGGAAGGGATTTAGTGTCATTATTGTCACCCTCCATGGATCACATATCCCTTTTAATGCAAGGTTGACCTTTTATTGCACCAATAACATGGCAGAATACGAAGCTTGTATCATGGGTCTTGAAGAGGCTATAGATCTCAGAATCAAAACTCTAGATGTATATGGCGATTCAGCTTTGGTAATAAATCATATTAAAGGAGAATGGGATACTTGACACGTTGGCTTGATTCCCTACAAAGACTATTCTAGAAGATTATTACCTTTCTGTAATAAAGTTGAATTCCATCATATTCTCGAAGATAAGAATCAGATGGCAGATTCCTTGGCCACTTTGGCTTCCATGTATCAAGTGAATACTTGGAATGATGTACCTCGAATCACTATTCGACGTCTTGATAGACCCGTTCATGTGTTTGCTATAGAGGGTACGTCAGATGAAAAACCTTGGTATTATGATATCAAGCACTTCCTCCATGCTCAATGTCGTACTCCAAATTTTCCCTATCTCTTTTACTTTTTATATGGCTTTGGACTTTGCATTCCATTTGCATCATTTTTATTACTCAGTCATTTGCATATCCCGCATCTCATGGAATCAGGCACTTTGGTTCGAGGTATTAGGGATGTGCCCTCTTTATGTCTAATTTTTTTTGAGGTTTTCTTATCAGGTAAAAGGGAAACGCATATGGTTCTCGATTAGTGGATCGTGGAACAAGTTTTTGTCATCACTTTACAAGGTTGGTTCTCGCTCAATTTTATCAAAGCCTGGATTAGGGTTTATTTCCCTATGGATGTTGGTCAAGATGCTAGGGTTTTGGGGTCTTCAGTTTCTGCGAAGATGTTTCTCTCGCCTGCCTCAAAGATGGCTCAAAGCTCAATGCATTAGGTCAAGAATTTCATCTCTTCGTGTTTCAAGTTTTTTCTTAAAGTCTCTAAGCCATTGAGTTGGGATTTTGAAGTTTGAATTGACAAATGTGGAGTTCGAGCACTTCAGGAAATGAGGTTAAAGGTTCATGATAATCAAGACATGTTTTTGTTGCTTAAGTTATAAGTTATTGTGGGCTGAATATCAAAAATTAGGTTTCTGGTCGAGAAGTGCAAGTGTGGTTCAGGTATGATATGAAGATCAAGGTTTAAGCGACCGGTGTTTTGACTGCGGATTAAACAGTGGAATTAAATTCTTAAGCATTTATTTTGTTTGAGAGTTTGATTGGATTTTGAAAGATAAGGCGCGTGATTTGTTTTGAATACAAGTTATAACCATTATTCATGATTTCTTGAGATTTAAGTTACAAAGTTAAGATGCGCATTCAAATTATTTAAGAGAGAATTTCAGAATTCAAACAAGATTCAAGAGTCATTTGATTTCCACAACAAGGTTCATCATTGATAAATTCGTTAAAATTTGTGCTCATTACATTTTTGAGACAATGTTACAAGGCATATTACAGTGTGAAATACAAATTACATTTGTTTGTTTACAAAAAAGAGAGAAATAATGTCCGTTTATTCAAGTCTTCATCTTCAGGCCATTCGTCCTCACTCCTCGCCATGGTATTTTTATCGTTCAACATCGCTTGCCATCCAATTCTCGTGTTCATGAAACAAGACAAAGAAAAAGAATAAAAGTTAGCAATCAAACACATGAAAAATTTTCAAGCACGAATTAATTGATAAAAGGATTTTTGTATCTCATCATTAGGATTTGCACTTGGAATCAGAAATCCAAAAGGGCTTTGTTTTCACTCATAAGCCATCCTCTCCTATTTTGCAAATCACAAAAAAAATTGGTTCACAAAAAGGGAAAAAAGAAATTTAGGACAAATTCATTGCAAGAAATAGCATCAAAATAGCAAGCGTCCAAGCCAAATACACAAGCCAGGGCAACAGCAACATGTAACACCTAAACGAGCCCAATCTACCCAAGGCAGCAGAACAACAGCATCAAAATAAATACAAGTAAGCAAACTGTCCCACAGAAGCAACGTTACAACAAAATAGCAAATAGTAGAACAGCCAAAACAAGCAACAACGCTGAAACATGGCAACCACTGCATCACAAACAGCAAACAGCAGCATAGCTACAATAAACAGGCAGCAGCATCAAACAAAACAAGTAGTGCAGGCTAGCACTAGTTCATGTAGCCCATATCATCATTTTCCTAAATAGTGCAAACCCTTCAGAATTAATTTTGAGAAAAAGCACAGTAACTTTGCATCACAGAAAGATAAAAGAGGAAAAGAAAAAAACCTCCATTAAATCTGCCCAAAACAGTCCAAAAAATGCTGTAACATTGCACAAAAATAGGAAAATCAAACTACATCAAAAAAGTGACAAAGCAGAGCAGCAAATATGTTCAAACCTCAGCCAATTTCCCTCCCAATTCCTACTGTTATTTCACTATAAAGAAGGGGCCACTGTTTCATTAAGGAGGATCCTTGACACACAGCTTAAAACACAGCAAAGGGGATTTTTTAGAGACATCTCAACCTGCAAGAACAAGTTACCCAATTCACCAACACTGGCAACAACACCATATTTTCTTAAATCAAAACTTCACACAGAGAAAGAAGGAAGCAAAAGAACAAAGAGAAATAATTCGGACTAACCTCTTGAGAAACTCCATTGGAGAGACTCCGACAGGTACCATTTCCTTTTGAGATTAAATAGTCATATCTCCATGTTTTGTTTCATTATTCTGTACCGATTATTGTTTGTGAATTTTCGTGGTATTTCTGTTTCATTTTTTCTATTAAATAACTTAGAGAAATAGCAAGCCTGTAGCAAATCAGAAGAAAAAAAATAGAGAGGAAAAATATCATTTTACTGTTATTCTTCAATCTTCGCACTACCTTTGAAAACCAATTTTAACAGCAACATCCAAACCTTGCTTCATTTTCATCAACTTCTGTCTCTCTACAACAGTCCATCAACATCTATATGTCTCTAACTTATGTTCAACACACAAATCCTTATCCATAACCCTCTGCAATAATATCAGGACAACCTCATAACCATCATCTTCATACTCCAGTCAATAATATTAAACTTGTGGGTTATCTCCTCTGTATTCAACCAAACCGAATCTGAAATACGAACTTGTATGAATCGTACTACAAATAACAACGGCGATAATAACACAAAATTAGAAGACAGACCAAAAATCTCAGATAGAAAATACCACATCCTCATCATTGTGAAACCCAAGTGGGAGACCATCACAGCTCAGCCCACATTCAGTCTGTGGAATCCAAAAAGTAACAGATTCAAAAGCACCTGCAAACCATATCGTTTCGAAACACTAACGCGGTCACGCTATAAACAATAACATCATCCTGAAACCCATAGAAGAAGTAGAAGAAAGGTTAATATCCAAAGCTTACTAGTTTCGGCCACCAATTGATGAGATTTACGGCCATATCCCTTTGAGAACCAAGTAAACCTGGAAAACGCATGAGTTGTTACAATGAGCTTATTGTTGGACGGTGTTAAAGAGAGGGAGAAAACATGCAGATCGAGAGGGAGAGAGAAATTAGTGGTGAGTTTGTGATGACGGGGTTGATACGGCGTTGAGAGAGAAAGGGTTATACATTTTTGCTTTAACTTTTTTTATTTTAACAAGTAATTCTGTTAATCATAATATTTAATTAACTTTCCTTCCCAAGGCAGCATTTCCTGCGAACGACGCCCCTTACTGTATTAGGGTTACAGTTTCTACTCCTTTGTTCAATGCCAGCCGGGTCAGCCCATTGGGCCGCTGGCCCAATACCTATTACTGTTCTCCCTTTATGTATCAATCGAATCACATAATTGTAAATAAGCGGTCTAGTGGAGTTGGCAAGGTACATCACCAATCACCAAAAGAACCCGGGTTGAACTCTCACCCAGGCCTTTATTTTTGTTTCTTTACTTCTTTTAGCCTTTATTCCCTTTTCTCACTAATTTACATAAAAAATATTTTGTTTTAGGTAATTAGGCTGGAAAATATTTTGTGTTTGGGATAAAATTTTAATTTTCTCTTGGTGTTTCCTTTTAATGAATAGATTTAGTTAAACTTTCCTTTAATATCTTCTTTTTTTTACTTAAAACTTAAGAAATATACAAAACAAATTTGATTACCTTTTTTATATATAACTTACTAAATTAATTTTTTTTTTATCGTTCGGGATAGTTAATTTTGTAGATAATTGACGTAGTTTATTCATTAAATTTCGATTTGGTTGTATTATTTGTTTAATTAATTTTTCTTATCGAATGTTCGATTCGATTCATCCTCATCCATCAAACTTGTACCCCCGTCCCCATATGGTCTGTAATAATTTAGAGTTTTGTTTCTTTTGCTATTCTTCTGTGTGTTTAAACTTACTAATCATTCATATCTATTCCAAAGTAGAACACTTGGCCTCCTCTTGGGCTCATCATCAATGAACAAGTATCCACCAACAAAATTCACACCCGCATACATTTCATAGTTTGGTCCTGGGCTGTTCTACAGTGACAACTATTCGATCGATTGTTTCAATTGGTCATTTAGAATACTAGTGCCACGCTAGTCCCACTCTTTAGGAGCATGCATATAGCCACCTTGTATGGGATTTTTATCTTATCTATTGAAGCAATTTCTCTCCCCTTGGTCCACGGACCAAGCGTCTTCTTAAAGGGTCTCATAGCTGAGTTTGGGCATGGCCATTCTCACGAGGTTAATCAAGTTTTTCCCTTGGTTAACCATAACCCGAATCAACCACTTTGGTCCGTATACCAAGTGATGCCATGTACAAAGGGTCTCATAGTGAACGGTAGGAGCACCTACTCCCACGAGATTAATCAAGCACGCCTCTTGGTTAATCATAACCCAATTCAATCCCACACCCCAAGCATTCTATTTACACTTCTCCTAATGCTACATATTTTGTTACTTAAACCATGATCACCACACACGACCACCCTTCACAAGCATCGGCTCCTCTTACCTATAACATGCTCCCGTAGGATGTTAGTTTCCTCTTCTTTAAGATGTGAACTAATTAGACCTTAGGATGAAACCCATGCATAATAAAATTAGGGTAGAATTTTCCCTTTGACTTTTCTTTTGTAATTAAAACTTCTCATTCATAAATCAAAAATTCAAAACATTTAATCATTATTCAAACTCATTTTAAAACTCGCAAAACACTCAACCAATAAAACCCTCCCCACAAGGGCATGTTATCTTCGTTCTACCGTGATACCGGTCGTGCCTATTGCTAGAATGCGTGCGTTAACGTCACCCACTAAAAACACAAACAAACCAACAATTTTCTAGAGGAACTACGGTGTTCTGATTCCTTCATTGGATACGTAGGAAAAGGGTCGCGAAACCCTCACGAATGCAATAATAAAAAACCTTTCATTTCCCTTTAAGCAAGCCTAGCTGTAGATAAATACACCCTTTAAGACAAACAAACAAAATGGATCTCGTTGAGTACAACGGATGCGAGGGGTGCTAATTCCTTCCCCTCGCATAACAGACTCCCTTACCCTTTCTCTTGGTAGCAAGACCATCTTATCCATTCCCTTGTGGTTTTATCGATATTTCCCCTTCCTTCGGGATAAATAAAGTTCGGTGGCGGCTCTGTGTTTCCTGCCGGTAGCTTCACTCAAGAATACCCATTAGGTGCGTCGAATAAAGATAGAAAGACATTGAGAAGGATGACAGGTAGCTTTTTCCTCAACGAAGATGTGTTATACAAAAGAAATTATGACATGGTCTTGCTCGGATGCTTGTGTTGTACCCATAAATTTGCCCTCCCATTTTACTCAACATATAATCATTGAGGTCCTCAATTTGCTCAAGGATGCCCAAGAGCTGACCAGACAAACTCTCTCCTAAAGCCATAAGCCTCCAATTAGGGTTTCCATTTTCATCAAGATAGGTGATCTCCAAAGACCTCATATGTTCTCCATAGTCCTAATATGTTCTCAATACCATCCATGTCAAGTTTCATGCCTTGCACAAGAAGTTTGCTTAGTCAACTGCTCAGATGCTTGAAAATCAACTATATTAGGTCAAAAGTCAAATGTGGCCCCCATACAGTCAAACTTCAAGATTTTTGGTCAACATCAACATTTTGAAGTGATATACATCATTTGATCAAGGGTTGATCATGATTCCCCAAGTAATGCTCCTAATTCATCAAAACTCAAAAATTGCTAAATTAGGGTTTCTCAGGAAAAGTCAACCAAACGTTGACCAAGCATAACTTTCTCATAATTTATCATACATTTTCCATACATAGCCCATTTTGAAGATAATTCAATTCCCTATAACTCATATTCATCCCTCAAGCTCAAGAAATGCACTCATGAAAAGATATGAATTTAGACATTATAGGTTATTCCAAAAAGTCAACAAAAACACCTTTTGGGTCAAAGCTTCTTACATGAACATGGAAGATCCAATTGAGATGAAACCAAAAGGGTTGTTTAGGGGACATCCAAAGCTTTCTAAAAAGTCAAATAACACTCTCTTAGGGTCAAAATTGAAGTAGATATGCATTATCAAAGTTGCCCATTTTTGGAGAATTGTCAAAAGTCAACAATGCCCAAAATTGCATTTTTTTGGCAAATGGGCCTAACTTTTTATGATTGCATCTTACTTCTAGAAATGTCCACAACCCAGACACTCTTCCATATTTTATTGACTTTATTTATTTAATTTATTTTGATTTTAATCATTTAAAAATCAAATTAAATCAAATAAATGATATAAATAATGGAAGATTTGTTTTTGATCTGATTTTGAATGAAATGCAATCCATTTATGCTGCCAAAACAGAATCAAATTGTGCCAAGTTTGATTGGAGTGAGAATGGAATGATTTAGCTTGATTTGGAAAGAAATAATGTAAGGATGGAATGAAATCAAATCTTAATAATTGGAGAAGATATGAAGCTCTTTTGTTAACCTAATTAAATCAGATACATATAGGGAAAAAATCCCAAGCACAAGGAGAATGGTTGATCGCGTGGAATGGCCAAGAACAAGTTGCACTTTTGTCAAAAAAATCTCAATTTGAATTCCATATTACAGCCATCCTCAAGGAGGTTTAAAGATTTCAACACGTTCCTGGACGCCTCTGGAAGCTTTTCCAACCCTTGCCAAGCTCTGAAGCATCAAGAATCACGCTCAATACACATCACAGTTTGACATTATCTTTGATTTTGATTACGTGCATACAGGATTTTTCCATGAAATTTAATCATGTATTATGGTTTGTCATAAAGGTTCGATGCTTGCTGAATGCTTTAATTGAGTTTTGAATGCAGGGATGGAAGATTTCCATTCTTAGGGTTTCCAAGCTCGTTTTAGGGCTTCCCTATATAGGCAAAATTAGATCAAATCATGGGCACCATTGAACCCGAGGCATGATTTCTGACTGTCCTATACCTTTGGTTAAAATTTATTTGGCTTGTGCTGCATTTTCAATTGTTACAGGTTTGTAGCTATGGATGGAAACTATCACTATAACCTTCAGTGACAGTTTTGTCCATAGGTAAAAGGTGGGCACCTAAAACAACAGTCCTGAGGAAAGAGGCGATCACATGGCTGACTCCCACTGGCCCATTTGAATTCACGCGTGTGTTCTGGGCATGAAGCATTATTTCCATTATATTATTATTTTGTCATGTATGTAAATGAATGACAAGTTGGCCTGGTGGTAGGGAGGAACGTATGGGAGGTGAGAGTATTGGACTCGATACCCAGGTTTGGCATTTTTATATTTTCTAACAATCTAATTGCAAATCCTATGTGTCCCATCTTCCAAACACCTAGTATGCGCCCCAGATCCTTCCATTGGATCATCACCATCATAGATCCAAGGTCCCACGCAGGCGAGCTCCATGGTACACCCTCAGAAGGAGCCACCACTGGATCATACGCAAGGCAATTAGGCCCATTCTTCTGGGCTTCAGCAATTGGCAATACACCCCCTGGAATGCTAACTACATCAGGCCAATTTTCTTTTTCTTTCTATTTTTATTTATTTGTTTTTTTAATTTGTTATTTTAATTATTTTCACAAAAATCATTTTTTTATTAAATCATAAAACCAGAAAATCACTAAAAAATTAGATTTAGTTTTTTTTTTCATAAAATATTTAATTGCAATTAATTAATTATTTTAATTAGATTTATTCAAATTCCTTTTTTTGTAATTAAAATTCAATAGAAAATTAGGTTAATTTAAAAACTCTTTTTTTATATAATTAAAAACAAATAGAAATTAGGTTAATTTGCAAGATTAATTGCTTTTCTCAAAAATCCAAAAATATCTTTTCCTCATTCCCGTCTTAATTCTTCGCGCGCGTTTTTATTTATTTTCGAACTATTGTATCTGCTTTGGGTTTGTAATAGATTGATTAGGATTTTAAATTTCTGCATCTTTATTTTTCAGTCAAATAAAGGTGTATCTGCCCAAAATCCTTGTAATAGCTAGGCCTTTAATTTTCTCGCATTTTTTTAATTTCCGCAACCATTAAACTGCTAGATGTATGGACATTAGGATTGTATGCGAAAGATAAGTCAACGATTAAAAAGGTAGATAACCCTAATTGTGCAAAGATAATTAACTGAAAAAAGGCACACTTGCACATGCTCACTCCTAGGGTTTACCCCACTTGGCTGCCTTGGAAATAATGGTCGCGTCCCTCGAACGTAGGGATATCTTAGCAAAGACCCGCGATTCAAAGTCGTCATAAGGATCATAGTCCATACTTGTCCTTCGAGATGTCTACGAGAAATTATCTTATGACGATAGTCCCTACGAAATGCTAAGGTATCCTTACTTGTTGCCTTCAGAGACCATTTCATCCCTTTCGAACGTCCCTTAAAAATCCAACGACGGAGCTACCTAATCCTTAATAGTAGGATAGCGCTGTCTAAAGGAAACAAAAATGAACATATTTTTTTCGAGTAGGTAGAAAACTCTTAAGTACTTGCTCAAAACAAAAACTTTTCACACAAACACTTTTCAAAAACAGTTTTCAAAACAACTTCGTCACACTCTTGAGGACCGATACAAGGGTTATCACGAAGTAAACAAAATTTTCAAAACAAACACACACAAGAAATTTAAAAAATGAGTAAGTACCTAAGAGCCTGTGGAAAACCACGGATAGAAAGGGTGCTAACACCTTCTCTTTCTATAATCTACCCCCCGTACTCAAAAACATCTTGAAAAAGGTTTTTTCTTCTCTTTTTCCTTTTCCTTTTTTGGATGAAATAAAAGTCGGTGGAGAATCTTGCTTACCGCAACATTTGTGAATACAAAATACAAACCAGTATAATAGTCAGTTCTGCCACTGTATCACAGAACTGGCGACTCTTCTGGGGAACATACTTATAAAGTGGGGTTACCTTAGAGTTAGATCATTTTAAATTTTGCTTTACATTGTGTGTTTTGTATGCTTTACTCTTAAGGGTTTTGTTTGGGTATTGTTGAAGATCCTACACCCGGATCTGGGGGGCACCTTTTAGGTAAACAGCAATAGATTGTGGAGACTGTACAGTATAGACCAATATGGTTTAAGTGATGGTTGTGTTAGTGTGACACTTTGGTTGGTACTGGTATCCTTCGTGTGGAAACAAGGAGAATACGGGGCCGCCGCATGGTGTCGTGAAGCACTAACGGACCTTAGAACCTTAGTTGAACAAACTTGGCCATTAGAAAGTAGTGAGATAGCCAGCCTTGGTATAAAGCTGAGGATTGGTTGATACTCGATGCTACACTCATTGAGATCAGACTTTCGGGATATTTTCGCTGCAAGAAAAGATTGCCTGAGCTGAAACAATGCTCGATAAAGGATGATCAGTGATATTGAGAATCCTTAGAACTCGGGTACTTTTCTAAGACAGGTTTGAAACCAACTAAACTTCAAGAGGGTACTTACATTTAACCTCATGCAAGACTTTGAACCTAAGTTCTATTATGTGCTTTTCTTGTGTGTGATTTACTCTGTTTGAACATAACATCATGCATCATAACATAGCATCCATTCTTATTACACTAACCATTTCAAGGACCGGGGGAATTTATCTTTGTTCTGTTTTGCAGATCATGGCTTTCGCTCGTAGAAACACTATCTAAATAAGCTTTGTGAGAATACCTCTCCAACTCAAGGAGCTAGTATCAAGGGTTCCTGAAACTTCTTCGTTCACTAAGAGATATGGTCGACTTCTCAAACTGGTTACTTCAAGCTTTGATGAAAAGATGATGGGTGTACTCTTTCAGTTCTTTGATCCCAAGCACCACTGCTTCACCTTCCCAGACTATCAGTTGGTGCCTACCATGGAGGAGTTCTCTCAGTTATTGGATATACCTATTCTTGACCAGATGCATTTCACAGGTTTAGAAGAGATTCCCAAGCCAGAAGTCATTGCCTCAGCTTTGCATCTGAAATGGGCCGACGTGGTATCCAATTGGGAAACAAGAAGTAGAGTCAAGGGTTTTCTAGCCAAGTTCTTAATAGATAAGGCCTAGTTATTTTGGGATGATTTGGACTTTCAGGCTTTTGAGGAGGTCTTGGCCCTTCTAATCTATGGGTTAGTATTGTTCCCTAATCCAAACTTACTCATAGATGTGAATGCTATCAAGATCTTCCTCTCTCGCAACCCTGTGCCTACCTTGCTCGGAGATATCTTGCATGCTCTCCATACTCGTACCATGAAGAGAAGAGGGGTTATTATGTGCTTTATGCCATTATTGTCGAGGTGGTTTATTTCTCACCTACCTAAGTCAATGCTGATGAATGAAGAAGGTTTGGTTTGGTCGCAAAGGATAATGTCACTTTCTCACGCGGATATTCTCTGGTATTCCCAATTTATGGGAGATATGTCTATTATTGACCGCTGCGGGGAGTTCCCTAATGTCCCATTACTTGGCATTAAGGGAGGCATAACTTACAATCCTTGTTTGGCTCTAAGACAATTTGGTTACACTCGAAGGGATGGTCCTCATGAGAACCTTATCTCCAATGGGTACGAGCTCGCGCTAAGAAACTTATGATGTCCTACATAGCCGTCTTACCAGTGATTGTGGAGCCCATTACTGAAGGGGATATTCCCTACACGGTTCTTCATCCTGATATGTCCACCGATCCTGAAGAACTACAGAGGTCCTGGATTCAGTTGAAGATGGATCGTGATACTTATAGGGACCAGTTCTATGCGCAGGAGAAGAAAGTTTTAGAGCTCACAAAGCAGCTTCACGAGGAAAGAAGCCTTAATGTCTATCTCGACACGAAGAGGAAGCATCCATGGGAAACTTGATTTATTTTAGTTTTTAGAATTTTCAATTGTAACACCTAAAAGGAAATTGTATTTTGAATTCTACTAATAAAATCTTTGTTTCATTTTGGTTCGCAAATTTTAATTTCCCAAAGTCCTTGAAATCATGGCATACGCATCCCATCTATAGCATTGCATAAACAGGTACCATTACAGGTTTCTCATCTTCTTCGCTGTTTATTTCAGCAAAAATGTCTTCTGAACAAAGCATCAAAGATCTTCAGGCACAAAATGCCCAATTTCAACAGATGTTCATAACTCTGGCAAAAGGGAAGGAGGATCTGAAGGCCCTCATCCTGAAAGAGAAGAAGAAGAAGAAGAAGAAGAAGAAGAAGAAGCTCGCTGGTATCCTTAATATGGGCAGAAGATTCAAAGGGCCGCTAAAGCAACCAGTCGATCTGACCTCCTCGTCCAAAGAAGGGCAGAATCAAGAGAGGGAGAAAAGGGAGTAGGACCCCAGTCCTGAAGTTTCTGACAATGATACAGACTATAATGATGAGATGTATCCTCCCACTGAGGATAGATACAAGCAGTTAGAAGATTGGTTGAGCATTATTGAAGTCTAGAGAATACCTGGGTTGGACTTTGGAGAATTGGAATTGGTGTCGGGAGTGGTCATCCCACAGAAATTTAAGGTTCCGGTTTTCGCAAAGTATGATGAGGTGTCTTGCCTAAGCCTCCATCTCCATTCCTATGTAAGGAAGACCCATCCCCACACCGCTGATAGAAACTTGTGGGTTCACTTCTTTCAATACAATATGTCAGGGACTCAGCTTGAATGGTTCTACCAATTGGAGGGAACCAATTTCCGAAACTGGGAGGATTTGGCTTCTGCTTTTTATAAGCAGTATCAATACAACGCCGACCTTGCCCCTACTCGTACTCAACTACAGAGTATATCCATGGGTGTAGGTGAAGGCTTTAAGGACTATGTGCAGAAGTGGAGAGACTTTGCGGGGAGAGTCCAACCCCCTTTATCTGACAGGGAGTTGGTTGACATGTTTCTTGGGACGCTGTCTGGTCCATTCTTTAATCATTTGATTGGTAGCTCATCAGCTGGTTTCACCGAGCTGATATTAACAGGAGAAAGGGTAGAAGCTGGGATCCGAAGCGGTAAAATACAGAAAGACACCTCTTCGAGTTCAGTAAAGAAGCCCTTCATTGGTAAGAAGGAGGCCAGTGACATTTATAGCCCGAGAGGTCAGAGCAGAGTTGAACACCGTCCAATGGTAAGTGTTGTAATGATACATAGGCCTGCGGCTGCCCCACAATGCAACAATCAGCAAAGGGTAGAAGGACCACAAAGGCAGTTTACCCGAATTAACATGACATTGACAGAGGTTCTACTCCATCTGCTGAGATCCAACTTGGAAACCTTGAAAGAGGCTCCCAAGAATCCTAATACCATATCTCCTCGGTATAATCCAAACGCTTGGTGTGCCTACAATTCTGAGAGTCCTGGCCACGATACAAATGGCTGCTGGGCTCTGAGGAATAAAGTACAAGATCTGATTGAAGCCAAGGAGATTAAGTTCGATGCTCCGGAGAAGCCCAATGTCATAACTTCTCCCATGCCTAAGCACAACCATGGAGTTAATGTCGTTGATACCAATCTGTTTGTGACCTCAATTGATGAAGTTTATACTCCTCTTATGATTGTTAAGAAGAATTTTTTGCTGGCCGGTTTATTTCCGGGTTGTGGTGAAGGTTTCCACATGTGTTCATCTCTGCGCACTGGTTGCTATTTATTGAGAGCAGGTGTCCAATGTATGATGGACAGCAGAGAAATTTTGTTCAAAAAGACCTTGATTCCAACTGTTCAATTTGAAGAGGTTGCTATTATAACCATTTCCGCCAATCCTTCCAAGGTCTCCTCGAGAAGACCTGTTAGGATTACACCCGCTCCGAGAGTCGCTCCGTTAATAATCACTTTTCCTGGTCCTGTCCTATACGCCTCGGACAAATCTGTCCCTTGGCATTATGGCGCCGATGTTTACTATCATGGCATTAAACAAGATTTGAATAATGAAGAGGCTGATCCCGATGTCAGTAATATCGTCGGGACCAGTAAGATTACCAGAAGTGGAAGGGTTTTCTCTCCCGAGATTTCCCCGAAGACTGTCAATAAGCCTGTTGTTATTTCACCTATTATTCCTACGGGTACTTCAGCTACTACTCTTGTTCTTACTCCAATTGTTACTCCTGTCGTCGAATCATCTGGGACTCGAGGCAAAGAAGCTATAGGTGAGCCTGCCCGGACGGAGGCATCTAGAAAAGTTGTTGTGGAATCCTCTAAGCAAGAGATAGAAGAGATATTAAAAATAATTAGAAAGAGCGACTACAATATGGTCGAGCAGTTGGGGCATACCCCCTCAAAGATATCCATGTTGTCTCTGTTATTGTGTTCCAAAGCCCATGTGAAGGCCTTGATTGCATTCCTAAAGACTATGCATGTGCCACAGGAAAATTCAGCCGATCAATTCAAAGACTGTGTAGCCAGCCTAACTGCTGACAATGGGCTGGGATTTTCAGATGCCGACTTAACACCGAAAGGGAGGAAGCATAATGATGCTCTGCATGTCTCGATCGAATGTAGGGGCACCACTATGGCTCACGTGCTGGTGGATACTGGGTCTTCACTGGATGTTCTGCCCGAGAAGGCTCTTGATCGGCTGGATTATGAAGGCTTGACCTTAAAGCCTAGTAACATTATGGTAAAGGCTTTTGATGGGTCGAAGAGAATGGTGCATGGGGATTGGACATCCCTATCAAAGTAGGATCTCAGACCTTTGAGTCCACCTTCTATGTGATGGACATCAGGCTATCATACTCTTGTTTGTTGGGTCGTCCTTGGATCCATGAAGCTAGGGCTATTACTTCTACACTACACCAAATGCTGAAGTATCCGGTGAAGGGGAAGATTGTCACTGTGCATGGCGAAGAGGAGTATATGGTGAGCCACCTGAACTCCTTCAGGTATGTGGAGATGGACGGGGAATTCATAGAAACACCTTCTCAAAACTTTGAAGAGGTTCCCCAGATTTTGGCGTCGACCGAAACTACCACCAGCAACAAACCTCCTTTGAAGATGGCTTCCCTCAAGGACGCCAGAGCAGTGGTCGAAGAAGGTGGGTGTACCAACTGGGAACAACTCCCTGATTTTACTCACAAAACTGACAAATTTGGTTTTAGATTTACTTAAGGAGCTCAAAGGGCTGTCTGACACGCTCGGGCTAGAGGACCTCCCCTACGCATCAGCAATCGTGGGGTCAATGTTATTGAAGACAGTGAGGACGACTCTGACATTGACAGCTGGATATACTCGACTACCAAAGGTGGACCGAGTAATTGGACGGCCAGAGATATTATACCAATTTCTTTCATTCTGCAGTAATTGTCTTACTTGTTTTTTGAGTTTGTAATAAACAATTTAAACTTTATGGCCTTGTGTCTTACCCGAGGCACAATGTTTCTATCTGTGAGGGTTATTATATGTCATTTCATATATCATCAATAAAAAATTGGACGTTCCTTGCATACAAATTATGCGCTCTCTCTTTTTCTTTTCTGTTTTTACTTTATCAAAACAACTATGCTCTTACACACACTCGCGTATCAAACTGCAGATCCATATCCACCCTGGATCCCATTGATAATAGTTCTGCTATTTCCAGTCATGACTTCTAAAATCCAATCAACCAAGCCAAGGGCGAAGGTGAGAACGATTGTGAGGTTCCTGGAGAACTTGCTAAACTATTACAGCATGAAGACAGGGCTATACAGCCTCACGAAGAGCCAGTTGAGACGATAAACTTGGGCATGGAGGTGGACAGAAAAGAAGTCAATATCGGCGCAAATATAGAGACTAAGATCAAACAGCATTTCATACAAATGTTACATGACTACGTTGAGATCTTCGCCTGGTCATATGAAGACATGCCTGGTTTAGACACTAATATTGTGGTACATCGTGTGCCAACTAAAGAAGATTGTCCTCTAGTTAAACAGAAGGTTCACTGTATGCACCCTGAAATGTCAGAGAAGATCAAGGTAGAATTCATGAAGCAGATCGACGCAGGATTCTTAGCTTTCACCTACTATCCGTAGTGGGTTACCAACGTCGTTCTGGTACCTAAGAAGGACGGCAAGGTACAGATGTGTGTAGATTACAAAGATCTGAATAGGGCGAGCCCCAAGGATGACTTTCCGCTTCCCCACATTGACGTTCTGGTTGACAATACCGTGCAACACAAAATCTTCTCCTTCATGGATGGTTTCTCTGGATACAACCAGATCAGGGTGGCTCCAAAAGATATGGAGAAGACAACCTTTGTCACACAGTGGGGCACCTTCTGTTACAAGGTGATTCCTTTTGGGTTGAAGAATGTTGGGGAAACCTATCAACGAGCCATGGTCGCTTTGTTCCATGATATGATTCACCATGAGATCGAGTTTTATGTTTATGACATGATAGCTAGGTCTCAAACCAAAGAGGAACACCTTGATCATCTAAAAAAGTTGTTCGACAGGTTAAAGAAATACAAGCTGAGGTTGAATCTGAACAAGTTCACCTTCAGGGTAAGGTCTGGTAAGCTTCTGGGTTTCGTCGTCAGTGACAAAGGTATTCAGGTAGACCCCGCGAATGTAAAATCCATACAAGAGATACCGGCTCCTCGCACTGAGAAGGAAGTTAGAGGTTACTTGGAACGCTTGATTTATATCGACAGGTTCATTTCACATTTGACTGCTACTTATGAGCCCATATTCAAGCTTCTGAAGAAAGATCAAGTGGTAAAGTGGAATGACGAATGCCAGACTGCTTTCGAAAGGATCAAGGAATACCTTCAGGAACCACCAATTATGATACCTCCGGTTGAAGGAAGACCTTTGATATTGTACTTAACAATGCTAAACAATTCAATGGGGTGTGTGATGGGGCAGCATGACGAGTCTGGTCGAAAAGAGCACGCAATATACTACCTTAGCAAAAAGTTTACCGACTATGAGACAAGACTCACTGCTCGAGAAAACTTGTTGTGCTTTGGCATGGGCTGCTCGCCGACTAAGACAGTACATGTTGACCCACACTACTTTGTTGATATCTAAGATGGATCCAATCAAGTACATCTTCGAGAAGCCCTCTCTCTTCGAAAGAATAGCAAGATGGCAAATGATCTTAACTGAATACGATATACAATATACAACCCATAAAGCAATCAATGGGAGTGTATTGGCTGATCATATGGCTCATCAGACCATGGATGACTACCAGTCCATGAATTTTGAGTTCCCGGATGAGAATATCATGCTGGTGACTGACTACGAAAAACCTGGACCAGATGAAGGACCTGAGGAAGGATCCCGATGGACTATGGTTTTTGATGGAGATTCGAACGCACTCGGTAATGGAATTGGCGTTGTAATCATATCTCATGAGGGATGTCATACTCCTTTCACTTCCCGATTATGTTTCAACTGCACTAACAACATGGCAGAGTATGAAGCCTGCATTATGGGTCTCAAAGCCGCTATCGACCTCAGGATCAAGTTCTTAAATGTCTTTGGGGATTCAGCCTTGGTGATAAGTCAGATCAAAGGCGAATGGGATGTGAAGCATCCGAATCTCATCCCATATAAAGAGCACGTACTGACATTGCTCTCACACTTTGAGGAGGTAACCTTTGAACATTTCCCATGAGAGGATAATCAGTTAGCGGACGCGCTAGCTACCATGTATTCTATGTTCAAAGTCAGGTAGGACAACGAAGCTCCCCGAATCACCATTGAAAGGTTGGATGAGCCAGCGCACTGCTGTGAGATTGATATCAAAGAGGTAGCAGACAAACCCTGGTTTCATTAAGTGAAGAAGTACCTCGAGACTCAAGAGTATCCCGAAGGGGCATCTGTCAATGATAAGAAGTTTCTGAGAAGGTTCGCTACGAAATTCTTCCTTAGTAATGGAATCCTCTACAAGCGCAACCATGACTCTACCTTACTGCGGTGTTTAGACAAGAGCGAAGCAGAGAGGATTATGACAGATCTACATGAAGGTACCTTCGGAACCCATTCAAGTGGACATACCATGGCTAAGAAAATCCTATGGGCAGGATACTACTGGTCCACTATGGAAGCAGATTGTTATCAGCATTCCCGAACTTGTCATAAGTGCCAAATCTATGCTGATAAGGTGCATCTACCTCCGGTTACTTTAAATGTCTTGATAGCTTCGTGGCCCTTTGCAATGTGGGGCATTGACATGATCGGAGAAATCAGGCTCACCGCTTCCAATGGGCATCGCTTCATCTTGGTGGCCATCAATTATTTCATGAAGTGGGTTGAAGTCGCCTCCTTTGCTACCGTTACCAAGAATGTTGTGGCGTAGTTTATCGGGAATAACTTGATATGTCGGTATGGTGTGCCAGAGAGAATTATCACGGACAATGGTACGAATCTCAATAACATGATGATCACCGAACTCTGTAAGCAATTCAAGATACAGCATCATAACTCTTCTCCCTACCGGCTGAAGATGAATGGCGTTGTTGAAGCAGCTAACAAGAACATCAAGAAGATTATACAGAATATGACAGTGACATGCAAAGTCTGGCATGAGATGTTACCATTTGCTCTTCATGGATATCGTGCCTTAGCACAGACGTCGACAGGGGCAACACCCTACTCTCTAGTATATGGCATGGAGGCAGTCCTATCCATCGAGGTCCAGATCCCTTCTTTAAGGATTATGAAAGATGTGGGTTTGAACAAAGACGACTAGATCCAGACTCGACTTGATCAACTAAATCTGATCGACGAGAAGACACTTACTGCTGTTTGTCATGGTCAGACGTATCAAAAGCGGATGATCAAGGCTTTCAACAAAAAAGTTAGACGTCAAGAATATCAAGTCGGGGATCTGGTAATCAAGTGCATCATACTGCCGCAAGGTGGTCCCATGGGAAAATGGACTCCCACATACGAAGGGCCATTTGTGGTTAAAAACATTTTCTCAGGTGGAGCCATGATTCTAACCACCATGAACGGTAATGACCTTTCTCACCCTGTCAATGCAGACATATTGAAAAGATACTACGCATGATAAAAGACCCGCTAGGTTGACTGGCCTAGGAAAAAATAAGGGCTTCCCGACGAGCCAAAAGGGTTCGGGCAAAATAATGGATGAAAATGAAAAAAATATGTACACCCGGTAAGTCGAAAACCTGAAAAGGAGGCTTGGGCAACAAAGGGTATCCCGGTGGACTGAAAACCCAAAGGGGCAGTCCAGGAAAAAATTAGGGATGAAAAGCGTATCATTATGTCCCATTGGATCACCTTGCGATCAGACCTCAATATCAACTGTCAAGCTCGAACGGCACCGATCAATCTAATTAGCTTCGGACAAGTAGAAAAATGATGAGACGCTCGAAGACATAAGGGCAATAGCAGAATTAGAACTCAATGGGATTATTGTACATAACTGTTTTATTTTTACACAATATTGTATAGCTTATATTTTTACAACGATGTTCTCTTACTAGAGCATCAACTCCCTTGTACAAAAACGCATGTTACAGGCCAACTTCGAAAATCAATACAAATCATTTTACAAACTATGTGTTTCTTTTTTGTTTTGTTTTGCAAGAACGTCCAATGATTTATTCTTGACATATGCATTTGAATATGATTGCCTCTCATAAATATTTACATAAGAAACGAAAAGACAATTGCTCGTAACTTAAGAAACAGGGGCAAAAATAAGAAATGTCAAACCTGACAGTTACTCTATCCAGCAGGTACCAGGGCAGAGACAACTTTGAAACACAATCATCAATGCATACGGTCTCGTGACATCCACACTCCCCACAGAGCAAAGGTAATCAAGGCATTTGATATCATCTCTCCCAAAACAGGAAGTACTCTCCCCAGCCAGGTTCCTTCAGAAAACCAACGTCTATGTTCCTCGGCCGAATTTCATAATCGCAAGCGGTTCATAAAGTTTTCTCCCAAGCAAGGTTTATTTCTTTAAATACAGAAGCTCAATCCCCGACAGAGTTTCAGCTATGGAAGTTCATCCTCCAGCAGAGTGTTTCCCCGTAGAGTTATTCTCAAGCAAAGTCTCTCTCCGACAGAATATCTATAAACAAGGATCAAATCTCCAGCCTAGTCATTTCCGTTCACCATCCCCAGTGGAAGTAGAAGAACCACAGTTCTCTACAATAGTCAGAAATGCTATACTCTCCAGTAGCATTCAGAGATTTATTTTCCCAGACTCGGATATGTCACAAATAGCATCTCATGCTCATACACCACGACATGCGCATACATATCACATACAGCATAGTCTCATTTATCTTGAGAACATCATCTCATGATGCATTTCATACATCGCATATAATTAACCCTGTTATCTTTTCAGGAAAGATGATTATCACCAACAATTCCAGCAGTCATACAGGTCACATCTGCAGACAACTAATGGAAACTCAGTTCTCGAAACCCAACGGGTCAGCTAATCTACATGACCAAATGAAGTAACCCTACTATCCAGGTTCCTTCTTATAGTCCTACTATCCAGGATTTCATCTCGAAGTAACCCTACTATCCAGGTTCCTTCTCATAGCCCTACTATCCAGGCTTTCATCTGAAGTAACCCTACTATCCAGGTTCCTTCTCATAGCCCTACTATCCAGGCTTTCATATTGAAGTAACCCTACTATCAAGGTTCCTTTTCATAGCCCTACTATCACAAAACGCAGACCAGTCAATCTAAATCCTCAGGTTTAAGAATATTGAACAGGGGCAGCCGTTGTACCCCCAAAATTTTCCCTCCCATTTTACTCAACATATATTCATTGAGGTCCTCAACTTGCTCAAGGGTGCCCAAGAGCTGACCAGACAAACTCTATCCTAAAGCCATGAACCTCCAATTAGGGTTTCCATTTTCATCAAGCCAGGTGAGATCCAAAGGCCTCATATGTTCTACATAGTCCTAATATGTTCTCAAGACCATCCATGTCAAGTTTCATGCCTTGCACAAGAAGTTTGCTCAGTCAACTGCTCAAATGCTTGAAAATCAATTATATTAGGTCAAAAGTTAATTGTGGCCCCCATACAGTCAAACTTCAAGATTTTTGGTCAACATCAACATTTTGAATTTATATCCATCATTTGATCAAGGGTTGATCATGATTCCCCAAGGAATGCTCCTAATTCATTAAAACTCAAAAATTGTTAAATTAGGGTTTCTTAGGAAAAGTCAACCAAACTTTGACCAAGCATAACTTTCTCATACTTTATCAGAAATTTTCCATCCAAGGCTCATTTTGAAGAGAACTCAATTACCTACAACTCATCTTCAACCACCAAGCTCATGAAATGCACTCATGGAAAGATATGAATTCAGACATTATAGGTCATTCCAAAAAGTCAACAAAAACACATTTTGGGTCAAAGCTTCTTACATGAACATGGAAGATCCAATTGAGATGAAACCAAAAGGGTTGTTTAGGGGACATCCCAAGATTTCTAAAAAGTCCAATAACACTCTCTTAGGGTCAAAATTGAAGGATATATGCATTGTCAAAGTTGGCCATTTTTGGAGAATGGTCAAAGGTCAACAATGCCCAAAATTGCATTTTTTGGCAAATGGGCCTAACTTTTTATGCTTGCGTCTTACTTCTAGCAATGTCCACGACCCAAACACTCTTCCATATTTTATTGACTTTATTTATTTAATTTATTTTGATTTTAATCATTTAAAAATCAAATTAAATCAAATAAATGATATAAAATATGGAAGATTTATTTTTGATCTGATTTTGAATGAAATGCAATCCATTTATACTGCCAAAATAGAATCAAATCGTGCCAAGGTTTATTGGAGTGAGAATGGAATGATTTAGCTTGATTTGGAAAGAAATAATGCAAGGATGGAATGAAATCAAATCTTAATAATTGGAGAAGATATGAAGCTCTTTTGTTAACCTAATTCAATCAGATACATATAGGGAACAAATCCCAAGCACAAGGAGAAGGGTTGATCGCGTGGAACGGCCAAGAACAAGTTGCACTTTTGTCAAAAAATCTCAATTCAAATTCCAGATTACATCCATCCTCAAGGAGGTTTAAAGATTGCAACACGTTCTTGGACGCCTCTGGAAGCTTTTCCAACCCTTTCCAAGCTCTGAAGCATCAAGAATCACGCTCCATACACATCACAGTTTGACATTATTTTTATTTTGATTACGTGCATACAGGCTTTTTCCATGAAATTTAATCATGTATTCTGGTTTGTCACAAAGATTCGATGCTCGCTAAATGCTTTAATTGAGTTTTGAATGCAGGGATGGAAGATTTCCATTCTTAGGGTTTCCAAGCTCGTTTTGGGGCTTCCCTATATAGGCAAAATTAGATCAAATCATGGGCACCATTAAACCAAGGGCAAGATTTCTGACTGTCCTATACGTTTGATTAAAATTTATTTGGCTTGTGCTGCGTTTTCAATTGTTGCAGATTTGTAGCTATGGATGGAAACTGTCACTATAACCTTCAGTGACAGTTTTGTCCGTAGGTAAAAGGTGGGCACCTAAAACAACAGTCCTGAGGAAAGAGGCGATCATGTGGCTGACTCCCACTGGCCCATTTAAATTCACGCACGTGTTCTGGGCATGAAGCATTATTTCCATTATATTATTATTTTTTCCTGGGTTTCATATCCAGGTTTGGAATTTTTATATTTTTTAACAATCTGATTGCAGATCCTGTGTGTCTCATCTTCTAAACACCTGGTTTGCGCCCCAGATCCTTCCATTGGATCATCACCATCACAGATCCAAGTTCCCACGCAAGTGAGCTCCATGGTACACCCTCAGAAGGAGCCACCACTGGATCATATGCAAGGCAATTGGGCCCATTCTTCTGGGCTTCAGCAATTGGCAATACACCCCCCTGGAATGCTAACTACATCAGGCCCATTTTCTTTTTCTTTCTATTTTTCTTTATTTGTTTTTTTAATTTGTTACTTTAATTATTTTCACAAAAATCATTTTTTATTAGATCATAAAATCAAAAAATCACTAAAAAAATTAGATTTAGTTTTTTTTTCATAAAATATTTAATTGCAATTAATTAATTATTTTAATTAGATTAATTCAAATTCCTTTTTTTTTGTAATTAAAATTCAATAGAAAATTAGGTTATTTTAAAAACTCTTTTTTTTATATAATTAAAAACAAATAGAAATTAGGTTAATTTGCAAGATTAATTGCTTTTCTCAAAAATCTAAAAATATCTTTTACTCATTCCCGTCTTAATTCTTCGCGCTGTTTTTATTTATTTTTGAATTATTGTATCTACTTTGGGTTTGTAATAGATTAATTAGGGTTTTATATTTCTGCATCTTTATTTTTCAGTCAAATATTGGTGTATCTTCCCAAAAGCCTTGTAATAGCTAGGACTTTAATTTTCTCGCATTTTTTTAATTTCCGTAACCATTAAACTGCTAGATGTATGGACATTAGGATTGTATGTGAAAGATAAGTCCACGATTAAAAAGGTAGATAACCCTAATTGTGGAAAGATAATTAACTGAAAAAAGGCACACTTGCACATGCTCACTCCTAGGGTTTACCTCAATTGGCTGCCTCGGAAATAATGGTCGCGTCCCTCGAACGTAGGGATATCTTAGAAAAGACCCGCAATTCAAAGTCGTCATAAGGATCATAGTCCCTACTTATCCCTCGAGATGCCTACGAGAAATGATCTTATGACGATAGTCCCTACGAAATGCTAAGGTATCCTTACTTGTTGCCTTCAGAGACCATTTTGTCCCTTTCGAACGTCCCTTAAAAAATAAATGATGGAGCTACCTACTCCTTATTAGTAGGATAGCACTGTCTAAAGGAAACGAAAATGAACATCTTTTTTTCGAGTAGGTAGAAAACTCTTAAGTACTTGCTCAAAACAAAACTTTTCACATAAACACTTTTCAAAAACAGTTTTCAAAACAACTTTGTCACACTCTTTAGGACCGATACAAGGGTTATCACGAAGTAAACAAAACTTTTCAAAACAAACACACAAGAAATTTAAAAAATGATCAAGTACCTAAGAGCCCGTGGAAAACCACAGATAGAAAGGTTGCTAACACCTTCCCTTTCTATAATCTACCCCCCGTACTCAAAAACATCTCGAAAAAGGTTTTTTCTGCTCTTTTTCCTTTTCCTTTGTTGGATGAAATAAAAGTCGGTGGCGACTCTTGCTTACTGCAACATTTGCAAATACAAAATGCAAACCAGTATAACAGTCGGTTCTGCCACTGTATCACAGCGTGGATAGACACAAAGCATACGTTTTGGTGAATGAGATCCATGAAGGTTCCTTTGGTACCCATGCAAATGGACATTCAATGGGAAAAAAGATACTTAGGGTAGGTTACTATTGGCTGATAGTGGAATCTGGCTGTTACAAATTTGCGAAGAAGTGTCATAAGTGTCAGATTTATGCTGATAAGATTCATGTGCCTCCAATGTTTCTCAATGTTATTTCTTCACCCTGGCTCTTTTCTATGTGGGGTATTAGTATGATTGGAATGATTGAACCCAAGGAATCAAATGGACATTGTTTCATCTTGGTGGCAATTGACTACTTCACCAAATGGGTGGAATCAACTTCTTATGCTAACGTTACCAAGCAGGTGGTAATGCGCTTTATCAAGAATAATCTTATATGTCAGTATGGTATGCCAAGCAGGATTATCACTGATAACGACTCAAATCTGAATAACAAGATGATGACATAACTTTGTGAAGAATTCAAAATTGTCCATCACAACTCGGGTCCTTACAGACCTAATATGAATAGGGTTGTTGAAGCTACTGATAAAAATATTAAAAAGATCATCCAGAAGATGGTTGTTACCTATAGGATTGGCATGGGATGCTTTCTTTTGCTTTGCATGGGTATCGTACACCCGTCCACACTTAAACATGTGCAACTCCATTTTCTCTTGTATATGGTATGGAAGAAGTACTCCCCATCGAGGATGAGATTCCCTCTTTGCGTGTAATAATGGAAACCAAGTTGTCAGAGGCTGAATGGGTCTAAAATAGGTTTGACCAGTTGAATTTGATTGAATAAAAAAGAATGACGGCCTTGTGTCATGGTCAATTATATCATAATAGAATGAATAAATCTTTTGATAAGAAGGTCAAGCCTCGTGAATTCAGAGAAGGCGACCTCGTGCTCAGAAAAATCATGTATTTTAACACTGATTCTAGGGGAAAGTCGACTCCCAATTATGAAGGCCCATATGTTGTTAAGAAATCCTTCTCTGGAGGTGCATTGACTTTTGACACTATGGATGGTGAGGAGTTCCCATGTCCCATAAATGCTGACGCATTCAATAAATACTTCGCCTAAAGAAATAGAAAAACAGCTCGCTAAGTTGAAAACCCGAAAGGGCGGCTTAGGCAAAAAAGAGCGTCTCGATAAGCTGAAAATCCGAAAGGGCTGTTTAGGAAAAAGTTAGAGACATAAACAGAATAAGTCTTCTCGGTAAGTAGAAAACCCACAAGGGCAACCTAGGAAAAAGTTAGGGATTTCTTGGCAAGTAACTGCGTTAGACAAGACTTGATCATTGAAGCAACAATCTTCTCAGATTCTCATCACACTTCAACTAAAGCCTCTGCTCAGGAGTTCAAGGTTGTTAGGGAGATTAGTGGTCATTGTGTTCAATGTATCTTTTCCATATACTTACCATTTTCCAAACTTTGTAATCATTCGTGGAGTCATGCCATTTGTGGACTACCGTTCTATTAATAAATTTTGAGCCTTTGTCTAATTCTTTGTAGATTTTATTTTATTCTGTTTACAAAAATTTCATTTATTATTGATAGTAATCTTCAAAACAAGAAGACTTAATAATAAAAACATGTTTTTAAAAATAATTTTCAAATCACCTTTTACTTCAGACTTTGTGATTCAAGTGGAACAAAAGTAGTGATTTCAATGATGGACTAACTCCAAAGTTCTGAAAGGATTCCTTAAGATTTATCCCGGGATTACTCCTTCTGATATACGCATGATCCATTTATGTTCTTGATATTTGGATCTCATACCAATTGATATATTGGGGTGTTGGGTTTGTGATCTCATCTTTCCCCAGTTAAGTTTTAGTTCATATTTTCTTGAGGTTGATTATTTGGTTTCAGGTTTGCGTGGTTTGAAACCTCTATCCCAAGTTCCCCAGTGAGGTCTTCGCTCATTTGATGGAAGTTCTATCTCTCTGTGCGGGTTGAGAAGAATCATTTGCAAATCACCTCTCTTTGTAGTAATGACATTATCATTGTTGTTTGTTTCCCAGACAGCCTGGCAAGGGCAGTATTCTTTTCTAAAAAAGTTTTGAGACGACTGTCAACTTTTTGGGTTTCTCTCGGCAAATGTTGAGTTTCAGAAAAAAAATCCCCATAATTTTGACGTCTTGCAGTGATGATAACTTCTTTAAATCCCCAAGATGAATATCCTCATGAAGTTTCATAATTTCTCCCGGAGGAATTTACAGACTATTATCCTTAATTTTGAATAATGTACTTGGGTTCTCCTCAGCGTGTGAGTTTTCCTTTTCCCCAATAAAGACAGCACGACATTCCCCAGTGGAAGTACTGATGGTGTGGTTTTCGCCCTCCGTAGTAAAGTCAGTATTGGAATCTCTAGTTGGAGTTTAGATGATGAGGAACTATGTTCCCCAGTCGAAGTCTATATAATATTCCTCGGTGAGATCTGGAAGAAGATTTTATATCTCTACAACTGCATTGGTTTATTACTATCAGATTGTGCTTGGATTATTTTTCAAACCATTTTTCTTTCTAGTGGAGTTAAGCCGAGAAATAGGAATTTGATTACTAATATAGTGCTTACTCTCTTATGGAATCTTCATCCTGGATTGGATTTCGCCAAGTGTTTTGTTTTTCCCAAGTTGGTTTTGTCTGGTTATCCCCAGTACAGTATGTTTGTTTCGTCAGCATATACACGATAACTGTTGTACCCCAAAATTTGCCCTCCTATTTTTCCACAAGAAATCACAGCTTCGGGTTTTTCCCTGACTTTTTCAGATTGGCGTAAGAATCAGTCAAACAGACTTTTTCTTATCAGTCTATCCAAATTAGGGTTTTCATGGCTCTGGAACAGTTCAAGCAGATTATTAGGGTTTGGTTGAGTTTGGCTCAGGGTTTGATCAGGCAGGCGCTTCTTTGACATTAAATCAAGAATCAGGGTTTTGTGCGCGCATTCTCAGAAAGAATTAATTCTACAGTTCTTTTTCAATTTACTCTGGGATATGGGTTGAGGCTTCTGATTGAGAGGTTGCAGTGTTTGATTTAATCAGTGAAAAAAAGGACATGTGGACGTTTGTTGTTTAGCTGTGCAATGCTTTAATTATTCGGAACGCCGGACGTTTATTGATTATTTATCATTTCTGAGTTAGAATAGTTGGGATTTACTTCCAGTTATTATAATTTAATAAATATGAATAATTAAATAAACAATTGAAGAAGAATTAAAAGGAATATCAATGAAAAGACTTTTATTTATTTTTAATTATTTGTACAAGTGTTATTTAAATACAGTAATTATTTACAAGTATTTATAATAATATTTGTTACAATGATTAAAAGTGAAATAAAATTGTATCCTAAAGTTTCCTAAGTCTTCGTCTTCTATTTGCTGCTCCCCATTGCTCAATTGATTTTCATCTGCAAAAACAAAGAAAAAAGAAGAGAAGTCAATACAGATGAAAAATAAAAAGAAAGTAGACAGTTAATTTAAAGTTCATCATTAAAAGTGACTTGCCGGAATCAGTTTATTCACCCTCTCTGCAAATCACAAGAAATTATTGGTTCACAAAGAGGGATAGAAATATGCTTGCAAAAATATGAAATGCACAAAGCTACAATATTGCACAAATTCAAAATGTCAACAAAGCTGCATAATTCCAAAAATCCAAACCAAAGTCCAAACTGAACAGCACATAACCAAACTAAGCCAAAGATGTCAACCAACTATCCAAAGATATCAAAAGATATAAAGCTGTCAATAAGTACAAAAAGCTGTCCAAAGAAGATATAGAAAGATATCACGAAGTACACAATATGCAGGAAATATGGAAAGTATGCAGAGGAAAGACTAATATACAAGCAACATTCAAATTCATCATTTTTTCAGCCAGTCACTTTTTCAGAGTAAGGTACAGTTTAAAGCAATAAAATGCTTTTTTAAATCTGTGGAGAGAGAAAGAGAGAGGAGAGAAAGGCTTACAGCAGGCTTGGGGCTTAAGGATATAAAACAGACTGTTATAGAACAAGTAAGAGGGGGCAGAAAATACCAAGAAATAGACAAACTGAATCAAAGATTTCCAAACTGCCTCAAACTGTAACATAACACAAGCCTTTCAAAACTCAGCCTGAAGCATATCAAACTGATAAACCTTTAGCCTGTCAAAACCAAAAAAGCCATACAACCTGTTTCAAACCTGTTCAAGCCTTTCAAGACTCAACCTGTAAACAATATACCAAGAACAAACAATACAACCTGTTTCAAACCTGTGTCAAACACAAACTAACAGCATAAGCCTTAACCTGCCACATCCTGCATAAACCTGTAACACAAGCCTCAAACAGAAGCCTAAACATCCTGCATAAACATAAGCCTGTGACCCCAACAAAAAAGAAGCTTCAAATCTAACCTGCTTCAAACTCAACCTAAGCTTTTCAAACCAGAAGCAAGCAACAAAACCTGCCTAAGCCATCCTGTCAACTAACAGCCTGAAGCCTGTCTTCAAACTCAACCTAAACCTTGAAGCCTTCAAGCCAGAAAAAGCCTTTACAAACAAAGCCTGTTAACTATCTAGAAGCCTGCCTATACTGATAAGCCTGTCAAGACAACCATCATCCAAATACCCAAACCAATATCAAAATCGAAATACCAACAAAACCCTCAGAACCATGTTTATCATAGGGTCAAAAAAAGCCATACAACCTGTTTCAAACCACAGGCCAGCCTCAGAACTAATTTCATCATAGGCTACACAAATCCCAATCTAAGAGTCAGTATCATCATCATTGGCAGAAGCAATACAACATCAAACACTAAAGCATTCAATCCCAAAAGCCCTCAGAGATAACCTCATCATAGGGTTAGCAAATCAAAGATATCAAAATCATAAAGAACATCAACATTCCAACAAATACTCTCAGAGAAAGCATACAGAAGCAAAGAGCAAGCATACAGAAGCAAAGAGCAAGCATACAAAAGCAAAGGGAAACCAGTCAGAAGAGGAAAAGAAGCAACAAGCAGGGTTTTCAGAAAGCTCATCATAAAACCACGAAAGAAAGATACTGAATACCGGATTTCCAGCAAGCACAGCATCACGCGTTCCCCGCCCCTGGCCGCCTAAAGCGCCTCCAGCTCTCTCCTCCTCTCCAAGCAACGAACCCTCTAAAGGTAGTATTTCTACTCCTTCTTTTCACATCTCACATGAACAACAACACAAATAATCAATAACACACAAAGTTGAAAACATGCAAAATCTTAAAACCCTAAGAGTGCATTAAAACATAAAACTATGAGATCATTACCTTGCAAACATCGCCTGGACATGACCATGGGGAAAGGAGAGAGGGATGATGGCGCCTGGCAGCGGGGACGGAGAGAAAAGTCAGAAGCTTGGCTCAAGGGAATGAAGGAAGCGAAGAAGATGAGTTACGCTGTTCTAGGCCAAACCCTAATTCCAAATGAAACAAACTCAGGGAAACCCTAAAACAAATGTTGTTAAACCGGTTGGGCCTTGCCCCATACAAAAATGCCTAAGCCCAATTTTTATCTAGAACGCACCCCCCTCTGATTCCCTTTACAAATCTATCTGGGCCCAGCTTTCCTCTTAAGCCCATTTTAATTCCTTTTTTAAACTATTACTCTTTTTATCACACTATATTTTTTTTTATAACTTACTTTGTTAAATAACTTAATATACTAACTTTTTTTTTACATTAAATTTTATTAACCATACCTTTTTTTATTATACTCAAAATATGTAGATATTAGGTTTCATTAAGTTTAAACATCTTTTTTATTATTAAAACCTTTTTAAATTTAAAACCTTGAATAAAACATTTATAGAGAATACATAAAAAAATAGCTTTTTTTTAAGGTCAAATATTTCCTTTCCTTATTTTATTAGTTTATTAAAACTTTTGTATATAAACATCAATACATATAAAATAGAATTTAATAAAACATCTTTTTTCTTTCTTTTAATTAAAACTTTTGTTTGTACATAATCAACAAAAATCCAAAAGAATAAATAAAATACTTAATTTTACATTAAGTTAATATTTTTATCACCTGTAAATAAATCACATACACTTACACCAATACATTTGCTTATCTTTTATTCTTATGCATTGATACATGTTACATTAAGAATGCGATTCGATTTGGTTGTAAATATATTTGGACACTACTCTCCTAATAAGTCTCATCCCCATTTGTAAATATTTGTACCCCCCATTCCTGGATACTTATTTGTAATAGTTTAGACTTTAAATTCCCGCAATTTATCGCTTTTCATATACTGTATAGTAATTAGGGTTTGTATGCGAAGATTCAAAATCAACCGCTAGATAACTTAATACAAGATAAAGGCATGACAATCAATACACCATTCACACTTGCACCCCTAGGGTAATCCCGCTTGTTGCCTTCCAAAATGGGCCATGCTTGCATGTTGAGTTTCTTTGGCAAAACAAAACAAATCAAATGATCATAGTCCCTCGATGACGCTTTCGAAAGTTGCCTAAACGAAATGATCATAGTCCCTTCAAGAAAATTGCCAAAGATACTTGGCACCATTGCATTCATGGTCTAAACGATGACCCGCGCCCGTCCCGTTAACATCCTAACACAAGATTGTCCACCAAATACAATGGTGGAACAATACTGTTAAAAGGGTTAAAACATGAGAAAAATCTTTGAGTAAATTTAGGGGTAGATAACTCTTAGTTACTTGATCAAACTTGCAAAACACACTTGCCTACTTTCAAAACCCACTCCACAAACACTTTCAAAACAAACTTTCAAAAACATTTGAAACATCTTTTCGAAAAGACAAACACCTTTGTAAAACATTCGAGTAAAGAATTGTTACAACGGTTGCCTAGACAAGGCATCTTTTTCAAAACATTTTCAAACACACACACACACACACACACCACCATTTCAAGCAATTGAAAATCAAAGGCAAGTGATCTAAAACAAGTAACTAAGAGCCCATGGATAACCATGGATGAAAAGGGTGCTAATACCTTCCCTTTTCATAATCTACCCCCCGAACCCACGAAACATCTCAAAGGTTTTTCCTGTGCTTTTTAACCTTTCCTTTAGGATAAAATAAAAAGTCGGTGGCAACTCTTGCTAAACCGAACAAGTGCAAATACAAACGCAAAACCTCAAGTCAGTTCTCCCACCGTATCACAGAACTGGCGACTCTGCTGGGGAGAAATTTAAAAGTAGGGTTACCTTAGGGTTTTAGATCACCCATACATACTTGCTTTGATTGCCTTGATTTCTTTACTTTTTGGGTCCTTGTTTGGGTTTGTTGTAAATCCTACACCCGAATTTGGGGGCACCTTTTTAGGTAAATAGCAATAAAACTGTGAGGGAACTGTGCGGCGTATACCGACATGGTTGAAGCAGTAAACTATGTTAGTGTGACATATTTGTGAGTACCGGTAACCCTTGAGTTCAATCAAGGAGAGTACGGGGCCGCTGAGTAATGTCGTGAAGCACTAACGAACTCTTAGAACCTTAATTGACCATCTTAGCCTTTTTAGGGGTAGTGAGATGACCGACTTTGGTGCAGTCCGAAGTTGGTAGATACTCGATACTACACTCATTGAGGGTTGTTTTCTTGGAATATTTTAGTCGCCAGTTAAGTGGCTAAACCAAAACAATGAACACAGAAAATAATCCAATGATATTGAGCTCCTTAGAACCCGGTTTCTATTTTAGGACGGGATGAGCCAACTAACTTCAAGAGGGTACTTACCTACAAACCCCATGCAAGCCTGAACCTAAGGACTTGTTTGCTTTGTGTGAATATGATTACCTGTATATACACTTACTTGCTTTTGCATACATGTACATAACATCATGACATCATACCATAGCATTTTCAATAACCATTTCAAGGATCTCGAGGGTTCTTTTGATGCAGGGTCACGTTGAACCAGACGTCTACCAAAGTGCAAGAGGTTTCTCCTCTAACAAACGCCATCAAATATTAAGGGCTATGACCCACTTGACATGGTGAGCTTGATTCTCGTGGAAAGACATCCACCGGTGCAAAGTTCTCCAATCAAAGATCGAAGTTCAACCTCTAACATTCTCTTGTGTTTACCCCAAGAGATCCTTGAAAACATGCATCTACATATTCATGCATCGCATCATGACAGTTTTTCCTTTTTCAGGTTTCCTTACTCTCCTACTGTTTATTTCAGTAAGAGATGGATCTAGAGAGGACTGTCAAGGATATCCAGGACCAAAATGTTCAGCTTCAAGAAATGTTCTTGAACCTGTCCCTGGGGCAAGAAGAAATGAAAGCTCTCCTCACAAAGGGCTTGGTCCAGGAGAATTCAAACAATGCCAGGAGTGATCAGTTGGGGGAACTGCAGTTTGATTTGGCAACATTGAGGATCCATGTGATGGGACAACTGGTGGGCCAGATGGCTCTCATCCAGGACTTGTCTCAAAGACAAGAGGAGCTCAGAGTTCTCGTCAACCAACTGCTTCGGGACAACCAAGTGGGGCAAACATCTGAGGTTGAAGAGCAAGTCACCACTCAACCCCCCTCCAGACAAGAAGACAAAGGGAAGGCTCCCCTACTTGCTTCAGGGTCACAAGCCCATCAACAACCTCATCAGCGTCAACGGGGTAATCAGCGTAAGCAAAATATGTCGGGGAGACAGTTCACTGAGACTGACATACCGTCATCTCTAATACTGGAACGCTTGTTGGAGGTCAATCTGACTGCTTTGAGGGATCCTATTCGGAAGCCCAATACCTCCGCTCCTAACTATCATCCCGACGCATTTTGTGTATACCACTCCTATAGCCCGGGACACGACACCGACGACTGTTGGGCCTTGAAGAACAAGATTCAAGATCTGATTGACATTGGAATGCTGAGGTTCATGCCAGACGGCGAGATGAAAATCTTCCATTAAGGAGTTCTCCACCTGAAGTGACAAAGCTCAAACTGAGAAACTTTTGTTTCATTTGGATTTTCAAGTTGTAATCTCTTTGTTATTCAAACAATTATCTATTAATGTCAAACTTTGTTTCATTAATGCATTGCATATGTTTGTCTTGAATTCATCCATTCGTTTTCACTACTCTTATGCTTTCTTTATGATATTTAACTCTTGATAAAAAGCTGCAAGTCTTTAGAGGGAGGATGATGAAACAATACCATAATCTCATACAGTATGCTTTTGAACAGACCTTGCTGATGATGTACAGGCATTTCTTTCAATTCCCAAACACTGGAGTTATAAGGAAGATAATCCCTAGTCAACCCCTTCGAGCCAAAGAAGTAGGAGTTTTCTGTTCTAAACAAATCGAAACCTTTGATTTAAATCTGGGGCAGGGTAGTCTCTCAGTTAATCCAAAAAAGGTGCGCATTAAAGTCGCAAACTCTCAGTTCGTAATACAACGAATGACATCAAAAACATTCCTCTGGAATCAAAAGACAATGGTGGTTCCCTATCACATAGGCAGTCAATCTCTCAAAAGAGAAAATCCCACTAAGCCAAAACCTACAAAGGAGGCTTAAGAAAGCTGGGGCATCCCGCTGACTGTGATCTCGAAAACAGGAACAGCCAGGCAAAAGTTAGGGATAATAAATCAAAAGAACGAGGTCATTACAAATCCTCAACAACATGAAAAATGTTGCAAAAGAAAAAGGAGATGATGACTGTCTTCCAAAATTCAATTGGTGAACCATCACCCAAAAGTCGTTCCAAACTCGAATAGAGTTCGACGCACAATTAACTGAGCTTAGGATTGAAGAACATCACGAAGAGCGGGTGGGTACAAATACACTTTGAGCTTTTATCCTTTGTTTCTTAAACCGTGAACCAAGCCACGTTACAACCCATCAAAAGTCCTAATTGAAGCATGGGTTAGTTCAAAAGCATACTGTTACAAAAGGTATCCTGACTCCTGTAAGGCTTTGCTCTAAAGTCTTGTGTTGAATTTGTCTTATAAAAAGTTTTCTGCTAAAAAACGCATTTTTCAAAACTTCGAGACAAGCATATCACTGTTTGCATTTGGCTATTTGTTTGACAGCGAAGAAATTCATACAGCGAATGTTCGGAGGGACGAAAACTCTCTCAGTGAACAAAATCACTTCAAAAAGGATGACACTTCCAACGACAAATCTCCTATCGACAAGGGGGCATGACATGTCACCATCCAATTAACCTGGGGCAGTCCAGTCAAGGTTTCAACAAATCTTTCAAAGTTCAGTTAACCTGGGGCAGTCCAGTCAAGATTTCAAGAAATCTCTCAATTTGCAGAGTAACCTGATTCAAGACTCCTTCATCATCACTTGGGGCATTCGAATGTCAAAAGTGTTCAACAATTCCTTCATCACCTGTTGGAAGATACCGTTTCAGATACGCTCCAGACACGATAGCCATTCTGTCACTCATTCAGGTCCTAGTTACAGTTTCAGATACACTCCAGACACGGAAGTCATTCTGCTACTCATACAGATCTCAACTCCAAGATACAGTTTCAGATACGCTCCAGACACGGTAGCCATTCTGTCACTCATTCAGATCCTAGTTACAGTTTCAGATACACTCCAGACACGGAAGTCATTCTGCTACTCATACAGATCTCAACTCCAAGATACAGTTTAAGATACGCTCCAGACACGATAGCCATTCTGTCACTCATTCAGATCCTAGTTACAGTTTCAGATACACTCCAGACACGAAAGTCATTCTGCTACTCATACAGATCTCAACTCCAAGATACAGTTTCAGATACGCTCCAGACACGGTAGCCATTCTGTCACTCATTCAGATCCTAGTTACAGTTTCAGATACACTCCAGACACGAAAGTCATTCTGCTACTCATACAGATCTCAACTCTAAGATACAGTTTCAGATACGCTCCAGACACGGTAGCCATTCTGTCACTCATTCAGATCCTAGTTACAGTTTCAGATACACTCCAGACACGGAAGTCATTATGCTACTCATACAGATCTCAACTCCAAGATACAGTTTCAGATACGCTCAAGACACGGTAGCCATTCTGTCACTCATTCAGATCCTAGTTACAGTTTCAGATACACTCCAGACACGGAAGTCATTCTGCTACTCATACAGATCTCAACTCTAAGATGCAGTTTTACATGGACTCATCATGAAGCAACCCTACATCGGTTCCTTCTCAAATTCAGATGCAGTTTTACACGGACTCATCATGAAGCAACCCTACACCGGTTCCTTCTCAAATTCAAAAGATTCTTGCAATCCCCAGCGAAACTAAAACTTCCAACTATCAATCTCCAAGCAGAATGAAGATTCTCATTCTCAGCACCTCACGAGATATTCAGATATTCCCCAGTGAAGATCTCCTCAAGACAGGAATCCCCAGTAGATTGGCATACAACCCAAGCTCCTGATCCCCCAACAGCGGTCCTAATAAGTCTCATCCCCATTTGTAAATATTTGTACCCCCCATTCCCGGATACTTATTTGTAATAGTTTAGACTTTAAATTCCCGCAATTTATCGCTTTTCATATACTGTATAGTAATTAGGGTTTGTATGCGAAGATTCAAAATCAACCGCTAGATAACTTAATACAAGATAAAGGCATGACAATCAATACACCATTCACACTTGCACCCCTAGGGTAATACCGCTTGTTGCCTTCCAAAATGGGCCATGCTTGCATGTTGAGTTTCTTTGGCAAAACAAAACAAATCAAATGATCACAGTCCCTCGATGACGCTTTCGAAAGTTGCCTAAACGAAATGATCATAGTCCCTTCAAGCAAATTGCTAAAGATACTTGGCACCATTGCATTCATGGTCTAAACGATGACCCGCGCCCGTCCCGTTAACATCCTAACACAAGATTGTCCACCAAATACAATGGTGGATCAATACTGTTAAAAGGGTTAAAACATGAGAAAAATCTTTGAGTAAATTTAGGGGTAGATAACTCTTAGTTACTTGATCAAACTTGCAAAACACACTTGCCTACTTTCAAAACCCACTCCACAAACACTTTCAAAACAAACTTTCAAAAACATTTGAAACATCTTTTCGAAAAGACAAACACCTTTGTAAAACATTCGAGTAAAGAATTGTTACAACGGTTGCCTAGACAAGGCATCTTTTTCAAAACATTTTCAAACACACACACACACACACCACCATTTCAAGCAATTGAAAATCAAAGGCAAGTGATCTAAAACAAGTAACTAAGAGCCCATGGATAACCATGGATGAAAAGGGTGCTAATACCTTCCCTTTTCATAATCTACCCCCCGAACCCACGAAACATCTCAAAGGTTTTTCCTGTGCTTTTTAACCTTTCCTTTAGGATAAAATAAAAAGTCGGTGGCGACTCTTGCTAAACCGAACAAGTGCGAATACAAACGCAAAACCTCAAGTCAGTTCTCCCACCGTATCACAATAACATTCATACATACATCAGACATAGTTGAATTTAAAATTCATTGCTCATTTACATTTGTTATTATTTTTGTTGGCATATTTCTCTATTTGCAGAGTTATGTTACCCTCTCTGAAATAGATTGTCAACCTTAAAATAGAAATTGTATATTCTTTCAATTTCCCCACTGAGTTATCCCTCGTGGAAGAATTTTGCTTTAGCCTTCTTGCCCAACTCATTATTTGGATGGAAGTTGATCCATATTTGAGTTATTCCTCATTGGATAGTGTCTATATTGACTATTTCACTCTAATTTGTTCCTGGCTTGAATTTGTAGTCTCCAACAACACTGTTATTTTGGTTTTTGTAGGCTTTGAGCCTTGGATTAAGAATGTGCATTTATTTTGCACGTGAAGAATTTATCTTCTTAGCAAAACGTGTCAGTATTTCCCCATGAAGTCAAGATTCATTTCCCAACAACATTATTGCAGTTCCTTCTCATAAAAACAAGTGGAGGTCTCTTTATTTGAGTAACATGTTCTTCCCCAGTATGTTTGTCAATTCCATAAGAGATTTATTACTCCGATGAAAGGTAGTCTCGTCATTATAGGAGATAGTTCGTTATTGATATTTGTTACTTCGATGAATGGTAGTCTCATCATTACGGGAGATAGTCCGTTGTTGAGATTTGTTACTCTGATGAATGGTAGTCTCGTCATTATGGGAGATAGTTTGTTGTTGAGATTTGTTACTCCGATGAATGGTAGTCTCATTATTATGGGAGATAGTTCGTTGTTGATATTTGGTACTCTGATGAATTGTAGTCTCGTCATTATGGAGATAGTTTTTTGTTGATATTTGTTACTCCGATGAATGGTAGTCTTGTCATTATGGGAGTAGTTAGTTATTGAGATTTGTTACTCTGATGAATGGTAGTCTCGTTATTATGGGAGATAGTTTGTTGTTGAGATTTGTTACTCCGGTGAATGGTAGTCTTGTCATTAAAGGAGATAGTTCGTTGTTGAGATTTGTTACTCTGATGAATGGTAGTCTCGTCATTATGGTAGATAGTTTATTATTGACATTTGTTACTCTGATAAATGTTAGTCTCGTCATTATGGGAGATAGTTAATTATTGAGATTTGTTACTCCGATGATTGGTAGTCTCGACATTATGGGAGGTAGTTTGTTTTTTAGATTCACTTTTCTCTAAAGAAGTTCATTTGTTTCCAGTCAAGTACTGATGCCAATCATTTATTACTTATCATGACATTGGTATTCACCGGTATCGTCTTACCATTTTTATTCCTTGTGAGTCGACATTACTTTTTTGCTATCTTCTCCGTGAGTGGGTAGTTGCAGTTATCTGTCGATCTTTGTCATCCAATACTTTTTCCTCAATGTTTGAGTTAAAGATGCTTTATCTCCTCCTTGGGATTTACCCCAGTGGAGTCAAGTCTTCTATTTACCAGTGATTTATTTTCCTGGTAGGATTTTCTTTTGATCCTTTATTTTTATTTCTCGCATCCCCAGTGGTGTCCTGTGTTACCTTTGGATTTGTTTGTCTGCATGCATGATCATAAGCATTTTATGGCCTCTTAGGGCAAAAAAATATGGCTTGGTTTATATTTAAGTATCTTCAATCTCGTCGAGACGGAGATTTTAACCTTCGTATCTCTGGATAGAAGACACTTAAATAAGGGAAGTTGTTATACCCCAATTTTCCCCCTAAGATCTCTCATCATCTTAATGTCAATCCAATTATATCAAGATCACACACTAGGGTTTGATTCTTCTTCCTGTCTTTAGGTTTACTCATGTGGGATCACCAAGCACCCTGATGTGTATGTTTTATACATGTATATCTTTTGTTGATTGACTTCTAACTAACAAATATAATGTATGTATACTTGCTCTATGGGTGTTGGCATTATAGGTGATGGCACAACATATTTCATCAGGTTGACTCATAGGTTCATAAGTTTATTTACATGCCATCTTCAACAAAGATTCACTGAGATTTAAACTTCCTCTTTGTGTGTGTTTCAAGACAACATGATTTTAAAGCCTACTATGTTTCATCATACTCTACTTTGCTAAGGAAAGTCAAGAGATGCAAGATTGATCCAAGAAGTTTTACCTAACTTGACAAGTTCTTGAATCCTTGATTACAAGTGCATAACTTTCTCAATTTTCAACATTTCGAAGTGATTATTTTTTCCAAGGGTCATTATTATCATCCACAACAACTTCTCTTCACATGACAAAAGCAATTGTGCAAGAAAGATTGTCAAAAGTTAAAAGGGGTTCCAAGTCATTTTGATGCTTTAAGAGCTAGGGTTTTGAACTTCTAAGGGCTATATCTTGTTCATCTTTTGATATTTTTGAGTGATTCCAAATATATGTTTCTATTTAAAGGGTTATTAACAAATAAATTCAAGAGTTTCAGGCAAATTTTATATGGAATATCACTAATGATTGACAAATAGTACAAGTCCTCTAGATAAACCATCAAATTCTTTTATGTGACTTCAAAGGATCATAACTTGGTCAATTTTTATCATCTTGAGGTCATTATTTTTCCAAAAATGATCATAAGGATTTTAACTTTAACTCTCTTTTTGGTTCTAAGCTTCTAAATGATTGAAACATGCTTTTTCATCTCAAAAGATTATAGGTCATCTCATTGATTTTCACCAATTTTACAAGATCATAACATGTTCAATATTGGGAATTTTTTAGTGATATGAGTTTCACAATACTCTTTAGGAAGTCTAATTCAAGCAAGCATCAATGATAAAATCTCAATTTTGAAGTAAGACATTGTTTGGAATCAAAACATTATAGGTCATTTTTGAAGAAGAAACTTAAAAAATTTCTAAGTATAAAAGTCAGTGTTTTTTTATTTATTTTGACCAAGTATAACTTCTAGCTCAAGCATCCAAATGAATTCTTTCTTGCCACATTATGAAGAGTGTTACATGATCTTTCCAATGCATCAAGAATCATCTCCTAAGGCTTCCTAAATCGTGCACATCATAAGTTCAAAGTTAGCTACTTGAAACTACATTTTTCCTCCAAGTCAGATTTTGAAATCTATAATCTATCTTCTAAACACAAAATTAGCATGCATTTTTTATTTAAACATGTTTAACAAAGTTCCCAAAGTTTAATTAAGGATCAAAACGCATGAATTAGCTGAGTTTTGATGCACATGGAGTCACACATTTTCCACTTTCGAACTCCATCCAATTTCCCTCCAAACTTCAATTTTTCTCTCAAATCTTTGCACCAGTCACTTCCCTATAAATAGAGAACCCCACTCCCCTAATTTTCTCAAACTTTAACAGCCAAAACCAACCTATTCAGATCCCACATGAACTCTGAATTTGAAATTCTGGTTTCTTTCATTCTCACCTCAAAACACTAAAAGCTCCATTCAGTTAGCTTCATTGATTTTCTCTGAAGCTAACCATACTCTTATCTTTAAGAATCATGACCTGAATCAAGCTACAGAAGTCAAGTTTCATAGCTACTTTGGTGAACTTCGTTCAGGTAGAATTCTCAACCAAATCGAATTAAATAAATCTCTATTTTGCTCTACTCATCCTTCTGATTCTCATACTTCTTACGGTTTTCATTTTCATTGAGAATTGAGAGAGATACTTGGAAATTTCGTGCTCGCTATTTTTTCTGATTTTTTTCCAAATTCAGCCTTGCTCAGCTAATATAAATTTAGCGTGAGGGTATCATTAGAATCGTCTTGAAGAGGCGAATCTAATGGTATCGGTCTGGCTCTTTAATTTTATAGTTTATGGAACTCCAATCTAGGGTGTCTAGAGGTTGAAGATGATCTACGTGTCGTGCTTTAACCAATGATAGCGTGACATGTAATTTTTTTGAATCCTATCCAATGTGCTTGCCTTACCATATGCGCGTTTTGAGAATCCTTGGATTTGATTACTTTCATTAGTCGCACTCCATCCAACGTGCTAGATTTAAAGTTCTTTTTAAGGGTTAAATGCATTTTACCCCCCTGCAATAGTAGCGAGTTTTGATTTACCCTCCTTTAAAAAAAATTCTTTTAGCCCCTTAACAAAACAAGATTCCCTCCAATTTGATCTTGGATCAAGATTCTAGCAGAATCTACATATGTGGCGCTTGACGTGGCTTTTTTTATTTATTTTTTAATTTTTTTAAATTCCACGTGGAAATTCGACTATTATTTTTTTTATTTATTTGTTTATCCCATATTAATTTGATACATTAATTTTGTATGATGCTTAATTTCTATGATAGGTACTTAATTTTGTTTTTTTGGTCGGTCGAAAATACAAATCTAATAGTATACACGATCGAAAACATAGTATACACGTGACTAGAAAATACGAATCTAATAAATTAGTAGTTAAAATACATTGTACTTTGTTGAGGTTTTTTTTTTCTTCTGAAAACAAGTAAATATAAATGGAGTATTAGGGATACTGAACCCCACTTACAACAACAAGATTACAAACTAAATGCGTCCTATTTAAAACACGCAATTGGATCCTTATATAAGCTACTATATTTATCTATCTCCAATAACTAATAATTCAAAATAATTATGAGAACCTAATAATAATGTCCAAGTAATAACAATTTAGACTAAATATTTTAGACACTAATTAATTTTACACTATCACCCAATTAGAAGTAAATTCTTTTAATAACTATTTCTTTCATATTTTTCTCTTTTTATATGTCAAAATAATTAATTTTAATTGGATAACAGTATAAAATAGTTTTAAATTGACAGTGTATTTTAATTAGTCTTAATATTTTATTATGTAATGTGTGCATCACAAATTTTTTTGCTAACAAAGTAATACATGATTTTCACCGGATTATTTTTTATATTGACCTTCATGTTGTTTTTTATTCTAATGTTCATTATTTTTTTCTAAATCTTCAAATGATATTTTCTTTATTAGAATTATGTCAAACTTTTGTTTAAAATTTTATTATCGATGATTCAAATTAATTGAGTTGTATTTTATCCAACCATCAGTACCTATGAAATATTCTCGATACTCGATCTTCGTCACCCTCCTGTTGTCGGAATCAGGGAGCAAATCATTCAACGTTTGTTGGTAAAATCTCGACCATCCAAAAAAACAAAATTAAGTACCTACCAAAAAAATTAAGTACCACACAAAATTAATTAATCAAATTAATATGGGATAAATAAAACAAAACAATAAGCTTGTCCAAGTGGGAGAAAATAAAAATTTAAATTTTTTTTAAAATTTTCTTTAAAAAATTTAAAAAATATTTAAAAATTTTAAAAATTTTAAAAAAATTATAAAATAGTCGAATTTCCACGTGAAATTTAAAAAATAAATAAATCCACGTATGCAGATTCTGTTGGAATCTTGATCCAAGGTCAAATTGGAGGGAATCTTGTTTTGTTGAGGGACTAAAACAATTTTTTTAAAAGGGGTGTAAATCAAAACTCGTTATTATTGTAGGGGATATAATGCATTTAACCCTACTTTTAATTATTAAAAAATGATTTGGTGTGATTTTCAAAACAGGCCATAATATGCACAGCACGCCAGATCCTTTGGATATGTTTACTAACGTTTTTTGGCTCTCATCCAATGGTTCATATTTTTCTGACTTTTATTTTTATTTTCTGATTTTTGCATTTAATTGTTTTTAAACTTTAAAAAATCATAGAAAATTCATTTATGTTTGAGTAATTTTAAACAATTTAAGTGATTTATTCTAATTTTTATTATTTTAAATCATTTTTCACTTATTTGAGTGATTGTAAACAATTTAAAAATACTTTTTTTGTTTAAAATGAAAAAAACTACCAAATTTTTTGTAAAAATACTTGAGATTATCTCTTACTTTTATATGGTTTCTTTTAATTTTTATTTGATACTTTGACTATAGTTTGTTATTTTCCCTTTTATTTTCACTTAAAAAGAATTTAAAAATCATTTTTTCATTCTATTTTGCTTATTAAGTGTAATTTTATTTTTTTATATATTCTGGCTGATCTTGAACCATATGATTTTAAATCATGAGCTTCATTAACATCATTGGATCTTGGGTGTTAAGTTTAACTCCACCAAAATGGATGAATGGTTTTAATGATAGTTTGATTAAATTCCTTGGTTCAAAAATTTATTCTCCCTCTTCATCTCATCCCCTTCTCACTTGTGATACATGTTATTAAAGAATGATCTATATATTATTTCTCCAAACATATGATATATAGATTGCTATTGACCAGCCTTAAAATAGGTATGACTTCTATATAAGTTCACTTATGATTGCTTAACATAGCACTTAATTATGTCCCGATTCGAGAAATGATCATTCATGGCCCAAACTTATATTTGCAAGCCCAAGTATGTTTGATTTGAAACCTTTGATCCAATAATCTTTAGGTTCATTGTTAGGAGGCTTTGGTCTTATCAAACCTGTAATGAACCTTCATAAACTTTGGTCTAAGTGAATCATCTAAACATTGTTGATCATATGTTGTCGCCTCGAGAATTTGAAATGAATTATATACTTGAAAAAAAGCAAATAAAACTTGTTGTTGAGAAACTTTGATTTTATCAATCTTCTAATGGGTTTTCAAATGCAAGTTACAAGATGGTCATTCAGATAACCTCTAATTCCTAACTCATTAACAATTGAGTTTTACTTTGTACTTTTATTTTATCCTTTTACTTTATGCCTTTACTTTTATGTACCACTTATTTTGGCATTTACATTTCATGTCACTTTTATCTTTGGTCACTTGAGCATTTATCTTTATGCCATTTTGATTTTTGCTCACTTGAGCTTTTCATTTTCTTTTTGAAGATACTTAATAAACAACTTGAACAATAAAAAAAACCTTAAGGTTACTTGGACTATTTGGTTACTATCCTTGGTATTGTGGAGATTATGGACCTCTCGGACTTAGGACTAGAAGCCTTGACTCTTTGGGACCTTGTGATTCTACTGTTATTTTGTCAAGAGTTTTGGGGTTTACCCCGAGACATTGGGTTGATTTTCTTTGTGTGCAGGTTATCCTAATTATATGATTTGTCTGAGATTAGAAATTCATTTGTATACATCTATTACTCTGCCCAATTTTTGTAAAGACTTAATGCATTTAAAGCTCGGTATTCTTAAGAGGTTTAGTATCTTTGCTTGCTTGGTTTCAATCTAAAGAATGGGAATTCTATATTGACTCCTTATGTCAAGTGTTGGCTTCTTGTTGGTTAGACGGTTCTTTTCCCTGGCTTTTACCTTATTGCTTTAAGATAGTCTCTTCATCTCCTCCCATTTTATTTAATTTCAAAAATCTTCTCCCACCTTTTGAAAACTATTCTTGTTTTCTAACTTGAACTGCTTTCATAATAAACTTGTACTTAGGTCCATGCATTTTCAAAAAATATTTTTCTTAATCAAACTTTAACCAACTTAATCATATTTTGACATTTTTGTGAGAAGACTAAAAGTCAGTCAATCTCATTCAAATCATTTTGCCACTTTGGCTTTTTTACTTCAAATTTTCTCAAAAGATTAGACTCTTGTCAATCCTTGTAGTGATGCAAGCTACTATACTTCTATGATATGTAGTGAAGTGAGATATTTTACACTTGGGTGTTGAATGAGACTTTGTTGATTTTAAAATCCAACCTATATTCTCCACTTTGAGATGATGCAAAATATCTTTTCTCATAATTGTGGGTAGTAAGTATGTTTTCCACTCGGATATGACGATGATGTCTCATCTCTTAAAACTAACCAACACACTTGTGTTTCAAATTTTTAAAAAAGGTAAACTACGAGTACCCTGATCCCCTATTACATGTAAGGTGGTACGTAGTCACTAAAGGTTCGCAACCACGGCGGATGCAAAAATTGTAAAAAAAAATACTTCTTTTCTCATCTCCACCATCTATTTTAGTATACAACTCTTATAGCCAAAATACACAAATTTTCTAAGAGGTTCCTGCGGAGTAACGTATATGTTGTACCCCGAAATTTTCCCTCTTTTCATACACGCATATTATTGGTTTTATGGTTATGGAATAAAGGTATATTTATCAAGCTTCTTCAGGTTACAAGTGACGTTTATTTCGTCAATGGATATTCTCAGAGTATTTTCCGTGTTGAAGATCGGTTCGCTGTTTTACAACGATTCGGGGTTCAAAGATTCACAAGTCCAAACCGGCGCGTCATATTCAGGTGTTCTTTCGTCAAGATATCTCTGATAACGTATTCTCAAATTCAGGTTCGGCTCAAGAGTCAATTCTTTAAAGAAGGTCATCGAATGTGTGAGTTTTCTCGAAGAAATATGGTGAAGAAGTGTGCTGAAAGTGCAGTTTTTACGCACTAAAAAATTCATAGCTTGAAGATCGTGGCTCATTTTAAACCCGTTCCGGTGGCCAAAACTCCATCTTGACGTTATCTACATTTTCATCTCTCAAGGCTAGAAGCCAATTTCGATCAGAAGGTCTTCAAAAACGCGGATTTATCAAGTATTTTTGTACAGAAAATTTGTGACAGAAATGTATTTGCGTTATGTTCAGAAAATCATAACATGGTCGATTTTCATCGTATCGAGCTGGTTCTGGCGCCAAAATTTCACAAATTGAGTTGGCTACGTTTTTACAGGAGGTATCCAGTTCGAACGGTATTCAAAAGGCCTTCGTTTTTTGCTCAGAGTGCGCGTGGCGCGCCAAAAATCCTGAATGCTGAATATTATTTCATCTGGATCGAAACTTCGAAAATTCATAACTCGGTCAATTTTTATCGGATTGGGCCCATCTTTTTACACAAGGTCAGTGACCCTAATCAACCCCTTCGAGCCAAAGAAGTAGGAGTTTTCTTTTCACACAAATTAAAACCCTTAATCATAACCTGGGGCAGGGTAGTTTTCTAAGTTAATTTAGAGGCGCATCCAGTCGTAATCATCTGCTTCGTACACAATGAATAGCATCGAAGACGTCCTTCCAAATCAAAAGACGATGATGGTTCTGTATAATCATCAAGAGAGGCAGTCATTACCTCTCAAAATAAAAGTCCGCTAAGTCAAAACCTATGAAGGAGACTTAAGAAGAAAAAACTAGGGCATCCCGCTGACTGTAATCACAAAAGAAACAGTTCAGGCAAAAAACAGGGATAGTAAAACCAAAAGAGAGGTTACTACAAAACCTCGACAAAAAAAAGATTACAAAATGACTGTCTTTTTCAAGTAAACTGTCAGTATCTGAACCATCACTGGAATATCAGAGAAAAGACTCAAACGGATTCTAAACGCGCAATTAACTAAGCATATGACTAAAGAACATCACGAAGAGCAGGTGGGTACAAATAAATTTTGAGCCTTTATCCTTTGTTTCTCTAACCGTGAACCAGCCCACGTTATAACCCTTAAAAGTCCTAGCTGAAGCATGGGATAGTTCGAAAGCATATTGTTACAAAAGGTATCCTGACTCCTGTAGGACTTGCTATAAATCCTGAGTGGACATCACACTTTTACAAAAAAAAACTTGTTTTACTAAAAAATGAATTTTCAAACTTCAAGACAGACATAAGCTTTGCGTTCTTAAAATAACATTATTTGCATATGACTATTTGTTCAGCAGCAGAGAAATTCGCATGATGAATATCTAATGAACAAAAACCTTCTCAATAAAAAGGATCACCTCAAGTGGAAAAACACTTCCAACCAAGGGGCACAACATGATCATTGTCTATCATCTGGGGCAGTCAAGTCAAGATTCAAGGAATATCTCAAAGAGGCTAAATAGCCAGGGGCAGATCTCCATCTGAATCACTTGCGGCATTGGGCATGAATTCCAACAACGAATCCTGGAGGATCAAACAAACATCTTCTGGTAGTGTGGAAACACTTACTACTATGGACAGTGACAATTCTCCGTACCCGGTGAACACGGACAGAGTCAGAAAATACTATGCATGAATAAAGACCCGCTAGGTTGACACACCTAGGCAAAACAAGCGCGTCCCAGCGAACCAAAAGGTTCGGGCAAAAATTAGGGATAAAAACAAAAAATATTTGTACACCCGGCAAGTTGAAAACCTGAAAAGGCGGCTTGGGCAAAAAAGGGTATCCCGGTGGACTGAAAATCTGAAAAGACATTCCAGGAAAAAGTTAGGGATTAAAGCGTACGACTATGTCCGGTCATCTCGTCACTTGCCTATCAGTAGAAGACTTATCATTTCGATCGGCAGTTACCAAGCACCTCATAAGTTGGGATAACACTCAATCCACGATGCCTCCGCAGGCTCTTTCCCCAGTAGGTACAGGGGCAGAAAAGTCTTGATATAAAGTCATTGTCGTATCCCCAGGATGCGTCCCAGTAACATATACACTCCCCGCAGAGTAGAGGCAACCAAAGTTTTGATCTCTGCCTCCCCAAACAGGAGTTACTTTCCCCAGCCAAGCTCTTTCGGAGAGCCGACGTCTATATCCCCCAGCCGAATTTTGTAATCGCAAACGGTTCATAAAGTTTTCTCCCGAACAGAGTTTATTTATCTGAATACAGAAGCTCAATCCCCGACAGAGTTTATCCTTTCAGCTATGGAAGCTTCTCTCTCCAACGGAATTATTCCCCTGCAAAGTTGTTCTCAAGCAGAGTCTCTCCTCGACACAATATCCGTAAACAAGGGCAAATCCCGAACATAGTCATCTCCGGTTCACCATCCCCAATGGAAGTAGAAGAACCACTTTTTCTATGACGGTCAGGAACTCAATTTCCGTTACTCTCCAGCAGCGGTCAAGGATTTATTTTTCCACTCGGATATGCCACAATAGCATTTCATGTTCATATATCATGACGTGCGCATACATATTGCATACAACATAATCTCATTTATTTTGAGAACATCATCATAAAATGCATGTCATGCATCATATACGATTAATCATGTACCTTTTCAGGAAAGATGGTTATCATTAACAACTTCCAGCAACTTCAAGATTAGCTCCTGAAACTAAACAGAATAATTATCTGCGCGACCAAATGCAGCTTTACACGGGTTCGTCACGAAGCAATCTTACACGGGTTTTTCCTAAATGCAGCTTTACACGGGTTCGTCACGAAACAATCTTACACGAGTTTCTCCTAAATGCAGCTTCACACGGGTTTATCCTGAAAAATCTTACACGGGTCCTTTCTCATACATTTCCGAATGAAGTTTTACACAAACTTATCTCAGAGTAACCTTACCCAGGTTCCTTCTGAAGTTTTACACGAACTTATCAAAAAGTAGCCTTACCCAAGTTCCTCTTGAAGTTTTACACGAACTTATCCCAAAGTAACCTTACCCAGGTTCCTTCTGAAGTTTTACACGAACTTATCCCAAAGTAGCCTTACCTAGGTTCCTCTTGAAGTTTTACACGAACTTATCCCAAAGTAGCCTTACCCAGGTTCCTCTTGAAGTTTTACACGAACCAATCCCAAAGTAACCTCACCCAGGTTCCTTCTCGGTTCAGATGCAGTTTTATCCAGACTCCTCACAAAGCAACCTTACCTAGGTTCCTGCCGCAGTTTTACCCAAACTCCTCACAAAGCAACCTTACCCAGGTTCCTTCTCGGTTCAGATGCAGTTTTATCCAAACTCCTCATGAAGCAACCTTACCCAGGTTCCTTCCCATAAGCCCTACTATCCGAGTTCCTTCTCATAACCTTGCCATCTAGGTTTCTTTTCTCTTATCTCCATACAGCAGTCCACAACACTGTAAGACCTGGACCTGATCGAACATGATCGGTTTCACGTTTCCCCAGTAGGTCGTGATGCAGCCTATACATGACCAGATAGCAGTTCATTTTCATCTCCTTGACTAAGAGATGATTCTCCATTAGATTAACGGACAACTGAAGCTCCTAAAATTCTATTTCTCCCAAGACAGATACCAACATTCCTCAGCAGATTCCTCCTCAACAACAGGAACAGGAATTCTCTTCAAAGGAGTATCTCGGGAAATCAACATCCTCTAGATGACATATTTAAGCCCATCTCCGACGATTCTCTGTCATATCTTCTACATGGCATCTTTAAGCCCATCTCCGGTGACCTTCTGTCATCTCCTCCAAATGGCATCTATAAACCCATTCCCGATACTACCTACATAGTCAAGCATCATTACAGACGAGTGCAAATTTCTGGGAACTCTAGTGTTCAATCATCTTCCACCTTCAGATCACGAAAGGCAGACGAGTCAATCTAAATCTTCAAGTTTAAGAAGATTGAACAGGGGCAGCTGTTGTACCCCAAAATTTGCCCTCTTTTCATACACGCATATTATTGGTTTTATGGTTATGGAATAAAGGTATATTTATCAAGCTTCTTTAGGTTACAAGTGACGTTTATTTCGTCAATGGATATTCTCAGCGTATTTTCCGTACTGAAGATCGGTTCGCTGTTTTGCAACGATTCGGGGTTGAAAGATTCACAAGTCCAACCTGGCGCATCATATTCAGGTGTTCTTTCGCCAAGATATCTTTGATAACGTATTCTCAAATTCAGGTTCGGCTCAAGAGTTAATTCTTTAAAGAAGGTCTCCGAATGTGTGAGTTTTCTCGAAGAAATATGGTGAAGAAGTGTGTTGAAAGTGCAGTTTTTACGCACTAAAAAATTCATAACTTAAAGATCGTGACTCATTTTGAACCCGTTCCGGTGGTCAAAGTTCCGTCTTAACGTTATCTACATTTTCATCTCTCATGGCTAGAAGCCAATTTCGATCAGAAGGTCTTCAAAAATGTGGATTTATCAAGTATTATCGTACAGAAAATTTGTGACCGAAATTTATTTGCGTCATGTTCAGAGAATTATAACTTGGTCGATTTTCATTGTATCGAGCTGGTTCCGGCGCCAAAATTTCAAAAATTGAGTTGGCTACGTTTTCACAGGAGGTATCTAGTTTGAAAGGTATTCAAAAGGCCTTCGTTTTTTGCTCAGAGTGCGCGTGACGCGCCAAAAATCCTGAATGCTGAATATTATTTCATCTGGGTCGAAACTTCGAAAATTCATAACTCGGTCAATTTTTATTGGATTGGGCCCATCTTTTTACATAAGGTCACTGACTCAGAAATCTATAACTATTTTTCAAAAGTCGAGACCGGATTATGCTCCGATCAATACCAGTTTTTTATTGAAGAATGTGTCAGAGCCGACACTGGAGTCCAAAATAAGTTTGTCTGAGCTGAAACTTTAAAAATTCATAACTAATTCACCATTTATCCGATTGAGCCCATTTTTGGACAGGAGTTAGTTCTCGATGTCGGCTACATTTTGTTTTTCACATTTCAACTTCAAAAATTGCACTTAAGCCCCTGCGATTTAGTCTGGAATGTAACGGACTCAAGTAAGTATTGGAGGCCCAATTGCACATTCAAACCTATATTTTTGCTCTAATTTTTTATTATATAATCTCATTATTTTTACACAAAGAAAAAAGGATACAAAAACAAACCTTTTCCACAACGCTGTCAGAATATCAAATTCTTTCAAGAACCCTAAAATCTTGAAATCCTTATTACAAACCTCCATCTCACTACAAACAAGACATCCCTGTTACAATTCAACATCTCACTACTTCTCCAGTAAGGGTAAGACTAACTTGATCTCCATGATCAAAAGGGTATAAAAGCATTCATCTCACTACTCCTCCAGTAAGGGTAAAGCTGGTTTGATCTCCATGATCAAAAGGGCATAGAATCATTCATACATGCCATATCGGTTTTAACATTATATTTTTTTCATATATTTGCTTTATTTGTATTTCATGATATAGTAATTTATTTAATGTGTTCATGAGATTCAACACTACAGATTTAGACAGGGTCGCATGCAGGTTCATTATAGAACATTGAGGTCAAAACACAAATGGCCAAAATAGAACAACCAACACATGACACTAATACATGGCGAGGCAGACATCCTGAGAAGGTTAAGGGCGTGGGTTCAACAACCACCCCTATTGGTATTGGTTTTCTTCATTTCTATTTATCCTTTTACCTATTTTCATTCTTTTTGTTTAAAACTTTTTTTTTCATAAAACTTAACATTTTTCACAAACCTTTGATTTTTCCTCCTAAACTCGAATAATTAATTTTAGGTTTTAATTTAATTCTAGGTTTTTAATTTCATTGTTTGTTTTTAGTTTCTAACCAATTTGTCTTTTTCAATCTTAAATTCACTTAACCACAAAACTTTTTTCACAAACCTTTTTTTTACAAAAAAACCTAATTTGATTTTTAGGTTAACTAATTTTATATTTTTTTAACTTTTTTTTCAAAATTAACCTTTTTTTATTAATTAAAATTAATTAGGATTTAAGTATTTTAATTAACTTTTTTTCAAAATTAACATTTTTTTACTAATTCAAATTAATTAGGTTTTTTTAGGTTTATTTAATTAATTATCCTACATCACATTTCCTACAAAAAAAAACACCAAAAACATTAACTTAGAATTTTAGGTTTTAATTTTTCCTTAATTTCTTTTTATTTATTCTTTTTAAATTATATCGGTCGCATTATCAATGTAATAGCGTAGATTTATCTTTTTTCGCATTTTTTTCTAATTATGTAATTGCTTCCGGGATGTAATAGTTTTAGGATTTCTTTTCTGCACTCTTCATTATTATGTAACTGCTCTGGGGCTGTAATAGTAATTAGGATTTAAATTCTGCATTTTTATTTTCAGTCCAAAATAATTATGTATTTGCAAAAGCCTTGTAATAGCTAGAACTTTAAACTTTGCTTAGATGTATGTTAATAGGATTGTATGGAAAGACTAATTGAAAATTAAAAATAGTAGATCACCTTAATTGTGCAAAGATTAAATAACTGAAATCAAACACATGCACATGCTCACTCTTAGGGTATGCCTCACTTGGTTGCCTCGAAAAATAATGGTCATGTCCCTCGAACGTAGGGATATCTTAGCAAAAGACCCTCAATCTAAAAGTCATCATAAAGATCATAGTCCCTTAACGTCCCTCGAAGTTGCCTACGGTATATGATCTTGTCCCTCGATGTTGCCTACGAATATATGATGACAGTCCTTTCAAAATGCTAAGGTATCCTTACATGTTGCCTTCAATGACCATTATGTCCCTTTCTATAGTCCCTCAAATTCCAACCACAATGCTACCTACTCACTAATAGTGGGATAGTGCTGTCTAAAGGAAACAAGAACAGAAACATTCCTTTTTCGAGTAGGTAGATGCTAGTAGGTACTTGCTCAAAATAAAACTTTTCCACACTTACACACTTTTCAAACAAAGTTTTCAAAAACACTTCGTAACACTCTTGAGGACTGATACAAGGGTTAAAACGAAGTAAAACAAAAACTTTTCAAAATAAACAAACACGGAAGCAATTTTTAAAATGATGAGCAAGTACCTAAGAGCCCGTAGAAAACTACGGATAGAAAGGGTGCTAATACCTTCCCTTTCTATAATCTACCCCCGTACTCAAAATCTCGAAAAAGGAATTTTTCTGTGCTTTTTTCCTTTCCAGTTGGATAAAATAAAAGTCGGTGGAGACTCTTGCTTACAACGACATTTACGAATACAAAACGCAAACCAGTATTAAACAGTCGGTTCTGCCACCGTATCACAGAAGTGGCGAATCTGCTGGGGAGTAATAAGTGGGGTATACCTTAAGATTAGTTCATTATATTGCTTATATTGTTTTATTTGATTTCTTTATTTTTGTGGGCTTTGTATCAGAGTTACTATAGATCCTAACCCGAATCTGGGGGACACCTTTTAGGTAAGTACCAATAAACTATGAGAGAACTATACGGTGTAGACCGATACGGTTGAAGCAGTAGCTACGTTGATGTGGCACATTAGTTGGTACCAGTATCCCTTGTGGAGGAACAAGGAGAATACGGGGCTGCTACATGGATCATTAAACATCAACTGACCTTAGAATCTATAATTGACCAACTTGTCCATAGGAAGTAGTGAGATGGTCGGCCTTGGTATAGAGCTGAGAACTGGTTGATACTCGATACTACACTCATTGAGACCATACTCTCGAGATAGTTTCAGCCGCAAGAAAAGATTGTGTGAGCTGAAACCATGACCGATGGAGGATGGTCAGTGATATTGAGAACCTCTAGAACCCGGTTACTTTTTCTAGGACAGGTTTGAAACCAACTTAACTTCAAGAGGGTACTACCTTAAAACCCATGCAAGCCTAAACCTAAGACTGTTTGTGTGACTTGTATGCTTTCAACTTGAACAACTTGCACATTTTTATTATCTGACAACATGAGTTCCTTGCAGGTTTTATTTACAGTCCTTATCCAATAACTTGGATTTCTTGTCGGTTTTACTTGCTTACATCACCTTGCACTTTTGCTTAAACGCATAGCATACACATCATAACATCATACCTTAACATTTCCTTAACCATTTCAAGGATCTCAAGGGCCTGTGGTGCAGGTTATGATGAACCAAATGTCTAGCAAGGGGATTTATTTTCCTCTAGCCAATGCCGTCTAGAGATTAAAACACGATAACTTGAGTCAGTGGCTATGACCCACTCGATATGGTGAGCTTGACTCTTGAAGAAGGACTCTCAACGACACGAAGTTTCTTCAATCAAGATGCAATCAAATTCTAACAGTTTCTTGTTTACCCCGCGAGATCCTTGAAAATATTGCATACATATCATTGCATAACAGGTATTCTAGTACAGGTCTCTCATGTTCTCGCTGTTTATTTCAGTAATGGCTCTCAAACAAGACAACAAAGATCTTCAAACTCAAGAAGCTCAGTTCAGGGAAATATTCCTAAACCTATCCAAGGGGCAGGAAGAGTTGAAAACACCCCTCATTGGGAACTTGGTCAAGAAAAGTCCTGAAGACAATAAGGAAGAATGACTGGAACAACTGCAAGCTGAGGTAGGTGCAATGAGAACCCAGATGTTGGGGCAGATGGCTCTTATCCAATGCCTAGCCCGAAAACAAGAAGAGCTGAAAGCCATCATCAACCAACTTCATCAAGACGGATACAACAGTATGAAGCAAACAGTCGAGGTCGGGGACCAAGTTATTGATCAACCTCCAAGAAGACAAGGGTTTGGTTTGGTGAAGATTGGACCTTTCCAAATTGCTACTACCTCACGGGTCCAACAACAACCTCGCCAAAAATAACGGGTTAATCTGAGTAAGCCGGATATGCCCAAAAGGCAGTTTACCAAACTCAACATGTTGTTGTCTCAAGATTTGCAACACCTGTTAAGGATGAATCTGATTACGTTGATAGGACCTCATCCGAAACCCAAGACTTCTTCGCCTAACTACAACCCTTATATAAGGTGTGCATATCACTTCAACAGTCCGGGGCATGATATTGACGACTGTTGGAGGCCGAAATATAAAATTCAATACTTGATTGATGAATGAGTGTTGGAGTTTACACAAGATGGCCAGGCTGAGTTCTTCTGTCATCCCTCCAAGGCATACCATCTAAAGTGACAAGTTCTAACAAGAGAGGCTTTTGTTCATTAGAATTTTTGATTTGCAATTTTCTTTTGATTGTTCGAACATCTATTCATGTCAAACTTTGTTACTTTATCAATGCATTGCATATGTCTGTTTTGAATCAATTCATTCGTATTCACTATATTTAAATTGCTTTCCTTTTGTGATATTCAACTCTTGAACAAAAGCTCTGAGCCTTTAGAGGAAGGATGATGAAAATGATACCACAATCTCTACAGTATGCTTTTGAACAGACCCCGCTGACAATGTACAGGTGTTGCTTCAAATCCTAAACAGTGGAGTTATAAGGAAGATAATCCCTAGTCAACCCCTTCGAGCCAAAGAAGTAGGAGTTTTCTTTTCATATAAATTAAAACCCTTAATCATAACCTGGGGCAGGGTAGTTTTCTCAGTTAATTCAGAGGCGCATCCAGTCGCAATCTTCCGCTTCGTACACAATGAATGGCATCAAAGACGTCCTTCCAAATCAAAAGACGGTGATGGTTCTGTATGATCGTCAAGACAGGCAGTCATTATCTCTCAAAATAAAAGCCCGCTAAGTCAAAACCTATGAAGGAGGCTTAAGAAGAAAAAACTAGGGCATCCCGCTGACTGTAATCACAAAAGAAATAGTTCAGGCAAAAAACAGGGATAGTAAAACCAAAAGAGAGGTTACTACAAATCCTCGGCAAAAAAAAGATTACAAAATTACTTTCTTTTTCAAGTAAACTGTCAATATCCGAACCATCACTGGAATATCAGAGCAAAGACTCAAACGGATTCTAAATGTGCAATTAATTGAGCATAGGACTAAAGAACATCACGAAGATCGGGTGGGTACAAATAAATTTTGAGCATTTATCCTTTGTTTCTTGAACCGTGAACCAGCCCACGTTATAACCCTTAAAAGTCCTAGCTGAAGCATGGGATAGTTCGAAAGTATACTGTTACAAAAGGTATCCTAACTCCTGCAGGACTTGCTGTAAATCCTTAGTTGATATCACACTTTTACAAAAAAAAACTTGTTTTACTAAAAAATGAATTTTCAAACTTCAAGACAGACATAAGCTTTGCGTTCTTAAAATAAAATTGTTTTCATATGACTATTTGTTCAGCAGCAGAGAAATTCGCATGACGAATATCTAATGAACAAAAACCTTCTCAATAAAAAGGATCACCTCAAGTGGAAAAACACTTCCAACCAAGGGGAACAACATGATCATTATCCATCATCTGGGGCAGTTAAGTCAAGATTAAAGGAATCTCTCAAAGAGGCTAAATAGCCAGGGGCAGATCTCCATCTGAATCACTTGGGGCATTGGGCATGAATTCCAACAACGAATCCTGGAGGATCAAAAAAATATCTTCTGGTAGTGTGGCAACACTTACTACTATGGACAATGACAATTCTCCGTACCCGGTGAACACGGACAGAGTCAAAAAATACTATGCATGAATAAAGACCCGCTAGGTTTACACACCTAGGAAAAACAAGGGCGTCCCGGCGAACCAAAAGGTTTAGGCAAAAATTAGGGATACAAACAAAAAAGATTTGTACACCCGGCAAGTTGAAAACCTGAAAAGGCGGCTTAGGAAAAAAAGGGTATCCCGGTGGACTGAAAATCTGAAAAGACAATCCATGCAAAAGTTAGGGATTAAAGTGTACGGCTATATCCGGTCATCTCGTCACTTGCCTATCAGTAGAAGACTTATCATTTCAATCGGCAGTTACCAAGCACCTCATAAGTTGGGATAACACTCAATCCACGAGGCCTCCGCAGGCTCTTTCCCCAGCAGGTATAGGGGCAGAAAAGTCTTGATATGAAGTCATTGTCGTATCCCCAGCATGCGTCCCAGTAACATCTACACTCCCCACAGAGTAAAGGCAACCAAAGTTTTGATCTCTGCCTCCCCAAACAGGAGTTACTTTCCCAAGCCAAGCTCTTTCGGAGAGCCGACGTCTATATCTCCCAGCCGAATTTTGTAATCGCAAGCGGTTCATAAAGTTTTCTCCCGAACAGAGTTTATTTCTATGAATACAGAAGCTCAATCCCTGACAGAGTTTATCCCTTCAGCTATGGAAGCTTCTCTCTCCAACGGAATTATTCCCCCGCAAAGTTGTTCTCAAGCAGAGTCTCTCCTCGACACAATATCCGTAAACAAGGGGCAAATCCCCAACATAGTCATCTCTGGTTTACCATCCCCAATGGAAGTAGAAGAACCACTTTTTCTATGACGGTCAGGAACTCAATCTCCGTTACTCTCCAGCAGTGGTCAGGGATTTATTTTCCCACTCGGATATGCCACAATAGCATTTCATGTTCATATATCATGACGTGCGCATACATATTGCATACAGCATAATCTCATTTATTTTAAGAACATCCTCATAAAATGCATGTCATGCATCTTATACGATTAATCATGTACCTTTTCAGGAAAGATGGTTACCATTAACAACTTCCAGCAAGTTCAAGATTAGCTCCTGAAACTAAACAGAATAATTATCTGCGCGACCAAATGCAGCTTTGCACGGTTTTGTTACGAAGCAATCTTACACGGGTTTCTCCTAAATGCAGCTTTACACGGTTTTGTCACGAAGCAATCTTACACGGGTTTCTCCTAAATGCAGCTTCACACTAATTTATCCTGAAAAATCATACACGGGTCCTTTCTCATACATTTCTGAATGAAGTTTTACACAAACTTATCTCAAAGTAACCTTATAGAGGTTCCTTCTGAAGTTTTACACGAACTTATCACAAAGTAGCCTTACCCAGGTTCCTCTTGAAGTTTCGCACGAACTTATCCCAAAGTAACCTTACCCAGGTTCCTTCTGAAGTTTTACACGAACTTATCCCAAAGTAGCCTTACCCAGGTTCCTCTTGAAGTTTTACACGAACTTATTGCAAAGTAGCCTTACCTAGGTTCCTCTTGAAGTTTTACACGAACTTATCCCAAAGTAACCTCACCCAGGTTCCTTCTCGGTTCAGATGCAGTTTTACCCAGACTCCTCACAAAGAAACCTTACCCAGGTTCCTGCTGCATTTTTACCCAGAATCCTCACAAAGCAACCTTACCCAGGTTCCTGCCGTAGTTTTACCCAAACTCCTCACAAAGCAACCTTACCCAGGTTCCTTCTCGGTTCAGATGCAGTTTTATCCAAACTCCTCACGAAGCAACCATACCCAGGTTCCTTCCCATAAGCCCTACTATCCGGGTTCCTTCTCATAACCTTACCATTCAGTTTTCTTTACTCTTATCTCCAGACAGCAGTCCACAACACTGTAAGACCTGGACCTGATCGAATACGATCAGTTTCACCTTCCCCAGTAGGTCGCGATGCAGCCTATACATGACTAGATAGCAGTTCATTTTCATCTCCTTGACTAAGAAATGATTCCCCAGTAGATTAACGGACAACTGAATCTCCTAAAGTTCTATTTCTCTCAAGACAGATACCAACATTCCTCAGTAGATTCCTCCTCAATGATAGGAACAGGAATTCTCATCAAAGGAGTATCTCGGGAAATTAACATCCTCTAGATGACATCTTTAAGCCCATCTCCGAAGATTCTCCGTCATATCTTCCGTATGGCATCTTTAAGCCCATCTCCGGTGACCTTCTGTCATCTCCTTCAAATGGCATCTGTAAACCCATTCCCGATACTACCTACATAGTCAAGCATCATTACAGACAAGTGAAAATTTTTGGGCACTCTAGTGTTCAATCATCTTCCACCTTCAGATCACGAAAGGCAGACGAGTCAATTTAAATCTTCAGGTTTAAGAAGATTGAACAGGGGCAGCTGTTGTACCCCAAAATTTGCCCTCTTTTCATACACGCATATTATTGGTTTTATGGTTATGGAATAAAGGTATATTTATCAAGCTTCTTCATGTTACAAGTGACGTTTATTTCGTCAATGGATATTCTCAGAGTATTTTCCGTGCTGAAGATCGGTTTGCTGTTTTGCAACGATTCGGGGTTCAAAGATTCACAAGTCCAACCCGGCGCGTCATATTCAGGTTTTCTTTCGCCAAGATATCTCTGATAACGTATTCTCAAATTCAGGTTCGGCTTAATAGTCAATTCTTTAAAGAAGGTCTCCGAATGTGTGAGTTTTCTCGAAGAAATATGGTGAAGAAGTGTGCTGAAAGTGCAGTTTTTACGCACTAAAAAATTCATAACTTGAAAATCGTGGCTCGTTTTGAACCCGTTCCGGTGGCCAAAATTCAATCTTGATGTTATCTACATTTTCATATCTCAAGGCTAGAAGCCAATTTCGATCAAAAGGTCTTCAAAAATGCGGATTTATCAAGTATTTTCGTACAGAAAATTTGTGACCGAAATTTATTTGCGTCATGTTCAGAAAATCATAACTTGGTCAATTTTTATCGTATCGAGCTGGTTCCAGCGCCAAAATTTCACAAATTGAGTTGGCTACCTTTTCACAGGAGGTATCCATTTTGAACGGTATTCAAAAGACCTTCGTTTTTTGCTCAGAATGCGCGTGACATGCCAAAAATCCTTAATGCTGAATATTATTTCATCTGGGTCGAAACTTCGAAAATTCATAACTCGGTCAATTTTTATCGGATTGGACCCATCTTTTTACACAAGGTCACTGACTCAGAGATCTACAACTTTTCTTCAAAAGTCGATACCGGATTATGCTCCGATCAATACCAGTTTTTTATTGAAGAACGTGTCAGAGTCGACACTAGAGCCCAAAATAAGTTTGTCTGAGCTGAAACTTCAAAAATTCATAACTAATTCACCTTTTATCCGATTGAGCCCAGTTTTGGGCAAGAGTTAGTTCTCGATGTCGGCTACGTTTTGTTTTCACATTTCAACTTCAAAAATTGCACTTAAGCCCCTGCGATTTAGCCTAGAATGTGACGGACTCAAGTGAACATTGGAGGCCCAATTGCACATTCAAAGTCCATATTTTTGCTCTAATTTTTTATTATATAATCTCATTCTTTTCACAAAAAGAAAAAAGGAGACAAAAAAAACATTTGCCACAACGCTGTCAGAATATCAAATTCTTTCAAGAACTCTAAAATCTTGAAATCCTTATTACAAACCCGCATCTCACTACAAACAAGCCATCTCTGTTACAAATCCACATCTCACTACTTCTCCAGTAAGGGTAAGACTGACTTGATCTCCATGATCAAAAGGGCATAGAATCATTCATACATGCCATATCGGTTTTAACATTATATTTTTTTCATATATTTGCTTTATTTGTATTTCATGATATAGTAATTTATTTAATGTGTTCATGAGATTCAACACTACAGATTTAGACAGGGTCTAATCCAGGTTCATTATAGAACGTTGAGGCCAAAACACAAATGGCCAAAACAGAACAACCAACGCATGACACCAATACATAGCGAGGCAGACATCCTGAGAAGGTTAAGGGCGTGGGTTCAACAACCACCCCTATTGGTATTGGTTTTCTTCCTTTCTATTTATCCTTTTACCTATTTTCATTCTTTCTGTTTAAAACTTTTTTTTCATAAAACTTAACATTTTTCACAAACCTTTAATTTTTCCTCCTAAACTCGAATAATTAATTTTAGGTTTTAATTTAATTCTAGGTTTTTAATTTCATTGTTTGTTTTTGGTTTCTAACCAATTTGTCTTTTTCAATCTTAAATTCACTTAACCACAAAACTTTTTTTACAAACCTTTTTTTTACAAAAAAAACCTAATTTGATTTTTAGGTTAATTAATTTTATATTTTTTTAACTTTTTTTTCAAAATTAACATTTTTTTTATTAATTAAAATTAATTAGGATTTAAGTATTTTAATTAACTTTTTTTTCAAAATTAACATTTTTTTACTAATTAAAATTAATTAGGTTTTTTTAGGTTTATTTAATTAATTATCCTAAATCACATTTCCTACAAAAAAAAAACACCAAAAACATTAACTTAGAATTTTAGGTTTTAATTTTTCCTTAATTTCTTTTTATTTATTCTTTTAAAATTGTATAAGTCGCATTATCAATGTAATAGCGTAGATTTATCTTTTTTCGCATTTTTTTCTAATTATGTAATTGCTTTCGGGATGTAATAGTTTTAGGATTTCTTTTCTGCACTCTTCATTATTATGTAACTGCTCTGAGACTGTAATAGTAATTAGGATTTAAATTCCGCATTTTTATTTTCAGTCCAAAATAATTATGTATCTGCAAAAGCCTTGTAATAGCTAGGAGTTTAAACTTTGCTTAGATGTATGTTAATAGGATTGTGTAGAAAGACTAATTGAAAATTAAAAACAGTAGATCACCTTAATTATGCAAAGATTAAATAACTGAAATTAAACACATGCACATGCTCACTCTTAGGGTATGCCTCACTTGGTTGCCTCGGAAAACAATGGTCATGTCCCTCGAACGTAGGGATATCTTAGCAAAAGACCCTCAATCTAAAAGTCATCATAAAGATCATAGTCCCTTAACATCCCTCGAAGTTGCCTACGGTATATGATCTTGTCCCTCGATGTTACCTACGAATATATGATGACAGTCCCTTCGAAATGCTAAGGTATCCTTACATGTTACATTCAACGACCATTACGTCCCTTTCGATAGTCCCTCAAATTCCAACGACAGTGTTACCTACTCACTAATAGTGGGATAGCGCTGTCTAAAGGAAACAAGAACAGAAACATTCCTTTTTCGAGTAGGTAGATGCTAGTAGGTACTTGCTCAAAATAAAACTTTTCTACACTTACACACTTTTCAAACAAAGTTTTCAAAAATACTTCGTAACACTCTTGAGGACTGACACAAGGGTTAAAACAAAGTAAAACAAAAACTTTTCAAAACACAGAAGCAATTTTTAAAATGATGAGCAAGTACCTAAGAGCCCGTAGAAAACTACGGATAGAAAGGGTGCTAATACCTTCCCTTTCTATAATCTACCCCCGTACTCAAAATCTCGAAAAAGGAATTTTTCTGTGCTTTTTTCCTTTCCAGTTGGATAAAATAAAAGTCAGTGACGACTCTTGCTTACCGCGACATTTGCGAATACAAAACGCAAAGCAGTATTAAACAGTCGGTTCTGCCACCGTGTCACAGTATATGTTTAGGATTCTAATACCTTCCCTTTGCATAACCAAACCCCATACCTAGATTCTCTCCCCTCTTTTTTTGGGTTATTCCCTCTTTTCCCATTCCTCTGGAAACAATAAAGTGCGGTGGCGATTTTTATTTGATATATGCGAGTTAAGTCAATCCAATGACTTACTCTTAACATTTCTACCGCTATAGGTGTGACCGCGCTCCTTGACAGCTTCGGGATGGGTACTCTCCAATGCAGGACCTCACCCAGTACGGTGGAGAGTTGGGCTCCGAGAATCGTCTTGTCTTGTCTCTGTGGGTCAGATTGGGAACGGTCCTTGTTCTGTCATGGAGGAGTTCGAGAATCATTTCTTCGATGCTTTCTGGAGGACCGGGGAGTCTATACCAGCATCATCAGGCACTCACTCTGCGCGAAGATCATGTAATTCGTTTGGTTGATCGCTACGAACAGGGCTTTGGTCGTGGCGTCAACGTTTTCGGGAATGGGGATCTCCTGGTATGCAATTGGCTCATAATTTTGTCGAGGATGGTGGGTGTTGTCGTATGGTTATGAGCGGTTGGAGGAATATGCGGTCATCCCGTCCAGAGGGTCTTGCTTGGGGGCGAGAATGTTGTTGTTGTTTCTCGCATTGTTATTATTGCAAGCATTGTCATTGTTGCCGATATCAGTGAAGTGAATGTTCTGGTCATTATTGATAGCTTGGTCGACCATGACAATCGAAAGGTTGAGAAAGAGTTGCTTTGGTCTTGAGTGAAAAACGGGGAAGTTAATTTTCCACAGACGGCGCCACTATCGTACCTGATAAGAAGGGATACTTAAGGCCCACGAGCTTCAAGTTGAGCAGTGGTTGAATGTGAAGTGATGGGGGTACCTGCAAGATACTCTGATGCCAAAGTAAGAGTCTAGACAATCATAGTACAAGTAATAAAAGTGAGGTAAAATGAGTGAATGAACGAATACCTGACTCTCTCGAGTGAGAGGGTTTATATAGCCCTCATACCTGGTCCAAGATCTTCAGTGTTGGATCATGATGAGACCCAATAATGAAGACTGCCAGGGTTTACGGGTGTATGGAGTCCAGCACGTGGCCTCCTCCCTGGTCGACTACTCCAAGAAAGTAGAGAATTTGGACCTGTTATTCTCGGAGGGCTGGATGATGACGTTGAGAACACGAGTCTTGCTCTTCTAGTGGACACATGGAGAAATGCTCAACGGTACTCAGTTTAGGCTGCATGCTTTTGAGCCTTTGTAAAAGCACTGGATTGGTCCTCTTTGACAGTGGAACAAGTTTCAGTCCAGTCCAGAACAATTTCATTTTGTAAATAGCTCGATAACACATTTTTTTAAGAACTGAACTGAGATAAACTCCAGTTGCAATGGAAGTAAAAATTGACCCTTTAACTAGGAGTGACAAGTCCTATGTGTAATATATAACAGGACATATCTTAGTTATTTAGACAAGTATTACTCTATTCGGTGATGTTTTTGTCTTATCTAAAAGTAATGTATTACCTGGTGCAGGAAATATATTGGGCATTACACGGGTATTAAGGAGAAGCAGTAGGTGTTGATGTAGATAAATAATTACATTATGTGGTTGAAGAAAGAAAATATTAAAAGATTATTTTAGAACCTACGGTAAAACCTTTAATCTGCAGTCACTTTCTAATGCATATTTGTTACTGCATCATTGATTTAAATCTGCATAGGTTATCTGTCGTGCAAGAGTCAGTCTTGAACCAACAATACACCCGTTAACCCGTAACTTGGATGAAGATGTGGTCATCCCGTCCAGAGGGTCTTGCTCGGGGGCGACAATGTTGTTGTTGTTTCTCGCATTGTTATTGTTTCAAGCATTGTCATTGTTTCTGACATCAACGAAGTGAATGTTCTAGTCATTATTGATATCTTGGTCGGCCATGACAATCGAAAGGTTGAGAAAGAGTTGCTTTGGTCTTGAGTAAAAAACGGTGAAGTTAATTGTCCACAGACGGCGCCACTATCGTACCTGATCAGAAGGGATCCTTAAGGCCTACGAGCTTCAAGTTGAGCAGTGGTTGAATGTGAAGTGAGGGGGGTACCTGCAAGATACTCTGATGCCAAAGTAAGAGTCTAGACAATCAGAGTGCAAGTAACAAAAGTGAGGTAAAATGAGTGAATGATTGAATACCTGACTCTCTCGAGTGAGAGGGTTTATATAGCCCTCATCCCTAGGCCAAGATCTTCACTGTTGGGTCATGATGAGACCCAATAATAAAGACTTCCAGAGTTTACGGGTTTATATAGCCCTCACCTCCTTTTTGAATAAGTGTTATCCTTTTGATATAAAAAATTGTAGACTTAAAAGCATTAAAATCTAGAAAGAGTATTGATGGACCAATAATTGCCTCTAGTAAATGTACTTTCCTAACTTAGTTTTCCAAAGATGGACCAACAATTCCTATATCCTAGTGTCATGGCTAAACCCATGACGAAAGAACCAGCAAATGTAAACTGAGTTTTCCAAAGAGAATTTGGAAGGCCGTAACTTGGCTTAAAATAAAGACATTTTATTTTAGTTGAAAAATGAATTTGACCTCATAAGTATGAATTTTTTCCCTGCATGCCATATCCCCTAAATTAAAATCCCAAAATGCCACTGGCTGTAATTAAAATCCAAAAATGTCACGTATAAAAGGGTTTGCGCCATTTGAAATGGCGCGAGGGTGAGACCCTTTGTACAGCATGCATGCTCTCGCCATTTCAAATGATGTGAAAGGAGTTTTTTTTTAAATTCGTTTACTAATTATCTGCTATTGTTAATAATTATTTTTATTATTTAATTTTATTAATTAATTATAAATAGTTTAATAAACTATTTAATTATATAATTAATTAATAAAATATTAATTTAAAAACTTAAATAATTATAAATTAACAATTATAATTAAATAATAAAAACTATTATTACATAATAAAAATAACAATTATATGATTTAATGTTGATAACCCGGACCTAAACGAGTACCAGTAAAACAATAACATGGTTGAGGAGCACGATGACCAAAACCATACTGTTGTTGGGTCTTTGTTGTTGGAGAATTTTCTTGTATTGGATCTGATGCCAGAGGATTTTCTTGAGTTGGAGTTGTAGCCTGCGGAGGAGACCAAATTGTTTCTAGTAAATCATAATCACTAACGTTAATATCCTCGCCAAAATTGTATTGTGTTTGTTGTGGCGGACACATGGGTTTAACATAAGGCGTTGTAGGGTTATGTTGGGAGGAGGGAGAATCAAAGTTTGGTCGCATGATGGGTGTGAATTGTGTAGTTGGCCGATGATATATTTATGGTTGTTGGGATTCATAGATGTAATTTGATTGGGAGTGAGATTGCGGATATTGGGTGTTAAAGGTTTGATGTTGGTAAAAATAAAGGGTAGGAGTTTGTAGTTGAGAAAAATGAGGATTAGAAGTTTGTTGTTTAGGATAATGGGGGATGGGTGTTTGTTGTTGGGAATAGTGGGGGATATGTGTTTGTTGTTGGAAGGACTGTGGATGAGGAGGTTGAGAATGATGTGAGTGATGAGGTTGTTGTTGGAATGGTTGTGGAATTTATTGAGAGCCACTTGCTTGAGTATGGGCATACTAATTTTGACGAGGGTCAGTGAGAAATTATTCGTATGATGCATATCTATATGGAAGCGAGTGATACCATTGCATGTACTTATTGGATGATATCTCCTCTATTTGTAATTGATCTCCATCCAACATAAACATTTCTCAATGCAACCAACAATTTTTCTCATTTAAGTATAGTATGGTATATGGTTGTTGGCGCGATTTGATTGTTGTCATTTTATGGTGTTCTTCCAGGCATCGAGGTTCTTCAGGTATCCCTTGTAAATGGCCAAATTGTAGTTTGACCCTATCAGCTTGATGTATTTCTACAATATGAAAAATATTATATATGTAGTTGAGCTCCATATCAAGTTGTCCTCGTGCCTTTGGGGCGCTAATCCAAGATACGACCTCCAAATAAACTGAAAAGTTATAGATGAAATTATGTCCATTTGGAGTGGATAGTATTACCCCTTTTGTTAGGTAACAAAACTTGCCCGATGAGTAGTGGGATATAAATACGAGCATGTCTAATTTTATACTCTTCGGGTGACTCCTCAGTTGGTGGTTCATGTTGGTACATGTCTTTAAGCCATGTCAACCTCGCAGTCATTCCTTTATCAATTTGTGGTGGTTCATCCCCTAAAATAGAACTCCATACACCAACACCTAGCTCGGTTGGATCATTTACCGTTTTACCATCTACAGGAAGCCCCAATAACATACTCACATCTTCCAACGTAATTATGCATTCACTGTTTGGAAGATGAAATGTATGAGTTTCGGGTCTCCATTGTTCTAGTAAGGCTATAATTAACCTTGAATCGATGTGTGTGGACCCTATTATAGATACATGGTAGAAACCAAATTGGTGTAAGTAAGTGATTATGACTGCATGTGGCTTTAGAGGTTTGTGAACTCAAATTCTCCATTTTGAAATATAAGTATCATCAATTTGTAATAAAAATAAATAATACAGAAAAATATCCAACATTACTATGCAACAAAATTTTAAGAACAAAAATAATATTGTAAGCTCAAAAATAAATAATATTAATAATATTGAAAGAATAAAAAAAACTTACAGCATTGATATTTTCTACTGTTTCCCTATGTTGTGTACCATACCAAAACATATTGGCCATAATTGTGAAAATGAAGAACTGATTGAAGACTTATCAAAAGAGAGTATAGAGTGTGTAGTGAATAGAATGAAGTGTGTTTGTGGAAAATGGGGTGAGAGTGATTGAGTATTTATAGGAAATATTTGAGAGTGATGATAGTTGGTTGGTAGTTGAATAATTTAATTAAATGTGGTTGGTAGGTAGTTGAGTAATTTAATTAGAGTTGGTAGATAGTTGGATAATTTAATAAAAGTTGAATAAATACAAATTTATATATTTATTTAGAATATTGTAAGTTACATGGTTTTGTACACAACGATAAAATTTCATCGGCTGATCTACTGAATCTAACATACAACTCAAATGGTGTCTTATTAACACTAATTCGAAAATCCTCAAACATGTTAAATACATATGTATTTGTAACTAACTTTGTAATATGCTGCATCAACACTCCATTTTCGTTGATTGTAGCCCGGTTGAAAGATATCTCTGTAATGCTCCTATTAATATCTGTGATTTGATGCAATTGATTTTTCAAGTGAATGATTTTAGATATTTCCATAAGCCGTACAACTAAAGGATTATAAAATGCATTTCTATAATCAAACATAGCAACTTGTGAATTATACGAAATAATGTATACTGAGAAAAGTATCAGAGCCATTTTCATGTGAAATCAGAATCGTTTTCTATTGCATTTATATAGATGACACGCATGCTATTCATGCCAACAATTATGCCCTCACGCCATTTGACATGGCGACTGTCAAAGCTTCACGCCATTTAAGATGGAGCATCTCTAAGATTTATGCTATTTGAGAAGGCGTGTTTGAGAAGGTTCACGCCATTTGAGATGGCGAGAGTCTATGGTTCACGCCATTTGAGAAGGTTCACGCCATTTGGGATGGCGAGAGCATGCATGAAACAAATTTAAAATTGATTTGTTTATTAAGACCAATGTAGTTGTCTCTTATATCCACACCACAATTGAATATTACTTCAAACAATGTCACAAAATCATATTTCTTGTCTCTTACGTTTCAATGGTAATATTTTTACTGATAATAATATTGGAGTGTTCTTTCAAAATACAGATACAAAGATCTTAAATATTCATCTAAAAAGTGATTTAGCCCACTTGATGAAAAAGATAGAAGAAGGTTTACAATAACATGTAACTTCCATTTTTAATCGATTTCCAATAGTTAATCCACTTGATCACAATGTCACATACAACACTGCAAAAATCAAAGACGATGAAGATGTTTGTTCAATGCTTCAATACCACTCAAGGTTTTGCAGTCAACAAACAATAGAGTTGTATATTTGTTTTCAACAGGTGTATGAAGTATATTCAACGCAATCATCACAAACTCATGCGTATCAACTAATTCAGGCCTCCCTACAAGAAGAGTATGTCCAAGCACAACATAACTAGCCATTCTTTCCTGAAGAGGAAGTTGGTGATGATACTGACTTCGATGATGCCAGACGAATTAATTTGTTTAGTGGGTCCAGTGACGAGTCAGGTGACGATGACAGATAGGAGGCAGACCCGACTCCTATACTTGATCTATACAACCCACTGTATCACTTAAGAAATGTTTCATTTGAGTGTGTGAAACCCATTTCAGTCTTTGAAACCATAGACGAAGGTGAGTCATGTGAAGACTTAAAGGTTGGCATGGCGTTTGAAAACAAAGAAGCATGTCTCCATGCAATATCTGAGTATCACATAAAAAATTCTTATACTTTTAAGGTTTATAAGTCTGATCCAACACGATATTTGATTAAATGTAAAAAGGAGGCATGCAGCTTCACATGCAAAGCTTCATTAAGGGATGGGTGTGGTCAATGGGTTGATGGCAGAATTGGAGGATCCCACACTTGTATGTCGACTGCTATATCTCAAGATCACAAAAATATTACCTCAAAAATGATCGCCCATAACATCAGACCTCTTGTCGACAGTGACACGGCAATCAAGGTTAGACATATTATTGCTCATATTCGTATGACTTATGGCTACACCATATCTTACAAAAAGGCATGAATTACAAAGAACAAAGCAATCGAAGGTATTTATGGAAATTGGGAGGCCTCTTACAACAACCTTTTATAGTGGTTGTTAGTCATGCAAAAATTTCTCCCATGTACCGTCATAGATCTTGAAACACTTCCTGTATATTCAAATGAAGGAACACATATTGGTGGTGTAAGAATTTTCCATCGCCTTTTTTTGGGCCTTTCAACCTTGTATTAGGGATTTCGCACATTGCAAATCTATAGTGCAGGTAGATGGTACATGGCTATATAGAAAATATAGGGGCACATTGCTCCTGGTTGTTGCATAAGATGTGAATGGTAACATTTTCCCTATCGCATATGCATTGGTCAAAGGTGAGACGTGGGGGCTTGGAGTTTCTTTCTGGAAAATTTGAGACTCCACGTCACACCCTAGTCAGGCTTATGTTTGATATCTGATTGATATGAGTCCATTAAGAGTGCCTACAATAACTCGGACAATGGCTGGAAGAACCCATCTTCAATGCATGTGTATTGCATTAGGCACATCACACAAAACTTCATGCGAGCCATCAAGGACAAAAACCTTCGCAAGACAGTGGTTAACATGGATAATTTATTCTCTATTTTTCAACATGGCATTTAAATATATAGTTCTTTTATATTAATGTTTTTAATGCTTATATGCAGGGTATGCGCTTAATGAGTCTACACACGCATACTATCGGGAGGAGATCCGCCAAACAAACACAGAGGTTTTCAATTAGATAGAGAATCTTCCAAGAGAAAAATGGTCGCGAGCTTACGACGGAGGAGCATGACGGAGTCACATGACAACCAACCTTGTTGAATCTTTGAACTCAGTGTTGAAGGAAACCCGCAACCTACCTATTACATCACTTGTAAGATCAATATACTATAGGATGGGAACATTGTGGGGGAAGCGAGAAAAGGATTAGACAAAAAATTTATCATCGAGAAAAGATTTCACAGATAAATACATGAAAGGAATTGCAGAAGAAGTAGAAAAATCCCACAGTTATAATGTCTTGACTTTTGACCGTGAAAGTCATTATTTCGTGGTCCAAGAGACGATTAATAATAGGAATTGTCAGCCACTTACTCAGTTCAACGTCAACCTCCAAACACGAACTTGTGACTGTGAGAAATTTCAAACTTTTCATCTGCCTTGCTCACATGTGTTGGCTGAAGATTTTGATAATATTATTAGAAGCCAAATGAATTAAACGTTTCGATCGAAATGAAGCAAAGCGTCATGTTTCGAAGTAGCAGAAGCAATGTTTCGAATAAGCATGTCAAAGCTGGAGCTTCGAGTGGCAATTATGGGAACATATCTAAAGAAGTCTCGAAATAACAACAAGGCTGTGTCTGGGAAGTGCGTTCGAAACAGAGAAGTACCAAAGCATTTGAAATTCAAATGGAAGCGGGACATTCGAAGTTTGAAATTTATGTCCTGGAGCATTTGGAGACACGTGGAAAGAAGAAAGAGGCATTGTTCTGCATGTTCTGAACGTGGCATAATCCTATAGCAAGACCGTTATGGTCGAATTAGTATATATAGAAGTCTTAGTATTAGGATTTCGTGTGTCATATCTATTGTACTAAATACTCAGTAACATTCAAACTACCACATGGCAAGGGAAACGAATGCAAGAGCAATGTACGTATGATAGCACCATATATTTATGATTTAATGAAAACCTTTTACCATTTCCAACACTTTCCTTTATCTTTCTGTTAAATAACATTTATAAGTTTTCTCATTTACAGTCTTTTCACTTCGAAATCTCTTCATTAAAGTTTTACATTTCAATGCTTTCTTCACATTTCAAGCATTTTACATTTCAGAAAACTGTCATACTTTCCATGCCTTTACCTTCAAACTTTATCCTTCGAACGCCTATTTTTACTTAAAGTCATTTACAGATTTCTTGCATTAAACGCTTTCTTCATATTTCAAACCTTTTACGTTCCAGAAATCCTTTACATTAACTGTTTTTATAATTCGAAACCATTTACTTGCCTTTTATGCAATTTTACATGTCTTTACAATTAACATTTATTCATGCAACTTAGTTTCGTACACGCACATTTTGACTACATCTTTAGACCCTTAAGAGAGAAATCGAAATAAGCCAAACACCTATACAACACTCAAATATCAGCCATGAATATCTGTTCGATCATGAGAGTTACCCTAATGACCAAGGAATCCTAGGATCAATCTAGTCGATCCTGTGAGTTACCAGAGGAATTGAATAACAGTCAGAAAGATTATTCGATAGTTTGGAAGACTAGCGGTTGTTTACCAGAAATCACTGGAAACAAATTGTCACACCTGGTGGGACCAATAATTGGATATTAGAAATAAAGATTGTTGAGATATAACCATTATAAAAACGTTGGAACCTAAGAAGTTTGCTGTTTTATGAACCTGAGAAGTGGTAAAATAACCAACAGCAACCAACCTTTATCCAGAAGAAAACATTTGGACAAAATGTCTAATTCTGACAATCAACAAGGGGAACAAAATGCCCCACATACAACAGGCACTAATGTGTCCACTTCGATCGGAACATATAATGTGATCCCTTTGAATGCACAGTCTGTTGCATCTTCAACCAGTAATATAGCCACCAATGGAGTAAGTGGCATATCAACTAATAGTTCGATCTTAGGAAATACTGGAACCATTGGTTACCCTGGGGGATTTGTTCCACCATCAGGGACACAATCCCATTTCGCCACTCCATTAACTAGACCACCCGGTTTCGATGGAAGTAGAACCAAAAATTCCTCTTATGGAATGCCAACATCTTTTATGGCAGGTTTACACAATTCCACATCGAATTCATCCCCACAACTAGGGTCTGGGTCTGGGGCGAATCAGTTTATGACAAATAACCAAGGGTCAGTGAGTTATAGCACAATGCCTATTTTAACCACAGAAAACCAGTTGGCTTTTAGGCAATTGATGGATGACAGTAACCATAATATGATAGGGGTGTTAGCACAAACCATGCAGGAGATATTTTCCCCAATAGTGCAAAATGTGACTGTGACAAACAGGGAAAACGCTGACAACATGAGTCGAATAGCAGATTTCTTTGCTCCCCCAGAAAGGCGTAGGCAGAATCAGGCGGGATTTCGAGCGAACATGCCTGTTATAGAACAAATTGCTAACGACCCAATTTATAGACCACCCAGAGAAGAAGTTAACTTAGAGGCCAGGGCACCAAGGTTAGAAGCCCCAATAATCCCAGGCCCACAAAGAGAAATTATGGAACCAGGGGCAAGGGTCGAAAGGCTAGAAGCCCCAGAGTTTCGAGAAGAACAACCTAGGGGAGTTGTCTTGGTTGGTCGAAATCAAGATGCCGATGCTGTCGTTCATAGAATTCGAAACGATAACATCCTGGCAGAAAACAATCTAACCACCATGATAGAGAGAGTCATGGCCCAGAATGGCCTCAACACAGGAATGAGAAGGCCAAATTATGCTTCTCCTATATTGGATTGCATAATGCATACTGATTTACCAAGGGGATATAAAGTCCCTAAATTTACAAAGTTTGTTGGGGATACCAATGAGTCAACAGTCGAACACATAGAGAGATATCTAACCGAAGCGGGAGATATAGCCAATAATGAAGATCTCAGGATCAAATACTTCCCAAGTTCCTTGACTAAAAACGCCTTCACATGGTTTACTACTTTGCCTCCTGGGTCCATTGATACTTGGGCTCTCTTAGAGAGATTATTCCATGAACAATTTTACATGGGACAGTCGAAAATAAGCTTGAAGGAATTGGCCAGTGTTAAGAGAAAGTTCACCGAACCCATAGATGATTACCTGAATAGATTTAGGCTTTTGAAATCCAGATGTTACACAGTAGTGCCTGAACATGAGTTAGTCGAAATGGCCGCTGGTGGCTTGGATTATTCTATTCGAAAGAAACTAGACACTCAATATTTGAGGGATATGGCTCAGTTAGCCGATAGGGTTTGACAGGTCGAAAGGCTAAAGGCCGAAAAAGCCAGAGTCTTTAAGAATAGCAAGAAAGAAAGGATTTCCTATGTTGGGACTGAGGAAGCAGAAGAATATCCTGAATTCGAATTCGAAGAGGTCGAAATCGACCTCGCTGAATTAAAACAGGCTCCGCCTTATTCCTGCAAATTATTGGTTCCCACAAAAGGGAAAGAGATTGTTGAAAATGAGAAAAGTGACAAATTCCCAAAGAAGGTTTATACCTTCGATGTCACTAAATGTGACGAGATTTTTGACTTACTTGTCAAAGATGGCCAACTAATTGTGCCATCAAATGTCAAAATACCTCCTTTGGATCAGAGAAAGAAGAGAGGATTTTGCAAATATCATAGTTTTCTAGGCCACAAAACCTCACAATGTTTTCTTTTCAGGGACCTAATTCAAAACGCAATCAAAGATGGCAGACTAAAGTTTGCTGATAAGGTGAAGATGAAAGTGGACGAAGATCCCTTGGATGTCGCAGACACCAACTACTCCGAGCCTTCATGCATTGGAGAGATCAACATGGTGGAAACTGATCAAAGCGACGCCCTAACAGGAGAGAAGGGTACTGAAACTGAAAACTGGGTGATGGTCGAAGTCAATAAGGAGGTCACTGAAGACATCCAGAATATGCCAGAGACTTCGATTGCCGCACCTGTAGCTGTTGCAAGAGAAACCCAGGCTACTGAAGGCCAGGGAAATCAAAACTAAGAACTAATACAAGTCACTGAAGGCTTGAGGCTGGAATTGGAGAAAGTCCAAATCACGAAGCCAATTTCCCCTCAGAAGGAAATATGGGACACTCTAGGGGAACCCAGTGGAAAATTTGACTATTTGGTCAAATATTCTGCCCCAGAGAGTTCGAAGGTTCAGATTAAGGATATAAATCCCACAGGATGGGGCGATGATGAGGCTAAGGGGGAAGATGTTGAGATAAATATGATGGATATGGAAAGGCCTCGCTCTGAGATGGAGGAAGTAGAAAAATACTTAGAAAAAGAAAAGTATAGAATGGAGGATAATCACACTGGAGATGCTAGTCTCAAGGATTACCTCATGACATGCCACAAAGGAGATTCAGGCATGATATTGTGCCCTAGGTGCAGCATCCTCTGCAATCAAAGAATCGCTGCGAATTTCGAAAGGGTACAGAGGACTCGAACTGGCAACAATTGGCGCCAGGATAACCAGCTTTTTAGGTGTTATCCCAAGGCTAGAGAAAGTTTGCTGGAATTTGTGTTTCGCTGCTATAAAGGGGCAACTAAGTGCTTGATTTGCCCAAGGTGTTCTGCTGTGTATGACCAAAGCATGGCCAGAGCCTTCGAAACGATTCCCTTCGCCCCTTGCTGGAACCATCAAGAAACTGTCCAGATGGGCCCACGTTTCGACAGCAGACACAAACAGCGAAGGCCTGATAGCCCTCACCCCAAGGCTGCTCGAAGAGTGACTTTAAAACTCCCTGCTGAAGTGCCAACCGATTGATGGTTACAGGTCAGAAATGACAAAGGCAAAGATAGATGGAGAAACGCCGAACGAAATGCACGCCATGCTGTGACATACAGAAGGCAATTCAACACAGCAAAAAGGGAGGAGGTGAGATTAGAAAATTACAAAGGAAGGAACCCCATGTCAAGATCCCAGTGGCGCAGACAGCAAAGGATTCGAAAGGCTGAGAGGGAAGCTGTGGCAAGCAAAGGGGTTACTTCAACAAAGAACCAAGGTGAATCTAGCACCAACAAACCAAAAAATAAAACTGAAGACAAACCTCCAGTCAATAGGAGGCTTTTCTCTGAAGTACAACGCGATGAACCAAAGGAATACACTCCAGGCCCAGAAGAGGACGAAGATATGATAACAGATAACTTCGAATCGGAGGGGGAGTCTTCATTCAACCTGAACTGTAACGTGGTGTCCGTGCTTCCCTGCGAATTTGGGCAGGAAATCGAAATCGATGAATATGAGGAGGAAGACACCACATATTTGATGAAACATAGGCATGTGTGCTACTATGTGATGGACAATGGGGCTTTTGAGGAACAAAATGCGTTCTTCGAACGTCCAGAACCTGCTATGAAGAACCATCTCAAGCCACTTTTTATTCGGGCGAAAGTTGGTATCCATGGTGTGAACAAAGTTCTAGTGGATGGGGGTGCTGCAGTCAATTTGATACCCCATTTCATACTAAAAAGATTAGAGACCCGCGAAGGAGACATCAAGCCCCATAATATGGTTTTGTCCAATTATGAGGGAAAAGTGGGCAAAACACTGGGAGTGGTCCAGTTGGAATTGACAATAGGCTCAAGCTGTAAGCCCACCATGTTTATGGTGATCGAAGCCAAGGCCAACTATAACTTATTGCTGGGAAGGGAGTGGATCCATGGCGTGGGGGCAGTTCCTTCGTCAATGCACCAGCGACTAGTTATGTGGAGAGATGATGGAATCGTGGAAAACATCGAAGCAGACCAGAGTTACTTTATGTCAACGGTCAATTTAGTTGACAAGAGGGATTATGATAAAAATCTGGCAAAGATTGCTCCGTGTGTTCCAAATGATGAGATTAATGAAACCAGAAACGCCCACTACTACATGACCCTTCGCCATGATGGCCTTTACTGGGACAGAACAATAATCAGTGAAGAAGAGGGAGTCGAAAGCACTATACAAAAACGGCCAGCAGGCTGGGACTTCGACAACCTTATCCATGACTGAGTCCACTTTTTTCGAAAGGATTTCGGCCTATATGGCTGAGAACGAATCAAAAGCGGCCTTAGAGGCTGAAATAAATAAATCAACTATAAAGATGAACGAAGTAAGTGGGGATGGCTCGAAATGCTCACCCTTCGAAGAGTTTGAGATGGATCAAAGGTTGGATGCCATCTATGATAAAGAACCCTTAGGCTTCGAAAGGGACCCCATAAACTCAAGTGCCAAAATGTTGGCACAAGATCCACTCGAAGAAGTCAACTTAGGGGATGAAAAAACGAAAAGAATAACCTACATAAGTGCAAAACTTAGCCCAGGCCTCAAGAAGGAAGTGATTGAAGTCCTCAAGGATAATAAAGATTTCTTCGCATGGGATTATGACGAGATGCCTGGTTTAAAGAGGGAGTTGGTCGAACACAGACTGCCAATCAAAGATGGCAAGAGGCCCATCAAACAAACTCCCAGAAGATTCGCACCAGCGGTTCTCACAAAAATTAAAGCTGAGATCGAAAGGTTGCTGCGTTGCAAATTCATCAGAACAACAAGGTACGTCGAATGGTTAGCAAACATAGTACCTGTTATTAAGAAAAATGGTTCTTTAAGAATTTGCATAGATTTTAGGGATTTAAACACTGCAACCCCTAAAGATGAATATTCCATGCCTGTGGCAGAAATGCTAGTAGATTCTGCTGCAGGGTTCGAATACTTGAGTATGTTAGATGGATACTCTGGGTATAATCAGATTTTCATTGCTGAAGAAGATGTTGCAAAGACAGCATTTCGTTGCCCAGGAGCCTTAGGCCCTTACGAATGGGTGGTGATGCCTTTTGGTTTAAAGAACGCTGGGGCAACTTATCAAAGGGCAATGAATTCAATTTTTCATGATTTCATTGAAACCTTCATGCAGGTGTATATTGATGATATAGTCATCAAATCTATATCTGCAGAAACACATTTGCATCATTTGAGCCAATCATTCGAGCGAATGAGAAAACATGGCTTAAAGATGAATCCCCTTAAATGTGCATTTTTTGTGCAGGCTGGAGATTTTCTTGGTTTTGTGGTTCACAAGAAAGGGATTGAAATCAACCAGAACAAAACCAAAGCCATAATGGAAACGAAAGCACCTACGTCAAAAAGGGAATTGCAATCTCTGCTAGGGAAAATTAACTTCCTCAGAAGATTCATTTCGAACCTGAGTGGAAGAACCCAAGCTTTCTCTCCGTTACTTCGTCTAAAGCAAGGCCAAGCTTTCGAATGGAACGAAGTTCACCAGGAGGCATTTGACAGGATAAAAGAATACCTTTCTCAGCCTCCTATTTTGTCTCCACCTTTATGGGGGAAGCCCATGAGATTGTACATATCTGCCTCTGAAGTTAGTATAGGTAGTATGCTAGCACAAGAAGATAGAAATGGCATCGAAAGAGCCATAGACTATTTAAGTAGAGTGCTAAATGATGCAGAGACCAGATATAGAAATTTAGAAAAGCTATGTCTCTGTTTGTATTTCTCTTGTATGAAACTCAAGTATTATATAAAACCTGTTGATGTTTATGTTTCATCTCATTTCGATGTTATTAAACATATGCTTTCAAAACCAATAATGCATAGCAGAGTTGGTAAATGGGCTTTAGCCTTAACAAAATATTCTTTGACTTTCATTCCTTTAAAAGCTATGAAAGGTCAAGTGATTTCTGACTTCATTGTGGACCATTCGTTGGTTGAGCAGACTGTCATGAGTTACGTCGAAATGTAACCATGGAAATTGTACTTTGATGGTTCAACCCACAGGAATGGAAGTGGCGTTGGAGTCCTTCTGATTTCTCCTGAAGGAATTCCAACAAAATTCAAGTATAAATTAGATGGTCCTCGTTGCTCGAACAACGAAGCTGAGTATGAAGCGCTCATTGTTGGACTTGAAGCTTTGTTGGAATTGGGGGCAACCAGAGTCAAAATTAAAGGAGACTCTGAATTAGTGGTCAAACAAATCACAAAGGAATATAAGTGCATAAAGGAAAACTTAATGGTATACTTCGTCATAGTCAATAGGCTATTGAGGAAATTTGAATACATGGATATTCAACACATACCAAGAATAGAGAACCGAGAAGCAAATGACTTAGCGCAGTTGGCTTCAGGTTATAAAGTGTCTACCAAGAACTTTAAGGATTTAGTTGAATTAAGGGGTAGAGTTATGGCTACTAGATTCACACCATCGGATCTGGAAAGTATGAAATTGGGATATGCTGAGAAACAGGGATTCGAAATATTAGCCATAAATACTTTGTCAGATGCAGATTGGCGAAGTCCACTGAAGAGTTATTTAGCAGACCCAACTCTAAACGTGGATAGAAAGACAAAATACAGAGCATTGTCATATCTCCTCATGGGGAACTGTGATACGGTGGGAGAACTGACTAGTGTTTTGCGTTTGTATTCGCAAATGTTGCGGTTTAGCAAGAGTCGCCACCGACTTTTTATTTTATCCTAAGGAAAGGTTTAAAAAGCACAGCAAAAACCTTTTGAGATGTTTTCTTGGGTTCGGGGAGTAGATTATAGAAAGGGAAGGTATTAGCACCCTTTCTATCCATGGTTATCCATGGGCTCTTAGTTACTTGCTTAGATCACTTGCCTTTTGTTTTCAATTGTTTTAAATGGTGCTTTGTGTGTGGGTTTTGAAAATGTTTTGAAAAGATGCCAATGTGGTGGCAACCTTTGTAATGATCCATGTGGGGATGTATACAAAGATGTATGTATTTTGAAAAGGTTTTCATTTGTTTTTGAAATTTATTTTGAAAGTGTAGTGATGTGTGATTTTGAAATTAGGCAAGTGTTTTGTTTTGCAAGTTTGATTCAAGTAACTAAGAGGTTATCTACTCCTAAATTTCTCAAAAGATCATTGCTATACTTTAGCCCTTTTAACAAGTTTGCTCCATCATTGTATTTGGTGGGCAACCTTGTGTTAGGATGTGAAAGGGACAGGCGCGGGTCATCGTCTAGACCATAATTGCAACGGCGTTAAAGGTCTTTGGGCAATTTCTTTAAGGGACTTGATCATTTTGTTTTTGTTTGTTTTGAAGAGTTTTTATCGAGGGACTATGATCATTCAAATTGTTTGCTTTGCCCAAAGAAGTTCAACATGCAATATGGCCCATTTATTTGAAGGCAACAAGTGGAATACCCTAAAGGGGTGCAAGTGTGAAATGTGTGTCCATTTTCATGCTTGTTTATCTTGTATTAGGTCAAACTATTTTTTATCGTTTTTCGCATACAAACCCTAATTCTAACATGTTATCATTAGAAAGCAATAAAGTGCGAAATTAAAATTACTAAGCTATTACAAAACCAAATATGGGAAGGGGGGTACAAATGTTCAAATGGGGATATTGACAAGAATTTAAATCTAAATTATTACATCATTTTGAATATTTGCAAGGTAAATAAATTGCATAATTAAATGAAAATTAAATAAATATGTGAAATGCAAAAAATAAAGTTTTTATATGTATGAGAAAAGTATGGTTTATGTAAAATAGAAAAGAAAATAAAAATGGTATTATTTTTCGAGTATTTTGAATTTAGGGTAAAAACCCTAATTTTACCAAGAAAATGCATTATTGTTTAATTTAATACAACTATTTATTTATTATTTATAAAAATAAAATGAAGTATATTAAAAAGAGTATTTTGTATCAAATATTAATAACAATGAATAAATTCAAGTATTTTTATTTTTAGCTTAAATATGTTAATAAACATATATATATATATATATATATATATATATATATATATATATATATATATATATATATATATATATATATATATATATATATATATATATATATATATATATATATATATATTAAATCTTAAATATGTATTATACACAAAATAAATATTTATTTAATATTTTAGTAAAATAAATAAAAAGAGTATTTTTTTATGTGAAATATTTTCAGAAGGTAAATAAAAATAAAAATTGTATTTACATTATTTTTATATTTATTCTAATAATAGTATATATATATATATTATGTGTAAATAAAGAAACAAATCAAATAAATATGCCATAAATTCAGAAAATGATGGAAAAAATATTTTTAATTTTTTAATGCCATGAGAAGAAAATAACAAAGTCAACCAAAAAAGAAAAAGTCAAAAATGTTAAAAAATGAATAAATGGGCTCAGGGGGGTGTGAATCAAAAAAGATGGTGTGAAAAGCAAAATAACACAGGCCCAGCCCACTCCACTCCTTCTTCAACCTTCAGCACAAATATTTGAAAAAAACGTGCGCCCCTGTTCTTCAATGTCTAACTCCTGATTCTTGGCTTTTCAGCAAAAACTCATAACACAACAAATGTTCAGCATGAAGAGACGGTTCTAACCATATAAAGAACTTGACCTATCTCTCTAAGATGAGGGAGAATTTCTCCTCCCCCAAATCCTAACCTAATTTTTCTACCATTTTCAAACTCCAAATTCTCTCTACTCAGGCAAAAGAAATGAAATGTAAAGATATGTACATGTTCAGGGCTATGAGTAGGACCTTGTTTCTTCACAAACTTAAGACTAAAGATGCATGATAAGAGAGATACGAGTTCAAAGTTTTACCTGTGCAGTTGAACTTCTATGTGGAGAATGAGGGACTTTCAGTGCAATGTAATGATTGGAAAAGCTTCCTTGAGGTCCAGGGATGCTTTTTCAATGCTTACTTTGTCTTGAACCTTCTTGTATCAAGCTGTAGAACTTCAACTGCAAAAGGAGAAATTAAAAATGGTGGAAACTGTTAGAGTGATTACAGGTCAGGTTTTAGGCCATGGTTAGCTTGCATATGTTGTAAGGAAGGTGTATGAATTGTTTTTGGTGAGAATGCTCGAGGGAAGTGGGAGTTTGCACTCAATCTGCAGGGGTTCCCCTGTTTGTGCAGTTTCAAGGTGATTTTGAGATGGAGGATGCTTGAGAGGTTCAGGACTCGTGCAAAAGCTTGGATGTGGTCTAGGGAATGTGTTTGATAACTTCTCTCTTGTGTTTCTAAGCTGAGATGAGATATGGCACACGTTGTGCAATGTTACTTCAAAAATGAAGCAAGCAAAGGTCACTTTGTGTTTTTAGGTCAGTAGGGGCCTCTAATCCTGCTGCATAAGCCTCTCTTGATCAGAGCAATTTGCCCATAATCTTGTGCCCATGAGATTTTGCTTGTACTTGCTTGATTTGCAATTGGACATAAAGTTAACCTTTTCAAAAATGGAAAGTTCACTTTATCTAGTTTAGGATCAATCCATTATGCAATGTTAGAACACAAAGAACATGGCCTTGGCACAATGAATAAGCATTAAATTATTGAGTATGGAATGGTTCAAGGACCTGTAATCAAGCATAAAGCAAGCTAAACTCAGATTTGCAAGTTTATGAACATGTTTTGATGAAGAACAAAAGTGAATTTTTGCCAACTTGTGAAATTCGAATCTCTCAAGTTATGAGGTTGTTTGATGAGTTCTTGGACATTTTGGAAAGCTTGGAATGTGTACTACAATCCATCTTTGAAATGCAAATTAAAATTCCAAGTGGAAGGGTATGAAAAGTGGCCTTGAAGTGGGGTAGAAAACCTTGTCAAAATAGGTTAAATTTCACTAAGTTAAAAAATGGTTTAGTGCCCTTATTCAAAAAATTGTAACTTGAGATACAAGCTTCAAATGAGAAAACTTTGTGAATCAAAGTTGTAGATTATGCAACAAGCTACAACTTTCATGTTTTGACTTTTGTTTGAATCCAAATGGCTCATGGTGAAAAGATGGGGCAAAGTTGGGGAAAAATTAGGGTTTTTCATAACTTAGAAAAATTCTAAGTTATGAAAAATTCCATTTTCAAACCCTAATTTGCATTTTGTGATTTCTTGGTGAACAAGTTTCAAGATTTGGCAAGTTTTGATGAAAAATGAATCTTGACTCTTGATTTTGACCAAAAAGTCAAAGTTTGACTTTTCAGTATACAGTCAAAATTGATCAATTGACTGGGAAATTCAATTGTCAATCTTGTGTACTTGGGATCTTTTGAGCTTGATGAATGTGTCAAGATAATTCCATGGGGTCCTTGAGTCCATATGTGAGCTTGGTTTGCCATTGGCTAGGTCAAACAGTCAAAAATTGCCTTTGTGCAGTCAAAACCCTAAAAATGACCATTTTGCCCTTTTGATGGTCTGATCAAATTTCTTGTGGAATTGTGATCCAAACTTGATTAAATGGTCCATGTGAGTTCACAATGTTGATGTGGGTCAATTTTCATGAGATTTGACTGTCAATTGGCCATAGTTGACTTTTTCCCCAATACAGTTGATTTTTAGGTCAACTGTCCAATTGACTGGGCAAAATTTGGAATCAAGACTTGAAACTTGGTATGGGTAAACTTGGGAGTCCAATATGAAGCATGAAAGTCATCTTAGGCATTCTAGGTCAAAACATCTTTGTTCAAACACAAACCCTAATTTGAGTCCACAGTGCAAGGAGAAGTCTTGAGCAGAGGAAAACCCTAACTGGATCTTGATCTTCAAAGGTCTTGTGATGAGAAAATGTTGAGGAAATGGGAGGGCAAATTTTGGGGTACAACAGTTGCCCCTGTTCAATCTTCTTGAACCTGAAGAGTTAGATTGGCAAGTTTGCCTTTCGTGACTCAAGGGTAAAAGGAGATTGGACACTAGAGTGCCCGGAAATTTGCACTCGCATGCTGGAGTCTCAACAGTGTGATGTCGGGAATGGGCTTATAGATGCCATTTGGAAAGATGGTGGATAGGGAGATGGGCTTATAGATGCCATCTGGAGATGTGACAGAACCTTGTCGGGAATGGGCTTATAGATGCCATTTGGAAGTGTCGACCGCATAAGAGATTCCTTAGCGAGAACTTGTGTATTTGAGAAAGACAGATGTTTTCCTGGCTTGTTACAGGTGTTTGACCTTCAATCTCCTCATGCAGATATGCCCTGGCTAGATACAGGTGTCGAATCTACAATCGGTTGCTCACAGATGTGCCCTGGCTGGATACAGGAGTCGAATCCGGAAATAGTTGTCAATAGATGTGCCCTGGCTGGATACAGGAATCGAATCTTCGAACTCCTCAGACGTGCCCTGGCTGGATACAGGAATCGAGTCTGGAAACGTGGTCCACAGATATGCCCTGGCTAGATACAGGAATCGAATCTGGAGATAGTAGTTGATAGATGTGCCCTGGCTGGATACAGGAATCGAATCTTCGAACTTTTCAGACGTGCCCTGGCTAGATACAGGAATCGAGTCTAGAAACTGATCACTCTCAGATGTGCCCTGGCTAGATACAAGAATCGAGTCTAGAAACTGATCACTCTCAGATGTGCCCTGGCTAGATACAGGTATCGAATCTGGAATTGTGACAGTTGAAGATAGTTGTTTTTGAGATTGTCTTTATTCTGAAAAGGCAAACACATAAGTTGTATGCAATGTCATGATGTATGATATGCATGATGATGTTCAACATGAGACAGTGTTGTATGCACTTTATCATGTATGTAAGCAAGATGTATGAAAATGTGAAATGTTTATGGATGTAATTTCGCCTTAGGAAAATAAATCCTTGACAATTGGCCGGAGAATTGCTCTATAGAAGAGATACTTGGCCGAAATCTTGATGCGAGGCCTGTTGAGGACTCTAATGATAGTTTCCGCTGGGGATAATGATGATAAACTCCGCTGGGGATTTGAAGGAACTTTGCCGAGGGCGGTCGTCCGTGCTTTTTAGCTAAGGATAACCCAGTTATAAGTCCTTGTGAGGAAATAACTCTAAATAAAACTCGGGAGAGACGTTCGTACCCCGCAGGGGATAAGCTTCCAGAATCTACTGGGGATGAGCTTTAAGACCTGCCGGGGAATGTTGTGTCCTTTTCAGGATTGACGGGGAATCAACTCCGCTCGGGGAAAGTATTGCTGAATCTTGTTTTACTCTGCGGGGCGTTGAGATGATTCGGCCACATTCTTCGGTTGAATTTACCTTGGTACCTTGGCGGACAAAACAACCAGACTGCATTTAGACAACTTCAATTCCCCTGTCTCTGATGTCACCTGTAATCAATCTCTCATTTCATATGCAAATATTCATGAATTAGCAATTTAATGTCAAATGCATATATCAAAAATGAACATTGGACGTTCTTCGCAAGACAAAACAGAAAAAGGAAAACAATGGTGATTTGTATGGACAAGTGAATTTGTATTGATTTTGAGTTTGCCTGTAAATAGGCATTTTTGTACAAGAGGCTGACATCCTAGTAAGAGGACGCCGCCAAATAATATAGAGTTTACAATTTTGAAAAAGGAAACAAAACAAATATGTGAACAATCCCACTGGGTTCCAACTCTGCTATCGCCTTTATGTCTTCAAATATCTCATCGCTTTGCTGCCTAAGTTGAAGATGAAGCTGATTGGTCAATGCCGAAATCTGGAGCCAGATAGTTGATGCCGAATTCCGGATGCGAAGTGATCCAATGAGACATAGTGTTACGCTTTCATCCCTAACTTTTGCCTGGACCGCCTTTTCGGGTTTTCAGTCCACCGGGATACCCATTTTTGCCCAAGCCGCCTTTTCAGGTTTTCGACTTGCCGGGTGTACAGATTTTTTTCATTTCATCCCTTATTTTTGCCCGAACCCTTTTGGTTCGCCGGGAAGCCCTTATTTTTGCCTAGGTATGTCAACCTAGCGGGTCTCTTATTTATGCGTAGTATTTTTTCACTATGTCTGCATTGGCGGGGTGAGGAAGGTCGTCACCATCCATGGTGGTTAGGATCATGGCTCCTCCTGAGAACACACGTTTAACCACAAATGGCCCTTCGTAAGTAGGGGTCCATTTGCCCCGGGGATCACTTTGAGGAAGGATGATGCGTTTGATTACCAAGTCCCCAACTTGATACTCTTGCGGTCTGACTTTCTTGTTAAATGCCCTGATCATCCGTTTTTGATACGTTTGACCATGACAGATAGCAGTGAGCCTCTTTTCGTCAATCAGATTTAGTTGATCAAGTCGAGTCTGGATCCAATCATCTTCATTCAAGTCTGCATCCTTCATTATCCGGAGAGAGGGTATCTGGATTTCAATTGGCAAGACTGCCTCCATACCATAGACTAAGGAGAAAGGAGTTGCCCCGGTTGACGTCCTTGCTGAGGTACGGTACCCATGAAGAGCGAATGGTAACATCTCGTGCCAATCTTTATAGGTCACTGTCATCTTCTGCACAATTTTCTTGATATTTTTATTGGCTGCCTCTACAGCCCCATTCATCTTCGGCCGGTAGGGAGAAGAATTGTGGTGCTGTATCTTGAATTGTTCAAAGAGTTCAGTGACCATTTTGTTATTGAGATTGGTACCATTATCCGTAATGATTCTTTCTGGGACGCCGTACCGACAGATCAGATTATGCCGGATGAAACGTGCCACGACGCTCTTGGTTACTGTGGCATAGGAAGCTGCCTCAACCCATTTCGTGAAGTAATCGATCGCCACCAAGATGAAGCGATGCCCATTGGATGCCGTCGGTCGGATCTCACCGATCATATCGATGCCCCACATTGCGAAAGGCCAAGGTGCCGTCAGGACATTCAAAGGAACCGGAGGGATATGCACCTTGTCAGCATAGATCTGGCATTTGTGACACGTTCGGGAGTGTTGGTAACAATCGGCTTCCATTGTGGACCAGAAATACCCTTCCCGAAGGATTTTCTTAGCCATGGTGTGTCCACTGGAATGGGTTCCAAATGTACCTTCATGCAGTTCTATCATGATTTTCTCTGCTTCTGCCTTATCCACACAACGTAGCAGAGTTGAATCATGATTCCGTTTGTAGAGAATGCCGTTGCTGAGGAAGAATTTTGCAGCAAACCTCCTCATGAACTTCTTATCATTGACAGACGCACCTTCAGGGTATTCCTGAGCTTCCAAGTACCTCTTCACCTCATGATACCAGGGTTTTTCAATAACCTTCTCAGCCTCGAGCTCGCAGCAGTATGCCGGTTCATCCAACTTCCAGATAATGATTCGGGGAGCCTCATTGTCCCATTTAACTTTGAACATTGAAGACATTGTGGCTAGTGCGTCCGCTAGCTGATTCTCCTCTCTAGGGAAGTGCTCAAAAGTTATCTTTTCAAAGTGAGGGAGCAAGGTCGACACATACTCCTTGTAAGGAATAAGATTCGGGTGTTTCGTATCCCACTCGCCTTTGATCTGATTGATCACGAGAGCGGAATCTCCGAAGACACTTAGAAATTTTATCCTTAAGTCGATTGCAGCTTGTAAACCCATGATACATGCCTCATATTCTGCCATATTGTTGGTGCAGCTGAAACATAATCGGGCGGTGAGGGGAGTATGAGTTCCTTTGGGAGATATGATTACAGCGCCGACGCCATTACCCAAAGCATTAGAGGCTCCATCAAAATGCATAGACCATCGGGATCCTTCCTCAGGTCCTTCATCCGGTCCAGGTACTTCACAGTCAGTTACCACCATGATGTCTTCATCCGGAAAATCAAAGTTCAATGATTGGTAATCGTCCACAGGTTGGTGTGCTAAATGATCTGCCAGTACACTTCCCTTAATGGCTTTCTGAGTTGTATACTGGATGTCATATTCTGTCAAGATCATTTGCCATCTCGCTATTCTTCCAGACAGAGCGGGCTTTTCAAATATGTACTTGATGGGATCCATCTTTGAAATTAATAAGGTAGTGTGAGTCAGCATATACTGTCTCAGCCGGCGAGCAGCCCATACAAGAGCGCAGCAAGTTTTCTCAAGCAGTGAGTAACGAGACTCACAGTCGGTAAACTTTTTGCTCAAGTAATAAATAGCGTGCTCTTTTCGGCCAGACTCGTCATGCTGCCCCAGCACACACCCCATTGAATTATCAAGCACTGTCAAGTATAGTATCAGGGGTCTTCCTTCCACCGGTGGCATAAGAATGGGTGGCTCTTGAAGATATTCTTTTATCTTTTCAAAGGAAGCCTGACATTCATCATTCCAGCGTACTACTTGATCTTTCTTCAGTAATTTGAAGATTGGCTCACAAGTAGCAGTCAGATGTGAGATGAATCGGGCAATGTAATTCAGTCGTCCCAGGAAACCTCTGACTTCTTTCTCTGTTTTTGGAGTCGGCATCTCTTGTATGGCTTTTACCTTGGCAGGGTCCACCTGAATACCTTTATCACTTACAATGAAACCTAGCAACTTTCCGGATCTTACCCCAAAGGTGCATTTGTTGGGATTCAGCCTCAGCTTGTATAACTTGAGTCGGTCAAACAACTTTCTCAGATGGTCAAGGTGCTCCTCCTCAGTTTGAGACCTCGCAATCATATCATCAACGTATACCTCAATCTCATGATGGATCATATCATGAAATAAAGCAACCATGGCACGTTGATAGGTTGCCCCAGCATTTTTCAATCCGAATGGCATGACCTTATAACAGAAGGTCCCCCACTGAGTCACAAAGGTAGTCTTCTCCATATCCTCTGGAGCCATCTTAATCTGATTATACCCTGAAAAACCATCCATGAAGGAGAACACCTTGTGTTGAGCTGTATTGTCAACAAGGACATCGATGTGAGGTAGGGGGAAGTCATCCTTGGGGCTGGCCCTGTTCAAATCCCTGTAGTCGACACACATTTTGACTTTACCGTCCTTCTTCGGTACTGGCACCACATTGGCAACCCACTGGGGGTAGGAAGTCACTGCAAGGAACCCGGCATCGAACTGTTTCATAACCTCGGCCTTGATCTTTTCAGACATCTCTGGACGCATCCGTCGGACTTTTTGCTTTACCGGCGGGCAATCCTCCTTGGTTGGCAGGTGGTGAACTACAATGTCGGCATCCAAACCAGGCATATCTTCATAGGACCAAGCAAAAATCTCCATGTAGTCCTGTAGCATCTGGATCAATCGTTGCTTCACGCTGAGCTCTAGATTGGCACCAATCTTGACCTCTTTCCTATTTGTCTCAGTACCCAGGTTAATTGTCTCCACCGGCTCTTCATGTGGTTGAATAGCCCTCTGTTCCTGGAGTAGCAGTCTTGCGAGTTCACCAGGCACTTCGCAATCATCTTCACCTTCGTCTTCGGCCAAGTTGATCGGATTTTCGAAGTCATAACTGGCGGTAGCAGAGCTGTTACCAGTGAGATCCAGAGTGGATTGAAACCTGTATAAGTGAGTGTGTGTAAATATAGCTGTTTTGCAATATATATAACACAGAAAGGAAAAGAGCACAAGATTTGAAATGCAACAAACGTCCAATGTTTTGATTGATGATATATGAAAATGTCATACAAAAAGCCCTCACAAATGGAGCTACGATGCCCCGGGTAGGACACCGAGCCAACAAAGTTTTAACATATTGTTTGTTACAAATTTGGAAATCAAAAGAAATCAATTACTGCGTGACAAATGTGATAGGGGTAAAATCCTTTGCCGTCCAGTTGCTTGGTCCGTTGCTGGTAGTCGGGTAGATCCAACTGTCAAATTCTACTTCCTCTACATCCTCCTCGATAGCATTCACCCTTGAGCTGGAAATAAACACCGGAGCCTTTCTGATCTTCTCTTTGCGCACAGCCTTCTGAGCCTCCGCAGTAAAGCCTAGCCCAAACTTGTCGTTCTTCTGAGTGAAGTCAGGAAGCTGACCCCAGTTTGCACAATTGCCTTTCTGAACCACAGCCCGGGCATCCCTTAGTGAAGCCAACCTCAAGGAAACATTCTCTTCGATCGCTGTCTCTGCTGCTGCTGAAATTGGATGTACCTCCTCGAAATGCTGAAAGGGGGTTTCAACAAACTCCCCATCCATCTCAATGTATCTGAAGGAATTCAAATGGCTCACCATGTACTCCTCTTCTCCTTGCACAGTGACGATCTTCCCCCTGACGGGATACTTCAGCTTCTGGTGCAAGGTGGAGGTCACTGCCCCAGCTTTATGGATCCAAGGTCGACCCAGTAGACAAGAGTATGATGGACGTATATCCATCACATAAAAAGTAGAGTCAAACACTTGAGAGCCCACACGAATAGGGATGTTAACCTCTCCATGAACCATCCTTTTGGAACCGTCAAAGGCCCTGACGATGATATTGCTGGGCTTCAATTCCAGGCCTTCATAATCCAGACGATCTAAAGCCTTTTTCGGTAGGACATTCAAGGAAGAACCAGTATCCACCAATACATGCGCCAGAGTAGTGCCCCTGCATTCGATAGAGACATGCAGGGCATCATTGTGGTCTCTTCCCTTCGCGGTCAGGTCAGCATCTGAAAAACCCAAGCCATTGTCTGCTGTCAGATTTGCTATGCAATCAGTGAACTGGACTGCAGACGTCTCCTGCGGCACATGGGCCGTCTTGAGAAATGAGATCAAGGCCTTAGCATGGGCCTCGGAGCATAGCAATAAGGAGAGCAGGGAGATCTTGGAGGGCGTATGCCCCAACTGCTCGACAACATTGAAATCACTTTTCTTTATTATTTTCAGAATCTCCTCCATTTCTTGTCGGGAGGCCTCAGCATTTATGGGTATTGGTGCCTCCATCCGGGCAGGCTCTTCTTCAATCCCTTTGCCCCGAGCGTCTGATGACTCGGCAGCAGGGGAAACAACTTGATCAGCAACAGTAACGGGTAAACTTGTAGGTTTTATAAGGAGGGGTTTTCGAATAGCGGGCGGTGCAATGTCAGGCGAGAAGAGCCTTCCACTGCGGGTGACCTTGGCTGGACCAGTGATATCGCAGATACTGGCGCCAGCGTCGAATTCTTGTTTGATTCCATTCACATACACGTCTACCCCATAATGTCAGGGGACAGCTTTATCAGATACGTAGGGGAGAGGCCCCGGAACAGTAATAATCACAGGTGCAACAATCATGATTTGAACAGGCTTCTTCGGGGGAGCCTTGATTGGATTATTGAAGATGGTAATCACAGAAACTTCTTTCATCGGAACCAAATGAACAGCAGTCTTTTTGAATAGAATTTCCTTGGTATCCATTAGGCTTTGGACGCCTAACCTCAACAAGGGACAACCAGATGGGGAAACAGCACAGAACAGGCAACCTTCACTGCAACCCGGAAATAAACCGGCCCGCAGTAGGTTCTTCTTGACAGTCTTCAGAGGGGTAACAACTTCATCTACCGAAACAGCATACATTTCTTCCTCAATGGCATTTACTCTATGCTGGGGCATAGGAGCAGTTACAACATTTGGTCTTTCCGGTGCTTCAAACTGAATTTCCTTTGCGTCGATCAGATCTTGCACTTTGTTTCTCAAGGCCCAGCAATCATCAGTAGTGTGCCCGGGACTATCAGAATGATAAGCACACCGGGCATTTGGGTTATACTTAGGAGACGCAGTGTTAACGACCTTAGGAGCTTCTTTGAGGGTCACCAGGTTGGTGGATAACAGTTGGGGTAAAATTTGAGATAAGGTCATACTCAGCCGAGTATACTGCCTCTTGGGCCTTTCGCTTCTTTGTTGATTGTACTGCTGAGGAGCAGCAACAGGTTTCGAGATGACCAAAGCATTGACGGCTTGGCGATTTTCGGGCTTGACTTGTCTTCTAGGACCATAGACGGCACTTGCTTCTTTCTTAAACGGCCTCTTCTCAGCACTTGTAGAGGCAGCCTTCTGTATCTTACCTGACCTGATGCCAGCTTCAATTCTTTCTCCCGTCAATATCAAATCTGTAAACCCAGCGGAGGAGTTACCAACCAAATGATTGAAAAACGGACCAGACAAAGTCCCAAGGAACATATCAACCAGCTCTCGATCAGTTAGTGGAGGCTGCACCCTGCCAGCCAAATCTCTCCATTTTTGAGCGTACTCTTTGAACCCTTCACCCGTTCCTAGAGACATACCCTGAAGTTGGGTACGCGTGGGAGCGAGATCAGAATTGTATTGGTATTGTCTGTAGAATGCGGTTGCCAAATCTTCCCAATGTCGGATGCTAGCTCCATCTAGTTGGTAGAACCATTCAAGCTGTGACCCCGAGAGGCTATCTTGGAAGAAGTGAATCCAGAGGTTCTTATCTGCCGTGTAAGGTTGGATTTTCCTTACGTACGACCTTAGATGTAGCTTTGGACAGGAGACCCCATCATACTTGGCGAAGGCGGGCGCCTTAAACTTGTGTGGAATTACTACCCCAGAAGATAACCCCAAATCTCCGAAATCCAGTCCCGGCACATTCTGAATTTCCATGGCGCTCAAGCGGTCCTCCAATTGCTTGTATCTGTCAGCAGCAGGTGGGTATTGTTCATCGTTATAGTCCGTCTCGTTGTCGGAGACTGCGGGACTAGGAGCTCCTCCCCCTTGGGGACTGTTCTTCTCAGCAGAAGAAGTGGTTGGATCAGCTTCATTATGGAGTGTGTTCCCAAATCTGCGTCCGGTGTTGAATAATGCAGTCCTCTTTTTCTTCTTCTTCTTCAGGAGTAGAGTCTTCAACTCTTGCTGACCTTGGGCTAGGCTTAGGACCATCTCTTGAAACTGTGCACTTTGGGCCTGAAGGGCCTTGATTGCCTGCTCACTGGATGAGTCTGGATTCATGATGACTGTGCACACAAACAGCGAAGAAAATTAAGCAACCTGTGAAATAGGGTACCTGCTATGCATATGGTGCAATGGAATGCGTATGTTTTATGTTTTCAAAGACAAACAAGATTCAACTTTGTAGACAAAAAGGGGAACACACTTCATTAGATTAAAATTTTCAATTGTTCAACAATTTGTCCTTAGGCATTACAGGAATGAAAAATACTGGAAAGGAAATAAACTACAAAAGGAAACAATCAAAGCTCATCAATGCTCCCGTGGCCTCCTCTTTTCAGTGCTGATGTAGTTGTTCAGGACCCGTTCTTCTTCCAATTGCTTAGTCAGCCTCTGAATCTTCCGTTCCTGCTCGTTGAACTTCTCTTGATAGAAATCCCGTTCTTCCTTTAGCTGCGCCCAAGATCTCTTCATGGTGTCAAAATCAGTAGGTATTTGAGGAGGGAGGACAGTTGGAGGAACCCCATCCTCATCAGGAGATTCAAGAGTGAGAGGTCTAACAGCTTCGTAGGGCATGCCTAACTTCTGAGCACGGATGCGGACCCATTTGCAATAGGGCTTCAAAGGCAGGGAAGTCTTTGGTCCCAATTCATGTGGGTCAGCTTTATGAATTCTGTCCCAAGCTTTAATGAATCCCTGGCGTAGTTTGTCACTGTCTGCCTGAAACTCAAAATGGAAGTGAGGAACCAGCATTTCATGAGGCCCATCTCCTCTGGCTCTTCCAAACTGACGGAGAGCTAAACACGGATTGTAAGAGATTCCTCCTTGGATACCAATCAACGGGACATTAGGGTATTCTCCGCAACGGTCGATAACAGCTACCTCATCCAAACCTCTGAGAGTCCAGGTGACGTCATTATCAGTGAGAGACATTAACCTCCGAGCCCAACCTTTCCCTTCTTCATTCTTCAGCACGAACTTAGGAAGGTGCGAAATAAACCACCTTACTAGCAAAGGAGCACAACACCACGGAGTTCCCCGTTTTCGAGCAGTACGAGCATAGAGTTGTTGTAGAATGTCACCCAAAAGAGTGGGTACCGGATTCCGAGACATGAAGATCCTTATGACATGGATACTGATAAAAGTGTCAGGGTTGGGAAACAATACCAGACCATAGATCAAAAGAGCCAGAACATCCTCGTATGCCTTGAAGTCCAAGTCATTCCAGAAATCATTAGCCTTGCCAACCAGAAATTTGACCAAAAAGCCCTTGATCCCATTTCTAGTTTCCCAGTTGGACAATACCTCTTCTTTGGTCAAGGGGAGAATTGCAGCAATCTCTTCAGGCCTAGGGGTCTTTTCCAAACCAGTGAATGGAGTTTGTTCCAAGACAGGAATCCCAAGCAAATAAGAAAATTCTTCCAGGGTAGGAACCAGCTGGAAGTCTTGAAAGGTGAAACAATGGTACAGAGGGTCATAAAACTGGGTCAGAACACTTATCAGTTGTTGGTCCCATTTTGCAGTGATCAAGCCAAGGAGAGAACCATGTCTGTTGATGAAGGAGGAAGTGTTTGGAATCCTTCCAACCAAATCTTTGAGTAACACTGGTGGTTGAACAAAGTTGAGCCGGACAGTATTTCTACGCACGGGCATCATGATGTCCTACAAAACAGAGCAAAGATGAAACCTTTTTGTCTTTGAAATGGGTTAGTCCTTTATACAGGATGCATGCAATGGTATGATGGCATGATGCTATGATGAAGCACATCACAAGTATTCACATAGGCAAATAAGGCACACAAGTCACACAAGACACCCTTAGGTTTCAGGCCAGCATGAGTTTCAGGTATTACCCTCTTTTGGTTTTGTCGGTTAAAAACCTGTCCTATCAAAAGTAACCGGGTTCTAGAGGATCTCAAATCATTGGCTACCCTCAATCGGTCATAACTCCAGCATCGCAATCTTTTCTCGCGACCAGAACCATCTCGACAGTTTAGCCTCAATGAGTGTAGCATACTGCTACTGTCCTAATAGCCAAGTTGGTCAATTTAGGGTTCTAAGGTTGGTTGGTGTTTAATGACCCCTTAGAAGACCTATATTCTCCCCGTTGCAACACAAGGGATATAGGTACAGACTAAGATGCCACACCAACGTAGCCACTGCTTCACCCATGTCGGTCTACGCCGGACAGGTCCCTCACAGATTATGCTACCTAAAAAGGGTATACCCCAGATCCGGGTTAGGATCTATGAACTCCGATGCAAAGCCCACAAATATAAAAGCAAACAAAGCAAACAATTGAAAACAGAGGTGATCTAAGCCCTAAGGTTACTCCACTTTTAAAAGTTGTCCCCAGCAGAGTCGCCAGTTCTGTGATACGGTGGGAGAACTGACTAGTGTTTTGCGTTTGTATTCGCAAATGTTGCGGTTTAGCAAGAGTTGCCACCGACTTTTTATTTTATCCTAAGGAAAGGTTTAAAAAGCACAGCAAAAACCTTTTGAGATGTTTTCTTGGGTTCGGGGAGTAGATTATAGAAAGGGAAGGTATTAGCACCCTTTCTATCCATGGTTATCCATGGGCTCTTAGTTACTTGCTTAGATCACTTGCCTTTTGTTTTCAATTGTTTTAAATGGTGCTTTGTGTGTGGGTTTTGAAAATGTTTTGAAAAGATGCCAATGTGGTGGCAACCTTTGTAATGATCCATGTGGGGATGTATACAAAGATGTATGTCTTTTGAAAAGGTTTTCATTTGTTTTTGAAAGTTATTTTGAAAGTGTAGTGATGTGGGATTTTGAAATTAGGCAAGTGTTTTGTTTTGCAAGTTTGATTCAAGTAACTAAGAGGTTATCTACTCCTAAATTTCTCAAAAGATCATTGCTATACTTTAGCCCTTTTAACAAGTTTGCTCCATCATTGTATTTGGTGGGCAACCTTGTGTTAGGATGTGAAAGGGACAGGCGCGGGTCATCGTCTAGACCATAATTGCAACGGCGTTAAAGGTCTTTGGGCAATTTCTTTAAGGGACTTGATCATTTTGTTTTTGTTTGTTTTGAAGAGTTTTTATCGAGGGACTATGATCATTCAAATTGCTTGCTTTGCCCAAAGAAGTTCAACATGCAATATGGCCCATTTATTTGAAGGCAACAAGTGGAATACCCTAAAGGGGTGCAAGTGTGAAATGTGTGTCCATTTTCATGCTTGTTTATCTTGTATTAGGTCAAACTATTTTTTATCGTTTTTCGCATACAAACCCTAATTCTAACATGTTATCATTAGAAAGCAATAAAGTGCGAAATTAAAATTACTAAGCTATTACAAAACCAAATATGGGAAGGGGGGTACAAATGTTCAAATGGGGATATTGACAAGAATTTAAATCTAAATTATTACATCATTTTGAATATTTGCAAGGTAAATAAATTGCATAATTAAATGAAAATTAAATAAATATGTGAAATGCAAAAAAGAAAGTTTTTATATGTATGAGAAAAGTATGGTTTATGTAAAATAGAAAAGAAAATAAAAATGGTATTATTTTTGGAGTATTTTGAATTTAGGGTAAAAACCCTAATTTTACCAAGAAAATGCATTATTGTTTAATTTAATACAACTATTTATTTATTATTTATAAAAATAAAATGAAGTATATTAAAAAGAGTATTTTGTATCAAATATTAATAACAATGAATAAATTCAAGTATTTTTATTTTTAGCTTAAATATGTTAATAAACATATATATATATATATATATATATATATATATATATATATATATATATATATATATATATATATATATATATATATATATATATATATATATATATATATATATATATATATATATATATATATATATATATATATATATATATATATATATATATATATATATATATATATATATATATATATATATATATATATATATATATATATATATATATATATATATATATATATATATATATATATATATATATATATATATATTAAATCTTAAATATGTATTATACACAAAATAAATATTTATTTAATATTTTAGTAAAATAAATAAAAAGAGTATTTTTTTATGTGAAATATTTTCAGAAGGTAAATAAAAATAAAAATTGTATTTACATTATTTTTATATTTATTCTAATAATAGTATATATATATATATATATATATATATATATATATATATATATATATATATATATATATATATATATATATATATATATATATATATATATATATATATATATATATATATATATATATATATATATATATGTGTAAATAAAGAAACAAATCAAATAAATATGCCATAAATTCAGAAAATGATGGAAAAAATATTTTTAATTTTTTAATGCCATGAGAAGAAAATAACAAAGTCAACCAAAAAAGAAAAAGTCAAAAATGTTAAAAAATGAATAAATGGGCTCAGGGGGGTGTGAATCAAAAAAGATGGTGTGAAAAGCAAAATAACACAGGCCCAGCCCACTCCACTCCTTCTTCAACCTTCAGCATAAATATTTGAAAAAAACGCGCGCCCCTGTTCTTCAATGTCTAACTCCTGATTCTTGGCTTTTCAGCAAAAACTCATAACACAACAAATGTTCAGCATGAAGAGACGGTTCTAACCATATAAAGAACTTGACCTATCTCTCTAAGATGAGGGAGAATTTCTCCTCCCCCAAATCCTAACCTAATTTTTCTACCATTTTCAAACTCCAAATTCTCTCTACTCAGGCAAAAGAAATGAAATGTAAAGATATGTACATGTTCAGGGCTATGAGTAGGACCTTGTTTCTTCACAAACTTAAGACTAAAGATGCATGATAAGAGAGATACGAGTTCAAAGTTTTACCTGTGCAGTTGAACTTCTATGTGGAGAATGAGGGACTTTCAGTGCAATGTAATGATTGGAAAAGCTTCCTTGAGGTCCAGGGATGCTTTTTCAATGCTTACTTTGTCTTGAACCTTCTTGTATCAAGCTGTAGAACTTCAACTGCAAAAGGAGAAATTAAAAATGGTGGAAACTGTTAGAGTGATTACAGGTCAGGTTTTAGGCCATGGTTAGCTTGCATATGTTGTAAGGAAGGTGTATGAATTGTTTTTGGTGAGAATGCTCGAGGGAAGTGGGAGTTTGCACTCAATCTGCAGGGGTTCCCCTGTTTGTGCAGTTTCAAGGTGATTTTGAGATGGAGGATGCTTGAGAGGTTCAGGACTCGTGCAAAAGCTTGGATGTGGTCTAGGGAATGTGTTTGATAACTTCTCTCTTGTGTTTCTAAGCTGAGATGAGATATGGCACACGTTGTGCAATGTTACTTCAAAAATGAAGCAAGCAAAGGTCACTTTGTGTTTTTAGGTCAGTAGGGGCCTCTAATCCTGCTGCATAAGCCTCTCTTGATCAGAGCAATTTGCCCATAATCTTGTGCCCATGAGATTTTGCTTGTACTTGCTTGATTTGCAATTGGACATAAAGTTAACCTTTTCAAAAATGGAAAGTTCACTTTATCTAGTTTAGGATCAATCCATTATGCAATGTTAGAACACAAAGAACATGGCCTTGGCACAATGAATAAGCATTAAATTATTGAGTATGGAATGGTTCAAGGACCTGTAATCAAGCATAAAGCAAGCTAAACTCAGATTTGCAAGTTTATGAACATGTTTTGATGAAGAACAAAAGTGAATTTTTGCCAACTTGTGAAATTCGAATCTCTCAAGTTATGAGGTTGTTTGATGAGTTCTTGGACATTTTGGAAAGCTTGGAATGTGTACTACAATCCATCTTTGAAATGCAAATTAAAATTCCAAGTGGAAGGGTATGAAAAGTGGCCTTGAAGTGGGGTAGAAAACCTTGTCAAAATAGGTTAAATTTCACTAAGTTAAAAAATGGTTTAGTGCCCTTATTCAAAAAATTGTAACTTGAGATACAAGCTTCAAATGAGAAAACTTTGTGAATCAAAGTTGTAGATTATGCAACAAGCTACAACTTTCATGTTTTGACTTTTGTTTGAATCCAAATGGCTCATGGTGAAAAGATGGGGCAAAGTTGGGGAAAAATTAGGGTTTTTCATAACTTAGAAAAATTCTAAGTTATGAAAAATTCCATTTTCAAACCCTAATTTGCATTTTGTGATTTCTTGGTGAACAAGTTTCAAGATTTGGCAAGTTTTGATGAAAAATGAATCTTGACTCTTGATTTTGACCAAAAAGTCAAAGTTTGACTTTTCAGTATACAGTCAAAATTGATCAATTGACTGGGAAATTCAATTGTCAATCTTGTGTACTTGGGATCTTTTGAGCTTGATGAATGTGTCAAGATAATTCCATGGGGTCCTTGAGTCCATATGTGAGCTTGGTTTGCCATTGGCTAGGTCAAACAGTCAAAAATTGCCTTTGTGCAGTCAAAACCCTAAAAATGACCATTTTGCCCTTTTGATGGTCTGATCAAATTTCTTGTGGAATTGTGATCCAAACTTGATTAAATGGTCCATGTGAGTTCACAATGTTGATGTGGGTCAATTTTCATGAGATTTGACTGTCAATTGGCCATAGTTGACTTTTTCCCCAATACAGTTGATTTTTAGGTCAACTGTCCAATTGACTGGGCAAAATTTGGAATCAAGACTTGAAACTTGGTATGGGTAAACTTGGGAGTCCAATATGAAGCATGAAAGTCATCTTAGGCATTCTAGGTCAAAACATCTTTGTTCAAACACAAACCCTAATTTGAGTCCACAGTGCAAGGAGAAGTCTTGAGCAGAGGAAAACCCTAACTGGATCTTGATCTTCAAAGGTCTTGTGATGAGAAAATGTTGAGGAAATGGGAGGGCAAATTTTGGGGTACAACAGGAACGAATTGTTTAAAAAGACCCAAGAGGGTGTATTATTGAAATGCTTAGGAGAAAGTGAGGCATATTTAGAATTGTCAGAAGTCCATAATGGGGCATGTGGGGCACATCAAGCAGGCCATAAAATGAAATGGCTGTTATTTCGATACGGCTTGTATTGGCCTAGCATGCTCAAAGATTGCATAGACTTTGCTAAAGGATGTGAGGAATGTCAGAAACATGCAGGGATTCAACATGCCCTTGCAAGTGAGTTGCATTCGATCATCAAACCATGGCCATTTAGAGGATGGGCATTGGATTTGATAGGAGAAATAAATCCTGCTTCGTCCAAAGGACAGAAATACATCTTGGTGGGAATAGATTATTTTACCAAATGGATCGAAGCTATACCACTGATAGTTGCTGATCAAGAGGCTATTATTGAATTTATACAAAAGCACATTATCTATAGGTTCGGATTGCCAGAGAGCATAACCACAAACCGAGGCTCTGTGTTTACTGGTAGAAAGATGCAAGGATTTGCCCAAGAAATGGGGTTTAGATTGCTAACATCAACGCCATATTATGCTCAAGCAAACGGTCAAGTCGAAGCAGCAAATAAAGTAATAATAGGATTAATCAAGAAGCATATTGGAAAAAAGCCAAGAAACTGGCACAAAACTCTGGACCAAATATTATGGGCTTGTAGAACATCTCCTAAGGAAGCTACTAACACTACGCCTTTCCAACTCACATTTGGTCATGATGCAGTGTTGCCAGTAGAAATTCATCTACAATCAGTTCGAATTCAAAGACAAAACGAAATCCCAGCTGCATTATATTGGGAAATGATGATGAATGAATTAGTTGAGTTGGACGAAATTAGATTACATGCATTGGAAATTTTGATGAGACAAAAAGAAAGAGTGTCCAGAACATACAATAAAAGGGTGAAGAAAAAAGTATTCATTATTAATGACTTAGTTTGGAGAGTCATATTGCCTATGGACAAGAAAAATAAAGCATTAGGTAAATGGTCACCTCATTGGGAAGGACCTTTTCGAATATTAAAAGCATTCTCAAACAATGCATACGAAATCGAAGAACTGGTGGATGATAAACGTATCCTAAAGGTTAATGGGAAATATTTAAAGAAATATAAGCCACGCCTGCAGGAGATTCGAATAGTAACAACGTAACCAAGATGTTATAAAAGGCCAAAATGGCAAGATAAAATTCCAAAATGGCGTTGTTCGAATATTACATATAAGAAACCAAAATTGTAGTCAAATAAACATCAAAATCTAGAAATAAGAGTTATTTTTCAATCGATTGAAAGTGCTTCGAAATGATTCAAGCTTCTGCTGAGCGAAACGCCTGGCTCCTTCCAAGGTTGCCACTTCTCCTTTAAGTTGTTCTGCAGTCTCCATTTCTGCAAGCCCCTGGTTGAGAAGCTCTTCGAATTGGTTACCAGCAGTATTGGTTTCGAAGGCTATTTGTTGTTCTTTAGCCTCCTTAACCTTCTGTTGAAGTTCCAGAATCTGCCTTTCCCAAAGAAGTATGGACTCAGCTCGAGCCTCATAATTAGTTTTCGCCTGCTTCAGATGCATAGCTTGATCCTCAGCTTCTTGAGAGAGTTTCGAAGCTTGTTCATAAGCAGCATCCATGGCAATGCGTTTCTCTTGAACCTTCTTGGCAGCAGATTCGTCTTGGAGAAGGTAACCAGTTACGTTGTCCAGCAAAGCCTGAAGATCGAACAAGAGAGTACTAACTGGCAAGGAGCAGGTAGAAAGATTGACCTTTGTAAGCAGCTCCTTCATAGTATAGCAAGCAGTACTATCTTGCTTGAGCACTTCGAATATATCCACATTGAGAATTGTTTTCCTAATTTTATTAAGAAGTACAATTCTTTCATCTGTGGGAAGAGGATAGTTGGTCGAACTTATGCCAGCCCTAGCAAGTGGGACGTCCCTCTGAGCCAACTTTGCCTTCATGTACCCAATAGGGTCATTTCGTCTCAGAAGTGCCAGTTCCTCGTCAGTCATTCGAGACAAAGAGGATTGAGGGAGTTCCACACGTAGGGGAGCCACGTCCATTTCAACCTCCATGGATTCGTTGGTTGCATTACCATCCCCTTCATTCGTTTCGTTCTCTTGGTCTTCTTCATCCTCATCCAAGTCCACCACTTCGATGCCTTCCCTTTCACTGCTATTTGCGTTGGACTCCGTCCCAGCAGTCGAACCGTCATTGGCATTCTCCTCCTCAGACTCTTCGTCTGCAGATTCTTCGTATCTTTGCCCAGAATCAGCTTTCTCTCCTTCAGTTTGAGTGTCCTTTGGGTCCTCTTGAAGAGTTTCAAGAGGGGACTTTTGAAGAGAAGCTCTTTGCAAATCCTCTGCAGATGTTTGAAGTGGTGTTTCGTTTATCTCTTTCAGAGGAATGGAGGTACCTTGATCATCCTGCTGTTCAGAAGTTCCAGTCAGAACTTCCATATTAGACGAACCTTTATTCTGAACGAGGTTGCTGGAATCTCCTTGAGGAGAGGAGTTGAGTGGAGCAGCAGCTTTGGATGGTGAGTTCGAAGTAGTAGAAGCTGGATTCAAGATGTTCTGCAAGGAGCAACAGAATGTTAAAAAACATTCACCAAGGTAATAAGAAGTTATTATTGTCAAAAATATTTAAAGGTTCAATTTACCTGTGGACTCTCAGAGGAGAGGTTACTAGCTATACGTTCCAACATTGTGTTGGAGGTCGAAGGTGGGTTTTTGGATTTGGGTGAGGGAGCAGCATCCCTGGAATCAAGTCCAGAGACACTAGTTGGAACGGTACTTTTCGAAATATCTTTCTTTGGCTTCTTCTTCGAAGCAGTTGTTAAGTTTCCTCCAGCCTTGGGATCTTCCCCAGTGGTGCTTGATTTCCGCTTCTTGGGAGTAGTAGGAGGAAGCTTGTTGGTCTGAAAGGATTTAAACGAAGAGTTAGATGCAAACCATAAAACATGAGTGAATTCGAAACATCAAGGCTAAGTGATTACCGTTGGAGTTGGAACACTGGTTGTTATTGGTATTGTTGTTGTTGTTGTGGTTGCAGCAATAGTGGTTGTTTCGGGTGGAGTCACTTTGTCAGTAGTTTCGATGGAGGCTTGAGAGGCACTCCCTTCTTTCGACTTCGAGACAGTTGTCTTTATCCTGATGGCTGAAAATCGAAACAATTAAAGCAAAGGTTAAAGATATGGAAAATAAAAGACGTTTGGGATTTTCCCAAGCATTCGCACCTGTGCCTTGATCAGATTTAATTGACATGGCAGAAAGGTCGTATCGAAGGTGTCTTGGGAAATCATGAAGCCAGTGTCGAGCCCATGTCACAGTCTCAGATGGCTTTGGTTTCCTTTGAAGATGTTTGAACATCTCTTTGCAAGTGAACCACCAAGGATATGGGGGAAACCAAGCCAGAGCCAGTTCTGAGGTAGGTAATCTGGGAAATTTAGGTGGATGCATTTCGAATGCCAACCTATACCTATCCTCAGGTGACAACCCTAAAGGAAGTTTTAACTTAGAAACTTTTTGTTTAAATTTTTCCTTCAAGGTCTCAGCCGCTTGATGCACAGTGGAGTCCAAGCGCGTGGGGTCATAAGTAGTTTCAAAATAATTTTGGAAAGCTTTAATCTCTTTGGCATGAGTAAACATACCTTTCTTTGCTGGTACCTGCACATCGAAGGCATCAATTAGTTTCTGTTGAATTGTAAGTGTATCGAACATATAAGTTTGATAAAACTTGGTCCACCATTCCAGAAACCCTTTAGCTGTGAGATGGGTAGGTTTGAAGGTTATCAGCTCAAACTGGGCAAAGTCTTGATATTGTTCTTGCTGTATTTTGGCTTCCCGTGCCTTGAAAGTTCGTCCAGAAGTGATGGCACTCTCAGTTTGAAATAAAGGTTCAGGAATCAGTTGGCATAAGCCAAACTGTCTCGAAACAAAATTTGGTTGGTAAGCAAAAAGAAAAATCTGGTTCTTGGCTGGAGTTATTCTTGAAGAAATGAGTCTAGGTAGCAAAAAAGCTCTCCATACATCCTGAATCTCCTTGCTCTTGATAGCTTCTGAGAGAGCCATGGTGAACCAAGAAGGTCCATGAGCCCTCGAAGCAAAAGGCGCCATGCTCTCTTCGAACTTGTGCCTTTTGGAGAATATCATGATGTACTTCGAGAATTGGACTTTGAAGTCATCTTTGTCGTCATTTGGAGTTAATATTCGAAGCCTAGTGCCTTCGACTATCCTATCATTTATCTCAGGATCTTGTTCATCAATGGTGTTGGTGGTTGACAAGGAGGGTTCGAACATGGCATTTAGCCATAGTTGAAGTAACCAAAAAGGGCCAGCCAACAAAATATTCTTGGAGGTATGGGATTTGAGGCTCGAAACAGCTGACCTCAGGCTTTCATAAAGGTCAACTAAGAGCAGTTCACTTAAGCACACTTTTCAATTTTCATGCAAGTCCCTAGCTAGAGGAATGAACCTACTAGCTACCTGTAGGGATCTACTGCAGAAAACGTATCTTGACAGCCATAGGGTTAAGAAAGCAATGTGTTCTACGTCAGACACATTGTCCCCCTCAGCATGGTAATGACTGATAAACTTGGAAAAACTTGCTAGCTTGACTTCGAAGTCAATTATGCTTGAATGTTCTTCATTGTTGGGGATATAAGTTTCTCCTACTGGCGATAGCCCAGTGATGGCCGCTATGTCGAAGAAGGTTGGGGTGATCATTCCACCTGGGAGATGGAAAGTGTTATAGGTACTGTCCCAGAAATAGAGGGACGCGAATAGCAGAGGGTGGTTGTAGGTGAAACCAGGCTTCGATAGCTTAATCAGGTTATAGATACCTAATTCTTCCCATTGCTGGGATTTCTTAGCTTCTATTTTCTTGAATCAATTTTGATAAGCAATATCAGATGTGGGGCAAGATCGAAATGGTTTAAAATTACTTTTTACATAATCCAATACAAAGGGGTCCTTAGGAGGAACAGTTGGGTTTTCTATGGTATTTGAACTAGAAGATTCTATTGCCTTAGGGGCGTCCATTTTGTTAAACAAGGGTTTAAAACTATAACAAACTGGGAAAATCGTCTTGGTGTCTTTTAATATTTCAAAAACCGTAAGAGGGCCATTTAAAGCTAACCTCTTACCAGCAACGGTGGTAGGAATGAGTACCTGTGACGCATACAACATTTCTTTTTCCTTTGAAATCATCTGAGGGGCAAGAACGGATTGACCTTGGTGAGTGATAATCTTACTTTCCATGGTAGTTCCTGCAGTTTTTCCTTTCTTCTTGGAGACTTTCTTGAGTTGGGATGAAGTAGAAGAAGACATTTTTGAAGGATGTTGAAAGCTTGGGTTTTTTGACGAGAGAAGGAGGATAAAAGATTCAGAGTGTGAAAAGAAAAGAAAAAGATTAAGTTGGTGATGTTTTATAATGGGGAAGTTTAAGCATCCACTGAATAAGGGTGTGATACGTGGAAATCATGGGTTGGTGTGATGAAGAGGTGGCGTAAAGTTAACATGGGTAATAGGCGTGATTTAAAGATAATCATTGTTTGTAACTGCACCATACTGTGAAGTGGCTCCAGGCGGTTAAGGAATCCAAAAAGCGCTATGATTGACGTGACTGGAGTCAAATGCATTAAATGTTACGATGATTCGAAGGTCACATCAAAATCTTGTGTAGATGTTTAAAATAGGTATTTCTCAGAGAAATCGAAATACATATTTTAAAGGGGCAATTTGTTGGCTGAAGATTTTGATAATATTATTAGAAGCCAAATGAATTAAACGTTTCGATCGAAATGAAGCAAAGCGTCATGTTTCGAAGTAGCAGAAGCAGTGTTTCGAATAAGCATGTCAAAGCTGGAGCTTCGAGTGGCAATTATGGGAACATATCTAAAGAAGTCTCGAAATAACAACAAGGCTGTGTCTGGGAAGTGCGTTCGAAATGGAGAAGTACCAAAGCATTTGAAATTCAAATGGAAGCGGGACATTCGAAGTTTGAAATTTATGTGCTGGAGCATTTGGAGACACGTGGAAAGAAGAAAGAGGCATTGTTCTGCATGTTCTGAACGTGGCATAATCCTATAGCAAGACCGTTATGGTCGAATTAGTATATATAGAAGTCTTAGTATTAGGATTTCGTGTGTCATATCTATTGTACTAAATACTCAGTAACATTCAAACTACCACATGGCAAGGGAAACGAATGCAAGAGCAATACGTATGATAGCACCATATATTTATGATTTAATGAAAACCTTTTACCATTTCCAGCACTTTCCTTTATCTTTCTGTCAAATAACATTTATAAGTTTTCTCATTTACAGTCTTTTCACTTCGAAATCTCTTCATTAAAGTTTTACATTTCAATGCTTTCTTCACATTTCAAGCATTTTACATTTCAGAAAACTGTCATACTTTCCATGCCTTTACCTTCAAACTTTATCCTTTGAACGCCTATTTTTACTTAAAGTCATTTACAGATTTCTTGCATTAAACGCTTTCTTCATATTTCAAACCTTTTACGTTCCAGAAATCCTTTACATTAACTGTTTTTATAATTCGAAACCATTTACTTGCCTTTTATGCAATTTTACATGTCTTTATAATTAACATTTATTCATGCAACTTAGTTTCGTACACGCACATTTTGATTACATCTTTAGACCCTTAAGAGAGAAATCGATATAAGCCAAACACCTATACAACACTCAAATATCATCCATGAATATCTGTTCGATCATGAGAGTTACCCTAATGACCAAGGAATCCTAGGATCAATCTAGTCGATCCTGTGAGTTACCAGAGGAATTGAATAACAGTCAGAAAGATTATTCGATAGTTTGGAAGACTAGCGGTTATTTACCAGAAATCACTGGAAACAACATGCTATTGCGGCTTGTTCTCACATTAACCACGACTATACTAAGTTTACCTCTCATGTGTATAGAGTTATAGACGTCTTCAAAGTTTACTTACAAAGTTTCACCGGTGTTCCCCAAGAAGATAATTGGCCTCCATATTTGGGCGATACTCTTTTGTGTGATGAAAGGATGCGACGAAACAAAAAAGGTCGCCCGAACAATACTCGCATTAGAACTGAAATGGACACTGTTGAGAAAATAAAAAGACGATGCAAAATCTGTCAACAACCCCACATGCGCAAAAAATGTCTGCATCGCCTCAACAATGCAGGCCCTTCTAACTAATTTTATCCATGTATTGTTATTTATAAGTACTTTTAATTATATTTTTTTCCTTAGCAATTTGATTAGAATTGTTAAATTTTATTATTTAATAATAATTTTTATTATTTAATTGTAATTGTTAATTTATAATTATTTAAGTTTTTAAATTAATATTTTATTAATTAATTATATAATTAAATAGTTTATTAAACTATTTATAATTAATTAATAAAAATAATTATTAACAATAACAGAAAATTAGTTAACGAATATAAAAAAAAAACAAAAAAAAAAAACCCTTTCACGTCATTTGAAATAGTGAGAGCATGCATGTTGTACAAAAGGTCTCACCTTCGCGCCATTTTAAATGACACAAACCCTTCTTTGCGTGATAATTTGGGATTTTAATTTCAATCTATGGCATTTCCATAAATGTGTATAAGAATAGTGAAAAGAAAGTTGTGAATTTCATTTGACAGATTATATTCCAATGAGTATACTATGCCATTACTTGGGGAATTTAAAAGGCTTATCTAATAGTTTGTCTTGGCTCATAGTATGTTAAAATATATGGGCAAGCTGCAACAGTATAATAAGGAGATTGTAGTGAACGTGTAGGAGTCATGGCCTAATGTATGAGTACCGCAAAGGTTAGTTAAGAGTAAATTTATGTATTGCATAAAATCAGTGATGAAGATATTCAAAATATGGTTTGAATACAATCCCTAGATGCAAGAGGCCGGTTTTTTGTTTGTATTGAAAAAAATTGCAAGGAGAGCAATTTTATATATAGCATACAATCAGTGATGAAGATATTCATACAATTTTATACATGTTATTTGTGGTAAAAGAAAATTTAGGATATTATTAGGCATTTCCATTCTTAGTTAGATAGTTAATTGATTTCACGCATATGGAAATCCTAATACTCATTCTATATTCATTATGTATTAGTTATAATTTCAAATATTAATGTGTATCTAACGAGAATGCTCATAAGAATGAGCTTAAGTTTCTCATGTTGAAAAAGATATCCAAACAACCTAAATACATAACTAATTTTGTCTTTATGTAGAATATTTTGAAGACAAGAGTAACATGGCTTCACATGCTTATTCTTTGTTAGAGCCATGGCTTTGCCTCTTCTTGACTATGATAAGCAATATTGTGACAACTCTCTCGTAGTTGCGGCTATGTTTGGAAGATTGTATTTGTTTGTAATTTTCGATACAAGAAAAAGACAACATGTAATTTTATGGTTCATTTTGAAGATATTTTGCTACCTTATGGAGTCTGTGATCCCGATGTTATTGTTAATAATGAAAATAAAATTTCAGTGGGAATAATTTAAACTTTCAATAACCAATTTTTTTTTGAATTTCATGCAAAAGTGATTAGTCTTACTCTCTTAGAACATAATGGAAACGTATCTTTCACAGGGCCTTGATATATGATAATAAAGTTAGTGTTACCAAAAAGTCAAAAGTAGTGATTCTTACTTTACAAGCATTAGATTTCTCACGGTTGATTATGTGCTTGTTTGGTATAGGTTCTAGTCTTTCAGCTGCACCACATCCACATAACACAATTTGCACCACTCCCTCATTCTTCTTCTTTACTCCATTTCTCTTTTATATTGTTAACTAAAAATAGCAATTATGGATTGACTCACTTATCATAATTACATAAGGAGAAGTTGTAAAAATAATCTCTCTTAACACAACTCTTCTTATCACTGAACTCTAACACATTTGACTCATAATAGAATTTCACACTCTTCTCCCCATATAGGTGAACCATAAATTATTTATTGAATCTAAGAGAGCATTAAAAAAACTTGTTATATTTCCTCACCACAAAAGAGGATCGTATCACACATTTATCCAATATCATTAGATAATAAAAATATGAAGTCTCATTTATATGTTTTCTCTATTTTAGTCTATTTATAAAAAGATAACATCGAAAGGATTATAGCGATTAAAAAAGTGATGGATGAAGCCCTTCTTAACAAAGAAATTTGGTGGAGCCAAAGAGCTAAAAGTGCATGACTTTGCGAAGGAGACATAAATACTAAGTATTTTCATCTGAAAGCATCTTAACACAGGAAGCAAAAATGCATTCATCAAGTTAAGAGTGACGATGACACCAGTAACAAGATCAAGGAAGACATCTCCAAAATATTCTAGGACCATTTTGTTGGAAGCAGTGTAGCGGCAAGCAACAAAAGTTTTAGAAATATTTATCTGGGAATTTATCGTGTCCACAAAGATTGGTTATCAAATTGTTGTTCGACAAATCTCTCGTTAATGAGTTTGGGGATAAATGAGTTTGTAAAGAAAATGTTATCAACAAAAAATAAATGTAAACAAAAATAAAAACTAAGGAGAACTTATCAAACCTGCATATAATCTACTCATCACATACTTATATCTATTGACCAGTTACATTCAACCTAACAACACTCATCAATGTCACCACGTATCACTCACAACCTAAGTCATTTCTAATTCAAATTGAGAGACCGACTGTATCACCAAGGAAATGATGTCTCTACCTCCTCAACAACACAGAAGACAACTTATGTAATCGCACTGACAATCTCGCAGCACAGCACAACCACACAGAGGCATTAAGCTATGATACCCAAGTAGATGTCAGCTCTAAATCTACCTCTAAAGTTTAGAAACTAACAGATAATCATCCTAGATAAGAACCTAAGCAGTATATGTCTATAACAACTCAAATCTCTAGCACAGGAAAAAAATCTAAGATAATAATCGACAAAGATTGGTAAAGCAAGTTTAATATAACATCATGGGTGACAAATATACATAAGTTTAGAGTAAATACATATACAAACTCAACACATAAAGAATACACAAAGAGGAAGAGAAATGAACCACAAATCTACCGGTTTGTCAGCGCCGATTGATGAGCAATCCATCCCAGATCATCTGTATGTAAGCTTCAATATTTTTTTTCTAAGCTCTAACTATCAAAAAGTGAAGTATGATGGAGTCGGGGTCAAGAATACCCAAAACCATACCAAACAAAGGTGTTTTTACACCTAAATACGCATTTCTGACTGTCCAGCATCGCCCGACGATCAAAAAGCGTCATCCGATGACCAAAACAATATTTTTCCCATGCTACAGCTCGCCTAGCATCGCCCGACGACGGACAGAAACTTGAAAAAACCAGCACAATATTCTGCATTATTCCGGCCATAACTTTTGAACCGTAACTCCAATTTGTGTCCGGTCAGAAGCGTTGGAAAGCTCATTTAATGCTCTATCTTACAATGCCTAAATATCAATGTTTATATACCTACAAAAATGAGATAAAATAAATTAAACTCAATGATATTTACACGATAATGCAATAAATATACTATAACGTAAACTATACCGAATATACACTAAAGTTGAGGTTTATTGACAAAAAGAAAATGAATTAAGCCGATGAGTGCTAATTATTCACACTCATATTCACAACAATTTAGCACTCATCAGTGGCAGACTAGCAATAAAGACCAAAACACATGCAAAAACAATCCTCAGCACAAGCAGGCATGCACTACCAAATACAAAAACATCAGTCAAATATGGAACAAAAGAAACCGTGGTAACAATAACTAGGAGGAGAATAAGATCACCATAGTAGATGGAAACATGGGGCTACAGGGTGGCTCCTCTAAAACTGGAGTCACGAAGAACACAAAGCATAACAAGGGCCACAACCTGAAGGAGATAGCTTACTACATACCAAACAATCAACACAAAGGCCTGTGCATAAAAGACAACAATAACAACCAACACATAGAGGAAAAATAACATCTTACCTCAGTAATCAAGCAGAGAATAATCATAGGGATAATACTTGAGGGAAGGAAGAGCAACAAACTGAGGACACCATTAACAGTTTCCAGCGACAAAGCTATCAACACTATAAAACAAAAAACAAGGCTAACAATAAGCAGAGAGACCAAACAAACAAAATACCAACAAGGGTGAAAACACTTAGAAGACTACCTTGATACAGACCTCTAAAAGGAATCACTGGAAACCTACGACGAAGAGCGAAAAAAGAAACACAGACATCAAGGATTAATACAACATCATACAGAAGCGGGGTGAGGAGAAGACGAAAGCAAAAGTCTATTCTCGTCTTCAAAACTCCTAAATGAAGCATCATAACACGGAGAGCAATTCCAGCCTCCAATCCAGCTACATGCAGTACATGCCCAAGGAGATTCACAACAAAGAAGCCACCATGCAAACTCAGAGTAGGCATCACAAGAGAGATAGACAAAAAAATAATACAAAAAAAATCCAATATAAGGGAGAAAGCGGATATTTGGTATTACCTTAGATCTGATGCTAACTTGTCGCAAAAAGGCCATTGGAACTTAGGGGTCTCATACAGAAGGATAATGGAGTCATGATAGCCCAAATGATGTGGAACCAGAAGGGCTTCGAGGATACTACGGTGGCAGAGGCATAAGCAATGCACAACACTGTTATATGGTGGGAGAACTGACTTTTGGTTTTGCATTTTATCGCAAATGTTATAGATAGCAAGAGTCGCCACCGACTTTTCTTTTATCTAATAAAGGAAAAGGTGAAAAGAACAGGAAAGACCTTTGAGAATTTTTCTGAGTAAGGGGCTTAGGTTATGAAAAGGGAAGGTGTTAGCACCCTTTTCATCTGTAGCTATATACGAGCTCTTAATCGCTAGCTCACTTTTAAAAATGCTTTGTATTTGAAAATATTTTGAAAATGCCTAAGTGCGGCAATTTTGTAATGATTCTCGTATCGTTGAGAATGCATACAAAATGTTTATTTTGAAAATATTTATTGGAAAAGTGTTGTTTTTGTGAAAAGTGTTTTGAAGATCCCAATGTAAGGCAGTTTATTTTATAACAACCCTAGTATCAGTCCTCAAGAGTGTTTATAAAGTGCTTTGAAAGTAGTTGTTTTTGAAAGTGTGAGGTGTGAAAATTGTTTTAGTTTGTGAGCAAGCGATTACGAGCGACCTACCTACTAAAAAAGTATTTGTTCTTTTCCTCCTCCTTTAGATAGTGTTATCCTACCATTAGTTAGTAAGAATCCCTATCGTTGGATGTAAGAGACAGGCGCGGGTCATCGTACAGTCATAGAAGGCAACTCGTAGGACGCTTTAGCAATTGTCGTAAGGGGCTAAGATCATTTACCAAATGCAACATCGAAGGGTCATCGAGGGACTACGATCTTTTAACTGAGGGTCTTTGCTAAAGTGTCCCACGTTCGAGGGACATGACTGTTTTATCCGAAGGCAGCAAGTGAGGTTATCCTAGAGGTGCGCGTGTGAAAAGTGATTTGTTTTCAGTTAATTTTTCTTGATTAGGGTTATCTAGCGGTTGATTTTAAATCTTGCCATACACGCCTAATTAATATACAGTAATATATACATACATGCATAATTATAGGTGCAGAAAGTAAAATGCAAGAAGATAAAACCTAGGCTATTACAATGCTTCGGGGATGGGGTTACAAGACCACAAAATAGGGGGAAAATAGTAAACCCTAATTAACTATTACAACCTTTGAGCAGTTACATAATAGTGAAAAAAGAATAAACTAATACAAAAGTAAAAGAGCGCGGAAGATTGTAAGAGGAAAAGATAGGCGTTTGATGAAAAAGAAAGTCTTGATGATTAACCTAACAACTAATTGATTAAAAGGTTAAGAAAATTAGGTTACTTTGAATTAAACAAAATCCTAAAGTCTAGGTTGATTTTAATCAATTGAGAAAACCTAAAAAAAAAATAGATTAGGGTTTATTAATAATAAAATAAAAAACTAAAATTTATTAACCTAAAATTTATTAACCTAAAATTAATTAAAAGAAGTTAGCTAAACACATTAAATAAAATGTTAATTAACAAAATTAATTATTCACAAAAGTTTCCTAAACTAAATGTAAAACTAAACTAATTAAGAAAACTATTAGTTAAGAAACTATATTATTATTAAATGAATTTAAAATCTAAACTATAAAAATTAAGAAAATATATAAATAAAATGACCAAAATAAGGGGTGTTGAACCCAAAACTATGGAGAGGTGGGATAGCATTTCGCTGGGCTGAGCTAGGGAGGAGAGGCCCAAATTTGTTTTTGATAGTGTCCAACAAAAATACAAAAAATAAGGGGTACATTAAAGAGAAAGGGCGGATGGGCAAGAAAAAAAGTTGGGCCTGAGTGCATAAGGCCCATCAGTTGAAGCAATAAGGCGCTGGGGGTATATATCAAAATTTGGATGGGTTTTAAGTGAGGAAACAGAATGATGGTAAAAAAAATTGTCCCATGAGAGGTTCGAACTCGTGACCTCAAGTATTCACACGCACGCACTAATCGCTACACCATCTGTTAATTCGTGAATTATGGTGCTTCCATTAATACAAAAGCTAAGAATTAATTAAGTTGGGCTTGAATCGATAAGGCCCACAACCTGGATCTGTTTTAGGAGTGAAGGGAATAGAAAGGTTTTTTGTAAGCCCTAATTTTAAAGGAAATGGCGCCATTGGTTTATGGGAAAGAGGAAAGTTAGAATTAAATTTTTGTTTTCCCAATAAAATCTATTTCCTATGCTTCTATCTCGTGAAAAACTAACAAATTTTTTAACACTCTCCCTTCTGCTTCCACATCTTTGTTTACCGCATACTTCCTCTCTCAATCCCTGTTCTTCAACCTCTCTCTCATGTTCGAACAACAACAACAACCAAACTTCTTATCTTCCATATTCAACTCTCCTCACAACTTTTCTTCATTCTCTCAATTGTGCTCTCTCTTCTATCATTACATTTATCATCAAACAAATACAAACCTTGATCCCAAGTATCCCAAATGCTAATCCCCAATCAATGTTCATAGAGTACTGGTACAAAAAAACATAATGGAAGATTATCAACAAAAAATAAACGAAGTTAACACAAAAATACACCTCTTGATGATTCCTACGATGATTTTGCTCAAGTGAGTCTCAAATCTCTTGCTTCGTCTCTCCTTCTTTGTCTCTTTCTTCTTTCCCTTGCTTCTATTGTGATTTGTTGTTGTATGTTTGTTGATATGTTAAGGACTTATACATTGAAGTTGTTGAGACCAAAATCTCTATTCAGCGATGGTATCAGATGTGAGAGAATACACGGTGATGAGGGTCAGTTCTGTAAGGTAACATTGAATGAATTTGAGAAGTGGTTTGTATAGTTTGAAAGACTGCGGATTCAGAGTTTGTGAAGGGGGTGAGTGTGTATCGTGAGAGTTGCATAGGGAAGTTTTTTTAAGAGAGGTTTGATGTGGGTTGGATGAAGGGAGGTATCTGTGAGAATTTTAGAGGTTTTAGTGAGAGGATTGAGCAAAGGTTCTAAGGGTTTTTTTCCGTGTTAAATTTTTGTGGATTTCTCTTGTGTCCCCTTTGCTATTATTTGAAGTTATTTATATCGTGACAAATCGTGAAAATTGGGAGGGAAAAATGATGAATTTGAACATTTTGAGTGCACTGCTTTGTAGCCTTTTTTATGCAGTTTTTGTTATGACCATTTTCGTGAAAGTTTGACACAGGTCTCCGACTAATATACAAGTTTGTTGCAGGTTGTTTGGGATAATAGCATAGCAGAGTTGATTTTGTTTTTTTGTGCACAGGGCTGGTGGGATGTTTTTTTTACAGGTTTTGGACTGGTGTGCAGGTTTGTGGACAACAAGGAGTAACAGGGTTTTGGAAATCAAGGCATGATTGAATATGACAATATGTGGACAAGTCTTGCCTTGAAGATTGATGAAGTTTTATCATGAAGAATGCAAAGGATTTGAAACTTGAAAATGAGTATTAGGCTTTAGAACTTAGGATCACAACTTTAGAACTTAGGTATTCTCATGTGGTTCTCTTGCATTGTTGGATTTAGCCATGTAAAAACTCATGTAATCTTTTTGTAATGAATCCTTAAATTCAATGTAAAAGACCAACTTTTCTCAATAGCTCTTTTATTCTTTGTAATGATATTGATGAAATAATGATGTAGTATGGAAATTTTTTTAAAACTTCAAATGAAACTTTGATTAATGTTAATATTTCTTAATGTTGTCACTTTTATCTGAATGAATTCTTGTATTCGAATAAAGCTTGGAAATTTGAATGAAGATGAATGAAGTTGATGAATGCCTTGCCTTGAATTCGATATAGTTCACATGAATGATTTTTTTTCAAATATATCAAACTTGCGCCATAAGCATATTGATCCTTTTGAATATCTTGAACCAAAGACAAATTCATATGAATGAATTGTGCCTCACATGCTTGAATTGAGATGAAGTCAAAAGAATTATTTGAATGGATCCTTGAATATTCTTAATGAAAATCCATATGTTCAATTCCTAGTAACTTAAAATACGAGCCAATAGTATAAATCTTTCCTTTAAGAACTTTAGTCAAAATCCAACTTCGATCCAATAGTCACTAACACTCAAACACGAGTGACTTGAATTATAAGATAACGTCCAATCAAAGAATCTTCAAACTCAAAAAAAATATAGTTTCATGAATGATCTCATCATAAGAATCATCGTCTTTGAAGAAACGATTATGACATGAATTGAAATTAGAAGTTAGGAACATTCTAAATCAATAAAATGACCTATAATGTTTTAGGAGATTCCATGGCCTTCTAAGCATAATTTGATTATGATATTTGGTGAAAACTTGTAGATGACATTGTATATGATAATGTGCAAAAATAATCGCCTTAAAATGTTGAAAATTGAGGAAGTTATAATTTGTGGAAGTCGGACAACAACTAATTGAAATTAGGTCAAATTCACAAAATGACCTCTAAAGTATTTGAATTTTAATGATCCTCCGCACATAATTAGCTCTTGACTTGTAAAGAGAAGTTGGAGATGACGCCATGGAGAGTCATACTTAAAAAGAAACATTCAAAAATATTGAATAATGAAGAAGTTATATTCGTTTGAACTTGATCTTAACAATGTTGACTTTTTACCCAGTATAGTTGATTTTCAATCATCCGAGTCATTCACTGAGAAAACTTGTGATGCAAGACTTGAAACCTGATATGGGAATTCTTGAAGTCATATGAAGAACCATGAGAACCACTTGAGATCTTAGAAACCCGAACTTCCTTGTGAAAGATGAAACCCTGGTTGTAAGTCTATTGCTTAGGAGAAGAATTTGTCTGATCAATTCTTGAACCACCTTAAGAGAACCCTAAGAGAACGTCTTGAAGAAATGGGATGGAAAATTTTGGGGTATAACAGATGCCCCTGTTCAATATTCTTAAACCTGAAGAGTTATATTGACATGTCTGCCATTCGTGACTTGAAGGTAGTAGATGATTGAACACTTAAGTGCCCTGAAACTCGCACTCATATGTGCACGAAGTAACACTATTGATTGATTGTATTTCTTGAATGGGCTTAAATATTCCATTTGGAGAGGTGACAGAGAGTCGTTAGAGATGGGCTTATAGATGCCATCCAAAGGTAACTGTCGATAGAAGTATTATAATGAGTTTACGCTCGACTGTATCTGAAGAATGATTTCCAGAATAAACCTCTGGGAAAGGTGTTTGAGTAGCTTCTTGTCATGTAGGTAGTCGTCCCGTCTTGTTTCGAGAATTAATCTACAATCTGCTTTGTTGGTAAACACGTTCTGTTTTGGGAATTCATACCATTGGTGATAAAGATAGTCTCCCCGTCCTGTTTCGGGAATTGATCTTTATCTGACCATAAAGAGAGAAAGATAGTTTCCATGTCCTGTTTCGGGAGTTAATCTTTGCTCAGTAAGATAGTTTCCCCGTCATGTTTCGGGAGTTAATATTTTCTTTGCTTTTCTTTTTGTTGGTAAACCCGTCCTATTTGGGGAGTTCATACCATTTGGTGATATAGATAGTTGCCCCGTCATATTTCAGGAATTGATCTTTATCTGACCATAAAGAGAAAAAGATAATTTCCCTGTCCTGTTTCGGGAGTTAATCTTTGCTCGGTTGTAAAGAAATAAAGATAGTTTCCCTGTCCTGTCTCGGGAGTTAACATTTGCTTGGTTGTAAAGAAAGAAAGATAGTTTCCCCGTCCTATTTCGGGAGTTAAACTTTGCTTTGCTTTGCTTTTTGTTGGTAAACTTGTCCTGTTTTGGGAGTTCATACCATTTGGTGATAAAGATAATTTCCCCGTCCTGTTTCGGGAATTGATCTTTATCTGACCATAAAGAGAGAAAGATAGTTTCCTTGTCCTGTTTCGGGAGTTAATCTTTGCTCAGTTGTAAAGAAAGAAAGATAGTTTCCCTGTCCTATTTCGGGAGTTAATCTTCACTTGATTCATGTAGATAGTTTCCCCGTCCTATTTCGAGAATTGATCTACAATCAGTTTCTACAGATAGTTGCCCTGTCTTGTTTCAGGAATTAATCTGTTTCTGGTCATACAGATAATTGCCCTGTCTTGTTTCAGGAATTAATCCGCGACCTGTTTGAAAATTATTGATCATATTCGTTTGTTTGTAGTCTTTACCTGAAAAGATAAAGAGTTAGTTGTATGCAATGTCATGATGTATAAAATGCATTGCTTAATGATGTTCTCAAAGTAAATGAGAGTGTGCTATGCATATGCTATGATATTTGTAAATGATGTACGAATGTGAAGTGTCGTTGAAGCTTATTTAATAGCTTTGTATAACATCTTGCTGGGGAAAAAGGATCCCTGACTGGTGTTGGGGATGAAGAATATGTGTAACCTTCAATATTTGTTTAGAATATTTCTGCTGGGGATTATTGCTTCCTGTTTGAGGAAACTCCGCTGGGGAATGTTAACTTTTGTTTGGGGAGAAGAGTTCAGGAACATCGGTCGTTCGTCACTATACTGGGGAATTTAATTATTATATACCCTGACTTGGGATAAAAAAGATGGACAACCTTTCGAGGTGTTGTCTGACCGAGTTTTTGATATGGATGTCGACTCTTCTGGGGAGGATAAGGTTAAGAGATATTTGGTATGGTTCCAGATTCAGTAGCAACTCTCTGGGGATAATGGTTTAGATTGCTCTTTTCTGGAGATGGGAATCTTGTCGGTATTTAGAGAAATAGACTCAGACTTGGGAGACTGGACTTTGCTACGGAAATAAACCATGTTGGGGAAATAAACCTTGTTGGGGAAGTAAACCCTAAACTAGACAGAGAAATATTTTGCTGAGGAAATGAGCTATGCTGGAGAAAAGAAATCTGTAGGGGTTTTTAGAGTCTTGGAGGAATAAACTCAGCTGGGAAAGAGAATTTCCATAAACTGTACCAATGCCATGATCTCTGATGGAGACTGGAATTCCGTTAGGTTGGTGACATTGCTGGGAAAAAGATCATATTCCTTTATCTGCTAGGGTGACTTGCCGGTGAGTATGATTAGGTTAATTTAGCCTCGCCAGGGATGTATCTTTGTTGAAAATGAGTTTGTGAAGATGAATCTGTAAGGATAATCCTGTGAGGATCTTTCTGTGGGGATACGTGGATGACTTGAACATTATCCCGACTTCTAGAGTCTTGAGCAAATGCTTATTCCTGTCTTTACACACATATTTGTTTAACAGTTAATCATATTCATATGCATATGTTCATTCAATTTTAGTCATTGGATGTTTTTTGGAAACAAAACAGAAAAGGTAAGACAAAAAGTTTGAATTTTGAAATCTGCATTTATATTGATAGTTCGCCCATAAACAAGTGATTTTGTAAAAAGATACATAAATCCTAGTAAGAGGAAATCGCCGTGAAATAAAGAGAGTACAAAGTGAAAATAAAGTAATAGTTATGTGGAAATAATCTTATCGGGTTCCAACTTTGCTATTGCCCCTATGTCTTCAAGCATCTCGTCCCTTGCTGTTGGAAGAGGTTGACTGGACTAATCTATACCATTTGAACTTTACATTGGTAACAAAGCTTGATGTAAGTGATCCAACGGGACATAGTCATACGCTTTAATCCTTAACTTTTTCCTGGACCGCCCTTTCGGTTTTTCAGTCCACCGCGATACCCTTTCTTGCCCAAAATGCCTTTTCAGGTTTTCAACTTGTCGGGTGTACAATCTATTATATATATCCCTAATTTTGCTCGAACCCTTTTGGTTCGTGGGGATGCCCGTATTGTTTCCTAGGCCAGTCAACCTAGTGGGTCGTTTTCATGCGTAGTATCTTTTGACTATGTTCGTGTTCACACGGTGTGGAAAATCTTCATCGTTCATGGTGGTAAGTATCATAGCGCCGCCCGAAAATATCTTCTTAATTACAAATGGCCCTTCGTAGGTGGGAGTCCATTTTTCCATGGGATCACCTTGTGGTAGAATGATATGTTTTATTACTAAGTCACCAGCCTGATATACTCGATTCTTGATCTTTTTATTGAAGGCTTTGATCATACGCCTCTGATACATCTGACAGTGACAAACAGCCGCAAGGCTTTTCTCGTCAATCAAATTCAAGTGATCAAGCCTAGTTTGAATCCACTCGTCTTCGTCCAAATATGCATCCTTCATGATTCTCAGAGAAGGAATTTGAACTTCGATAGGTAGAATAACTTCCATACCATAGACTAGAGAGAACGTGGTTGCCCTAGTTTAGGTTCGTGTTGAAGTGCGATATCCATGAAGAGAAAATGGTAACATCTCATTCCAATATTTGTAGGTCACAACCATATTTTGTATATTCTTCTTAATATTCTTGATGGTGGCTTCCACTACACCATTCATCTTTGGTCGATATAGAGAAGATTTGTGGTTCTTGATCTTGAAATGCATGCAGAGTTCAGTGATCATAGTGTTGTTGAGATTAGTACCATTGTCTATAATGATTCTCTCATGGATGCCATATCGACATATAAGGTTATACTTGATGAATCGTCCACGACATTCTTGGTAACAGAGGCAAACGAGGCTGCTTCAACCCACTTTGTAAAGTAATAAATGGCGAAGAGGATAAAGAAATGTCCATTAGAGGAAGTGGGTTTGATTTCTCCAATCATGTCAATGCCCCACATTTTGAACAGCCAAGGAGAAGTCAAAATGTTTAGAGGTACTAGAGGCATATGTACTTTATTAGCGTAGATTTGGCATTTGTGACACGTTCTGGAGTGGTGATGGCAATCAGTTTCCATGGTCGACCAATAGTAACCCGCTCTCAGGATTTTCTTAGCAATAGTATATCCACTGGAATGAGTATCGAAGATACCTTCATGCATATCTTCCATAATCTTTTCTGCTTCCTTCTTGTCCACACAATAAAGTAGAGTCGAATCAAGATTGTGCTTGTATAAATTTGATCAAATCTCCAAAAGGGCAAAATGGTCAAAATTAGGGTTTTGACTGGGAAAGGGAAATTTTTTATTTTTGACCTAGCAAATGGCCAATTGGTTTAAGGCATAATCTCAAGAGTCCAATTGCATCATTTTTACCTAATGGCATGGTTCAAAACATTGCATGTCCATTGGATTGACATATGAATTTTCCAGTCAACTGATCAAAAGTCAACTGTATACTGAAAAGTCAAACTTTGACTTTTTGGTCAAATTCAAGTGCCAAAGATCATAATTCATCAAAACATGTCAAAATATGAAACTTATTCATCAAGAAATCAAAAAGTTAAGATTTCATTTTGAAAAGTCAAAATTTCTAAACTTAGAAATTTTTCTAAGTGTTGGAAATTTCATGTTTTTTTATAACTTTGAACAAACTTTTCACCATGATGAAAGATGATTCAAGAGAAACTTCCAACATGAAAGTTGTAGATCTCCATGAAATCTAAAACTTTTCTTTACACAACTCCTTCCAAAAATACTTGGATCTCAAGTTATAATTTAATGAACATGTGGTCATGAAACTAAACACTTTGTGAAATTTTGCCCTAATTTGGTCAGGATTTTGACCCAACTTCATGGCACTTTTTCATATAGTTCCAAGGGTAATCTTCAAAATCAATTCAAAGATGGGTTGTATATCACATTTCAAGCTTTCCAAAATGTCCAAGAAATCCTTGAGATCATTCTTGAGTAGGGAGAATCGAAGAGATGAAGTTAGGGTTTTGTCACTTGAATTACAAGTCATTTTTTATGAACACTTGAACCAAATCCATGCTAGGCTGCATAATCTTTACTTTGCAGGCCTCAAACTTGTTTGTCACTCCATAATTAATTGTTTACACAATATATGGAGCCATTGTCCAAGCATTTGAACCATTATCCAAGTTGCATTTCCATTTTTGGAAGAAAGGTACCATTGTTATTCTTGAAAAGTGGCTTTAATCACAAAGTCCACTCTCCTTGAGCATTGAACTTATTCTTTCTGCACACACAAACCCTATAAACCAAAAGCAAGCATTTCCAAAGTACTAACCACTCTATGCATCCCTGTACTTTTCCTTGAAACAAGATGTTTCAACTTTACTTCCAAAACAAGAAAGATTCTACAACATTTGATTTTCAAATTCTGACTTTTTATAAGACATAAGACCTCTTGCCTATAAATAAATACACTATTTGCAAGATAACACACGAAGAGACAAGCCCTGAAAACTTTTAAAACTCAGAACTGCATCACAAACCACCATTGTTACATATTCTGACCAAGAACTTCAAACTTCCATTTCACTCGTGTGTTTCTTGGCCTTTTGCCTCCAAAAGCTTCCAAACATCATACACAAGCCATCCCTATCCCTGTTACAAGACTATAACACCATCTTCATCTATTTCCAAGTTCAAAAACAGAGCATCACAGTTGGATTTCTCCAGACCATTCCAGCCACCCTCACGATTTCCAAGGAAGCTAACCTGATCATCAGCACTGCCTGAAACAAGCTCAAATCCATTTCACGATTTCCAATTTTGAGGTATTTTTCTTGAACTTCTATCTTCATATTTAGGCATTGTTAGGCTTGCATTTGTGAAGATAAAATGTAGACATTATTGCCCTGAAACTATACATGTCCATAGATTTCATTTATTTTGATTGAGCTAGGAGAATTTTGAGTTTGAACTTTCTGAAATAGTTAGGTTAGAATTTGGTACTTTTAGAAATTCTCATTCATCTTTAATTTATAGCTTATGATATTTATATGGTTGAATTCGTGTGACAAAATAGAGCAATTTTCACGTTTACATTTTTGCAAATGGTTGAGAAATGAGCAAGTTACAGATCCTTTGGCTGGAGGTTAAAGATGAAGTGTAATCGGGGCGTATTTTGTGTTATGTATTTATCCTTTCACACAAGTTAACTGATGTATCACCACCCCAGTGGTTTAAGCGCGTGCATGTCACCCTTAAGTCCTGGGTTCAAGCCCCAGCGTGACCTTTTGCATTTTTTTACTTATTTTTTGACATTTTTGTGCCTTTTTTTGCAGCGCCTGGGCCCTTATGCTGGGCCTTCCATTTTTGCTTACTCCTAACCCCAGTTTCACTTTTGCACCCCCTAGCCAATTATTTTCTTTATTTCATTTTCTTTTTATTTTGTTTTATTTTCATTTCATATTTTCTTTTATTATTTTCACTATTATTATTATTATTATTATTTTTATTAATAAAAATCCAAAAATATTTTTATTTATTATTTACACTTATATATTTTATTTTATTTTTCTTATAAAAACAAAAGGACTAAAAATACTTTCTTAAATAAATTAATTTCCTTTTTGTTAATAAATATTTAGACATAGGTTTAATTATCTATTTTCTTAGTTAAGATTAATTTAGCTTAATATTTAGATTAATTTCCTTTTTCATATTACTTTTATTTAACTTAAAATCTTTTCATAAAAACCCTAAAAAACATTTTTAACTTAATCCCCCTCCTAATTAATTTAGGTTTTAGATTTTGTTTATTTTTCATTAATCATCTTACTTAATTAGGTAAAAACCCCTTCATAAAAAAAAAACAAAAATCATATTTCTTTACATTCATATTCTTGCATTTTTTATCTTTATTTTTGTACATTTGTTCAATTTCAATATGGTTGTAACAAACTAATTAGGTTTAAATTCTTGCAATCCCCATTTACAAATTGTACACCCCCTCCCCACAAATGTTGTGACAGCATATTAACTTTAAATTTCGCAATTTATCACTTTTATATAACATGCTAGTAATTAGGGTTTGTATGGAAAGACTAAAACCAATACTTAGAAAACCCTAATTCAAGACCAGAACAAGTATGAAAATGATACACTTGCACACAAGCACCCCTAGGGTTATTCCACTTGGTTGCCTTATACAAAATGGCTATATTACGCATGTAAGGTATCTTAGCAAAAACAAGCAAATACAAGATCATAGTCTCTCGATGACGCTATCTAAGTTTCCTTACCAATGATCTTAGTCCCTAAAAGAGAATGCTAAGATACCTTGCAACATTGCTAATCATGGTTATACGATGACCCACGCCCATCCCGTTTACATCCAAAGATAGGGTTGCTTACCAAATCAATGGTAAGACAACAATGTCAAAGGAAACGAAAATGAACAAGAAAGACATTTGAGTAGGTAGATTTCTCCTAATTACTTGCTCCATTTCAAAACAAACATCTTTGCTATTTTCAAAACAAACACTTACACTCTCAAACATCTTACAAACTTGAAAACATTTTCAAAAGATCAACATCTTTGTATACATTCTTACAAACAAGAATCATTACAAAGATTGCCTAAACAATGGCCTCTTTACAAAATACTTTCAAAAATGACACAAAGCACAATTTCAAACAAAAGCAAGTGATCTAGCAAGTAACTAATAGCCCATGAATAACCATGGATGAAAAGGGTGCTAATACCTTCCCTTTACATAATCTGCCCCCCGAATTCAAGAAATAATCTCAAAGGTCTTTCCTGTGCTTTTTCACCTTCCCTTTTGGATAAAAGAAAAGTCGGTGGCGACTCTTGCTAACCACAACATTTGCAATCAAACACAAAACACCCAAGTCAGTTCTCCCATCGTATCACAAAACTGGAGACTCTGCTGGGGGAATTCTAAAAGTGGGGTTACCTTAGGGCTAGATCACATTTATTTGCTTTTATTGTCTGACTTGTATGCTTTACATTATGGTTCTTTGTTTGGGTTTGAATCCTCTACCCGGATTTGGGGTACATTATAAGTAAGTAGCAATACATTGTGGAAACTGTGCAGCGTATACCGACATGGTCTAAGCAATAACTATGTTAGTGTGACATATTTGTGGGTACCGCTAGCCCTTGAGTAGTCAAGGAGAATATGGGGCCGCTGATTGATATCATGAAGCACTAATGAACTTTTAGAACCTTTACTTGACCAACGTGGCCATTAGGACGTAGTGAGATGATCGGCTTTGGTGCAGTTCGAAGTTGGTAGATACTCGATACTACACTCATTGAGATTTGGTTTTTTGGGATATTTTGGTCGCCATTAAAGAAGCTTGCGCTGAAACAATGCCCAAAGAAAAAAATTTGTGATATTGAGCTCCTTAGAACCCGATTACTATTACTAGGACAGGTTTGAGCCAACTAAACTTCAAGAGGGTACTTACGTATAAGACTCCATGCAAGCCTAAACCTAAGGACTTTTTTGCTTTGTTTGTATATATATACTTGTACATAACATCATAAACATCATAACATCATACACATTCACTAACCATTTCAAGGATTTTGGGATTCATCTTTGTTCTTGTTTTGTAGGATATGGATTCTCTTCGCAGGAAAACTATTTAAGTCAACCTTTTAAGGATCCCTCCACAACTTAAGGAGCTAGCTTCAATGATTCCTAAAAACTCTCCATTCACCGAGAGACATGGTCGCCTACTCAACTTGGTCACCTCCAACACAGATGAGGATATCATGAAGGTGCTCTTTTAGTTCTTTGATCCTTTACACCATTGCTTCACATTTCCCGACTATCAACTTGTGCCTACTTTGGAAGAATTATCCCGACTCTTGAGGATTCCCATTCTCAATCAACTACCTTTCAACGGTACAGAAAGAAACCCAAAGCTAGAAGAGATTGCTCAAGCTCTACACTTGCACTCTGTGATACGGTGGGAAGAACTGACTGTTTCTTGGAATGCTGGTTTGCGTTTTATGTTTGTTTTCTCAAAATGTCGCGGTAAGCAAGAGTCGCCACCGAATTTTATTTTATCCAACAAGGAAAGGAAAAAAAGCACAGAAAAATTCCTTTTTCAAGATATTTCTAGGTACGGGGGGTAGATTATAGAAAGGGAAGGTATTAGCACCCTTTCTATCTGTAGTTATCTACGGGCTCTTAGGTACTTGCTCATCATTTTCAAAATTGTTTTCTTTGTGCTTGTGGGTTTTGAAAAGTTTTTGTTTTAACGTCGATTTAACTCTTGCTTTTGTCTTGAAGAGTGTAATGAAGTGTTTTTGAAAACTTTTTTGTAAAAGGAGTGTAAGTGTGAGAAAAAAGTTTGTTTTTTGGATGAGCAAGTATCTAAGAACTAATCTACCTACTCGAAAAAGGAATCGTTCTATGCTAATTTCCTTTAGACAATGTTATCCCACTATTAGTGAGTAGGTAGCACCGTCGTTGGAATTTGAGGGTCAATTCAAAAGAGGGACATACGGTCACTAAAGCAATGTTAGGACGCCTTAGCGGTAACCCTAGTGTCTTAGATCATTTATTCGAGGCAACAATATCGGAGGCAACCACTTTGAGGCAACTATGATCTTTTAGACAAGAGGGCGACCTTTAAAACAACCTATACTTAATGACCGTTTACAAAGGCAACCAAGTGGGGTGTACCCTAAGAGTGCGCATGTGCGATTGTGTTGATTTCAATTATTTTTATCTTTGCACATGTTTAGATTGATCTAATTGATTTTAGATTAAGCATTCAGTCTTGTCATGCAAACCCTATTATCAAATATCTAGCAGTTAAATATTTGCAAAAACTAAAGGTGCGGAAATTTAAACTAACTATTACAAGGCGTCGAGTATTTACATCGCCAAAAGCAACCCTTTGAAATTTAAAAGCGGAAAAATAAATATCCTAATTAATTATTACAAACCGGGAGCAGATACATCAATGATTGAATAAGGAAAAATAATTCGCGCGAGTGAATTGGATCGAATGCGAGTTAGGGTTTTGACCCTTTTAATTAAAAGAAAATATTTTTGTTGTTTTTATTTTTTTAAGAAAAGAAATTAATTCCTAAAATTAAATGCTAAATTAATTAGTTATTAAATTAATAAATGAAATATATTAAATGACATATTTTGGAGTTTTTGATATTTTAGGAAAGAAAACAAAATAAATAAATTAGGGTTAAAATCTATTAAATTCTAATTGATTTTAAATATTTACAAAATCAATTAAAGTTATCTAGAATTAATAACCTAATTAATTAATTAATATTTATTAAATAAAAATAAAATTCTGAAATTTAATTGGATAAAAAGTATTTTTGTGATTTTTTGATAAAAAGAAAATTAATTTATTGGTTAGTAATTAAATTAAAACAAAATAAAATATTAAATGAAAATAAACAAAATAAAAAAAAAGAGTGAGAATGGGCCTGTTTTTGGAGGTGTAGAAAGCAATTGGCTGGCCCAGTAATGCTGATCCATTGGACTTTTTGTAATCCAGTGCATATGCGTTGACTTGGACCTTTGGTGCTCCTTCAATATTGGCCACCAGATCTGGCCATCTGGCACGTTGATTGGTGAGTGTCCATGATGGGTCTCAGGCTTAAGTGCGCACCGAATCACCTGAAAATAAATATCATGAAGAAAATAGGGGGACCTGGGATACGAACCCAGGCCCCAAGGCAAATTCCAATGGCTTGTGACCAGCTGAGCTGCTGATTGTCTTTGTACATAGGCTAAGCATTAATTATAATATATAAAAAAACGTTAGTGGACAAAAGCAAACAAAAAAATAGGCGCTGGTATTTGAATGGGCGAATGGGGAAGCGACACGCCTTCGTCCCTGTCCTCCAAAAACTGGAACTTTTACCTGCGGATTTTATCCGCAGCTAAAGTCGTGGCTTCACTCTAAGTTCTTCCACAGGCAATATAAATGGAAGCTAGCGCCATGGTTGAGCTCGTCTTGTTCCCCTGAACAAGATAGTACCTTTCACGAAGGTCAATTATTCCTGTAACAAAAAGCCCTAAAAAACTCCAAAAAACCCTAGCTATGGTGAATCACGATATAGGTCATGTAAATGCAATTGAATAATACCAAAAGCTTGCAAATGCTCTGTAGATTAAGATTATGCCATTAATTCATATCAACCATGCTTAAATTGAAAAATACGAAATCAAGAACAGGGCGGGTTCGTGAGTGACTTACAACGCACTGGAGGGCTTGAGAACACGTGGTTTTGCTTGCTTTCGCTTGTGGAGATTTCCAGGAGACGATTGGGACAACTGCCAAGCCTTGAGGATGCCTTTAAGCCCTGTTTCAATCTCACTTTTTTCTGGTTTTTGCAAATTTGGTTCTGGCTCTATGCTTGATCTCCAACCCTTATTTTGGTCTGCACACGACCCTTATGTATTGCACAATGTATTAGGATTGTTTTTAATGTCCAAATCTTCCTCTATCAATGCTTTGATATTTGATTTGATCTTCTTTTAACAACCTTCCAAATTTGGTCCAAATACCATCTTTCTGTACCCTTATGCCTTGATACGATTTTGATGATGGCAAGCTGTATAATGAAACCTGAAATCACCACAAAATCTTTGTTATCAATGCTTTTGGATTTTTATTTGATTTATTTTGATTTAAATCAAATTAATTCAAATAAAATCAAAATAATTAATAAAAATATGATATGGACACATGGCCAAGGCTGGAGCACGTGGGCTGTAATTCCAACTCAAAACAAGTGAAAAAGAATGGGCCCATTTGGCAAAATTTGAAGTTTTGGGGATGGTTGACTTTTGGCGATTTTGCAAAAAAGTCCAACTTCAACAATGCATAACTTCCTCAATTTTGACTCTTTGGAGGTATTCTTGGACTTTTTAGAAAGCTTGAGATATCTTATAATCAACCCTTTTTGTATTATCTCAATTTGATATTCCATGCTTATGTATGAAGCTTTGACAAGAAAGGTGTTTTTGTTGACTTTTCAAAATGACCTATAATGTCCAAATTCATAACTTCTTGTGAGTGCATATTTTGATCTTGGGGCATGAAGATGAATTGTATGGAATTTCATCCTATTCAAAATGAGCTTTGGATGGGTCATTTATCATAAAGTATGAGAAAGTTATGCTTGGTCAAAGTTGAGTTGACTTTTCCTGCAAAACCCTAATTTAGCAACTTTTGAATCTTGATGAATTTTGAGCAATCCTTGATGAATCATGATCAAACCTTGATAAAATGATGAAATATACTTCAAAATGAGAATGTTGACAAAAAAATCTTGAAGTTTGACTGTATGTAGGTCACAGTTGACTTTTGCCCTAGCACGGTCAATTTTTGGACCTTTGAGCAATTGATTGAGCAAACTTCCTCTGCAAGGCTTGAAACTTGACATGGATGATCTTGAGAACATATTAGGACATTGGTGAGCACTTGGGGTTACTTGGACTCAAGGATCTTGATGCAATGTGAAACCCTAGTTTGGGGAAGACTGCCTTAGGAGAGAGCTTGTCTGACCAACTCTTGGGCTATCTTGAGCAACTTGGAGATTTTTCTTGACATATTTTGAGAAATATGGGCGGGAAAATTTTGAGGTACAACAACTTCCCCTGTTCAATCTTCTTAAACCTGAGGATGCAGATTGGCTTTCGTGCCTTTCGTAATCCGAAGGTGGAAGTGGATTGAACACTAGAGTGCCCAGAAATTTTCACTCGCATGAAGTGGTAATTGTCTTGTGATGTCGGGAATGGGCTTACAGATGCCATTTGGAGGAGTGTCGATCGCCTAAGAGATTCCTTAGTGAGAGCTTGTATACCTGTTGTTGAGGAAGATTCTGATGGGGAAGTTTGATCTTTCGTGGAGAGAGATAGAAATTTAGGAGCTTCGTCGTCCGTCATTCTGCTGGTGAGTCGTCTCTGTTGATATTTAGGAACTTCAATCGTCCGTACTCAACTGAGGGAACAACTTTTACTGAGATTTAGGAGCTCGTCCGTAATTCAACTAACAAAACATCTTTGTTGAGATTTAGGAGCTAGTCCGTAATTCAACTGACTTTGTCGAGATTTAGGAACTTGTCCGTAATTCAACTGATTTTATCGAGATTTAGGAGCTTGTCCGTAATTCAACTAAGCAACCATCTGTTGAGATTTAGAAACTCGTCCGTAATTCAACTGAGGTAATATCTGTTAAGATTTAGGAACTCGTCCGTAATTCAACAACTTTGCTGAGATTTAGGAACTTGTCCGTACTTCAACCGGGGGAATATTTATGCTGAGATTTAGGAGCTTGTCCGTAATTCAACTTGGAGAAACATCTCTGCTGAGATTTAGGAACATCGTCTGTAATTCAACATGAGGTGATATCTGTCGAGATTTAGGAACTCGTCTGTAATTCGACTGCTTTGCTGAGATTCAGGAGCTTGTCCGTACTTCAACTTGGAGAAACATCTCTGCTGAGATTTAGGAACTCGTCCGTAATTCAACTGAGGAAATATCGTCGAGATTTAGGAACTCGTCCGTAATTCGACTGCTTTGCTGAGATTTAGGAGCTTGTCCGTAATTCAACTGAGAGAACATCTGTCGAGATTTAGGAGCCTGTCCGTAATTCAACTGGGGGAAATAACTTCACTGAGATTTAGGAGCTCGTCCATAATTCAACTGATGAAGCATCTCTACTGAGATTTAGGAGCTTGTCCGTAATTCAACTGCTTTGCTGATATTTAGGAGCTCGTCCGTAATTCAACAATTTTGCTGAGATTTAGGAGCCTATCCGTAATTCAACTGTTTCGCTGAGATTTAGGAACATCGTTCGTAATTCAACTGGAGTAAAAGCTTTGTTGAGATATAGGAACTTGTCTGTAATTCAACTGGGGTAATATCTGCTGAGATTTAGGAGCCTGTCCGTAATTCAACTGTTTTGCTGAGATTTAGAAGCTCGTCCGTAATTCAACAACTTTGCTGAGATTTAGGAACATCATCCGTAATTCAACTGGAGTAAAAGCTTTGTTGAGATTTAGGAACTTGTCTGTAATTCAACTGGGGTAATATCTACTAAGATTTAGGAGCCTGTCCGTAATTCAACTGATGAAATATCTGTCGAGATTTAGGAACTCATTCGTAAGTCGACTGAGGTAGAAGCTTCATGGCTTGAACTTTGTGAGAATGTTTCCTGAAAGGTAAAGGTTAGCTGTATGTAATGCATGATATGTATCAAGCAATGATGTTCTCAAAATAAATGAGATTGTGTTGTATGATGCGTATGCATGTCATGATGTATGAAAATGTGATGTTTTGAGCTGGGGAAAATAAATTCTGGATTGCTGCTGGAGAAAAGAATTGAACTCTTCATTTCAGCCGGAGATAGTGGATGAATATGTTTGTGAGAATAAACCTGTGGGAGAGGATAACTCTGTTGGGGGAATAAACTGATGAGAGAATGACTCTGTGGGGAAGAGATGCTCTGCCGAAGGATTCCGTTGATAAATTCAGTTGGGGATGAATTACCGCTGCTGGTGATAATGAAACCTGTTGGGGATTGAATTCCTGTTTTGTGAAAGGAAAGAACTCCGCTGGGGATGACTTTCCAATGGCGACCTTACTAGGGATAGCCCTTTTAGACTTAACTTGGGGATGATCTTCCAGAGTCTACTGGGGGACAATTCTTCAAACTCCACTGGGGATAATTTTTTCAAACTCCACTGGGGATATTTGTATACTCCGATGGGGATGATAAGACTTTGCTGACGGCAGGTGAACTCTGCTTGGGGAGAATATTACCGATTCATTCACAGTTGCGAGTCTCAGCTGGGGAGAGCTAATATCACTATCTTTCTCTTACTCTGTGGGGAATGACTGTACCTTCGATCGTTTCCTCCTGCTAGGTTTATCCCTATACCAGGTGGACAGAGCAACTGTACAGTTTGGACATTTCTTGTTTGCCCCTGTTTCTAATATTACAAGTAATCGTCTTTTGTTTCGTATGTAAATTATTTATGAGCAGCAATCAATGTCAAATGCGTATATTGAAAACTGAACATTGGACGTTCTTTGCAAAACAAAACAGAAAAAGGAAAATTTATTTGTGAAAATGAATTGTATTGACTTTGAAGTTTGGCCTGTAAATAGGCGTTTTTGTACAAGAGGCTGACGTCTTAGTAAGAGAACGCCGCCGAACAAATAGAATTTATACAATTTGTGGAAAAAAACAGCTATGTGAACAATCCCACTGGGTTCCAACTCTGTTATTGCCTTTATATCCTCGAGCATCTCATCACTTTGCTACTTGGTTGAACGTAGATCAGATTGATTAGTGCCGTCCGAGCTTGATAGTCGATACTGAAGTCTGATCGTAAGGTAATCCAATGAGACATAGTGTTACGCTTTGATCCCTAATTTTTGCCTGGACCGCCCTTTCGGGTTTTCAGTCCACCGGGATACCCTTTTTTGCCCAAGCCGCCTTTTCAGGTTTTCGACTTGCCGAGTGTACAGCTTTTTTCACTTTCATCCCTTATTTTTTCCCGAACCCTTTTGGTTCGCCGGGAAGCCCTTATTTTTTCCTAGGCCAGTCAACCTATCGGTTCTTTGATTATGTGTAGTATATTTTCACTATGTCTGCATTGACGGGGTGAGGAAGGTCGTCACCATCCATGGTGGTTAGAATCATAGCTCCTCATGAGAAAATTTTCTTAACCACAAATGGCCCTTCGTATATAGGGGTCCATTTGCCCCTGGGATCACCCTGTGGCAATATGATGCGCTTGATAACCAGGTCCCCAACTTGATACTCTTGTCGTCTAACTTTCTTGTTAAATGCCTTGATCATCCTCTTTTGATACGTTTGACCATGACAAATAGCAGTAAGTCTCTTCTCGTCAATTAAGTTCAGTTGATCAAGCCGGGTCTGAATCCAGTCATCTTTGCTCAAACCTGCATCCTTGATAATCCGAAGAGAGGGTAACTGAACTTCAATGGGCAAGACTGCCTCCATGCCATATACCAAGGAATAGGGTGTTGCCCCTGTTGACGTCCGCGCTGAGGTACGGTACCCATGAAGAGCAAACGGTAACATCTCATGCCAATCTTTATATGTCACCGTCATATTTTGCACAATCTTCTTAATGTTCTTATTGGCCGCTTCTACAACACCATTCATCTTTGGCCGATAAGGAGAAGAGTTGTGATTCTGTATCTTGAACTGTTTTCATAGTTCGGTGATCATCTTATTGTTGAGATTTGTACCATTGTCCGTAATGATCCTCTCTGGTACACCATATCGACAAATCAGGTTGTGCCGAATAAACCATGCCACGACGTTCTTGGTTACGGTAGCAAAGGAAGTTGCTTCAACCCATTTTGTAAAGTAATTAATAGCCACCAGAATGAAACGATGCTCGTTGGATGCAGTAGGTCTGATTTCGCCGATCATGTCGATGCCCCACATTGCAAAAGGCCACGAAGTTATCAATACATTCAGAGGTACTGGAGGTATGTGCACCTTATCAGCATAGACTTGACACTTATGACAGGTCCGAGAATGCTGATAACAGTCGGCTTCCATGGTGGACCAATAATATCCTGCCCGTAGGATTTTCTTTGTCATGGTGTGTCCACTAGAATGAGTCCCGAAAGTACCTTCATGCAATTCTGCCATAATCCTTTCTGCTTCGTTCTTATCGACACATCGCAGTAAGATTGAGTCATGGTTACGCTTGTAAAGGATGCCATTACTGATGAAGAACTTCGCCACGAACCTCCTCAGAAACTTTTTATCATTAACAGATGCACCCTTGGGGTATTCCTGAGATTCAAGATACCTCTTCACCTCATGAAACCAGGGTTTATCTGCTACCTCTTCAGTGTCAATGTCACAGCAATGTGCAGGTTCGTCCAACCTTTCAATGGTAATTTGGGGAGCTTCATTGTTCCATCTGACTTTGGACATAGAAGACATCGTAGCTAGCGCGTCCGCCAACTGATTCTCCTCTCTAGGGAATTGTTCAAAGGTTATCTCCTCGAAGTGCGGAAGCAAAGTCAACACATACTCCTTGTAAGGAATAAGATTTGGGTGTTTCGTATCCCACTCGCCTTTGATCTGACTGATCACGAGAGCGGAATCTCCAAAAACACTTAAGAACTTAATCCTTAGGTCAATAGCTGCTCGAATACCCATAATGCACGCTTCATACTCCGCCATGTTGTTGGTGCAGTTGAAACATAGTCAGGCGGTGAACGAAGTATGAGAGCCTTCAGGGGATATGATTACGGCGTCAATGACATTAACCAAAGCGTTTGAAGCTCCATCAAAGTAAATAGACCATCGGGATCCCTCCTCAGGTCCTTCATCCAGTCCAGGTGTCTCACAGTCAGTCACCAACATGATATTCTCATCCGGGAATTCAAAGTTCATAGACTGGTAATCGTCCACTGCCTGATGTGCCAGATGATCTGCCAACACACTTCCCTTAACTGCCTTTTGGGTCGTATATTGGATGTCATACTCGGTCAAGATCATCTGCCATCTCGTTATTCTTCCGGATAAGGCAGGCTTTTCGAAGATATACTTGATTGGATCCATCTTTGATATCAATAGAGTAGTGTGAGTCAGCATATAATGTCTCAGCCGGCGAGCAGCCCATGCCAAAGCGCAGCAAGTTTTCTCAAGCAATGAGTATCGGGTCTCGCAGTCGGTAAACTTTTTGCTAAGGTAATAAATAGCATGCTATTTTCGGCCAGACTCGTCATGATGCCCCAGCACACACCCCATTGAATTATCGAGTACTGTCAAGTATAAGATCAAAGGTCTCCCTTCAACTGGAAGCATCAGAATAGGTGGCTCTTGGAGATATTCTTTGATCCTTTCGAAAGCGGCCTGACATTCATCGTTCCATCTTACCACTTGATCTTTCTTCAGTAACTTGAAGATTGGTTCACAAGTAGCAGCCAGGTATGAGATGAATCGGGCAATGTAGTTCAAACACCCCAGAAAGCCTCTGACTTCTTTTTATGTTCGGGGAACTGGAATTTCCTGTATAGCCTTCACCATTGCAGGATCCACTTGAATGCCTTTATCACTCACGACGAAACCCAACAGCTTACCAGATCTCACCCCGAAGGTGCACTTGTTCGGGTTTAACCTTAGTTTGTACAACTTCAACTTGTCAAATAGTTTCTGAAGATTGTCAAGGTGTTCTTCCTCAGTCTGGGACCTTGCAATCATGTCGTTAACGTATACCTCAATCTCATGATGGATCATGTCATGGAACAGAGCGATCATGGCACACTGATACGTTGCCCCAGCATTCTTCAATCCAAAAGGCATGACTTTGTAGCAAAAGGTACCCCATTGAGTAACAAAGGTTGTCTTCTCCATATCTTCGGGAGCCATTTTAATCTGATTGTAACCGAAGAAACCATCCATAAAGGAGAAGACCTTATGTTGTGCGGTGTTGTCAACCAGGACGTCGATATGAGGCAGAGGGAAATCATCCTTGGGGCTCTCCCTGTTCAGATCCCTATAGTCAACACACATTCGAACCTTACCATCCTTCTTCGGCACCGGAACCACGTTGGCCACCCACTGCGGGTAAGAAGTAACTGCTAGAAAACCGACATCAAATTGTTTCATAACTTCAGCCTTGATTTTTTCAGACATCTCTGGGCGCATTCGACGGACTTTACGTTTCACTGGAGGACAGTCTTCCTTGGTAGGAAAGCGGTGAACCACGATATCGGTATCCAACCCAGGCATATCTTCATAAGACCAGGCAAAGATCTCAACATAGTCATGCAGCATCTGAATCAACCGTTTCTTAACACTAGACTCCAGATTTGCACCGATCTTGACCTCTTTCTTGTCTTCCTCTGTACCCAGATTTACTGATTCCACTGGATCCTCATGCGGCTGTATAGCCCTCTCTTCTTGGAGTAACAATCTAGCAAGTTCACTAGGCACTTCGCAATCATCCTTGCCTTCGTCCTCGGCTTGGTTGATCGGACTTTAGAAGTCATAATCGGCAGTAGCAGAGTCGTTATCAGTGGGATCCAGAGTGGATGTAGACCTGTATATGTGAGTGTGTGTAAAATAGTTGTTTTGCAAGATAGAAAACAGAAAAACAAAGAGCACAAAATTTGAAATGCAAGAAAACGTCCAATGATTTTATTAATGATATATGGAAATGACACAGATAAAGCCCTCACAAAAAAATCCACGGTGTCTCGGGTAAGACACTGGGCCGTAAAGTTAAAAATTGTCTATTACAAATTCAAAACAAAAGTCTCATTACTGGGTAATAAAAGAAATTGGCACAAAGTCCTTTTCCATCCAATTGCTTAGTCCACCGTCAGTAGTCGGGTAGATCCAACTGTCAAACTCAGACTCTTCATCATCGTCTTCAATGGCATTTACTCCCGAATTGCTGATAAACAGGGGAGGTCCTCCGATCCGTGCACGCCGTACAGCCCTTTGAACTTCTGCAGTGAAACCCATACCAAAGTTGTTAGTATTATGTGCAAAATCAGGGAGTTGGCCCCAATTCGCACACCCGCCTTTCTCTACAACAGCTCGGGCATCCTTGAGGGAGGCCATCTTCATTGGAGGATCTTCAGTAATAGTTTCAGTTGATGCCAGCGTCTGGGGGACTTCCTCAAAATGTTGACATGGGGTTTCAATGAACTCCCCGTCCATCTCCACATACCGAAATGAGTTGAGGTGGCTTACCATGTACTCCTCTTCTCCTCGTACCGTAACAATTTTCCCCTTCACTGGGTATTTCAGCATCTGGTGGAGCGTAGAAGTTACTGCCCCAGCTTGGTGGATCCATGGGCGACCCAGCAAACAAGAATAAGATGGCCGAATGTCCATCACATAGAATGTAGACGCAAAAATATGAGAACCAACCTTAACTAGAATATCGACTTCCCCATGTACCATCCTCTTGGACCCGTCAAAGGCCCTAACCACAATGTTACTCGGCTTCAACACCAACCCTTCACAGTCTAACTGGTCTGTTGTACCCCAAAATTTTTCCTCCCATATTTCTCAAGACATTGCAAAAAAGATCTCCAAGTGGTTCAAGATTGCTCAAGAGTTGGACAGTCAAGCTATCTCCTAAGGCAATCAACCTCAAATTAGGGTTTTGTGTTGCATCAAGGTCCTTGCATCCAAATTACCTCAAGTTCTCCACAATTTCCTAATATGTTCACAAGGTCATACATGTCAAATTTTAAGCCTTGCAGAGGAAGTTTGGTCAGTCAATTGCTCAAAGAGTCCCAAAATCGACTATGCTAGGGCAAAAGTCAATTGTGACCTACAAATAGTCAAACCTCAAGATTTTTTGTCAACATTCTCATTTTGAAGGATAATTCATCATTTGATCAAGGTTTGATCATGATTCAACAAGGATTGCTCAAAATTCATCAAGATTCAAAAGTTGCTAAATTAGGATTTTGTAGGAAAAGTCAACTCAACTTTGACCAAGCTTAAATTTCTCATACTTTATGAGAAATGACCCATCCAATGCTAATTTTTAATAGGAGGCAATTTCCTACAATCCATCTTCACACCCCAAGATCAAGAAATGCACTCACAAGAAGTTACAAATTTGGACATTATAGGTCATTTTTGAAAGTCAACAAAAACACATTTTTTTCCAAAACTTATAACTAGATCATGGAGTATCAAAATGATATGAGAACAAAAGGGTTGGTTAGAGGACATCTCAAGGTTTCCAAAAAGTCCAAGAACACCTCCAAAAGTTCATAATTGAAGAAGTTATGCATTGTTGAAGTTGGGCATTTTTCCAAAATTGCCAAAAGTCAACTATCCTCAAAACTTCAAATTTTATCAAAAGGGCCCACTTTTTTCCACTTGGTTTGATCTTGTCACACTACACACGTGTCCTATCTTCAGTCTTGTGTCCATTCATTGATTTTTCTATTTTATTTGATTTTATTGAATTAATTCATTTTAAATCAATTTAAATTCAAATAAAATCCAAATATTGATGGAATATGATCTTTTTGATTGATACAGGTTTCAATAATCATCATGAATATGATCAAACTCGTATCAAGCCATATCATGCACAAAATATTGGATTTGGGACATTTTTGGAAGCTTTGTAATGGAAGATCATATCAAATCCAAAATCATCAATACACAAGGATTGAAAGCCCAAAATTTGACCTAATGCAATGCTTGATACATATACAACACAAGGCATACGAAATCAGGACCTAGAGGCTGCATAATCACCAATACTAAAACTTGAAAAAAGCTTGAAAAAGTATGGAATCGAAATCACTCTTGGAGGCGTTTTCAAAGCCAAAACTCAACGTGGTTCTCTTGCTAGACATCTACTGAGTCTATTGGAATCAAAAGCAATCCCTCTCCCTCCCGGAATCGCACTGTAAGCTTCCCTGAAAGTCGCCCTGTACATGAAATCATATTCTCATATTCATGCATTTTTTTGCCAAAATCTTTGCACAATCATGCTAATCGGTCCATTTAGAGACTTTCTGCATTAACCAATTGAGTTTTCATGGCCTATAATGCCCTACCCGAAACTAGGGTTCGTGCTTCTTGTTTTTAGGCGTTTGAGTTTCAGGCAAAATTGAGGCAAATCATGGACATGGATGAACTCAGGAGGGAGAGACGAAGCGAACCATGGTCTTAGGATTAATTTATATGGCCTACAGATGATTTTAGGAACGAGCCATGAATTTAGTTGCGGATAAAATCCGCAGGTAAATAACCAGTTTACAACGAAGAAAACGATGATGCGTCCTCTTCCCATTGGCTGTTTCATAATTTCGCGCTTTTTATTTTTTCAATTCTGGCATTTTAATTGTTTCCCTTATAATAATCATCACCTAATCTACTAACAATATAAGCGTGTTGGCTCAGTGGCTAAGGCATATGTTCAAAGCCTAACAGGATCTGGGTTCGAATCCCAGGTCCCCCAAATGCCTATTATTATTTTGTTACAGGTGATCCAGTGCAAAGATAATGGTGTGGTCCATCATGCTCCTTCAGATCCCAAGCGCCAGATGGCCTTCAGGCCAAATCTGATGGCTCCAAGGTGATATCCACTATACACCCAAGTCAACGTGTCATATGGAATTACCAAGGTCAAACGCAGGCTTGCATAATTGGGCTTGGAAATTGCTATTCTCACCATCAATCTGGGCCCAAACCCCCCAATGGGTTATTTCTTTTCTTTTTTATACTTCTTTTTATTTAATTGTTTTTGTTAATTATTATTTTTATTATCACTAACCAATTAATTTTTTTCCTCATAAAATCAAAAACACAAAAAATATTTTTATTTATTAAAATTAAATTCATGACTTTATTTTTGTAAATAAATTAATTTAATTAATTTAGTGTTAATTAGGTTTAACTTTAATATTTTTTGTAAACAATTAAAATTAATGTAGAAAAATTAGGTTTTTACTAACTTTTAATCAATTTATTTTATTTCTTTAAATACTCAAAAAAATAAAAAAAAAAAGTATTTTCATTAATTTATTTATTTATTTAATTACTAACTTAGATTTAATTTCTTTTAATTCAAAAAAAATAACAAAAATGCTTTCTTTCAAAAAAGGGTCAAACCCCTAAAAAATGAGCCCGATTTAATTTTCTCGCACGCGATCAATTTTGTCTTATTATTGTAACTGCTTCCGGAATGTAATAGTTAAAATAGGACTTTGAATTATTTTATCGCTTTCTTTTATTTTCCGCAATTTAAATTTTAAGGTTGTCTTTGGCGAGGTAAATACCCGACGCCTTGTAATAGTTTAGATTTAATTTCCGCAAATTTAAATTTCGCAACTATACACTGTTAGATGTTTGATAATAGGGAATGCATGACAAGATCAAATGTATGAACTTAAAATCAATATAGCTCACCCATGACATGTACAAAGATAAAATTAACCGAAATAACACACTCCCACATGCGCACTCTTAGGGTACACCTCACTTGGTTGCCTTCGAACGTGGTCATTAAGTATAGGAAGTTTTAGAGGTCGCCCTCTTGTCTAAAGATCATAGTTGCCTCGAAACAGTTGCCTCAGAAAAATGATCTAAGACATTAGGGTTACCGCTAAGGCGTCCTAACATTGCTTTAGTGACCGCACGTCCCTTAATCGAATTGACCCTTAAACTCCAACGACGGTGCTACCTACTCATCAATAGTGGGATAGCATTGTCTAAAGGATATTAGCACATATTAATTCCTTTTTGGAGTAGGTAGATGGTTCTTAAGTACTTGCTCCTTTCAAAACAAAATAAAACTTTTCGCACTTACACTCATTTCAAACAAAAAACTCCTTTCAAACCCACAAACACAAAGAAAAGCAAACTTTTGAAAACACTTTGAGCAAGTACCTAAGAGACCGTGGAAAACCACAGATAAAAAGGGTGCTAACACCTTCCCTTTCTATAATCTACCCCCCGGACCCGAGAAACATCTCGAAAAAGGATTTTTTTTTTTGTGCTTTTTTCCTTTCCTTGTTGGATAAAATAAAAGTCGGTGGCGACTCTTGCTTACCGCGACATTTTGCGAAACCAAACGCAAAACGCGAACCAGCATATCCAAAACAGTCAGTTCTCTTCCCACCGTATCACACGGTCTAATGCCTTCTTAGGTAAAACATTCAGCGAGGACCCAATATCCACCAACACAAGAGCTAGAGTAGTGCCTCTACACTAGATTGAAACATGTAGAGCGTCATTATGATTCTTCCCCTTAGCAGTTAAGTCTGCGCCGGAGAAACCCAAACCATTATCAGCAGTTAAACTAGCCACACAATCTTTGAACTGGTCAGCAGATGTTTCCTGGGGCACGTGCACGGTTTTCAGGAAAGCAATCAGAGCCTTAGCATGGGCCTCTAAACACAACAATAAAGACAACATAGAGATCTTTGACGGGGTTTTCCCCAGCTGTTCGACTACATTGTAGTCACTTTTCTTGATGATCTTTAAAATTTCATCTATCTCCTGTCTAGAGGCTTAAACAGTAATCTTCTTCGGTACCTCCGTCCGGGAAGGCTCACTGGTGATCCCTTTGCCCCAAGTATCGGCTGACTCGGCAACAGGGGTAAGGATTGGAACTTGAGCAGGGACAGTAGCAGATGTACTGGCAGGTTTAATAACAACAGGCTTCTGAACAATTGCTGGAGAGATCTCAGGGGAGAAAAGTCTTCCGCTTCGGGTGACTTTACTAGATCCAACAATGTTGTTGACATCAGTATCAGCCTCTTCATCCTTTAAGTCTTGTTTAACCCTGTGATAGTACACATCAGCCCCATAGTTCCATGGGACAGCCTTATCCGACGTGTAAGGGATAGGTCCAGGAACAGTAATAATCAAAGGACCAATTCTCGGAACAGATGTAATTCTAAAAGGCTTTCTCGAGGAAGCCTTGGAAGAATTGGTGAAAATGGTGATTATAGAAACTTCTTCAACAGGAACCAAAGGGACAACAGTTTTCTCGAACAAGATTTCTTTATTATCCATCAGGTTTTGGACACCTGATTTCAAAAGATGGCAACCAGTAGGTAGGACGGAACACAGATGGCAACCTTCGCCACAGCCCGGAAATAAACCGGCTAACAGAAGGTTCTTCTTCACAGTCATTAATGGAGTAGCAATGTCTTCTACATAATTCACAAACACATCATCATCCACAACCTTTACTCCATGATTTGGCATAGGAGCAGTCATAACATTAGGCTTTTCTGGCGCTTCGAACTCAATCTCCTTAGTGTCAATCAGATCTTGTACCTTATTCTTCAAGGCCCAACAATTATTGGTATCATGCCCTGGGCAATCAGAGTGATAAGAACAGCGGGCGTTTGGATTGTATAGCAGCGATGTGGTATTGGGATTCTTTGGGGCTTCCCTCGGAATCACCAAGTTAGTCTTCAACAATTGTGGTAGAATTTGAGATAAAGACATGCTGAGCCGAGTAAACTGTCGTTGAGGCCTCTCTGCCCTTGGATGATTGTTGCGTTGGGTGGAAACAACTGGTCTTGAAATAACTACCGCATTAACTGCTTGGCGGCGCTCGGGTCGATTCTGGCTCTTTGAATTGTAAACTGCACTAGACTCCTTCTTAAAAGGCTTCTTCTTCAGGCTTGATGAAGCACCTTTCCGTAACTTGCCACTCTTAATACCGGCTTCAACTCTCTCCCCAGTCATAATTAACTCGGTAAAACCAGACGATGAACTCCCAATCAGATGATTAAAATACGGACTAGACAGGGTCCCCAAAAACATATCCACTAACTCCCTATCAGCCAAAGGGGGTTATACTCTTCCTGCAAGGTCCCTCCACTTCTGAGCGTAGTCTTTAAAACCTTCGCTTGCAACCATAGACATACCCTGAAGTTGGGTACGCGTGGGAGCAAGGTCGGCAATATATTGATACTGCTTGTAAAAAGCAGCAGCAAGGTCCTCCCAATTACGGACACTAGCTCCTTCTAGCTTATAGAACCACTCAAGTTGAGTCCCTGAAAGACTCTCTTGAAAGAAATGGATCCAAAGGTTCCTGTCAGCGGTATATGGCTGAATCTTCCTAACATACGATCGGAGGTGTAGCTTTGGGCAGGAGACCCTGTCGTATTTAGCAAAGACTGGTGCTTTAAATTTGTGGGGAATCACAACCCCATATGCCAAACCCAACTCTCCAAAATCCACCCCAGGTATCTTCTGGATCTCCATCGCGCTTAACCGGTCTTCGAGTTGCTTATACCTATCCTCAGTAGGAGGATACTGGTCTTTATCAAAGTCAGTCTCGTTGTCAGAAACCACGGGGCTAGGAGCCTTCCTTTCTTCCTGATTCTCTCCCCCTCCAAATGAGTGAGACAAATCAACTTCCTCTCGTAACCTGTTTCCAAACCTGTGACCCATGTTCAGGAGGATTGTCTTCTTCTTCTTCTTCTTCTTCTTCTTCTTCTTATCCTTCAAAATAAAAGTATTCAGATATTTCTGCCCCTTGGCCCGGTTCATGAACATTTCCTGGAACTGAGCGTTCTGAGCTTGAAGAGCCTTAATAGCTTGATTAGTGGATGTTTCAGCAGACATGATGCTGAAATAAACAACAAAGAAGATAAGAGACCTGTAAGGGTACCTGTAATGAGGTGCATGGTAATGGGATACATATGATATGATTTCAAATATGTCGGGAGATTCAAATTCGTAAACCAAAATGAAACACACTTTTATTAGATAAACTTGAAATCAATGTTTAACAAATGCCTTTAAGGCGTTACAAAAAGAAAACTGAAAAGTAAATCAAAACTAGAAATAACAAAAGACATGAGCGCTCCCATGGTCGTTTTCCTCCTGTACTGACATAGTCGTTGAGGACCTTCTCATTCTCCAACTGTCTTGTAAGCTTTAGGATCTTCCGCTCCTGCTCATGATACTTTTCTCTGTAAGTATCCCGTTCTTCTCTCAACTGCATCCAAGACCTCTTTAATTCCCCAATGTCAGTAGGCATGTATGGGTGGAGGATGGTAGGTGAAACCCCTTCTTCATCACCACTCTCAACAATTATCGGTAAGACAGCTTCGTACGGCATTCCCAGCTTTTGGGCACGGATTCGAACCCATCGGAGATACGTTTCCATCGGAAGAGAGGTCTTCATCCCTAACTCATGCGGATCAGACCCGTGTACCCTGTTCCAAGATCGTATGAACCTGCGGCGATGCTCCTCACTTTCCCCTTGGAAGTCAAAGACAATGCTCAAAATCAGCAACTCATGAGGACCGTCCTTTCTAGCTCGCCCAAACTGTCGCAAGGCCAGACAAGGATTATAAGTGATTCCTCCTCTAATTCCAAGTAGTGGAACATTGGGGTATTCCCCACGGCGATCAATAACAGCTACTTCTTCCATGTCTTTAGTGCTCCAGATGATGTCCGTATGAGCAAGGGACATAATCCTATAGGTCCAACCCATACCTTCCTTGTTCTTCAAAACAGATTTGGGGAGGTGAGAAATAAACCACCTCGCCAGCAATGGTGCACAACACATAAGGGTTCCCCGTTTCCGAGCAGTACGAGCATAAAGAGCATGTAGAATATCCCCTAAGAGAGTGGGCACCGGATTATGGGACATGAAAATCTTCATTGCGTTCACGTCGACGAAAGAATATGAATTAGGAAACAACACCAAACCATAAATGAGAAGAGCCAGGATGTCTTCGAATGCTTGAAAATCCAAATTGTCCCAAAACTGATTAGCCCGATCAACCAAGAACTTAGCCAGGAAGCCTTTTGTCCCACTCCGAGTCTCCTAGTTAGACATTACCTCAGCCTTTGTCAGATGTAGGGCTGTAGCAACATCTTCTGGCCTAAGAGCTTTCTCCCAACCTGTAAATGGCGTCTGCTCTAGAATAGAAATACCAAGCAAATCAGAGAACTCCTCCAAAGTAGGGACCAACTGATAGTCCGGGAAGTGAATAAGTGGTGCAATGGGTCAAAGAACTGGCACAAGACACTCAACATCTGCTCATCCATCTTGGAAGTGACCAAACCAAGGAGGTGACCATGTCTTCTGACAAAGGATGAAGTATCTAGAACCTTTGCAACCAAATCTCTAAGCTGAGTAGTGTTTCTATGCATAGAGGCCATGACCTACAAAACAGAACAAAGATGAATCCCCTCGGTCTTTGAAATGGGTTAGTCTGATGCAAGATGCATGCAATGTCTTGATGTCATGATGTCATGATAGAAACACACCATAAGTATTCACAAATAGCAAACATGGTAAGAGCACACAAGTCACACAATAGCCCTTAAATTCCAGGCTGGCATGGAGTTTAGGTACTACCCTCTTTCAGTTTAGTTGGTTCAAACTTGTCCTAGTAATAGTAACCGGGTTCTAGAGGATCTCAATATCACTGACCACCCTTGATCGGTCATAATTTCAGTTTGGAAACCTTTTCTTGCGGATGGAATCATCGCGAGAGTTTGGTCTCAATGAGTGTAGCATACTGCTACTTTTCTATGGCCAAGTTGGTCAATTATAGGTTCTAAGGTCAGTTGGTGCTTAATGACCCCTTAGAAGACCCATATTCTCCTTGTTCCACCACAAGGGATATCGGTACAAACTAAAGTGCCACACCAACATAGCTACTGCTTCAACCGTATCGGTCTACGCCGTACAGTTCCCTCACAGTCTATTGCTACTTACCTAAAAGGTATCCCCATATCTGGGTTAGGATCTATAGTAACTCCGATTCAAACCCACAAAGATAAAGCATACAAATCAAGCAATGGAAAACATTATGATGAACTATTCCTAAGGTACACCCCACTTATACTACTCCCCGACAGAGTCGCCAGTTCTGTGATACGGTGGGAAGAACTGACTGTTTCTTGGAATGCTGGTTTGCGTTTTGAGTTTGTTTTCGCAAAATGTCGCGGTAAGCAAGAGTCGCCACCGACTTTTATTTTATCCAACAAGGAAAGTAAAAAAATCACAGAAAAATTCCTTTTTCAAGATATTTCTAGGTACGGGGGGTAGATTATAGAAAGGGAAGGTATTAGCACCCTTTCTATCCGTAGTTATCTACGGGCTCTTAGGTACTTGCTCATCATTTTCAAAATTGTTTTCTTTGTGCTTGTGGGTTTTGAAAAATTTTTGTTTTAACTTCGATTTAACTCTTGCTTCTGTCTTGAAGAGTGTAATGAAGTGTTTTTGAAAACTTGTTTGTAAAAGGAGTGTAAGTGTGAGAAAAAAGTTTGTTTTTTGGATGAGCAAGTATCTAAGAACTAATCTACCTACTCGAAAAAGGAATCGTTCTATGCTAATTTCCTTTAGACAATGTTATCCCACTATTAGTGAGTAGGTAGCACCGTCGTTGGAATTTGAGGGTCAATTCAAAAGAGGGACATACGGTCACTAAATCAATGTTAGGACGCCTTAGCGGTAACCCTAGTGTCTTAGATCATTTATTCGAGGCAACGATATCGGAGGCAACCACTTTGAGGCAACTATGATCTTTTAGACAAGAGGGCGACCTCTAAAACAACCTATACTTAATGACCGTTTACAAAGGCAATCAAGTGGGGTGTACCCTAAGAGTGCGCATGTGCGATTGTGTTGATTTCAATTATTTTTATCTTTGCACATGTTTAGAGTGATCTAATTGATTTTAGATTAAGCATTCAGTCTTGTCATGCAAACCCTATTATCAAATATCTAGCAGTTAAATATTTTCAAAAACTAAAGGTGCGGAAATTTAAACTAACTATTACAAGGCGTCGAGTATTTACATCGCCAAAAGCAACCCTTTGAAATTTAAAAGCGGAAAAATAAATATCCTAATTAATTATTACAAACCGGGAGCAGATACATCAATGATTGAATAAGGAAAAATAAATCGCGCGAGTGAATTGGATCGAATGCGAGTTAGGGTTTTGACCCTTTTAATTAAAAGAAAATATTTTTGTTGTTTTTATTTTTTGAAGAAAAGAAATTAATTCCTAAAATTAAATGCTAAATTAATTAGTTATTAAATTAATAAATGAAAAATATTAAATGACATATTTTGGAGTTTTTGATATTTTAGGAAAGAAAATAAAATAAATAAATTAGGGTTAAAATCTATTACATTCTAATTGATTTTAAATATTCACAAAATCAATTAAAGTTATCTAGAATTAATAACCTAATTAATTAATTAATATTTATTAAATAAAAATTAAATTCTGAAATTAAATTGGATAAAAAGTATTTTTGTGATTTTTTGATAAAAGAAAATTAATTTATTGGTTAGTAATTAAATTAAAACAAAATAAAATATTAAATGAAAATAAACAAAATAAAAAAAGAGTGAGAATGAGCCTGTTTTTGGAGGTGGAGAAAGCAATTGGCTGGCCCAATAATGCTGATCCATTGAACTTTTTGTAATCTAGTGCATATGCGTTGACTTGGCCCTTTGATGCTCCTTCAATATTGGCCACCAGATCTGGCCATCTGGCTATCTAGAACGTTGATTAGTGAGTGTCCATGATGGGTCTCAGGCTTAAGTGCTCACCGAATCATCTGAAAATAAATATCATGAAGAAAATAGGGGGACTTGGGATTCGAACCCAGGCCCTAAGGAAAATTCCAATGGCTTGTGACCAGCTGAGTTGCTGGTTGTCTTTGTACATAGGCTAAACATTAATTATAATGTATAAAAAAACATTAGTGGACAAAAGAAAACAAAAAAATGTGTGATGGTATTTGAATGGGCGAATGGGGAGGCGACACGCCTTCGTCCCTGTCCTCCAAAAACTGGAACTTTTACCTGCGGATTTTATCCGCAGCTAAAGTCGTGACTTCACTCTAAGCTCTTCCACGGGCAATATAAATGGAAGCTAGCGCCATCGTTGAGCTCGTCTTGTTCCCCTGAACAAGATAGTACCTTTCACGAAGGCCAATTATTCCTGTAACAAAAAGCCCTAAAAAACTCCAAAAAACCCTAGCTATGGTGAATCACGATATAGGTCATGTAAATGCAATTGAATAATACCAAAAGCTTGCAAATGCTCTGTAGATTAAGATTATGCCATTAATTCAGATCAACCATGCTTAAATTGCAAAATACGAAATCAAGAACAGGGTGGGTTCGTGAGTGACTTACAGGGCACTAGAGGGCTTGAGAACGCGTGGTTTTGCTTGCTTTCGCTTGTGGAGATTGCCAGGAGACGATTGGGACAATTTCCAAGCCTTGAGGATGCCTCTAAGACCTGTTTCGATCTCACACTTTTTCTGGTTTTTGCAAATTTGGTTCTGGCTCTATGCTTGATCTCCAACCCTTATTTTTGTCTGCACACGACCCTTATGTATTGCACAATGTATTAGGATTGTTTTTGTTGTCCAAATCTTCCTCTATCAATGCTTTAATATTTGATTTGATCTTCTTTTAACAACCTTCCAAATTTAGTCCAAATCCCATCTTTTTGTACCCTTATGCCTTGATACGAGTTTGATGATGGCAAGCTGTATAATGAAACCTGAAATCACCACAAAATCTTTGTTATCAATGCTTTTGGATTTTTATTTGATTTATTTTGATTTAAATCAAATTAATTCAAATAAAATCAAAATAATTAATAAAAATATGATATTGACACATGGCCAAGTTTGGAGCACGTGGGCTGTAATTCCAACTCAAAACAAGTGAAAAAGAATGGGCCCATTTGGCAAAATTTGAAGTTTTGGGGATGGCTGACTTTGGGCAATTTTGCAAAAAAGTCCAACTTCAACAATGCATAACTTCCTCAATTTTGACTCTTTGGAGGTGTTCTTGGACTTTTTAGAAAGCTTGAGATGTTTTATAATAAACCTTTTTTGCCTTATATCAATTTGATATTCCATGCTTATGTATGAAGCTTTGACAAAAAATGTGTTTTTGTTGACTTTTCAAAATGACCTATAATGTCCAAATTCATAACTTCTTGTGAGTGCATATTTTGATCTTGGGGAATGAAGATGGATTGTAGGTAATTTCATCCTCTTCAAAATGATATTTGGATGGGTCATTTCTCATAAAGTGTGAGAAAGTTATGCTTGGTCAAAGTTGAGTTGACGTTTCCTACAAAACCCTAATTTAGCAACTTTTGAATCTTGATGAATTTTAAGCAATCCTTGATGATTCATGATCAACCCTTGATAAAATGATTAAATATACTTCAAAATGAGAATGTTGACAAAAAATCTTGAAGTTTGACTGTATGTAGGTCACAGTTGACTTTTGCCCTAGCACAATCGATTTTTGGACCTTTGAGCAATTGATTGAGCAAACTTCCTCTGCAAGGCTTGAAACTTGACATGGATGATCTTGAGAACATATTAGGACATTGTTGAGCACTTGGGGTTACTTGTACTCAAGGATCTTGATGCAATGTGAAACCCTACTTTGGGGAAGACTGCCTTAGGAGAGAGCTTGTCTGACCAACTCTTGGGCTATGTTGAGCAACTTAGAGATTTTTCTTGACATATTTTTAGAAATATGGGAGGGAAAATTTTGGGGTACAACACACTCCTCTGATGTCACAATTCATTGGGAAACAAGGAGTGGTGTCAAAGGTTTCTTAGTAAATTTCTTGTTCGAGAAAGCCCAAAACTGTTGGAATTCCTTGGATTTGCAAGCCTTTGAGGAAATTGTGGCTCTCCTAATCTAAGGGATAGTTTTGTTTCCAAATCCTGACCAACTCATAGATGTAAACAACATCACAATCTTCATATCTCGCAACCCGGTGCCTACATTACTAGGGGATATCCTACACTCTTTTCACACTCGCACAATGAAGAAAAGAGGTGTGCTTATGTGTTGCACTCCTCTCTTGGAAAGATTGTTTATTTCGCATCTTCCCCAATCTGTAATAAAGAATGACCAAGGATCGAGGTGGTCACAAAGTTTGATGACGCTCAAACATTCAGACATCCATTGGTGCTCTCGATCCATAGAGAATGTTACTATTGTCGACCGTTGTGGAGAGTTTCCTAATGTCCCTTTACTTGGCATTAGGGGAGGTATCACCTACAACCCCTGCTTAACTTTAAGATAGTTTGGTTATGCCCAAAGGGATGACCCGCATGAGATGTTGATTCAAGGTTTGGTATTTGACTAGTACAATACGATCAAGGCCTTCGCCAGAGATTTACCCGAGCTTGGAGGATGTTAAACAAGGTAGATAACAAGACTTTGGGGCATCAAAATTCCATTCCTCTTGAGACTTACCTCAAATGGGTACTGTTGTATCCCCAAAATTTGCCCTCTCATTTTATCAAGATTCTCCTCACAAGACTTCTTAGACTCAAGACCAGATTAGGGTTTGCTCAGCTCAAGACATCTCCTTGCACTGTTGACCTGAAATTAGGGTTTGAGTTTGCACAAGGATTTTTGGACTTCCAATGCCTCATGTGACTTTCATGCTTCATGTTGGACTTATAAGATTTCTCATACCAAGTTTCAAGCCTTGAATCAAATTTTTGCCCAGTCAATTGGACAATTGACCTAAAAATCAGTTGTATTGGGGAAAAAGTCAACCATGGCCAATTTACAGTCAAACCTCATAATTTTTTATCCACATCAACAATATAGACTCATATGAACCATTTAATCAAGTTTGGACCACAACTCCTCAAGAAATTTGATCAGATCATCAAAAGGGCAAAATGATCATTTTTAGGGTTTTGACTGTAGAAGGGCAATTTCTGATTTTTAACCTAACCAGTGGCAAATTGGGTTCAAGCATAGTTTCAAGGACTAAATGGCATCATCTTGACCTAATCACAAGGTTCAAAAGATCTCAATTTCATTGGATTGACAGATGAATTTTCCAGTCAACTGATCAAAAATCAACTATACACTGAAAAGTCAAACTTTGACTTTTTGGTCAAAATCAAGTGCCAAGGGTCATTTTTCATCAAGATGTGTCAAAACATGAAACTTGTTCACCAAGAAACCTAATTTTGGAAATTAGGGTTTAAGATTGAAAATTTTCATAACTTAGAAATTTTCTAAGTTATGAAAATTTCTTATTGTTTCCCAACTTTTTCTCCATGATGCAATTGGATTCAAAGGAAACTTCCAACATGAAAGTTGTATTCCTCCACAAAATATACAACTTTTATTAACAAAGTTTTCCCATAATATGCTTGGATCTCAAGTTATGATTTTATGAATAAGGGTCCATGAAACTTTTAACTTAGTGAAATTTTGCCCTAGTTTTAGGCAGATTTTTGACCTAACTTCATGGCAACTTTTCACCTAGTTCCAAGGGGAATATCAAAATGCATTTCAAATATGGATTGTAGAGCATGTTATAAGATTTCCAAAATGTCCAAGAACTCTCCAAGATCATTTATGGTTAGGGAGAATCGAAGGAATGAAAATGGAAAATTCTCACTTTTGTCCAAGGCATTTTGCACCATGTTACAACTTGCAAATCAGTTTGAATCATGTTTGTACTTGCATTTCAGGCCCTAATCCTTTTTACACTCTAAAATTGAATGCAAATACAATGGTTAATGGCATTGTTTTGCTCTTTGAAGCTTTGTACAAGGGTTTAATCCAAAAATGGCAAAAAGGTAACAATGCTACTTTGATAAAGTTTGCTTTTAGCAAATTTGTTTATCTTGAGCCATGAACCTAACCTCTTGCTGCAAACAAAGTCCACAAAGATCAAGCAAAGTTCACCAACTATGTGCAGTCCCTAAGCTAGCCTGTACGGGCCCTTGAGCATTGTCATTTCAATTTTTCTTCAAAAGCAAGTAAACTTGCAAAAGTCAGCATATCTCTTCTATCTGATAAAACCAAGCTTTGCTATCATTTGAAACGACCTCAACATATTGTAGCAAGCCAGAAACACGATTTTCCAAGCTCTCAAACACCCTAAAACACAAAACACCAACTTCTGCCCAAAACAGGGCCATCTCTGCAAATCACAAGCCACTTCCATATTCCCTCGTGCGTTTTGCTTGAAATCACTTCAAACACACTCCAAACATCACACCTAAGTTGTCCAGGCCTTTGTCCAACAACTGTAACCCCTGTTTCGTGCTTCACCATTTTCAATTTCTGAGTTTGCAGGTTGACTTCTACAAGTAGATTCAAGCCATTTCAAAGCAAGCTGAGCATTGGGAAAGGTCAGGGGAACTTCAAGCAAGCTCAAAAGAACTTCAGGCCTCACTCAAAGTTGCTACATTGCCATATCCAAACTCAACTGAACAAGGTAATTTTCAAAGTTCTATCTCCTTATTTAGGTATCATTAGGCTTAGGTTTGTGAAGCAAAAATGTAGTCTTTAATGTGCTTGAGCTGTACATATGCATAGTTCTTATTTATATTAACTGAGCTAGGAGAATTTGGATGATGAACATGCTAAAAATTTTAGGTTAAAATTTAGGGCCATTAAAATTCTCTCTGTCCTTTGAGAGTTAGGTCACAAAATGGATATGGTTGGAATCGTGATTGAAAATGCTATAACTTTCATGTTGTAAATTTTTTATTTCATGCAAGCAATAGAGAGAACAGATTTGAGTTACAGGTTGCGCGCGTTTGGCCAGAGGACAGGGATGAAGTGTGTTCTGGGCCAGGGCCTTGGGCTTGTTTCTTTTGACACCCCCTTTTACTTTCTGCACCCCATTGGCCCATTTTCTTTATTTTGCATTTTTTTTCATTTCTTTTATATTTTCTGACTTTATTAATTTTTCTTGAACATTTAAAATCACAAAAAATATTTTCTTTATTTTTGGCATTTTATCATATTTTTATTTTATTTTTCTTTGCATAATAAATAGTTTATTAGGTTTAATATATTTTATTTCTTTTAAATAAAACTTATAAATAATATAAAAATTCTTATATTTTTATTTTTATTATTTATACACTTGAAATAATATTTTCACACATATTTTATTTTTTAACATTTTTGTATATATTTTTATTTATTTTCTTGTACATAAATGAAATAAATGATAATAGAATATATATATTTTCTTTTAAAACAAAATTAGGGTTTTCACCCTTTCAAAAAATAATCATTTTATTTTCTTATTTTTAAGACATAAATAATTTATTTTTCACATACATAAAAAATAAATACAAAGACATTTCTTGCATATTTACAATTTATTCCATATTTAAATACTTGTTTATTTATTTATTATTGTATAAATTCATTTGGGTTGTAATAGTAAATTAGGGTTTTATTTTGTGCAAATACCCCCCAATTCAAACTTGTACCCCCTTCCCATAATATTGTTGTAATAGTCTAGATTTACTTTACGCATTTTATCGCTTTTATATGCCATGATAGTAAATTAGGGTTTTGTATGCAAAGACCAAAATCAAAACAAATAGCATGACTAAACACAAGACAAAAATGCATGAAAAATGACAACACCTTGCACACAAGCACCCCTAGGGTTTCATCCACTTTGTTGCCAAAAATGGCCTTGGTTTGCATGCTAGGTATCTTGGCAAAATCAAACAAAACAAAAAGATCATAGTCCCTCGATGACGCTATCTTGGTTGCCTAAACAAAAATGAGCTAGTCCCTTAAAAAAGCTTGCAAAGATACTTGGTACCATTGCTATCACGGTCATACGATGACCCACGCCCGTCCCCTTTAACATCCAAAGATAGGGTTGTTTACCAAATGCAATGGTAAATCAACAACATCAAAGGAATAAAAATGTGTAGAAAAGACTTTTGAGTATGGTAGACAACTCCTAGTTACTTGATCAATTTGCAAACCATCCTTGCTATTTTCAAATAAACACACACAATTTCAAAACATTTTCCAAACAAACTTTCAAACATTGAAACATTTTTCAAAAGACAAATACCTTTGTATACATTCAAACAAGAATCATTACGAAGGTTGCCTAAACAAAGGCCTCTTTTAAAAATACTTTCAAAATCACACACAAAAGCACCATTTCAAACAATTGGAAAAGCAAAGCAAGTGATCTAAAACAAGTAACTAAGAGCCCATGGAAAACCATGGATGAAAAGGGTGCTAGCACCTTCCCTTTTCATAATCTACCCCCCGAACCCAAAAACAATCTCAAAGGTCTTTCCTGTGCTTTTTTACCTTTCCTTTTGGATAAAATAAAAGTCGGTGGCGACTCTTTCTAAACCGAAACATTTGCGAACACAAGTGCAAAACCTCAAGTCAGTTCTCCCACCGCATCACAGAACTGGAGACTCTGCTGGGGAGATAACTTAAAAGTGGGGTTACCTTAGGGTTTTAGATCACCTTTACATGCTTATAATGTTTGACTTGTATGCTTTACACTTTGGTTCTATTGTTTGGGTTTGAATCCTCTACCCAGATTTTGGAAACATTCATAGGTAAATAGCAATACATTGTGGAAACTGCGCGGGGTATACCGACATGGTCTAAGCAATAGCTATATTAGTGCGACATATTTGTGGGTACCGATAGCCTTTGAGTCAATCAAAGAGAATACGGGGCCGCTGAGTGATGTCATGAAGCACTAATGGACTTTTAGAACCTTTACTTGACCAACTTGGCCTTTTAGGATGTAGTGAGATGACCGGCTTTGGTGCAGTCCGAAGTTGGTAGATACTCGATACTACACTCATTGAGGGTTGTTTTCTTGGAATATTTTGGTCGCCAGTAAAGTGGCTAAACTAAAACAATGAACACAGAAAACAATCCAGTGATATTGAGCTCCTTAGAACCCGGTTACTATTTCTAGGACAGGTTGAGCCAACTAAACTTCAAGAGGGTACTTACCTATGAAACCCCATGCAAGCCTGAAACTAGGAACTTGTGTGATTTGTTTGTACATATATACTTGTGCATAACATCATGAGCATCATGAAGCATCATATGCATCTACTAAACATTTCAAGGATTTGGATCTTCATCTTTGTTCCTGTTTTGTAGGAATGGATTCACTTCGCAGGAAAACTATTCAGGTTAACCTTGTGAGAATTTCTCCTCAACTCAAGGGGCTTGCTTCTAGGATTCTAGATTATTCTCCATTCACCGGGAGGCATGGTCGTCTTCTCAACTTAGTCACTGCCAACACTGAGGAGGATATGCTGAAAGTTCTCTTCCAGTTCTTTGACCCCCTACGCCACTGCTTCACATTTCTTGACTACCAGCTGGTGCCTACTTTGGAGGAATTTTCTCAACTCTTGAGGATTCCTATTCTCCATCAACTACCCTTCAACGGTACAGAAAGAGATCCAAAGCCAGAAGATGTTGCTCAAGCCCTACACTTGCAACCATCTGATGTCACAGCCCATTGGGAAACTAGAAGTGGTGTCAAAGGTTTCTTGTCAAAGTTCATGTTTGAGAAAGCACAAGAATGATGGAATTCTATAAACCTGCAAGCTTTTGAAGAGATTGTAGCCCTTCTCATCTATGGATTGGTCTTGTTCCCAAACCCTGACCAACATATAGATGTGAATGCTGTCAAGATTTTCATGTTCCGCAACCCGGTGCCTACATTGCTTGGGGATATCCTCCACTCTTTTCACACTCGAACAATGAGGAAAAGAGGTGTTCTCATGTGTTGCACTCCTCTACTAGAAAGATGGTTTATTTCTCATCTTCCCCAATCAGTTTTGAAGAATGAGCAATGTCTAAGGTGGTCACAACGGTTGATGACCCTTACACATTCAGATATTCATTGGTGTTCTCGATCAAAAGAGAATGTCATTATCATTGACCGTTTGTGGGGAATTCCCTAATGTCCCTCTACTAGGCATTAGGGGAGGCATCACCTACAACCCTTGCTTGTCTCTGAGGCAGTTTGGGTGTGCCCGAAGGGATGGCCCATATGACATGCTGATTCCAGACTTGGTTTTTGACTTAGACAACGACAACTAAGGAATCCGACAAAGGTTCATCCGAGCTTGGAGAATGCCCAACAAACTGAACAGTAAGACATTGGGACACAAGAATTCCATCCCCCTTGAGCCTTACCTCAAGTAGGTATGAACCCGCTCCCAAAGTCTTATGATGCCTTACCCCTACATTCTCCCTGTGATTAAAGAGCCTGTTATGGAAGGAGAGGTTCCATACAGCCTCCTACATCCTGACATGCCAACATTACTAGAAGATTTACAAAGGAGTTGGATACAGCTCAAGGGAGAACGCGATACTTTCGAAGCCCAATTCTACGCAAGCGAGAAGAAGGTTTTGGAACTCACTCGTCAACTTCATGAAGAGCAGACTCTCAACACCTACATTGCACCAAAGAGGATGCGCAACGTCTTTTTACCTTAGAATTTTGTATTATTTTTCCCATGCGGCATTAATGTACTAACAAATTCTATCTTATTAATATGACGTGTGTTTCTTTTTTGTTTATAAAAAATTTGAATTTCTGAATCCTTGAATGCATTACATGAATATGTATCATTCATCATATGCATAAGTAGGTCTTCACACCAAGTCCCCTTATCTTCCTACTGTTTATTTCAGTAGAGATGGCTCTAGAGAAGACTATCAAGGACATCCAGGCTCAAAACGCTCAACTTCAAGAGATGTTCTTGAACCTATCCAAGGGGCAGGAAGAGGTGAAATCTCTCCTCACTAGGGGCATGATCACGGGGAATCCTGAGGGCAAAAAAGATGATCAGTTGGAGCTGCTACGAACTGAGATAGCCATAATGAAAATCCAGATGATGGGACAACTGGTGGGCTAGATGGCTCTCATCCAAAACTTAGCACGAGGATAAGAGGAGCTGAGAGTCCTCATCAACAAGCTTCACCAAGACGAATGTAACCAAATGGGGCAAACAACTAGGGTTAAGGATCAAGTCATCATCCAACCTCCCTTAAAACAAGAAGTCGAGAGAAGACCTCCCCAGTTTGCTTCAGGGTCACGAGCCCAACAACAACCTCGCCAACGTCAGCAGGGTAACCAGCATAGGCGGAATACATCTGAAAACCGCTTCACTAAGATTAACATGTCATTATCTCAAGTGTTGCAATGCTTGTTAGAAGTCAAGTTGATTGTATTAAAGGACCCCCCTCGGAATCCCAACACAGCCTCTCCAAAGTACAATCCAAATGCAAGATGTGCGTATCACTCCAACAGTCCTGGACATGACACTAATAGCTGTTGGGCATTGAGAAACAAAATTCAAGATCTGATTAAAGAAACAACGCTGGAGTTCACACAAGATGGCCAGATGAAAATCTTTCGCTGAGGGCTCTCCACCCAAAATGACAAGTTCGAACAAAGAGGCTTCTGTTCATTTTGAATTTCCAATTGTAATTTCTTTTGCTATTCAAACAATTATCTATTAATGTCAAACTCTGTTTCATTAATGCATTGCATATGTTTGTCTTGAATTCATCTTTTCGTTTTCACTATATTTAAACTATGATTTTTATTCTTCTTATGACACAAACCTTTAGAGGGAGGATGACGAAAACAATTCCATAATCTCATACAATATGCTTTTGGACAGACTTTGCCGACGATGTACAGGCGTTTCTTTCAAATCCCAAACACTGGAGTTATAAGGAAGATAATCCCTAGTCAACCCCTTCGAGCCAAAGAAGTAGAAGTTTTCTGTTTTAACAAAAATTGAAACCTTTAATCAAAACCTGGGGCAGGGTAGTCTCTCAGTTAATTCAAATGCGCGTTTAGTTGCAAAATCTCATCTCGTAATACAACGAATACCATCGAAAACATTCCTCTAGAATCAAAAGACAATGATGGTTCCCAATCGCATAGGAAGTCATTAGCTCTCAAGAGAAAAGCCTACTAAGTCAAAACCTACGAAGGAGACTTAAAGAAAAAACTGGGGTATCCCGCTGACTGTAATCTTAAAACAAGAACAGTCTGGCAAAAATTATGGGATAACAAATCAAAAGAAAGAGGTCACTACAAATCCTCAACAGAATGAAAAAAATGTTGCGAAAATGAATGCCTTCCAACAAACTTAACTTGTTTGAACCATCACCAAAATGTCATTCCAAACTCAATTGGAGTTCAAACGCACAATTACCTGATGTTGTACCCTAAAATTTTCCCTCTCATATTTCTCAAAACATTTCAAGAAAAATCTCCAAGTGGCTCAAGGTTGCTCAAGAGTGGGTCAGACAAGCTATCTCCTAAGGCAGTCAACCCCAAATTAGGGTTTTGTGTTGCATCAATATCCTTGAATCCAAATGACCTCAAGTTCTACCCAATGTCCTAATATGTTATCAAGATCATCCATTCCAAATTTCAAGCCTTGAAGAGGAAGTTTGCTCAGTCAATTGCTCAAAGGTCCAAAAATCGATTGTGTTAGGGCAAAAGTCAACTGTGACCTATAAACAGTCAAACTTCAAGATTTTTTGTCAACATTCGCACTTTGAAGGATATTTCATCATTTTATCAAGGGTTGATCAGGATTCATCAAGGATTTCTCAAAATTCATCAAGACTCAAAAGTTGCTAAATTAGGGTTTTGTAGGAAAAGTCAACTCAACTTTGACCAAGCATAACTTTCTCATAATTTATGAGAAATGACCCATCCAAATCTCATTTTGAAGAAGATGAAATTTACTTCAATCCATATTCATACCCCAAGATCAAAAAATGCACTCACTAGAAGTTACAAATTTGGACATTATAAGTCATTTTTGAAAGTCAACAAAAACACCTTTTTTTCCAAAGCTTATAACTTGATCATGGAATATAAAAATTAAATTACACAAAAAGGGTTGGTTATAGGACATATCAAGCTTTCTAAAAAGTCAAAGAACACCTCCAAAAGTTCAAAATTGAAGAAGTTATGCATTGTTGAAGTTGGACATTTTTGCAAAATTGCCAAAAGACAACTATCCCCAAAACATCAAATTTTGTCACATGGGCCCTTTCTTTTCCACTTGATTTGAGCTTTTACCATTGTCCACGTGTCCTAGCTTCAACCATGAGCTCATATTCTATTTTTATTATTTAATTTGATTTTTTATTGAATTTATTCATTTTAAATCAAATTAAATCATATAAAATCCAAACTTTGATTACCTAAGATCTTTTTGGTTGTTTCAGGTCTTAATTATCATCATTGGCATCATCAAACTCGGATCACACCATATCATGTACAAAAAGATTGAAAATTTGCAAAATTGGAAAGATTTAAAGAATGAATCAAATCAAATTCCAATGCATTGATTTAGAGAGATTCATTCCAAATTTGTTGCCCTAGCACATTGTATGATACATAAATAGGACAAAGGGATCGAAACAAAGGTTGGAGGCTGCAAGAAGAGGCAGAACAAAGTTTGGAAAAATTGACAAAAAGCTTGAATTCGAAACCATAGCTAGAGGCAATTTCAGAAGCTTAGACTGGTCCCAATCTCTTCCTGGGTGTTCACACAAGCAATTTGGATCGAAAGCAAGCTTCCTCACACACTATAACGCACTGTAAGTATCACGATAACCCGCCCTGTTCTTGGAATCGTAAATCATTATTCTTGCATCATTTGAACAAATTTATTGCATATTCATAACCCTCATGTCATTTGTGAACTTTTGGAAATATTCAATTTGGTTTATAGGCGCTGTAACCTCAAAACACCATAGCTAGGATTGTGTTTTTGTTTTTAGGGATTTTTATTTCAGGTGAAATTGGGACTAAAGAAGGGCATGGTGTTAATCAGGAAGCCCAGACGAGTCTAACCATGCTCGTGGAATTCGTTTTCGTGGTTTGGAATGGATTTTAGAGCAAGCTTGCGCATTTAGCTACGGATCCAAATCCGCGTGTAATATTTGCAGGTTCTGGAGGTAGGAGATGATGAGGTGTCGTTCTCCCATACGTCCGTTTAAACCATGGCGCGCACATTTTTGTTGAGCTGGCACATTAACTTGTTTTATCTTATAATATTTTCTTTGTATATTATTTACAAATGAAGTAAAGCAGCGTAGTGTCAAGGGAAGCAACCAATCACGTTCAGGACCTGGGTTCGAATCCCAGGTCCCCCACTCTCTTTGTTATTTTTATTCTTCAGGTAATCAAGTGCATGTCTAAGCGCACAGAATATCATGCTCCCTCGTTCAATCAATTGCCAGATGGCCCAAGGCCAAATCTGGTGGCCAAGAGCTAATGGTCCACCTTAGACAAAGTCAATACGTACACGCTGAATCAGGAAAAGTCCACCAAGGCCAACTCTAATGGGCTTCAGCTTGCTTATCACACCACTAAAACAGGCCCAAACCCCCTTACTCTCTCCTATTTATTTTTTATTTTAATTAATTGTTTTATTATATTTTATTTAATTACTAACCATTAAAAAAATTCCTTTCTTTATAAAATAAAATCACCAAAAATATTTTTATCAAATTAAACTTTAACTTTTATTTTTTATTTAATAAATACTAATTAAATTAATTTAGGTTCTTAATTAGAATAACTTTAATATTTTTGTAAATAATTAAAATTAAATTAGATTTAATTAGGTTTTTACTAATTCGATTAATTTTATTTCTTTCTTAAAATAACAAAAAGACCAAAAACAATTTATTTTTATTAATTAATTAATTCATTAATTTAGTAATTAATTTAGGTTAATTTATTTCTTAAAATAAAAACAACAAAAAAATCTTTTCTTTAACAAAAAGGGTCAAAACCCCAATTTGCGCTCGATTTAATTTCCCGCACGCGATTTATTTTCTTTTATCCATTTTATGTATTTGATTCCAGATTGTAATAGTAAATAGGACTTTTATTTATTTTTTATCGCTTTATTTATTTTCAAAGGGTTTGTCTTTGGCGATGTAAATACCCGACGCCTTGTAATTTAAATTCTGCAATTTATTTCCCGCAAAATATCACTGTTATATGTTTGATAATATGGATGCATGACAAGACTGAATGTTTTAACCTAAAATCAACTTAGATCACCATTAACATGTACTAAGATAAAAATAAACTGAAAACGACACACTCGCACATGCGCACTCTTAGGGTATACCCCACTTGGTTGCCTTCGTAAGCGGTCATTAAGTATAGGTCGTTTTAGAGGTCGCCCTCTTGTCTAAAAGATCATAGTCGCCTTGAAACGGTTGCCTCGGATATTGTTGCCTCAAAACAAATGATCTAAGACATTAGGGTTACCGCTAAGGCATCCTAACATTGCTTTAGTGATCGTAAGTCCCGAATTCGAATTGACCCTCAAACTCCAATGGCGGTGCTACCTACTCATCAATAGTAGGATAGCATTGTCTAAAGGAAATTAGCATAGAAAGATTCCTTTTTCGAGTAGGTAGATGGTTCTTAGATACTTTCTCTTTCAAAAAACAAAAACTTTTCACACTTACACTTTTCGAACAATGTTTTCAAAAACACTTTATACGCTCTTGAGGACAGAAGCAAGAGTTAAATCGAAGTTTCAAACAAAAACTTTTTCAAAACCCACAAGCACAAAGAAATCAATATTTTGAAAACAATGTGATCAAGTACCTAAGAGCCCGGGGATAACCACGGATAGAAAGGGTGCTAACACCTTCCCTTTCGATAATCTACCCCCCGAACCCGAGAAACATCTCGAAAAAGGAATTTTTCTGTGCTTTTTCCTTTCCTTGTTGGATAAAATAAAATTCGGTGGCGACTCTTGCTTACCGCAACATTTTGCAAAAACAAACGCAAAACACAAACCAGCATTCCAAAAGACAGTCAGTTCTTCCCACTGTATCATAGAACTGGAAACTCTGCTGGGGATTTAATAAGTGGGGTGTACCTTAGGAATAGTTCATAATGTTTTCAATTGCTTGACTTATATTATTTATCTTTGTGGCTTGTATCGGAGTTACTATAGATCCTAACCCAGATCTGGGGGATACCCTTTAGGTAAGTAGCAATAAACTGTGAGGGAACTGTACAGCGTAGACCGATACGGTTGAAGCAGTAGCTACGTTGGTGTGGCACTTTAGTATGTACCGATATCCCTTGTGGCGCAAATAGGATAATATGGGTCTACTAAGGGGTCATTAAGCACCAACTGACCTTAGAACCTTTAAATTGACCAACTTGGCCATAGAACAGTAGCAGTATGCTACACTCATTGAGACTAAACTCTCGCGATGATTCCGACTGCAAGAAAAGGTTGCTAAACTGGAATTATGACCGATCGAGGGTAGTCAGTGATATTGAGATCCTCTAGAACTCGGTTACTATTTTTAGGATAGGTTTGAACCAACTAAACTGAAAGAGGGTAGTACCTAAACTCCTTGCAAGCCTGAAATCTAAGGGCTCTCTGTGTGACTTGTGTGCCTTTACCATGTTTGCTATTTATGGATACTTGTGGTGTGCTTTCTATCATGACATCATGACATCATGACATTGCATGCATCTTGCATTGGACTAACCTATTTCAAAGACAGGAGGGATTCATCTTTGTTCTGTTTTGTAGGTCATGGCACCCATGCGTAGAAACACCATCCGGATCAACTTTGTCCAGGTTCCTACTCTGCTTAAAGAATTAGTTGCAAAGATGCCAGATACTACCTCCTTCATCAGAAGACATGGACACCTTCTTAGTTTGGTCACCTCCAAGATGGATGAACATATGATGAGAGTCTTAGTCCAGTTCTTTGATCCTCTGTATCATTGATTTACTTTTTCAGACTACCAGTTGGTCCCTACCTTGGAAGAGTTCTCTGATCTGCTTGGTATCTCTATTTTGGAACAAACCCCATTTACAGGTTGGGAGAAGATCCTTAGGCCGGAAGAGATTGCTTCATCCCTCCATCTGACAAAGGCTGAGGTAATGTCTAATTGGGATACTCGTAGTGGAGCAAAGGGCTTATTGACTAAATTCTTGGTTGGTAAAGCTAATCAGTTCTGGGACAGTCTAGACTTCCAAGCATTTGAAGACATTCTGGCTCTTCTTATATATGGTTTGGTGTTGTTTCCTAACTCGGATTCCTTCGTCGACGTGAATGTGGTTAAGATCTTCATATCCGGTAATCATGTGCCCACTCTCTTGGGTGACATTCTTCATTCTCTTTATGCCCGTACTGCTCATAGGCGGGGAACCCTTATGTGCTGTGCTCCGTTGTTGGCGAGGTGGTTTATTTCTCACCTCCCCAAATCAGTTTTGAAGAACAAAGAAGGCGTGGGCTGGGCCTACAGGATTATGTCTCTCTCTCATAATGACATCATTTGGACTATTAAGGGTATGGACGAGGTGGCTATTATTGATCGTTGTGGGGAATACCCCAATGTTCCACTGATAGGAACCAATGGAGGAATCACTTATAATCCGTGCTTAGCCTTACGTCAGTTTGGGCAAGCCAGGAGGGAAGGACCTCATGAGTTGCTGATGCCTAGTATTGTCTTTGATTTCCAAGGGGATAGTGACGAGCAACACCGCAGATTCATAAGAGCTTGGAGTAGAGTACACAGGTCTGATTCGTACGAGCTGGGTGCAAAGACTTCTCTACCAATGGAACCATATCTCTGATGGATTCGTATCCGTGCCCAAAAGCTTGGAATGTCGTACGAAGCCATCTTGCCTATCATTGTTGAAGTTGCTGATGAAGAGGGGGTTCCTCCTACGATTCTCCACCCTTACATGCCTACTGACATTGGGGAATTAAAGAGATCGTGGATGCAGCTGAGAGAAGAGTGTGATACTTACCGAGAAAAGTATCACGAGCAAGAGCAAAAGATTCAGAAGTTGACTAGGCAGCTGGAGAATGAGCGGATGCTCAATGATTATGTATGTATCGACAAGAAGCGACCATGGGAGCATTGATTGTCTTTTGATTATTTCTAGTTTGATTTACTTTTTCAGTTTTTCTTTCTTGTAACGCCTTAAAGGCATCTGTTGAACAGTCGATTTTGTTTACAAATTTGAATCCCTAAAAGTCTTTGAAATCATATCATACGCATTTCATTCCATGCACCTCATAACAGGTACCCTTACAGGTTTCTCATCTTCTTCCCTGTTTATTTCAGCATCATGTCTTCTGAAACATCAACTGAATAAGCAATCAAGGCTCTACAGGCTCAAAACGCCCAGTTCCAAGAATTGTTCATGAGTTTGGCTAAGGGTCAGCAAGATCTGAAGACCCTTATCTTGAAAGAGAAGAAGAAGAAGACAGTCCTGTTTAATATGGGTCGCAGATTCAGAAATGATTTGCGAGAAGAGGTTAATTTGACCCCCTCATCTGGAGGGAAAGATAATCAGGAAGAAAGGAGTGCTCCTAGCCCTGTGGTTTCAGACAACGAGACCGACTTCGAAAAAGACCAGTATCCTCCAGCTGAGGATAGATACAAAAAATTAGAAGACCGATTGAGTGCGATGGAAGTTCAGAAAGTTACTGGTCTGGACTTTGGAGATCTGGGTCTGTCATCTGGGGTGGTGATTCTCCACAAATTCAAAGCACCCGTTTTTTCTAAGTACGACGGAGTTTCTTGTCCGAAGCTGCATCTCCGGTCGTATGTGAGAAAGATTCATCCATACACTGCTGACAAGAACCTCTGGATCCACTTCTTTCAAGACAGTCTCTCAGGGACTCAGCTTGAATGGTTTTACCAGCTGGAAGGAGCTAGTATCCATAATTGGGAAGATTTGGCTGCTGCTTTCTACAAGCAGTACAAATACAACACCGACCTTGCTCCCACGCGTACCCAACTCCAGGGTATGTCTATGAGTGTGGGTGAAGGTTTCAAAGATTACGCTCAGAAGTGGAGGGACCTTGCTGGTAGAGTGCAACCACCCTTGGCTGATAGGGAGCTAGTGGATATGTTTCTGGGGACCTTGTCGGGAACGTATTTCAACCATCTGATTGGAAGTTCATCGTCCAGATTTACAGAGCTGATTATGAACGGGGAAAGGATTGAAGCTGGTATCAAATCCGGTAAAATACAGAAGGGTGCTTCATCGAGCACCGAGAAGAAGCCTTTTAAGAAGGAGGCCAATGTTGTTTACAGTTCAAAAAGCCAGAATAGACCTGAACGCCGCCAAGCTGTTAATGCGGTGGTTATTTCAAGACCTATTGTTGCTCCTTAGCACAACAATCAGTCAAGGGCCGAGAGACCTCGAAGACAATTCACTCAGCTCAACATGACTTTATCCCAGATTCTGCCGCAGTTATTAAAGACCAGTCTAGTGATTCCAAGGGAGGCCCCGAAGAATCCAAATACAACATCACCGAAGTACAACCCTAATGCCCGCTGTGCCTTTCACTCTGATAGCCCGGGGCATGATACAGATTATTGTTGGGTCTTGAAGAACAAAGTACAGGACTTGATTGATGCCAAGGAGATTGAGTTCGGAGCACCAAAAAAGCCTAAACAAGATGCAGGGGTGAATGCTATCGGGGATGACGATGATGAAGAGTTTGATATTGACAGCTGGATATACCTAACTGTCGATGGTGGATTAAGCAACTGGACAGCGAAGGATTCTATGCCTGTTTCAGTTATCACCCAGTAATGAGACTTTTTGTTTGAATTTGTAACAGACAATGTTTTAAACTTTACGACCCGGTGTCTTACCCGGGGCACCGTTGCTTCATTTGTGAGGGATTTATGTGTGTCATCTACATATATCATTAATAAAAGCATTTGACGTTTTCTTGCATTTCAAATTTTGCGCTCCTTGTTTTTCTTTTATTATATATTGCAAAACAGCTATTTTACACACACTCACATATCATGATTTACATCCACTCTGGATCCCACTGTTAACGACTCTGCTACTGCCGGTTATGACTTCGAAAGTCCGATCAACCAAGCTGAGGACGAAGGTGGGGATGATTGCGAAGTGCCTGGGGAACTTGTTAGACTACTACTTCAAGAAGAGAAGGGCTTACCACCTCTGAGCCACCAATTCTGATGCCTCCGATTGAAGGAAGACCATTGATCTTGCTGGATAATACAAAGAGGTGTGTGTTGGGGCAACATGACGAGTTTGGCCGAAAAGAGAATGCTATTTATTGCTTTAGCAAAAAGTTTACCGACTGTGAGACCCAATACTCACTGCTCGATAGAACTTGCTATGCTTTGGCATGGGCTGCTCGCCGGCTGAGACAGTACATGTTGGCTCATACTACCCTTTTTGATACCAAAAGAGGTGAACATCCTGACAACTCCTTGGCCTTTTGCAATATGGGGCATTGATATGATCGGCGAGATCAGACCTACTGCGTCCAACAAGTATCGTTTCATCCTGGTAGCAATTGATTACTTTACAAAGTGGTTTGAAGCAGCTTCCTTTGCTACAGTGACCAAGAACGTCGTGGCGCGGTTCATTCGGCATAATTTGATTTTTCGATATGGTGTACCAGAGAGGATCATTACGGACAATGGTACCAACCTCAACAATAAGATGATCACTGAGCTCTGCCAGCAATTCAAGATACAACATCACAACTCTTCTCCCTACCGGTCGAAGATGAATGGGGCTGTTGAAGAGGCTAATAAGAACATTAAGAAGATTGTCCAGAAGATGACAGTGACATACAAAGATTGGCACGAGATGTTACCATTTGCTCTTCATGGGTACCGTACCTCAGCACGGACGTCAACAGGGGCAACCCCTTATTCCTTGGTATATGGTATGGAGGCAGTCTTGCCCATTGAAGTTCAGATACCCTCTCTTCGAATTATGAAGGATGCAGGTTTGAGTGAAGATGACTGGATTCAGACCCGGCTTGATCAGTTGAACCTAATCGACGAAAAGAGACTTAATGCTATTTGTCATGGTCATACGTACCAAAAACGGATGATCAAGGCATTTAACAAGAAAGTTAGATGACAAGAGTATCAAGTTGGGGACCTGGTTATCAAGCGCATCATTCTACCTCAAGGTGATCCCAGGGGCAAATGGACCCCTACTTACGAAGGGCCATTTGTGGTCAAGAACATCTTCTCAGGAGGAGCTATGATTCTAACCACCATAGATGGTGACGACCTTCCTCACCCCGTTAATGCTGACATAGTGAAAAAATACTACACATAATCAAAGACCGGCTAGGTCGACTGGCCTAGGCAAAAATAAGGGCTTCCCGGCGAACCAAAAGGGTTCGGGCAAAAATAAGGGAAGAAAATGAAAAAATATGTACACCCGGCAAGTCAAAAACCTGAAAAGGCGTCTTGGGCAAAAAAGGGTATCCCAATGGACTGAAAACCCAAAAGGGCGGTCCAGGCAAAAGTTAGGGATCAAAGCGTAACACTATGTCTCATTGGATCACCTTGCAACCAGACTTCGGTATCGACTATCAAGCTCGGATGGCACTAATCAATCTGATCTACCTTCAACCAAGTAGCAAAGTGATGAGATGCTCGAGGACATAAAGGCAATAGCAGAGTTGAAACCCAGTGGGATTATTCACATAGCTGTTTTGTAAGTTTTTCACAAATTATATAAACTATATCTGTTCGGCGGCGTTCTCTTACTAGGACGTCAGCCTCTTGTACAAAAACGCCTATTCACAGGCCAAACTTCAAAATCAATACAATTCATTTTCAAAGAAATTTCAAACTGTTTTTCCTTTTTCTGTTTTGTTTTGCAAAGAACGTCCAATGTTCATTTTTGATATATGCATTTGACATTAATTGCTGCTCATGAATATTTACATACGAAACAAAAGACGATTACTGGTAATATCAAAAACAGGGGCAAATAGGAATTGTCCAAACTGTACAAATGCCTTATCCACCAGGTACGAAGGTAGATTCAGCTGAAGAATATGGTTGAGATGTATTCACTCCCCGCAAAGCAAGACAGTAATGTTAACTCTCCCCAACTGAGACTTGCAACTGTGAATGAATCGGTAATATTCTCCCCAAGAAGAGTTTATCTACCATCAACTTTGAAAAGGCTTAATATCCCCGACAGTCTTAATGTTCCCCAACGGAGTATAAGAACATTCCCCGACAGAATACAAGATATCCCCAGTGGAGTTTGAAATTGTTCCAGCGGAGTCTGAAGAAGCTTCCCCAGTGGAGTTTGGAGAATCATCCCCAGTAGACTTTGGAAGATTATCCCCAGCAAATCTCAAAGTATTATCCCCATAAGAGTCTGAAAGGTTACCCCCAGTGAAGTTGCAACTGAAAGATCATCCCCAGCGGAGTTCTTTCCTTTCACAAACAAGAATTTAATCCCCAACAGGATTCAGTATCACCAGCAACGGTAAATCATCCCCAGCGGAATTTATTGGTGGAATCCTCAGCAGAGAATCTCTTCCCCACAGAGTAATCTCCTCATCAGTTTATTCCCCAATGGAGTTATCCTCTCCTGCAGGTTTATTCTCGCAATTATCTTCGTTCGCCATCCCTAGCGGAAACGAAGAATTCAACTTTTTTCTCCAACAGCTATCCGGGATTTATTTTCCCCAGCTAAAACATTACATTCCCATATATCATGATACATACATATACACATCATACAACATAATCTCATTTGCTTTGAGAACATTATTGCTTGATATATATCATGCATTGCATACGGCTGACCTTTACCTTTCAGGAAAGATGCAGTTAAGTTCTCAGCTATGTCGAAGACCTGACCGACTCTTAAATCTCAACTAAATTATTCTCGGTTGAATTACGGATAAGGTTCTCAGTCTCGACAATTTTCCTCCGTCGTAGTGTGGACGAGTTCTAAAATCTCAACAGAATTATCCTCCGTTGAAGACCAGACAGTCCTAGATCTTGATGAAGATGTTTCCCTATGTCAAAGACCTGACCGGTTCTTAAATCTCAACTGAATTATTCTTGGTTGAATTACAGATAAGGTTCTCAATCTCGATAATTTTCCTCCGTCGAAGTGTGGACGAGTTCTAAAATCTCAACAGAATTATCCTCCGTTGAAGACCAGACAGCCCTAGATCTTGATGAAGATGTTTCCCTATGTCGAAGACCTGACCGGTTCTTAAATCTCAACTGAATTATCCTCGGTTGAATTACAGATAAGGTTCTCAATCTCGGCAATTTTCCTCTGTCGAAGTGTGGACGAGTTCTTAAATCTCAACAGAATTATTCTCCGTTGAAGTAAACAGACAGTCCTAGATCTTGATGAAGATGTTTCCCTCAGTCGAAGACCTGACCAGTTCTTAAATCTCAACTGAATTATTCTCGATTGAATTACAGATAAGGTTCTCAATCTCGACAATTTTCATCCGTCGTAGTGTGGACGAGTTCTAAAATCTCAACAGAATTATCCTCCGTTGAAGAACAGACAGTCCTAGATCTTGATGAAGATGTTTCCCTTAGTCGAAGACCTGACCGGTTCTTAAATCTCAACTGAATTATTCTCAGTTGAATTACAGATAAGGTTCTCAATCTCGATAATTTCCTCCGTCGTAGTGTGGACGAGTTCTAAAATCTCAACAGAATTATCCTCCGTTGAAGAATAAACAGTCCTAGATCTTGATGAAGATGTTTCCCTCAGTAGAAGACCTGACCGGTTCTTAAATCTCAACTGAATTATCCTCGGTTGAATTACAGATAAGGTTCTCAATCTCAACAATTTCCTCCGTCGTAGTGTGGACGAGTTCTAAAATCTCAACAGAATTATCCTCCGTTGAAGACCAGACAGTCCTAGATCTTGATGAAGATGTTTCCATATGTCGAAGACCTGACCGGTTCTTAAATCTCAACTGAATTATCCTCGGTTGAATTACAGATAAGGTTCTCAATCTCGACAATTTTCCTCCGTCGAAGTGTGGACGAGTTCTAAAATCTCAACAGAATTATCCTCCGTTGAAGACCAGACAGTCCTAGATCTTGATGAAGATGTTTCCCTCTGCCGAAGACCTGACCGGTTCTTAAATCTCAACTGAATTATCCTCGGTTGAATTACAAATAAGGTTCTAAATCTCGGCAATTCTCCTTAGTCGAACTACTGACCGGTTCTTAAATCTCAACTGAATTAGTCTCGGTTGAATTACAGATAAGGTTCTAAATATCGACAGAGTACCCCCAGTTGAATTACGGACAAGTCCATAAAACCCAGAAGAGATGTTCTCTCAGTTGGAGTACAGGCAAGTTCCTAAATCTCAACAAAGATCAGACTTACCCAGCGAAATCTTCCATAACAACAGGTATGCAAGTTTTCGCTAAGGAATCTCTTATGCGATCGACACTCGTGCAGATGGAATCTTTAAGCCCATCCTCTCGCCAACAATCTCCAAATGGCATCTGTAAGCCCATTCCCGACATCACAAGCCTGATGCAACTTCATGCGAGTGCAAATTTCTGGGCACTCTAGTGTTCAATCATCTTCCACCTTCGGATCACGAAAAGCACGAAAGCCAATCTACATCCTCAGGTTTAAGAAGATTGAACAGGGTCAGCTGTTGTATCCCAAAATTTTCCCTCTCATATTTCTCAAAACATTTCAAGAAAAATCTTCAAGTGGCTCAAGGTTGCTCAAGAGTGGGTCAGACAAGCTATCTCCTAAGGCAGTCAACCCCAAATTAGGGTTTTGTGTTGCATCAAGATCCTTGAATCCAAATTACCTCAAGTTCTCCCCAATGTCCTAATATGTTATCAAGATCATCCATGCCAAATTTCAAGCCTTGAAGAGGAAGTTTGCTCAGTCAATTGCTCAAAGGTCCAAAAATCGACTATGCTAGGGCAAAAGTCAACTGTGACCTATAAACAGTCAAACTTCAAGATTTTTTGTCAGCATTTGCACTTTGAAGGATATTTCATCATTTTATCAAGGGTTGATCATGATTCATCAAGGATTGCTCAAAATTCATCAAGACTCAAAAGTTGCTAAATTAGGGTTTTGTAGGAAAAGTCAACTCAACTTTGACCAAGCATAACTTTCTCATAACTTATGATAAATGACCCAACCAAAGCTCATTTTGAAGAGGATGCAATTTCCTACAATCCATATTCATACCCCAAGATAAAAAAATGCACTCACAAGAAGTTGCATATTTGGACATTATAGGTCATTTTTGAAAGTCAACAAAAAAACCTTTTTTGCCAAAGCTTATAACTTGATCATGGAATATCAAAATTAAATGAGACCAAAAGGGTTGATTATAGGACATATCAAGATTTCTAAAAAGTCAAAGAACACCTCCAAAAATTCAAAATTGAAGAAGTTATGCATTGTTGAAGTTGGACATTTTTGCAAAATTGCCAAAAGACAACTATCCCCAAAACATCAAATTTTGTCACATGGGCCCATTCTTTTCCACTTGATTTGAGCTTTTACCATTGTCCACGTGTCCTAGCTTCAACCATGAGATCATATTCTATTTTTATTATTTAATTTTATTTTTTATTGAATTTATTCATTTTAAATCAAATTAAATCATATAAAATCCAAACTTTGATTACCTAAGATCTTTTTGGTTGTTTCAGGTCTTAATTATCATCATTGGCATCATCAAACTCGGATCACACCATATCATGTACAAAAAGATTGAAAATTGGCAAAATTGGAAAGGTTTAAAGAATGAATCAAATCAAATTTCAATGCATTGATTTAGAGAGATTCATTCCAAATTTGTTACCCTAGCACATTGTATGATACATAAGGAGGCCAAAGGGATCGAAACAAAGGTTGGAGGCTGCAAGAAGAGGCAGAACAAAGTTTGGAAAAATTGACAAAAAGCTTGAATTCGAAACCATAGCTAGAGGCAATTTCAGAAGCTTAGACCGGTCCCAATCTCTTCCTGGGTGTTCACACAAGCGATTTGGATCAAAAGAAAGCTTCCTCACACACTATAATGCACTGTAAGTATCACGACAACCCGCCCTGTTCTTGGAATTGTAAATCATTATTCTTGCATCATTTGAACAAATTGCTTGCATATTCATAACCCTCATGTCATTTGTGAACTTTTGGCAATATTCAATTTGGTTTATATACGCTGTAACCTCAAAACACCATAGCTAGGGTTGCGTTTTTGTTTTTAGGGATTTTTATTTCAGGTGAAATTGGGACTAAAGAAGGGCATGGTGTTAATCAGGAAGCCCAGACGAGTCCAACCATGCTCGTGGAATTCGTTTTCGTGGTCTGGAATGGATTTTAGAGCAAGCTTGCGCATTTAGCTGCGGATCTAAATCCGTAGGTAATATTTGCAGGTTCTGAAGGTAGGAGACGATGAGGTGTCATTCTCCCATACATTCGTTCAAACCATGGCGCGCACATTTTTGTTGAGCTGGCACATTAACTTGTTGTATCTTATAATATTTTCTTTGTATATTATTAACAAATGAAGTAAAGCAGCGTAGTGGCAAGGGAAGCAACCAATCACGTTCAGGACCTGGGTTCGAATCCCAGGTCCCCCACTCTCTTTGTTATTTTTATTCTTCAGGTAATCAAGTGCATGTCTAAGCGCACAGAATATCATGCTCCCTCGTTCAATCAATTGCCAGGTGGCCCAAGGCCAAATCTGGTGGCCAAGAGCTAATGGTCCACCTTAGACAAAGTCAATACGTACACGCTGAATCAGGAAAAGTCCACCAAGGCCAACTCTAATGGGCTTCAGCTTGCTTATCACACCACTAAAACAGGCCCAAACCCCCTTACTCTCTCCTATTTATTTTTTGTTTTAATTAATTGTTTTATTATATTTTATTTAATTACTAACCATTAAAAAAATTCCTTTCTTTATAAAATAAAATCACCAAAAATATTTTTATCAAATTAAACTTTAACTTTTATTTTTTATTTAATAAATACTAATTAAATTAATTTAGGTTCTTAATTAGAATAACTTTAATATTTTTGTAAATAATTAAAATTAAATTAGATTTAATTTGGTTTTTACTAATTCGATTAATTTTATTTCTTTCTTAAAATAGCAAAAAGACCAAAAACAATTTATTTTTATTAATTAATTAATTCATTAATTTAGTAATTAATTTAGGTTAATTTATTTCTTAAAATAAAAACAACAAAAAAATCTTTTCTTTAACAAAAAGGGTAAAAACCCCAATTTGCGCTCGATTTAATTTCCCGCACGCGATTTATTTTATTTTATCCATTTTATGTATTTGATTCCGGATTGTAATAGTAAATAGGACTTTTATTTATTTTTTATCGATTTATTTATTTTTAAAGGGTTTGTCTTTGGCGATGTAAATACCCGACGCCTTGTAATTTAAATTCCGCAATTTATTTCCCGCAAAATATAACTGTTAGATGTTTGATAATAGGGATGCATGACAAGACTGAATGTTTTGACCTAAAATCAACTTAGATCACCATTAACATGTACAAAGATAAAAATAAACTGAAAATGACACACTCGCACATGCGCACTCTTAGGGTATACCCCACTTGGTTGCCTTCGTAAGCGGTCATTAAGTATAGGTCGTTTTAAAGGTCACCCTCTTGTCTAAAAGATCATAGTCGCCTCGAAACGGTTGCCTCGGATATTGTTGCCTCAAAACAAATGATCTAAGACATTAGGGTTACCGCTAAGGCATCCTAACATTGCTTTGGTAACCGTAAGTCCCGAATTCGAATTGACCCTCAAACTCCAACGACGGTGCTACCTACTCATCAATAGTAGGATAGCATTGTCTAAATGAAATTAGCATAGAACGATTCCTTTTTCGAGTAGGTATATGGTTCTTAGATACTTTCTCTTTCAAAAAATAAAAACTTTTCACACTTACACTTTTCGAACAAAGTTTTCAAAAACACTTCATACGCTCTTGAGGACAGAAGTAAGAGTTAAATCGAAGTTTCAAACAAAAACTTTTTCAAAACCCACAAGCACAAAGAAAGCAATATTTTGAAAACAATATGAGCGAGTACCTAAGAGCCCGTGGATAACCATGGATAGAAAGGGTGCTAACACCTTCCCTTTCTATAATATACCCCCCGAACCCGAGAAACATCTCGAAAAAGGAATTTTTCTGTGCTTTTTCCTTTCCTTGTTGGATAAAATAAAAGTCGGTGGCGACTCTTGCTTACCGCGACATTTTGCAAAAACAAACGCAAAACGCAAACCAGCATTCCAAAAAATAGTCAGTTCTTCCCACCGTATCACAACTGAGTTTAGGATTGAAGAACATCACGAAGAGCGGGTGGGTAAAAATATACTTTGAGGCTTTATCCTTTGTTTCTTAAACCGTGAACCAAGCCATGTTACAACCTTTCAAAAGTCCTAATTGAAGCATGGGTTAATTCGAAAGCATACTGTTACAAAAGGTATCCTGACTCCTGTAAGGCTTTGCTCTAAATCCTGAGTTGAATTTTTCTTACAAAAACTTTCTGCTAAAAAACGCATTTTCAAAATTTCAAGACAAACATAAACTTTGCATTATTTGAATATCACTGTTTGCATATGGCTATTTGTTTGACAGCGAAGAAATTCACACAGTGAATATCCGATGAACAAAAGCTCTCTCAGTGAACAAAATCACTTCAAGTGGGATGACACTTCCGTTGCAAAAATCTCCTATCAACAAGGGGGCATGACATGTCATTGTCCAGCACACCTGGGGCAGTCCAGTCAAGATTTCAAGAAATCTCTCAAAGTGCATAGTATCCAGGGGCAAGTCTTTGTCCCCGTCACTTGGGGCATTGAACGTCAATCCCAACAAAGGTTTGCATACAGTCAAACATTTCCTGGCAAAGCCATAAACACTCGCTACTAGGGGCAGTGACAAATCTCCCCAAAATCCTTCTCATAAGAGGACTCCCAGCCAGAGTTTAAATCTTTGATAACCTCTTCCCAGCTAAGTCGACCTCAAGAATCCCTGAGGATTTTTCCCATTGAAGTTGCCAGAATTCAACTCTTTTCTCCAGTACCAATTCAGGATTTATTTTCCCCAGCAAGAGATCATCTTGAAAACATTACGTATCCACACCTCAGGACATCATACAACGCAATCTCATTTATTTTGAGAACATCATTGCTTGATATATGTCATGCAACTAACCTTTACCTTTCAGGAAAGATGCAATCAAATTCTCACGAAATTCAAGCTATGAAGCCTGGATTTGACTAGATAGTAGTTCATTCAACTTTCCTCTTCAACAGAGATAATTCCTCAACAGAATAACGGACGATCGAAGTTCCTAAAATTCAACAGAGATGATTCCTCAGAAGAATAATGGATGACCGAAGTTACTAAAATTCAACAGAGATGTTACCCCAGTAGAATAACTGACGACTGAAGCTCCTAAAATTCTATTCCTCTCAAGACAAAGATCAACATTTCCCAACGGAGTCCTCCTCAAACAACGAGACATGAATCCCCAGTGGAAACATTCTAACCAAGTTTAAGGACACACATACCCTTCAACAGCAGTCCAAGATTTATTTTCCCCGACATCTGTTGAAGATTTTCCAAGACTTTCGTCTGGTTCAGTTAAATCGATTCTAAGATTTTTCTGATTCTTATCCAGTCAAAGTTAATTCAAAACCTTCTCCGGTTCAGTCAGATAACCACTAAGATCTCTCTGATTCTTATTCCAATTGAAGATATTCCAAGACTTTCGTCTGGTTCAGTTAAATTGATTCTAAGATTTTTCTGATTCTTATCCAATCAAAGTTAATTCAAGACCTTCTCTGGTTCAGTCAGATCGACACTAAGATCTCTCTGATTCTTATTCCAGTTGAAGATATTCCAAGACTTTCGTCTGGTTCAGTTAAATTGATTCTAAGATTTTTCTGATTCTTATCCAGTCAAAGTTAATTCAAGACCTTCTCTGGTTTAGCTAGATCGACACTAAGATCTCCCTGATTCTTATTCCAGTTGAAGATATTCCGAGATACTTATTATTTTAGATAAATCTCTCAACGATTTATTCTAGTTCATTTCCAGATTTTTACTGTTTCAGATAAATCTCTCAACGATTTATTCTGATTCATTTCCGGACTTTTGTTGTTTCAGATAAATCTCCCATTGGTTTATTCTGATTCATTCTCTGTTCAGATCCAGTTCAAACTTTCCGTCAACAATCACCTTTGGATGGCATCTTTAAGCCTATTTCCATACACAATCAAATCATCACATCATTAAAATCGCCAAGCGGAGTTATAATTTCAAATCCTTAATTCCCATCAGAGTTAAAATCTTCAAACTCCAGATCCCCAGTGGAGAAAAAACTTTGAACTACAGACCCTCAGCAAAGATGAAACCTTCTTCCCCAGTCGAGTCAAAATTTCCAACTATCAATCCCCAGCGGGAACCATTCAGTTTTCCCCAATTTCCCCAGCAAATTGTCTTAAAATCTGAGAATCAACCAGATAACAGTTAACTTTTATCCCCAACCTAGGATAATCCCCCAGAGTTTTCACTTACTCTCCAACAGGAAGCCTTCTTTCCCCAGAGTTTTTACTCCCCAACAGAATGAAGATTCTCATTCTTAGCTCCCCAGCATGAAGTCCCCAAGGATTCAAATTCCCCTAGCAGATCGAAGATTCTCATTCTTGATTCCCCGGTGAAGTTGCCAGAGTCTTCATTACTCCCCAGCATGAATTTGTCAGAATTTTTAATCCCCTGTAGAATGAAGATTCTAATTCTCGACTCCCCAACTTGAAGTCCCCAAGGATTCAAACTCCCCAGGAAATTGAAGATTCTCATTCTTAGTTCCCCGCAGAAATCATCAGAGTTGTCCCTATTCCCCAGCCGAGTAAGGATTCCCGTTGTGTTACCCCCAGTAGAAGCCTTCAAAGTTCTCTGGATTTCCCAAGCAGGTTTCTCAAAGCAGTTTGACATTACTCTCACCATGGATCTTGTCAACATTCCAACTTCAAGACATGAAGGATTCTCACATCCCCACAGAAGTTGTCAAGGATTTTTAATCTCCAGCAGCGGTCAAGGATTTATTTTCCCCGGCATTAGTCGAAGATTTTATCATCCCCAATAGTCACCAAGGATTTCTCATCCTCAGCAACCAAAGATTTTGAATCTCCAATAGTGGTCAAGGATTTATTTTCCCCGGCAGCAGTCAAAGATTTTATTATCTCCAGCTATCAAGGATTTATTTTCCTCAGCAATACAGCAAATCAGCTTACATGCGCATACATTACACTCATATATCATAAACATTGATAAAAACACATTTTATTGCATAATACATTTCATGCAACATAACTTTGTGTTTCACCTAACATTTTACCCTTTTCAGGATAAGATTAACAGCTATCTTTAACAAATATTCAAAGATTTCAGATACAGTACGGATACACTCCAAGACGCGGAAGTCATTCTATTACTCATTCAGATCTCTTATTCAGATACAGTACGGATACACTCTAGACACGGAAGTCATTCTGTTACTTATTCAGATTTCAAAGTCAAGATACAGTACGGATACACTCCAGACACGGAAGTCATTCTGTTACTTATTCAGATTTCAAAGTCTAGATACAGTACGGATACACTCCAGACACGGAAGTCATTTTATTACTCATTCAGACTTCAACAATCAGATATAGATTAGATACGCTCCAGATACGGAAACCATTCTATTTCTCATTCAGATTCAACTATCAATTTCAAGTTCAGATACACTCCAGACACGAAAGTCATTCTGTCACTTATTCAGATCCCAGTTACAATTTAGATACACTTTAGACACGGAAGACATTATGCTACTCATACGGATATCAACTTCAGATACAGTCCAGATACGCTCCATACACGACTGTCATTCTGTCACTTATTCTGACCTTTTCCCCAACTCAGATACACTCCAAACATGGAAGTCATTCTGTCACCTAGTCAAGATACAGTACCGATAGACTCCAGATACGAAAGTCATTCTGTCACTTATTCAGATCCCAGTTACAGTTCATATACACTCCAGACACAGAAGTTATTCTGCTACTCATACATATCTCAACTCCAGATACGCTCCAGACACGGTTTCCATTCTGTCACTTATTCTGACTTTTCCCCCAGCCCAGAGATCCTCCAGACACGGATGTCATTCTGTCGCTTATTCAGATTTCAGATACAGATACAATACAGATACACTCCATACACGGAAGTCATTCTGTTATTCATTCAAGAATCAAATACAATTACATCTCGGATACGCTCCAGATGCGGACGCCATTCCATTGCTCATACAGATTCAATCTCCAGATACAACTCAGATACGTTCCAGATACGGATGCCATTCTGATGTTCATTCTCCTGATTTACAACAAACATTCTTGGATGGCATCTTTAATCCCATCACCAACAAGATTCTATCACCTCTCCAAATGGCATCTTTAAGCCCATTTCCTCAACTACATTTTGACGAGTGCAAATTTATGGGCACTCTAGTGTCCAATCTTCTTTTACCTTCGAGGCACGAACGACAAACTCGCCAATCTAACTCTTAAAGTTCAAGAAGATTGAACATGGGCAGCTTTTGTACCCCAAAATTTTCCCTCTCATTTTATCAAGATTCTCCTCACAAGACTTCTTGGACTCAAGACCAGATTAGGGTTTGCTCAGCTCAAGACATCTCCTTGCACTGTTGACCTGAAATTAGGGTTTGAGTTTGCACAAGGATTTTTGTACTTCCAATGCCTCATGTGACTTCCATGCTTCATGTTGGACTTATAAGATTGCTCATACCAAGTTTCAAGGCTTGAATCAAATTTTTGCCCAGTCAATTGGACAGTTAACCTAAAAATCAACTGTATTGGGGAAAAAGTCAACCATGGCTAATTTACAGTCAAACCTCATAATATTTTATCCACATCAACAATATATACTCATATGAACCATTTTATCAAGTTTGTACCACAACTCCTCAAGAAATTTGATCAGATCATCAAAAGGGCAAAATGGTCATTTTTAGGGTTTTGACTGTAGAAGGGCAATTTCTGATTTTTAACCTAGCCAGTGGCAAATTGGGTTCAAGAATGGTTCCAAGGACTCAATGGCATCATCTTGACCTAATCACAAGGTTCAAAAGATCTCAATTGCATTGGATTGACAGATGAATTTTCCAGTCAACTGATCAAAAATCAACTGTACACTGAAAAGTCAAACTTTGACTTTTTGGTCAAAATCAGGTGCCAAGGGTCATTTTCCATCAATATGTGTCAAAACATGAAACTTGTTCACCAAGAAACCTAATTTTTGAAATTAGGGTTTAAGATTGAAAATTTTCATAACTTAGAAATTTTCTAAGTTATGAAAATTTCTTATTTTTTCCCAACTTTTTCTCCATGATGCAATTGGATTCAAAGGAAACATACAACATGAAAGTTGTAGTCCTCTAAAAAATCTACAACTTTTATTCACAAAATTTTCCCAAAAGATGCCTGGATCTCAAGTTATGATTTTGTGAATAAGGGTCCATGAAACTTTTAACTTAGTGAAATTTTGCCCTAGTTTAGGCAGATTTTTGACCTAACTTCATGGCAACTTTTCACCTAGTTCCAAGTGGAATCTCAAAATTCATTTCAATTATGGATTATAGAACATGTTATAAGCTTTCCAAAATGTCCAAGAACTCTCCAAGATCATTTATGGTTAGGGAGAATCGAAGGAATGAAAATGGAAAATTCTCACTTTTGTCCAAGGCATTTTGCACCATGTTACAACTTGCAAATCAGTTTGAATCATGTTTGTACTTGCATTACAGGCCCTAATCCTTTTTACACTCTAAAGTTGAATGCAAATATAATGGTTAATGGCATTGTTTTGCTCTTTGAAGCTTTGTACAAGGGTTTAATCCAAAAATGGCAAAAAGGTAACAATGCTACTTTGATAAAGTTTGCTTTTAGCAACTTTGTTTATCTTGAGCCATGAACCTAACCTCTTGCTGCAAACAAAGTCCACAAAGATCAGGCAAAGTTCACCAACTATGTGCAGTCCCTAAGCTAGCCTGTACGGGCCCTTGAGCATTGTCATTTCAAATTTTAAAAGTAAGTAAGCTTGCAAAAGTCAACATATCTCTTCTATCTGATAAAACCAAGCTTTGCTATCATTTGAAACGACTACAGCATATTGTAGCAAGCTAGAAACACGATTTGCCAAGCTCTCAAACACCCTAAAACACAAAACACCAACTTCTGCCCAAAACAGGGCCATCTCTGCAAATCACAAGCCACTTCCATATTCCCTCGTGCGTTTTGCTTGAAATCACTTCAAACACACTCCATACATCACACCTAAGCTGTCCAGGCCTTTGTCCAACAACTGTAACCCTTGTTTCGTGCTTCACCATTTTCAATTTCTGAGTTTGCAGGTTGACTTCTAAAAGGATATTCAAGCCATTTCAAAGCAAGATGAGCATTGGGAAAGGTCAAGGGAACTTCAAGCAAGCTCAAAAGAACTTCAGGCCTCACTCAAAGTTGCTACATTTTCATATCCAAACTCAACTAAACAAGGTAATTTTCAAAGTTCTATCTCCTTATTTAGGCATCATTAGGCTTAGGTTTGTGAAGCAAAAATGTAGTCTTTAATGTGCTTGAGATGTACATATACATAGTTCTTATTTATATTAACTGAGCTAGGAGAATTTGGATGATGAACATGCTGAAAATTTTAGGTTAAAATTTAGGGCCATTAAAATTCTCTCTGTCCTTTGAGAGTTAGGTCACAAAATGGATATGGTTGGAATCGTGATTGAAAGTGCTATAACTTTCATGTTGTAAATTTTTGATTTCATACAAGCAATTTTTGATTCCAATAATATTGTTGTAATAGTCTAGATTTACTTTACGCATTTTATCGCTTTCATATGCCATGATAGTAAATTAGGGTTTTGTATGCAAAGACCAAAATCAAAACAAATAGCATGACTAAACACAAGAAAAAAATGCATGAAAAATGACAACACCTTGCACACAAGCACCCCTAGGGTTTCATCCACTTTGTTGCCTTAAAATGGCCATCGTATGCATGCTAGGTATCTTGGCAAAATCAAACAAAACAAAAAGAACATAGTCCCTCGATGACGCTATCTTTGTTGCCTAAATAAAAATGATCTAGTCCCTCAAAAAAGCTTGCAAAGATACTTGGTACCATTGCTATCATGGTCATACGATGACCCACGCCCGTCCCGTTTAACATCCAAAGATAGGGTTGTTTACCAAATGCAATGGTAAATCAACAACATCCAAGGAATAAAATGTGTAGGAAAGACTTTTGAGTAGGGTAGACAACTCCTAGTTACTTGATCAATTTGCAAACCATCCTTGCTATTTTCAAACAAACACACACAATTTCAAAACATTTTCCAAACAAACTTTCAAACATTGAAACATTTTTCAAAAGACAAATACCTTTGTATACATTCAAACAAGAATCATTACAAAGGTTGCCTAAACAAAGGCCTCTTTTAAAAATACTTTCAAAACCACACACAAAAGCACCATTTCAAACAATTGGAAAAGCAAAGCAAGTGATCTAAAACAAGTAACTAAGAGCCCATGGAAAACCATGGATGAAAAGGGTGCTAGCACCTTCCCTTTTCATAATCTACCCCCCGAACCCAAAAACAATCTCAAAGGTCTTTCCTGTGCTTTTTTAGCTTTCCTTTTGGATAAAATAAAAGTCGGTGGCGACTCTTGCTAAACCGAAACATTTGCGAACACAAACGCAAAACCTCAAGTCAGTTCTCCCACCACATCACAGGTACGAACTCATGCTCAGAGTCTTATTATGCCTTACCCCTCCATTCTCCCAGTAATCATTGAGCCTGTCATGGAAGGAGATGTTCCATACACTATCCTACATCCTGACATGCCCACCTCTCTTGAATACCTACAAAGAGATTAGATACAACTCAAGGGGGAGCGAGATACTTTCGAAGCCTAATTCTACGCAAGCGAGGAAAAGGTTTTGGAACTCACTAGGCTACTTCATGAGGAGCAGACTTTGAGTGCCTACATTGCACCAAAGAGGATGCAAACTACCTTTTTATCTTAGAGTTTCTTGTATTTGTTTTACCCAAGAAGGCATTGATGTACTCGAGATTTAATCTATTAATATAACGTGTATTTCCTTTTTGTCTAAAACAAATTTGAATCTTAAGATCCTTGAGATCATTGCATACGCATTTATCATTCATCATAACATAAACAGGTTTCTTGCAACAAGTCTCCTCATCTCTCTACTATTTATTTCAGTAAGATGGATCTTGAGCAAACGGTGAAAGACCTCCAAGCTAATAATGCACAATTTCAATAGTTGTTCTTAACTCTGGCCAAAGGACAAGAAGAGTTGAAGACCTTGCTGGTCGAAGAGAAGAAAAAGAAGATGAAGAAGATAACTAGAATTCTGAACATGGGAAGGAGATTCCAAGGGCAGACAAGAAGGGCGTTAGACTTTGCAACAAAATCCGGTGAGAAAGACAACCAAGATGGGAAGGGTAAGGAAACAGTCGTTCAGTCTGATTGAGGAGAGGAAGAAGAAGAAGAAGACTATTCTGAATAACAATACCCTACAGCTGATGACAAGTATAAGCATCCAAAAGAACGGTTGAGCGCAATGGAAATCCAAAAAGTTCCTGGCTTGGACTTTCAGGAATTGGGTTTAGTGTCGGGGATTGTCATTCCTCCAAAATTCAAAGCACCTGTGTCCGCCAAATATGACGGAGTTTCATGCCCTAAAATGCATCTCTGGTCCTATGTAAGGAAGATTCAGCCCCATACCGCTGACAAAGACTTATGGGTACACTTATTCCAAGACAATCTGTCTGGAACTCAACTCGATTGGTTTTATCAGTTCGAAAGAGCTAATGTCCATAACTGGGAAGATCTTGCTGCATCCTTTTACAAACAATACCAATACAACGATGATCTTGCGCCTACCCGTACTCAGCTCCAGAGTATTGCCATGGTTTCAAGTGAAGGCTTTAAGGACTATGCGCAAAAATGGAGAGACATGTCTGGAAGAGTTTAACCTCCCCTATCTGAAAGAGAATTAGTAGACATGTTTTTGGGCACCTTGTCTGGTCCCTTCTTCAATCACTTAATTGGGAGTTCATCAGCGGGTAGAAGTCGGGATAAAGAGTGGAAAGATTCAGAAAGATGCATCCTCTGCCACTGTAAGGAAGCCATTCATCAGAAAGAAAGAAGTGGTTGCTGTGTATCCTTAGAGAAATCAAGATAGGGCTGAACACCGTCCAATGGTGGGGGGGCGTTATAATTCCTAAACCTGCGCCTGATCAGCAAAGAAATAATTAGCCAAGAATGGAAAGACCAGTCAGACAATTCATTATAATTAACATGACCCTATCTCAAGTATTGCCACATCTTTTAAGATCCAACCTAGTGACTTTGAAAGAAGCTCCAAAGAACCCTAACACAACATCTCATCACTATCATCCCAATGCCCGTTGCGCATACCATTCTGAGAGTCTCGGTCATGACACTAACAACTGTTGGGCTTTAAAGAACAAAGTACAATACCTCCTTGAAGCCAAAGATATTGAATTCGATGCGCCAGAAAAACACAATGTCATTTCTGCCCCTATGCCTAAACATGGCCATAATGCCCAAGCTATTGAAGAGGATATGTTTGTTACTTCAATTGATGAACTTATGACCCCACTTCTGACTATCAAAAAGAACTTATTGAATACCAGTGTTTTCCCGGGCTGTGATGAAAGCTTCCATTTCTATTTATCCTGACCAACCAGTTGTCCTCTATTGAAAGCAAGCGTTCAGTGACTAATAGATAACATGGAAATTTTGTTTGAAAAGGCTACTTTTCCACCTGCTCCTCTTAATTATGTGTCTATCATTACCATTTCCGCCAATTCTTCCCGGGTCTCCACCAAAAGACCCGTTAGAATTACATCAGTTCCAAAAGTAGCTTCTTTGATAATTACAATGCCTGGACCAGTCCCGTATTTGTCAGACAAAACTGTACCATGGAATTATGGAGGGGATGGCTACTACCACGGTATCAAGCAAGATTGGCCAGCTGCCGAAGATTCAAGTTCCAAGAAAGATAACTCTAATATAAGTAATGTTGCAGGGACTAGCAAGATTAACCAAAGTGGAAGGATATTCTCTCCAGAAATTTCTTCCCCAAAAGCAGTTTCTGGACCCGTAATCATTCTCGTTGTTGTTGCTCCTCCGAAGGCTATTCCCAGTCCCACAATTATCTCCACCAATGCTCCAATTGACAAAGTTGTTACAATCCCTTCTATCACTCCTACTGACATTCCTGCTTCCGAGTCAACCGAGACTCGAGGTAAAAGTATTCTGATTGAGCCTGTCCGGACAAAGGCGCAATCATTGGCTATCCCTGAGACCTCCCGGAAAGAGATGAAGGAAATTCTAAAGATCATAAAAAGAAGCGACTACGATGTAGTTGAACAACTGGGGCAAACTCCATCCAAAATTTCCATGCTGGCTTTACTACTATGTTTCGAGGCGCATGCAAAGGCCTTGGTAAAATTCCTGAAGATTGCTCATGTACCCCAAGAAACATCTGCCGACCAGTTCCAAGACTGCATAGCCAGCTTAACTGTAGATAAGGGTCTAGGTTTCAGATACTGATTTAACACCAAGAGGAAGGAAGCATTATGAGGCATTGCATGTCTCAGTTTAATGTATGGGCATAACCTTGGCTCATGTTTTGGTGGACACTGGCTCATCTCTGAATGTATTGCCTAATAAAGCTCTTGATAGGCTTGATTGTGAGGGATTGACATTAAAGCCAAGCAACATAGTAGTAAGGGCTTTTAATGGCTCGAAAAGAATGGTGCATGGGGAAGTGGATATCGCCATAAAGGTTGGAATCCAAACATTTGATTCAACTTTTTATGTAATGGATATTCGCCCTTCATACTCCTGAAACAAGCTCAAATCCATTTCACGATTTCCAGTTTTGAGGTATTTTTCTTGAACTTCTATCTTCATATTTAGGCATTGTTAGGCTTGCATTTGTGAAGATAAAATATAGACATCATTTCCCAGAAACTATACATGTCCATAGATTTTATTTATTTTGATTGAGCTAGGAGAATTTTGAGTTTGAACTTTCTGAAATAGTTAGGTCAGAATTTGGTACTTTTAGAAAATATCATTCATCTTTGATTTATAGCTTATGATATTTATATGGTTGAATTCGTGTGACAAAATGGAGCAATTTTCATGTTTACATTTTTGCAAATAGTTGAGAAATGAGCAAGTTACAGATCCTTTGGTTGGAGGTTGAAGATGAAGTGTAATCAGGGCGCATTTTGTGTTATGTATTTCACACAAGTTAACGGATGTATCACCACCCCAGTGGTTAAAGCGCGCGCTTGTCACCCTTAGGTCCGGGGTTCAAGCCCCAGCGTGACCTTTTGCATTTTTTCACATATTTTTTGACATTATTGTGCCTTTTTTTGCAGCGCCTGGGCCCTTATGTTGAGCCTTCCATTTTTACTGACTCCTAACTCCAGTTTCACTTTTGCACCCCCTAGCCAATTATTTTCTTTATTTCATTTTCTTTTTTTATTTTATTTTCATTTAATATTTTATTTTATTATTTTCACTATTATTATTATTATTTTTTTTTTATTAATAAAAATCCAAAAATATTTTTATTTATTATTTACACTTATATATTTTATTTTATTTTTCTTATAAAAAACAAAAGGACTAAAAAAACTTTCTTAAATAAATTAATTTCCTTTTTGTTAATAAATATTTAGACATAGGTTTAATTATCTATTTTCTTAGTTAAGATTAATTTAGAACTTAGGATTATTTTGATTAATTAATTTTCATATTACTTTTATTTAACTTAAAATCTTTTCATAAAAATCCTAAAAAACATTTTTAACTTAATCCCCCTCCTAATTAATTTAGGTTTTAGATTTTTTTTTTATTTTTCATTAATCATCTTACTTAATTAGGTCAAAATCCCTTCATAAAAAAAACAAACAAAAATCATATTTCTTTACATTCATTATCTTGCATTTTTTATCTTTATTTTTGTACATTTGTTCAATTTCAATATGGTTGTAATAGACTAATTAGGTTTAAATTCTTGCAATCCCCATTTACAAATTGTACACCCCCTCCCCACAAATGTTGTAATAGCGTAGTAACTTTAAATTTCGCAATTTATCGCTTTTATATAACATGCTAGTAATTAGGGTTTGCATGGAAAGACTAAAACCAATACTTAGAAAACCCTAATTCAAGACCAAAACAAGCATGAAAATGATACACTTGCACACATGCACCCCTAGGGTTATTCCACTTGGTTGCCTTATAAAAAATGGCCATATTGCGCATGTAAGGTATCTTAGCAAAAACAAGAAAATACAAGATCATAGTCCCTCGATGACGCTATCTAAGTTGCCTTGCCAATGATATTAGTCCCTCAAAAAGAATGCTAAGATAACTTGCAACATTGCTAATCATGGTTATACGATGACCCACGCCCGTCCCGTTTACATCCAAAGATAGGGTTGCTTACCAAATCAATGGTAAGACAACAATGTCAAAGGAAAAACAAATGAACAAGAAAGACATTTGAGTAGGTAGATTGCTCCTAATTACTTTCTCCATTTCAAAACAAACATCCTTGCTATTTTCAAAACAAACACTTACACTTTCAAACATCTTACAAACTTGAAAACATTTTCAAAAGATCAACATCTGTGTATACATTCTTACAAACAAGAATCATTACAAAGATTGCCTAAACAGTGGCCTCTTTACAAAATACTTTCAAAAACCACACAAAGCACAATTTCAAACTAAAGCAAGTGATCTAGAAAGTAAATAAGAGCCCATGGATGAAAAGGGTGCTAATACATTCCCTTTTCATAATCTACCCCCCGAACTCAAGAAATAATCTCAAAGGTCTTTCCTGTGCTTTTTCACCTTCCCTTTTGGATAAAAGAAAAGTCGGTGGCAACTCTTGCTAACCGTAACATTTGCGATCAAACGCAAAACACCTAAGTCAGTTCTCCCACCTTATCACAAAACATGTGACTCTGCTGGGGAAATTTCTAAAAGTGGGGTTACCTTAGGGCTAGATCACATTTATTTGATTTCATTGTCTTACTTGTATGCTTTACATTATGGTTCTTTGTTTGGGTTTGAATCCTCTACCCATATTAGGGGTACATTATAGGTAAGTAGCAATACGTTATGGAAACTATGCGGGGTATACTGACATGGTCTAAGCAATATCTACGTTAGTGTGACATATTTGTGGGTACTGGTAGCCCTTGAGTAGTCAAGGAGAATACGGGGCCGCTGAGTGATGTCATGAATCACTAATGAACTTTTAGAACCTTTACTTGACCATCTTGGCCATTAGGACGTAGTGAGATGATCGGCTTTGGTGCAGTCCGAAGTTGGTAGATACTCGATACTAAACTCATTGAGATTTGGTTTTTTGGGATATTTTGGTCGCCATTAAAGAGGATTGCGCTGAAATAATGCCCAAAGAAACAAATCGGTGATATTGAGCTCCTTAGAACCCGGTTACTATTACTAGGACAACTTTGAGCCAACTAAACTTCAAGAGGGTACTTACCTATAAGACTCCATGCAAGCCTAAAGTTAAGGACTTGTTTGCTTTGTTTGTATATATATACTTGTACATAACATCATAAACATCATAACATCATACACATTCAGTAACCATTTCAAGGATTTTGGGATTCATCTTTGTTCTTGTTTTGTAGGATATGGATTCTCTTCGCAGGAAAACTATTCAAGTCAACCTTGTAAGGATCCCTCATCAACTTAAGGAGCTAGCTTCAAGGATTCTTGAAAACTCTCCATTCACCGAGAGACATGGTCTTCTACTCAACCTGGTCACCTCCAACACAGAGGAGGACATGATGAAGGTGCTCTTTCAGTTCTTTGATCCTTTACACCATTGCTTCACATTTCCCGACTATCAACTTGTGCCTACTTTGGAAGAATTCTCCTGACTCTTGAGGATTCCCATTCTCAATCAACTACCTTTCAACGGTACGGAAAGAAACCCAAAGCCAGAAGAGATTGCTCAAGCTCTACACTTGCACTCCTATGATGTCACAATTCATTGGGAAACAAGGAGTGGTGTCAAAGGTTTCTTAGCAAAGTTCTTGTTCGAGAAAGCCCAAAACTGTTGGAATTCCTTGGATTTGCAAGCCCTTGAGGAAATTGTGGATCTCCTCATCTATGGAATGGTTTTGTTTCCAAATCTTGACCAACACATAGATGTGAACACCGTCAAAATCTTCATATCTCGCAACCTAGTGCCTACATTGCCAGGGGATATCCTACACTCTTTTCACACTCGCACAATGAGGAAAATAAATGTTCTTATGTGTTGCACTCCTCTCTTGGCAATATGGTTTATTTTGCAGCTTCCCCAATCTGTACTAAAGAATGAGCAAGGATCAAGGTGGTCACAAAGGTTGATGACGCTCAAACATTCAAACATCCATTGGTGCTCTCGATCCATAGAGAATGTTACTATTGTCGACCATTATGGAGATTTTCCTAATGTCCCTTTACTTGGCATTAGGGGAGGTATCACCTACAACACCTTCTTAGCTTTAAGATAGTTTGGTTATGCCCTAAGGGATGGCCTGCATGAGATGCTGATTCAAGGTTTGGTATTTGACTACGACAATGACGATCAAGGCCTTCGCCAGAGATTTACCCGAGCTTGGAGGATGTTAAACAAGGTAGATAGCAAGACTTTGTGGCATAAAAATTCCATCCCTCTTGAGCCTTACTTCAAATGGGTACGAACTCATGCTCAGAGTCTTATGATGCCTTACCCCTCCATTCTCCTGGTAATCATTGAGCCTGTCATGGAAGGAGATGTTCCATACACTATCCTACATCCTGACATGCCCACCTCTCTTGAAGACCCACAAAGAGATTGGATACAACTCAAGGGGGAGCGAGATACTTTCGAAGCCCAATTCTACGCAAGCGAGAAAAAGGTTTTGGAACTCACTAGGCTACTTCATGAGGAGCAGACTCTGAATGCCTACATTGCACCAAAAAGGATGCAAACTACCTTTTTATCTTAGAGTTTCTTGTATTTGTTTTTCCCAAGAAGGCACTGATGTACTCGAGCTTTAATCTATTAATATAACGCGTGTTTCCTTTTTGTCTAAAACAAATTTGAATCTTAAGATCCTTGAAATCATTGCATACGCATTTATCATTCATCATAACATAAACAGGTTTCTTGCAACAAGTCTCCTCATCTCTCTACTATTTATTTCAGTAAGATGGATCTTGAGCAAACGGTGAAAGACCTCCAAGCTCGGAATGCACAATTTCAATAGTTGTTCTTAACTCTGGCCAAAAGGACAAGAAGAGTTGAAGACCTTGCTGGTGGAAGAGAAGAAAAAGAAGACGAAGAAGATAATCGGAATTCTAAACATGGGAAGGAGATTCCAAGGGCAGACAAGAAGGGCCTTAGACTTTGCAACGAAATCTGGTGAGAAAGACAGCCAAGATGGGAAGGGTAAGAAAACAGTCGTTCAGTCTGATTCAGAAGAGGAAGAGGAAGAAGAAGACTATTCTGAAGAAAAATACCCTTCAGCTGATGACATGTATAAGCATCTAGAAGAATGGTTGAGCGCAAAGGAAATCCAAAAAGTTCATGGCTTGGACTTTGAGGAATTGGGTTTAGTGTCGGGGATTGTCATTCCTCCAAAATTCAAAGCACCTGTGTTCGCCAACTATGACGGAGTTTCATGCCCTAAAATGAATCTCCGATACTATGTAAGGAAGATTCAGCCCCGTTCTGTTGACAAGGACTTATGGGTACACTTCTTCCAAGATAGTCTGTCTGGAACTCAACTCGATTGGTTTTATCAGTTCGAAAGAACCAATGTCCATAACTGGGAAGATCTTGTTGCAGCCTTTTACAAACAACACCAATACAATGCTGATCTTGCGCCTACCCGTACTCAGCTCCAGAGTATTGCCATGGTTTCAAGTGAAGGCTTTAAGGACTATGCGCAAAAATGGAGAGACTTGTATGGAAGAGTTCAACCTCCCTTATCTGAAAGAGAATTAGTAGAAATGTTTTTGGGCACCTTGTCTGGTCCCTTCTTCAATCACTTAATTGGGAGTTCATCGGCGGGTTTTACTGAACTGATATTGACCGGAGAGAGGGTAGAAGCCGGGATAAAGAGTGGAAAGATTCAGAAAGATGCATCCTCTGTAGCTGTAAGGAAGCCATTCATCAGAAAGAAAGAAGTGGTTGTTGTGTATTCTCAGAAAAATCAAGATAGGGCTGAACACCGTCAAATGGTGGGGGGCGTTATGATTCCTAAACTTGCGCCTGATCAGCAAAGAAACAATCAGCCAAGAATGGAAAGACCAGTCAGACAATTCACTAGAATTAACGTGACCCTATCTCAAGTATTGCCACATCTGTTAAGATCCAACCTAGTGACTTTGAAAGAAGCTCCAAAGAACCCTAATACAACATCTCCTCACTATCATCCCAATGCCCGTTGTGCATACCATTCTGGAGTCCCTGTCATGACACTAACAACTGTTGGGATTTAAAGAACAAAGTACAAGACCTCCTTGAAGCCAAAGAGATTGAATTCGATGCGCCAGAAAAACCCAATGTCATTTTTACCCCTGTGCCTAAACATGGTCATAATGCCCATGCTATTGAAGAGGATATGTTTGTTACTTCAATTGATGAACTTATGACCCCACTTCTGACTATCAAAAAGAACTTATTGAATGCCAGTGTTTTCCCGGGCTGTGATGAAAGCTTCCATTTCTGTTTATCCTTACCAACCAGCTGTCCTCTGTTGAAAGAAGATGTTCAGTGCCTAATAGATAACAAGGAAATTTTGTTTGAAAAGACTGTTGTTCCACCTGTTCCTCTTAATGATGTGTCTAATATTACCATTTCCGCCAATTCTTCTCGGGTCTCCACCAAAAGACCCGTTAGAATTACATCAGTTCCAAAAGTAGCTCCTTTGATAATTACAATGCCTGGACCAGTCCCGTATTTGTCAGAAAAAACCGTACCATGGAATTATGGAGGGGATGTCTACTACCATGGTATCAAGCAAGATTGGCCAGTTGCCGAAGATTCAAGTTCTGAGAAAGATAACTCTGATATCAGTAATGTTGTAGGGACTGGCAAGATTACCCGAAGTGGAAGGATATTCTCTCCAGAAATTGCTTCCCCAAAAGCAGTTTCTGGATCCGTAATCATTCATGTTGTTGTTGCTCCTCCGAAGGCTATTCCCAGTCCCACAATTATCTCCACCAATGCTCCAACTGACAAAGCTGTTACAATCCCTGCTATCACTCCTACTGACATTCCTGCTGCCGAGTCAACCGAGACTCGAGGTAAAAGTATTCTGATTGAGCCTGTCTAGATGAAGGTGAAATCATTGGCTATCCCTGAGACCTCCTAGAGAGAGATGGAGGAAATTCTAAAGATCATAAAAAGAAGCGAATACGATGTAGTTGAACAACTGGGGCAAACTCCATCCAAAATTTCCATTCTGGCTTTACTACTATGTTCTGAGGCGCATGCAAAGGCCTTGGTAAAATTCCTGAAGACTGCTCATGTACCCCAAGAAACATATGCCGGCCAGTTCCAAGACTGCATAGCCAGCTTGACTGCAGATAATGGTCTAGGTTTTTCAGATGCTGATTTAATGCCAAGAGGAAGGAAGCATAATGAGGCATTGCATGTCTCAGTTGAATGTAGGGGCACAACCTTGGCTCATGTTTTGGTGGACACTGGCTCATCTCTGAATGTATTTCCTAAAAAAGCTCTTGATAGGCTTGACTGTGAGGGATTGACATTAAATCCAAGCAACATAGTAGTAAGGGCTTTTGATGGCTCGAAAATAATGGTGCATGGGGAAGTGGATATCCCCATAAAGGTTGGAACCCAAACATTTGATTCAACTTTTTATGTAATGGATATTCGCCCTTCATACTCTTGAAACAAGCTCAAATCTATTTCACGATTTCTAGTTTTGAGGTATTTTTCTTGAACTTCTATCTTCATATTTAGGAATTGTTATGCTTGAATTTGTGAAGATAAAATATAGATATCATTTCCCTGAAATTATACATGTCCATAGATTTCATTTATTTTGATTGAGCTAGGAGAATTTTGAGTTTGAACTTTCTGAAATAGTTAGGTCAGAATTTGGTACTTTTAGAAATTCTCATTCATCTTTGATTTATAGCTTATGATATTTATATGGTTGAATTCGTGTAACAAAATGGAGCAATTTTCATGTTTACATTTTTGCAAATGGTTGACAAATGAGCAAGTTACAGATCCTTTGATTGGAGGTTGAAGATGAAATGTAATCAGGGCGCGTTTTGTGTTATGTATTTATCATTTCTCACATGTTAACGGATGTATCACCATCCCAGTGGTTAAAGCGCGCTTCGGTCACCCTTAGGTCCAGGGTTAAAGCCCCAACGTGACCTTTTGCATTTTTTCACTTATTTTTTGACATTTTTGTGCCTTTTTTTGCAACGCCTGGGCCCTTATGCTAGGCCTTCCATTTTTGCTGACTCCTAACCCCAGTTTCACTTTTGCACCCCCTAGCCAATTATTTTCTTTTTTTCATTTTATTTTATTTTCATTTCATATTTTATTTTATTATTTTCACTATTATTATTATTATTATTATTATTATTATTTTATTAATAATAATCCAAAAATATTTTTATTTATTATTTACACTTATATATTTTATTTTATTTTTTTTATAATAAACAAAAGGACTAAAAATACTTTTTAAAATAAATTAATTCCCTTTTTGTTAATAAATAATTAGACATAGGTTTAATTATCTATTTTCTTAGTTAAGATTAATTTAGAGCTTAGGATTATTTTGATTAATTAATTTTCATATTACTTTTACTTAACTTTAAATCTTTTCATAAAAATCCTAAAAAACATTTTTAAGTTAATCCCCCTCCTAATTAGTTTAGGTTTTAAGTTATGTTTATTTTTAATTAATCATCTACTTAATTAGGTCAAAACCCCTTCATAAAAAAACAAACAAAAATCATATTTCTTTACATTCATATTCTTGCATTTTTTATCTTTATTTCTGTACATTTGTTCAATTTCAATATGATTGTAATAGACTAATTAGGTTTAAATTCTTGTGATTCCCATTTACAAATTGTACACCCCCTCCCCACAAATGTTGTAATAGCGTAGTAACTTTAAATTTCGCAATTTATCGCTTTTATATAACTTGCTAGTAATTAGGGTTTGTATGGAAAGACTAAAATCAATACTTAGAAAACCCTAATTCAAGACCAAAACAAGCATGAAAATGATACACTTGCACACAAGCACCCCTAGGGTTATTCCACTTGGTTGCCTTATACAAAATAGCCATATTATGCATGTAAGGTATCTTAGCAAATACAAAATAGTCTCTCAAAAAGAATGCTAAGATACCTTGCAACATTGCTAATCATGGTTACACGATGACCCACGCTCATCCCGTTTACATCCAAAGATAGGGTTGCTTACCAAATCAATGGTAAGACAACAATGTCAAAGGAAAAGAAAATGAACAAGAAATACATTTGAGTAGGTAGATTGCTCCTAATTACTTGCTCCATTTTAAAACAAACATCCTTGCTATTTTCAAAACAAACACTTACACTTTCAAACATCTTACAAACTTGAAAACATTTTCAAAAGATCAACATCTTTGTATACATTCTTACAAACAAGAATCATTACAAAGATTTCCTAAACAATGGCCTCTTTACAAAATACTTTCAAAAACCACACAAAGAACAATTTCAAACAAAAGCAAGTGATCTAGCAAGTAACTAAGAGCCCATGGATAACCATGGATGAAAAGGGTGCTAATACCTTCCCTTTTCATAATCTACCTCCCAAACTCAAGAAATAATCTCAAAGGTCTTTCCTGTGCTTTTTAACCTTTCCTTTTGGATAAAAGAAAAGTCGGTGGCGACTCTTGCTAACCGCAACATTTGCGATCAAATGCAAAACTTCCAAGTCAGTTCTCCCACCGTATCACACAGCCCATTGAGGATATGATGTCACTGCTAAGAACCCTATGCTGAATTGTTTCATAACCTCGGCCTTGATTTTCTCTGACATCTCAGAGCGCATGCGATGAACCTTCTGTTTAATCGGAGAACAACCCTCTTTCATTGGCAGACGGTGAACCAGAGTATCAGTATCGAGCCATGGCATGTCTTCGTATGACCAAGAAAACATCTCAACATAGTCATGCAACATCTGAATCAATGTGTTCTTGACACTGCCCTCTAACTTGGCGCCTATCTTGACCTCTTTTCTGTCTATCTCAGAACCCAAATTTACCACTTCGATCTGCTCTTCGTGCGGTTGGATAGCCTTTTCTTCTTGTATTAAGAGTCTGGTAAGTTCTCCAAGTATTTAAAAATCTTCCTCACCTTCATCCCCGACTTGGTAGATCGTATTTTCAAAGTCATAAGAGGCAATAGCATGATCGTTATCAATGAGATCTATAATGGATGTGGATCTGTAATGTAGTGTGTGGGTGTGTGTAAGAACGTATAGCTATTCGAAAGTGCAATAAAGTAAAAGAAAGACAAAGAGAAAAAAATTTGAATGCAAAACATCCAATGTTTTTATTAAATGAAAACATGACTTATGAAATGACAATCCTTAACAAATGAACTATTGTGCCCCGGGTAAGACACAAGGTTTAAAGTTATTGTTTTAAAAGAAATTACATAACCAAACTTCTTAAAGAAATAAAACAGAAATAGCTATTACTCCTAAATAAAGGAGATAGAGATAATGTTTTCTGCTTTCCAATTGTCGGGTCTGTTGCCAATGGTAGGGAATATCCAGTTGTTAAAGTCACATTCATTGTCAGCATCCTCTATATCATTGACTTCGTTATTGCTGATATGGAATGGAGGTCTTCCAGCACGAGCGCGACGAACAACTCTTTGTCCTTCTGCGGTAAAGCCTAAACCAAACTTATCTTATTTATAGGGGATATCAAGAAGCTAACCCCAAATAGTGCAACCACCTTCTTCTATAGTAGCTTTGGCATCTTTCAAGGAATCCATCTTATGCGGAATCTTAGTAGTCTTTGGAATGGCAGAAACATCTTTAATAGTATCAAGGGAAATTACTTCAAATGTTTGGCAGGGAGTCTCGATGAATTCCCCGTCCATCTCAATGTACCAGAATGAATTTAGGTGGCTGACCATGTACTCCTCTTCTCCGCAGACAATAACAATATTCCCTTTCACATGATACTTTAATTTCTGGTGTAAGGTGGAGGTAACAACCCCTGCCCCATGGATCCAGGGGTATCCTAATAGACAAGAATAAGCTGGTCGGATGTCCATTACATAGAAGGTGGATTCAAAGATCTGTGAACCCACTTTGATAAGAAGATCCACTTCTCCATGTACCATTCTTTTGGACCCGTCAAAGGCTCAAACTATAATGTCACTAAGTTTCAGCACAACCCCTTCACAACCTAGTCTGTCGAGAGCGTCATTTGGCATAACATTCAGAGAAGAGCCAGTATCAATTAACACATGAGCCAAAATAGTGCCCCTGCATTTAATGGAGACATACAGGGCCCTATTATAATTTCTCCCCTCCGGAGTCTGGTTAGCATCGGAGAAGCCTAATCCATTATCAGTTGTTAAACTAGTCACATAACCTCCAATTGATCATCCGAAATATTTTTCCGTACGTGAGCAATCTCCAAGAATTTTACTAAAGTCTGTGCATGGGATTCAAAACACAACAGTAAAGATAACATGGAGATTTTGGACGGGGTCTGCCCTAACTGTTCAATAATTTTAAAATCACTTTTGCGAATGATCTTCAAAAACTCTTATACCTCTTGTTCAGAGGTGTCCTTGACTGTGGTTTCTTTAGCTGCCTCCATCTGGACAGGCTCTATCATTGGCTCTTTACCTCGGACCTTGGTAGTTGACTTTGTAATTGCGACTTGAACAGGTGTAGCAACATTTTCCGAAGAGATTTCCAGGGAGAAAATTCTTCCTCTTCTAGTAACTTTGTTGGTCCCTACAATATTGTCAACATTGGGATAAACATCTTCAGTATCTTCATTAGACAATTCTTGTTTGACGCCATGGTAGTAGACGTGTGATCCATAGTTCCATGGAATAGCCTTTTCCGAGGAATATGGTATGGGTCTTGGTGTTCTAATGATCAAGGGAGAAGCTTTTGGATTGGCGGTAATCCTTACAGACCCTTTGGAAGTGATCCTAATAGGAGTACCGGATACAACAGACAAATCTTGGCACAAAATATGAGCGTACAGAATTTTCTCGATCAAAATTATACATTCATCCATCAAGCGTTGAACGCCTTCCTTCAGTAATTTGCAGCCATTGGGTTGGACTGCGCATCAATAACATTCTTTAACACAGCCCGGAAATAAACTAACCTGTAACAGATTCTTTTTTATTGTTGAGAGGGGAGTAACCATATCACCTACAATGGTAACATACAGAACATCTTTAATAGCATTTATTCCTTTGTCATGCTTCGGCATAGGCGCAATAATCACGTTTGGAGTCTCCGGAGGATCGAACTCAATTTCCTTGTTATAAATCATGTCCTAAATTTTGTTTTTCTGGGTCCAACAGTTGTTGGTGTCGTGCCCAAGACTATTATAATAATAGGAACACTTCACATTTGAATTGAACTTAGGAGAGGATGTGTCGGGATTAGGAGGAGGATCCTATAGTGTTATCAATTCTGCTTTCAACAAGTGTTATAATTCCTAGGACAATGGCATACTAATCCTGATGAACTGCCTTCTTGGGGCGTCTGACCTATGATGATTTCCCTGTTGTTGTTATTGAACAGGCGCTGGATTAGAGATCAACACCACTCCCACAGACTGATGGTGTTCATTTTTACTACGGCTCTTCTGGTCATAGACAACATTGGTTACTTTTTTACCACCAAATGACTTCTTTACAGCATTAGAAGTCGCAGCCATTGGAATCTTCCCACTTTTAATATTACTTTCAACTCTTTCTCCTGTCAGTATCAGCTCAGTAAAACCAGCCGAAGAACTCCCAATTAGCAGATTAAAGAATGGGCCTGTTAAAGTTCCCATGAACATATCACCAATTCCCAGTCAGGCAAGGGAGGTTGCACCCTTCCAGCTAAATCGCTCCATTTTTGTGCATACTCCTTGAACCCTTCATTCGAGCCCATGGACATGTTTTATAATTGTACACGAGTCGGTGCAAGGTCAGCATTATATTGATACTGCTTGTAAAAAGAAGCAACCAAGTCTTCACACATGTGAATGTTGGTTCCTTCCAACTGATAGAACCATTCAAGTTGAGTGCCAGACAACTTTCTTGAAAGAAATGGACCCATAATTTCCTATTCACTGTGTGAGGTTGGATTTCTCGAACATATGGCATCGGATGAAGTTTGGGACAAGAGACCCCATCATATTTAGCAAATATTTGGACCTTGAATTTGTGAGGGATGACCACCCCCGGGATCAGACCTAGTTCTCCAAAATCTAATCCAGGCACTTTCTGGCTTTCCATAGCTTTGAGACGGTCTTCCAACTGCTTGTACTTGTTATCTGAAGGAGGGTATTGTTCGTCGAAGTAGTCTTCATTTTCATGAATATTCTCAGAACCTTGGTCATACATTCCTTCAGGCTTGATGCTTCTACCATCCTCTTCTTGGTTGTCATCTTCCTCAGAGGAAACATCATCCACTTGAACCGGTTGAGTAGGACCTTTTAATCTTCTCCCCATATTGAGGATAGAAGTCGACTTTTTAGTCTTCTTTTTCTTGGCAACGAGCGCCATTAGATATTTTTATCCCTGTTCCAGATTCAGAAGAGTCTCTTGAAATTGTGCATGATGAGCTTGGATTTCCTTAACAGTTTGTTTGAGGGCCATCTTATACTGAAATAAATAGTAAATAGATGAGAAAACCTGTATGAAAAACCTGTTATGTAATAATGCATGATATGCAAATGCAATGTTTTCAAGGACCTTAGGAGATTTAAATTTGCTAGCAAAGAGGAAACAGAAACAAAGATTTCATTAGTAAGTTCAAAATTACAATTTCCTCTTAGGCTTACAATGAAAACAAAAGGGTCTCAAAGAGACAACAATATGAACTTCTAAAATCTAAGACTCAAGTCTCCTACTGACGCTTCCTATTTGTGTTGATGTAGGCATTAAGGCTTTGCTCCTCGTGAAGTTGGTTTGTGAGCTCCAACACTTTATTTTCACTTGCATAGAATTGAGTTTCAAAGGTGTCCCGTTCTTCCTTGAGTTGAATCCAGGACTTCTGAAATTCTTCAAGGTCAGTGGGTGTAATACGGTGGGAGAACTGACTTTGGTGTTTTTCATTTTATCATAATTTTTGCAGATAGCAAGACTCGCCACCGACTTTTCTTTTATCCAATAAAGGAAAGGGTGAAAAGAACAAGAAAGACCTTTTGAGAATTTTTTTGAGTTCGGGGGGTAGGTTATGAAAAGGGAAGTTGTTAGCACCCTTTTCATCCGTAGTTATCTAAGGGCTCTTAGTTGCTAGCTCACTTTGAAAAGACTTTGTTTGAAATGTGTTTATGATTGTTTGAAAGTATTTTTGAAAAGTTCCTTCGTTTAGGCGAAACTTGTAATGATTCTCGTCTCTATAAGAATGTATACAAAGTGTTGACTTTTGAAAATATTTCTTTTGAAAGTGTTGGTGTGTTTTAAAAGATGTTTTGAAATGTTTGTGATCAAGTAACTATGAACGTTCTACCTACTCAAAAGAAGTCTTTTTTCGTTTCATCCTCCTTTAGATAGTGCTATCTTACCATTTATTGGTAAGAAGTTCTATTATTGGATGTGAAGGGACGGGCGTGGGTCGTCGTATATCCATATAAGGCAACCTATGAGACACTTTAGCAATTGTCGTAAGGGACTAAGATCGTTTTACCGAAGGCAACGTCGAAGGGTCATTGAGGGACTACGATATTTTTTATCGAGGGTCTTTGCTAAAGCGTCCCACATTCGAGGGACATGACTATTTATTCGTAGGCAACAAGCGAGGTTACCCTAGAGGTGCGCGTGTGAAAAGTGTTTTATTGCATGCATTTTTGTCTTTGAGATTAGGGTTCTCTAAGATTGATTTTATCTTGCCATACACACCCTAATTACAAACAATTATATTAAAAGAGATAAATTGCGGAAATCAAAATCCTACGCTATTACATCATTTGGGGATGGGGGTACAAATTTACAAATGGGGAGGTAAAAAAAATATAACCTAATTTTACTATTACAACCATATTGAATGAATAAATAATATACAAGAATGTAAAGATAAATAGAAAAAGGAAAATTGTTTTTTTTAAATTTATGTATTGATACATGCACTTACGTATTGATACGAAAAATTTATGCATTGACGCATACCCTTATGCATTAATACATATCACTCCATGTTCTTGAAAGTCAAAACCAACTCAGTATGAGTTGATACATAAAGGTTTGTGTCGGCTCATAAACTATTTTGCATCGACACATACACTTATGCATCGACACATATCATTTCTTGCTCCTGGAAATCAAAACCAACTCAGTATAATTCGACACATAATGGTTTGTATCGACACATTTCTGTTTTGCATCGACTCATCGTGTTTTGTATCGACTCATAACCTATTTTGTACCATATATGTGTCGACACATAGAGATATGCATCGACTCATAACCTGTTTTGTACCATATATGTGTCGACTCATAGATATATGCATCGACTCATACTGTTGTTTTTTTACTTCTAACATTGTTCTGTCACATATGTAAGTTAGTTCTCAACACATGGTTAGTGAAAAATTAAAAATAAGCATATAGTTAGCTTTAAGGCTATGATATCCACATTATATCTTCACAAATGAACCACTAATGATACTTGTATGAAGAGCTCAAAATCAAGAAAACTTACCTTGAAACTAAAACTTGTGTTTTGAGTTTGAGTTGTTGTATTGTATTAGAGAAGTCAAGTTGGAGGTGGCTGTTTTTGAGTTGATGAGTTAAGGTTTATGAAGGGATGAAATTGACATGTCAGGTTCAGTTTTGATAAGGGAATGAAGGACAAAGATGGTAGCCTATGTATATGGAGTATGCTATTTTGAGTGGCTTGAGCAGAAGTTGGAGTTGAGGTTAAAGGAAGAGTTGAAGTGGAGTGAAGGTTTGAAGGGATTGAAGTGTGGTTTATGTTATATTTTTTCTATCTCCTTTCTCTCAAAAAACCTCTCCCTTTGTGTGTTGTGAAACAGCTTATTTATAGATGAAGTTAAGTGAAATTTGGGAGGGAAATAGATAAGTTTTTGAATTGTTTGGGTACATTGTTTCATTGCTTTTTAGATGCAACTCTTATATGTTATGTCTGTGTAAATATGGGACTGATATGATGCAGATTTTGCAGGGCAGCATTGCAGGTTTTGGAGCAGGTTTTGAAAGTTTTCTTGGCATTATTATGCAGGTTTTGGACAGCAGGATATGTAGCATGATGTAATTCTGGTTTTGTGGACGAATTTATGCAGCTTGTAACAAAGACAAGGCATATTTGTGGACAATATAATCACAAAGTTTGAAGATTGAGTCAAAGGGAAAAGTTCAAACAAGACAAAGTTTAGGATTTGTAACTTGCAATTTTTTAAACTTAAAAATGCAGCCTTGTTGTTTACTTGAAAACTTGTAACAACTTGAATTATCTTGAACTATGGTGAAAAGATGTCATGAAATAATGAAATTAACATGTATAAAAAACACTTAGAAAAATTTATAAGTCTTGCAAAGTTTGATTTTTGACTTTCTTGATTTCTTGATGATCAAGTTTCATATTTTGAATATCTTGATGAAATGTGATCTTTGAAACTCAAATTTGATCAAAAAGTCAAAGTTTGGCTTTTCAGTTTACAGTTGACCTTTTTAACAGTTGACCAAATTTCATCTATTAATCCACTGATCTTGAGAGATGAATTGAAATGTGAAATTAGTCAAAATGATGTACTTGAATCCTTGAGATCATGTTTCAAACCAATAAGTCAGGTATTGGGTCAAAAGTCAAAGATTGGTTATTCTCAGTTAAAAACCCTAATTTTGACCATTTTGCTTTTTTGATGATTTGAATAATTTTCTTGGAGAATTGTGATCCAGTCTTGATCAAATGATACATATGACTTCAAAAATGTTGATATTGGTCCAAAATCTTGAAGTTTGACTGTAGGTTGACCATAGTTGACTTTTTACCCAATATAGATGATTTTAGGCCACCTGATCAATTGACTGAGCAATTTTGTGATCCAAGACTTGAAAATTGACAGGAGCAATCTTGAGGGTCTATAATGATCCACGAAGGTCATTTGAAATATTAGAATTCCAATTCTCCTTGTGCAAACTCAAACCCTAATTTGAGGCATCAGTGTTGAGGAAATGGCTTGACCTAGTCAATACTTGTGCAGTCTTAAATCAATGAAGATCTTTGTGAGAAATATCTTGAGAAAACGGAGGGAAAATTTTGGGGTATATCTTGAATGTGCGATGCATATTTGTCCGGGAAAATAAATCCCTGACTACTGCTGAGGAGTTTTGGGAAGCTGAATCCCGGATTGTTGTTGAGGATGAAGAATATACATATCTTCAACTTTATTGAAAGGATGTTTCCGCTGGGGAATATCTTTTGAATGTCAGTTGTTATCTAGTTGGATCAAGGCTTCACAATTTTTTAAGGATGAGGAAGTCAACTGCTATCTGGTCGGATCCAGGCTTCATGGTAACTTACTGGGGAAGAATAAATTAATTATTATCTGGTCGGATTCCAGGCTTTGCAGAAAATTTCTTGAAATTGAATTATTATCTGGTCAGACTCCAGGATTCACGACAACTTGTTAGGGATAAGGAAGTTAACTGTTATCTGGTCGGACTTCAGGCTTTGTAGTAAATTTCTAAAAGGATGAAGTTGAATTAATATCTGGTCGGGTCCAGGCTTCATAGTAATTTGAAGTCATAACTACTATCTGGTCGGGTCCAGGCTTTATAGATTTTTTGAAAAGTTATACTATTATCTGGTCGGGTCCAGGCTTCATAGTGTCTTGCTGACATTGTAGATAGTTGTTATCTGGTCGGGCTACAGGCTTCATAATAACTTGCTTGAAAACTGATATCTGGTTGGATCCAGGCTTTGCAGATTTTGATGTGGGTGAAATTAATTGTTATATGATCGGGTTCAAGTTTCACAATAAACTTCTTAGGGATTTAGTTGTTATCTGGTCAGATTCCAAGTTTCACAATGAATTTCTAAGGGGAATTGTTATTTGGTCGGATCCAGGCTTCACAATAACTTGTTGGGGTAGAGGAAAACTCTATTGGGAAAATAAGTTAAACCTTGGTCTAGTTGAGTCCAAGTTCTTCTATATTTGAAAAGTTAAACTATTGTCTGGTCGGGTCCAGGTTTCATAGTATTTGAAAGTTGTAGTATTATCTGTCCGGGTTCAGTCTTCATAGTTAGTTGAAAGGTTACAATATCATCTGGTCGGATCCAGGCTCTAAAGTGACTTGAGAAGTTAATTATTATCTGGTCGTTTCCAGGCTTTGTAGTAGTTTAAAAGTTGTACTAATATTTGGTTGGGTCCAGTCTTCATAGTATCTTTTGGAGGTAGTAAAGGTTTTGTTGACGACTTTACTTGGGATTAGGGGTTGTGGCCCTATGATTTGCAATAGTCTGAAAGGAAAACTCAAACTGGGGAGTGTGGACTCAGTCGAGGAAGACAAACTCAGTTGGGGAGATATATTCATCTTGGAGAGGATATACTCATCTTGGGAAGGATATACTCAGCTTGGGAAGGATATACTCAGTTAAGGATAACAGATTCAGCTAGGGAAGATAGACTAATGTCGGGGGAATTTGAACTCGGCTGGGGAGTTATGCTACTTGTTGTTTGTTGGGGAAATACTCCCTGTTGATGAATACTTGATGAATTGCTGATGAGGCAAGTTCTTTGAGGAAGAGATCCACAAGGCTTCTACTTGTAGGATTAACTTATCTGGGGAGAGAGCTGCCAAGAGATTGAGACTCTGGCTGGAGATCAACCTATGCAAAGAGATTTCGTTGGTAACACTGTTGAGGATTGGTTTCTTGTAGCCGCTTTTGTGGGGATAATGCTAATGAAATAACTCTTGTGGTGATATTCCAATATACGTTAAAGAGATGTTTGTTGTTGCTTAGCAGGATACGTGTGCCAAATAGTTTTAATTATGTTCATATGCATATGTTCGTTCAATTTTAGTCATTGGACAACTTTGCATTCAAAACAAAAACAGAAAGTTTGCACTTCAAAGTATATTTGTATTGATATTTTGCCTATGAATATGCATTTTTTGTACAAAGAGATGTAGATCCTAGTAAGAGGAAATCATTGAAAGGAAAACAAAGGTTGAAAACAAAAACAAATAGCCATGTGAAATAATCTCATTGCACTCCAACTCTACTATTTCCCCAATGCCTTCGAATTCCCCTTGTCGTTTAAAGAATTTGATTGGATTGATCTTAGACCATTTGAACTTGGACCTTTGTGATAAAGTTGATTGTGGTGATTCTACGGGACATAGTCATACGCTTTCAATCCTTAACTTTTTCCTGGACCGCCCTTTCGGGTTTTCAGCCCATCAGGATACCCATTTTTGCTCAAGTCGCCCTTTCGGGTTTTCAACTTGCCGGATGTACAATCTTTTGCATATATCCCTAATTTTTCCCCAAACCTTTTGGTTTGCCGAGATGCCCTTATTTTTCCTAGGTGTGTCAACCTAGCGGGTCCTTTATGCATAGTATTTTTTAACTATGTCCGCATTTATAGGATGTGGGAAGTCTTCACCATCCATGGTAGTCAGAATCATGGCACCACCAGAGAATATTCTCTTGACAACAAATGGCCCTTCATATGTGGGAGTCCATTTTCCCCTGGGGTCGCCTTGTGGCAGAATGATGCGCTTTATCACCAAGTCACAAGCTTGATATACTCGAGGCTTGATCTTTTTGTTGAAAGCCTTGATCATATGTTTTTGGTACGTCTGACCATGACAAACAGCAGTCAGTCGCTTCTCGTCGATCAAATTCAACTGGTCCAATCTTGTCCAAATCCACTTGTCTTCGCCCAGGCCTACTTCATTCATAATCCTTAGTGAGGGAATCTGAACTTCCACTAGCAAAACAACTTCCATTCCATAGACTAAGGAAAAGGGATTTGCCTCAGTTGATGTTCTATCTGAAGTACGGTAGCCATGTAGAGCAAACGGTAACATCTCATGCCAGTCCTTATAGGTCACTACCATTTTCTGCATAATCTTCTTGATATTTTTGTTGGCTGCTTCGTCTGCGCCATTTATTTTAGGTCTATATGGAGAATGTAATTGCAAGCTTCTCAAGTCATGTTTAAAGCATTGGTTTTAATGAAGACAACATGGATATCAACATTCAAAGGATGTGCAAAAAGTTTATCAATATCATATAAAACCTTGTTACAAGTCTTGAAGATTAGAAGAAGAATTATTAAAGAAACAACAAATGTCAAAAGGTATAAATAATTCTTAAACTTGAATATAGATGTTCACAAATATTCATTCATAATCATATACATATCCCACATTTTTAACAATAAGAAAAACTATGTTTGAGATCTTTCTCAAAAGGATTTTTTGAAAATAAACTTTCAGGAACCGGTTCCTACCTAACAGGGAACCGGGTTCCAAACTTGTTCAAAAAATACTTCCCTGGAATTTGTACCAGGAACCGGGTTGTACCTATAGGGGAACTGGTTCCTGCGTGTTATTTTTGAATTCTGGGTTATAACGTTCACTAAGAACCGGGTTCTGCCTGGGTCGGAACTGGTTCCCAGCGAACCAGTACAGATTTTCTTTTGTTTTTTGAACATAATTCAAATGGTATTCTTTCATGATTGCATTGCATCTTTTAATATCAAATGGCATGAATGAAGAGGTATTTGTGACATTATAAATTGTGCAGATTTTCAAATTCAAATAACCTTCTTCAATTAACAATTTTCATCATTCAAATTTGCATATTCTTACAAACTTTCAAGTGTTCTTACAAATCATAAATTTTGTGAAACTTGCCATATACATTTTCATTAAGAAATCATTACAAGTTTCATACATTCATTGTGAACATTTATAATCATTGCTTGAGAATTGTTTCTTTCTTGAAGAAGAAGATCAATCAAAGATTGATAGTGCTCTCCATCTCTTTCAAATAAATCATTGTATTACAAAAAGAAAGTATTCCCTTACTATCCAGGATTGTTGGAAGTAAGTGTTGTGATTTGAAGAGGATTGTTCTTCATTCACATTAGTGTTTGTTTGACCTTAAAGGTGTTCCCTTACTATCCAGGATTGTTGGAAGTAAGTGTTGTGATTTGAAGAGGATTGTTCTTCATTCACATTAGTGTTTGTTTGACCTTAAAGGTGTTAAGAACCTTTGGTCACCCTATAGGTTAGATAGTAAGCATAGGATGTACAATCATTCTAAACTATAGTGAAATCTCTTTCGTGTTGGAAAGGGGACTGGAGTACTCTCGGATTGTGAGGGGAACCAGGATATATCGTCGTGTTCTTTACTTTTCCGCTTTTATCATTTTCATCACCATAATCAACAAAAAGATAAGATATAATCAAAAACCTTCAAACACTTAACCACAAATTACTACAAGTATTCTCATAAAACCGAATAAATTTTTATATACCTAATTCACCCCCCCTCTTAGGCACTCTTAGACTTACAGAGAAGAGTTGTGATGCTTGATCTTGAACTAAGTGCAAAGCTCGGTAATCATAGCATTATTGAGGTTAGTCCCATTATCGCTGATGATCCTTTCGGGGATACCATAGCAGCAGATGAGGTTATGTTTAATGAATTTGGATACCATATTCTTGGTGACTGAGGCAAATGAGGCGGCTTCGACCCATTTGGTGAAATAATCAATAGCGACCAGAATGAAGCGATGTCCATTGGAAGCGGTTGGCTTGATCTCTCTGATCATGTCAATTCCCCATATTGCAAATGGCCACGGAGCGATCATGATATTCAGAGGGATAGGAGGCACATGGACCTTGTCAGCATAGATTTGACATTTGTGACAAGTTCTTGAATGTTGATGGTAATCAGTCTCCATCGTTGACCAATAGTAGCCAGCTCTCAAGATTTTCTTAGCCATCGTATGTCCGCTTGAGTGAGTGCCAAAGAGACCATCGTGCATGTCTTCGATAATTTCCTCTGCCTCCTTCTTGTCCATACATCAGAGTAGAGTAGAGTCATGGTTGCGCTTATACAATATTCTGTTACTTAGGAAGAATTTGGATGAAAATATTCGTAAGAACTTTCTGTCATTGATGGATTCTCCCTCGGGATATTCTTGTGCTTCAAGGTATCTAATCACCTCATGGTACCATGGCTTTTCTATATCAGCGTCAAGCTCACAGCAGTGCGCAGGCTCTTCGAATCTTTCAATCGTAATCATAGGGGCTTCGTTGTCCCATCTGACCTTGAACATTGAAGACATGGTTTCCAAGGCGTCAGCCAACTAATTTTCTTCCCTAGGGAGGTGCTCAAAGGTGATCTCTTCAAAGTAAGGAATCAAAGATAGCACAAGTTCCTTGTAAGGGATGAGATTAGGATGTTTAGTGTCCCAATATCTTTTTACTTGGCTAATCACTAGAGAGGAATCCCCAAACACATTCAAATGCTTGATCCTCAAGTCAATGGTTGCTTTCAGACCCAACATGCACGCTTCGTACTCAGCCATATTGTTCGTGCAATTGAAGCATAGTCTGCTAGTGAATAGAGTGTGGCAACCTTCGGGGGAGATGATTATAGCACCAATTCTGTTACCTAAGGCGTTGGAAGCCCCATCGAAGACCATAGTCCATCGGGATTCTTGTTCAGGTCCGTCATACGGTCCAGGTTTTGCATAGTCGGTCACCAGCATAATGTTCTCATCTGGGAAGTCAAAGTTCATGGACTGATAATCATCGACAGCTTGATGGTCCAAATGATCTGCTAGTACGCTTCCTTTGATGGCCTTTTGCATAGTGTATTGAATGTCGTACTCAGTCAAGATCATTTGCGATCTTGCTATTCGTCCGGAAAGGGCAGGTTTCTCAAAGATGTACTTGATTGGGTCCATCTTAGAAATCAACAGAGTGGTATGAGTCAACATATACTATCTTAGCCAGCGAACAGCCCATGCCAGAGCGCAACAAGTTTTCTCGAGAAGTGAATATCTGGTTTCACAGTCGGTAAACTTTTTGCTCAGGTAATAAATACATGCTCTTTTCGGCCGGACTCGTCATGTTGGCCCAAAACACACCCCATAGAGTTCTCTAGTACTGTCAAGTACATGATCAAGGGTCTTCCTTCCACTGGAGGCATGAGAATAGGAGGCTCTTGCAGATATTCTTTGATTTTGTCGAAGGCAGCTTGGCATTCATCATTCCATCTGACTACCTGGTCTTTCTTCAAGAGTTTGAAGATCGGCTCACAAGTAGCAGTCAAGTGAGATATGAAGCGGGTGATGTAATTGAGATGGCCCAAGAATCCTCTAACTTCCTTTTCAGAATGAGGGATTTGGCATTTCTTGAATGGCCTTTACTTTGGTAGGGTCAACTTCAATGCCTCTATTGCTGACAACAAAACCTAGAAGCTTTCCAGATTGTACTCCAAATCTGCACTTGTTAGTGTTGTACCCCAAAATTTTTGCTCTCATTCATCAAGAATTTGCTCACAAGATCTCCTTGACTCAAGACTGCACTAGGGTTTGATCAGCTCAAGACACCTCCTTAAGCACTGATGACCAAAATTAGGGTTTGAGTTTGCACAAGGATTTTTGAACTTCCAATGCTCCATATGACTTTCATGGATCATTATGGACCCCCAAGATTACTCATGTCAAGTTTCAAGCCTTGGATCACACTTTTGCTCAGTCAATTGAGCAGTTGACCTAAAAATCAGTTGTATTGGGGAAAAAGTCAACTATGGCCAATTCACAGTCAAACTTCATAGTTTTTATCCACATCAACATTTTAGACTCATATGTATCATTTGATCAAGATTGGACCATAATTCCTCAAGAAATTTGATCAAATCTCCAAAAGGGCAAAATGGTCAAAATTAGGGTTTTGACTAGGAAAGGGCAATTTCTGATTTTTGACCTAGCAAATGGTCAATTGGTTTAAGGAATGATATCAAGAGTCCAATTGCATCATTTTTACCTAATGACATGGTTCAAAACATTGCAAGTTTATTGGATTGACAGATGAATTTTTCAATCAACTGATCAAAAGTCAATTGTATACTGAAAAGTCAAACTTTGACTTTTTGGTCAAACTCAAGTGCCAAAGATCATAATTCATCAAAACATGTCAAAATATGAAACTTATTCATCAATAAATCAAAAAGTCAAGATTTCATTTTGAAAAGTCAAAATTTCTAAACTTAGAAATTTTTCTAAGTGTTGGAAATTTCATGTTTTTTCATAACTTTGAACAAATTTTTCACCATGATGAAAGATGATTCAAGAGAAACTTCCAACATTAAAGTTGTAGATATCTATGAAATCTACAAATTTGCTTTACATAACTCCTTCCAAAAATGCTTGGATCTTAAGTTATAATTTTATGAACATGTGGTCATGAAACTAAACACTTAGTGAAGTTTTGCCCTAATTTGGCCAGGATTTTGACCTAACTTCATGACACTTTTTTATATAGTTCCAAGGGTAATATTCAAAATCAATTCAAATATGAATTTTATAGCACATTATAAGCTTTCCAAAATTTCCCAGAACTCCTTGAGATCATTCTTGAGTAGGGAGAATCAAAGAGATGAAGTTAGGGTTTTATCACTTTAATTACAAGTCATTTTAGTGATGAACAAAATTCAAATTCAAACCATGCTGCATAAACACTACTTTGCAGGCCTCAAACTTGTTAGGCACTCCATAGTTAATGGTTTACACAGCTGTTAGAGGTCTCACTTCAAGCATTCAATGCATAGACATGCTTTATATCCATTTTTGGAAGAAAGGTCACATTGCCATTTTGATAAAGCAACTTTTTGTACAAAACTTGTTCTTGAGCCTTGCACTTGTTCTCTTTTGATCAAACCAGTCCTATAACTCATGAGAAATATTTCAAACACTTACAATCACCCATCACATGCTTGTACCTCTCCTTGAAACTTGTTTCCCTCTTTTCTTCAAAATCAAGTAACCTAGCCAAAAGCTAGAAACTTGTACTTCTGACTTGCCAATGCATTCAAACACTTTTGTTTATACATACACAAACCATTATACACAAAGACACGAATGATCAATCTTTGAAAGAACCTAGAACTCAGAATCACACTTCACACTTCCATTTTCACACAAACTGACCAAAAACTTGAAACTCGTAATCTACTCGTACGTTTCTTGGCCTTTTGGTCTCTAAAGTTTCTAAACCTCATATAGAATCAATCCCACACCCTATTTTAAAACTGTAACACCATTAACACCATCCTCCATTTTCAAAAACCCAACTCTGCACATTGACTTCTCCAAACCATTTTAGCCATCCATTGTTCAAGCTAATCATTGCATTAGCTTCCTGGGACCTCAAGGAAGCTAACCTGATCATCACCATCACTTGAAACAAGATCAAACTCAAAACACGATTTCCAATTTTGAGGTAAGTTTTCTCAACTTTGAACTCTTCATACAGGCATCATCAATAGTTTATTTGTGAACAAAACATGTAGATATCGTTGCCCTGAAGGTAACCATGTCCATAGTTTCCATTAATTTTGCTTGAGCTTAGAGAATTTTAAAACTGAAATTTGTGAGATTTTTAGGGTTCAGAGTAGATTAAAATTCATGCTTATCTTTGATCTATAGTTTTAATGCTTTACATTTCTGAAACCGTGAGAAAATTTGCTATAAGTTTCATGTTTACAGTTTTCATTTTTGATGAGAAATGAGCAAGTTACAGTTGGTATGGCTGGAGGTTGAAGATGAAGTCATCAGGGCGCGTTTTGCCTTGTATATTTATTATTTTGCTTATGTTAACGGGTGTATAGCCACTCCAATGGTAGAAGCGCGCGCCTGTAACCTTTGGGACCTGGGTTCGAGCCCCAATGGTACCCTTTTGCATTTTTTTACATGTTTTCCATTCTGACTTTTTTTAGGCGCTTGGGCTTTATTGGGCCTGTGTTGTTTTTTTATTTATTTTCTGCTTGCTAACCCCCCAGTAGACTACTGGCACCCCTGGCCCAAGTTTATTTTTTTTTCTTTTATTTTATTTTAATTTTCTTAATATATTTTCTAAATATTAAAAATCATAAAAAATATTTTAAAAAAATTAGATTTTCATTTTAACTTTGTTTATTTTATTTTTCCTCACAAAAAATATTTTTATTAACTATACTTTATTTATTTATACTAATTTATCTTGTAAATTTAATTAATACTATTTTTTTATTTCCCACCATTTAAAATATATTATTCTAATATTAAAGGCTAAAAATGTTTTATAATACTATAAATATTTTCAAGACATAAAAATACTAAAAAATACTTTTCTTAAATTTATTTTCTTTTGATTAATTAATAGAACTAGGGTTTTATTTAAAATCTTTCCTTAAACAAATTATTTTTATTAATTATTTTTCTTTAAATTAGTTATATTAAGACAAAATCTCTTTTTCCTAAAAAAAATCCAAACAAATATCTATTTACTTCATATTTTGCATTTTTGTACATTTATTTATTTTGTACATTGTATCCATTTAAATTCCTTGTACATTAATACCCATTCAATATGGTTGTAATAGACTAACTAAGTTTACATTCTTGAAATCCCCATTTACAAATTGTATACCCCCCTCCCCACAAATATTGTAATAGCTTAGTAACTTTAAATTCTGCAATTTATCGCTTTATACATAACATGTTAGTAATTAGGGTTTGTATGGAAAGACTAAAACCAATCAATTAGAAAACCCTAATCCAAGACAAAAACAAGCATGAAAACAATACACTTGCACACAAGCACCCCTAGGGTTATTCCACTTGGTTGCCTTATACAAAATGTCCATATTACGCATGTAAGGTATCTTAGCAAAAACAAGCAAATACAAGATCATAGTCCCTCGATGACGCTATCTAAGTTGTCTTTCAAATGATCTTAGTCCATAAAAAAGAATGCTAAGATACCTTGCAACATTGCTAATTATGGTTATACGATGACCCACGTCCGTCCCGTTTACATCCAAAGATAGGGTTACTTACCAAATCAATGGTAAGATAACAATGTCAAAGGAAAATGAAAATGAAAAAGAAAGACTTTTGAGTAGGTAGAATGCTCCTAATTACTTGTTAAATTTCAAACAAACATCCTTGCTATTTTCAAAACAATCACCTACACTTTCAAACATCTTACAAAATTGAAAACATTTTCAAAAGATCAAACATCTTTGCATACATTCTTATGAACGAGAATCCTTACAAAGATTGCCTAAAAAATGGCCTCTTTACAAAATACTTTCAAAAACCACACAAAGCACAATTTCAAACAAAAGCAAGTGATCTAGCAAGTAACTAAGAGCCCATGGAAAACCATGGATGAAAAGGGTGCTAATACCTTCCCTTTTCATAATCTACCCCCCGAACTCAAGAAATAATCTCAAAGGTCTTTCCTGTGCTTTTTCACCTTTCCTTTTGGATAAAAGAAAAGTCGATGGAAATTCTTGCTAACCGCAACATTTGCGATAAAACGCAAAACCCTCAAGTCAGTTCTCCCACCTATCACAGTTAGGGTTTAACCTCAACTTGTACTTTTTCAGCCTCTCGAATAGTTTGTAGAGGTGATAGAGATGTTCCTCTTCAATTTGTGATCTGGAAATCATATCATCTACATATACCTCTATTTCATGATGAATCATGTCATGAAACAAAATTGACATAGCTCTTTGATATGTTTCCCCAGTATTCTTCAATCCGAACGGCATGACCTTGTAACAAAAGGTGCCCCATTGCATAACGAAAGTGGTCTTCTCCATGTCTTTGGGAGCCATCCTTATATGATTATAGCCGGAGAAACCGTCCATGAAAGAGAAGTTTTTATGCTGAGCAGTATTATCGACCAAGACATCAATGTGTGGTAGAGGGAAGTCATCCTTGGGGCTTGCCCTATTCAGATCCCTATAGTCTATGCACATGCGGACTTTTCCGTCTTTCTTTGGTACTGGAACCACATTGGCAACCCATTGGGGATAGGATGTCACAGCTAAGAATCCCGCATCAAATTGTTTCATCACTTCAGCTTTAATCTTTTCAGACATATCAGGCCTCATGTGAAGAACCTTTTGTTTGACAGGAGGACATTCTTCTTTTGTCGGTAGACGATGAACTACGATGTCGGTATCCAACCCTGGCATATCTTCATAAGACCAAGAAAATACTTCCACATAATCATGCAACATCTGAACCAACCTTTTCTTGACATTGTCTTCTAAGTTAGCATCGATCTTAACCTCTCTCTTGTTTGTCTCAGTACCCAGATTGATGACTTCAACTGACTCTTCGTGCGTCTGAATAGCTTTTTCCTCTTGTAACAGAAGTCTGGCTAGTTCTCCAGGTATTTCACAATCTTCCTTGCCTTCGTCTTTGGCTTGGTTAATTGGACATCTGAAGTCATAGTCGGTAATAGTAGAGTCATTGGAAATAAGATCCAGAGTGGGTGAGGACCTGCAATTGTGTGTGTGTGTGTGTGTGTGTGTGTGTGTGTGTGTGTGCATGTAAGACACATGGCTATTTCAAAAAATTTATTTGAAAGAAAAGAAAGACAATGAACACAAAGATTTGAATGAAAAAGAGTCCAATGATTTGTACTGAATGATCATATGATTATATGAACATAAATAAAACCCTTGACAAATGGACCATAGTGCCCCGGGCTAGGCACATGTCTTAAAAGTCATTATTAAATATTACAGACAAAATGTTCTTGAATTAAAAGAAAAGCAATAACAAGTAGATTACTCCTCAATGAAGGAGATGGGCACAAAGTCCTTTGCATGCCAATTCTTCAGCTCCGTTGTAGTTGGATACACCCAATCTCCAAATGCAGCTTCTTCATCATTGTCACCTACAACATTAACTTCATTGACACCCTTGTCGTGTTTCGGCATAGGCGCGGTGATTACATTCGGAGTTGGAGGAGGATCAAATTCAACAGTATTGTTATCGATCAAATCCTGAATTTTGTTCTTCAAGGCCCAGCATTGGTCAGTCTCATGCCCGAGGATACTTGAGTGGTAAGCACATTTAGCGTTCGGATTATACTTTGGTGAAGAGGTATCAGGATTGGCAGGAGGATCGTGTAATGTCACCATATTATCCTTGAGCAATTATTGTAAGGCTTGAGATAATGACATGCCTAACCTCGTAAATTGTCTTCTTGGAGTTTCAAAACATTGATGATTACCAGATGGTCTTGGAGTAGGAGTTGGATTGGATATTCAGACAGCATTAACAGACGGATGGTCATTCTTCTTGGTACGAGCCCTTGCCCCGTACACAACATTGATTTCCTTATTTGAAGCAAAAGGTTTCTTTACATGATTGGAAGTGGAGACAGATGCCACAGAGATCTTCCCACTTTTGATTCCGCTTTCAACTCTTTCACCAGTTAAGATTAGCTCGGTGAAACCAGAAGAAGAACAGCCAACCAACATGTTAAATAATGGACCAGATAAGGTGCCCATAAACATGTCGATGTGCTCCCTATCAGTCAAAGGTGGTTGAACCCTACTGGCCAGGTCTCTCCACTTTTGTGCATATTCTTTAAATCATTCATTCTTTCCCATGGTCATATCTTGTAATTGAACTCTTGTTAGCGCTAAGTCGGCGTTATACTGGTACTGATGGTAGAAGGCGGTAGCTAAATCCTCCCAGGTATTGATACAGGAACCATCTAACTGGTAGAACCATTCTAACTGCATCCCGACCAAGCTTTCTTGGAAAAGTGAACCCAGAGTTTCTTATCAGCAGTGTGTGGCTGTATCTTGCACACATAAGATTTCAAGTGAATTTTAGGACAGGAAACTCCATCGTACTTTGCAAAGACTGGTGTTTTGAATTTGTGGGGAATAACCACCCCAGAGATCAAACCCAAATCATCAAAATCTAAACTGGGGACGACTTGGATTTCAACAGCCTTCAATCTATCTTCTAACTGCTTATACTTGACATCGGCGGGTGGATACTGCTCGTTAAAATAATCATCATCAGACACTTGATCATTAATACAGTCAGCCTGGGTACTCTTAACCTCACCAATCTAATTCTCGTCTTCTTCAGATGAGTCTTCCATTATCGGGATCTGGCGAACTGACTCTTTGAACCTTCTGCCCATGTTGACTAGGGCTCTCTTCTTAGGTTTCTTCTTAACTGCCAGCAATTCCATCATATCTTTTTTCCCCTTGGCTAGGGCCAGTAGAGCCTCTTGGAATTGAGATTTTTGTGCCTGAAGATCCTTCACAATTTTCTCTAGATCCATCTTGCTGAAATAAACAGCAGAAAGATAAGGAAACCTGTTGTATGAAAACCTGTCATGTTATGATGCATGGCATGTATATGCAAATTATTTCAAGGATTAATGAGATTTAAATTTTTATAGACAAAAGAATGAACAAACGTCAATTTTCATTAATTAGTTCAAAATATTACAACATGCCTCTTGGGCTTACAAAATAACTTTCTAAGATAAAAAGACTGAACGCATCCTCTTCAGTACAAGGTAGGCGTTCACACTTTGCTCTTCTTGTAGTTGTTTTGTAAGCTCCGAGACCCTCTTCTCACTAGCATAGAATTAAGCTTTGAAAGTATCTTATTCTTCCTTTAGCTGAATCCAACCCTTTTGCAAGTCTTCGAGAGAAGTAGGCATGTCGGGATGGAGGACAGTGTACGGGACATCTCCTTCAACCACAGGTTCCATGATGACTGGTAAGATGGAGGGATAAGGCATCACAAGTTTCTGAGCACGAGCTCGTACCCACTTAAGGTAAGGCTCGAGGGGAATGGAATTCTTGTGTCCCAACATCTTGCTACCCACTTTTCTTACCATCCTCCATGCTCGGATAAACCACTGACGGTAGCTTTGGTCGTCGCTCTCGTAGTCGAATACCACTTCTTGAATGAGCATCTCATGTGGACCATCCCTTCGGGTATAACCAAACTGTCGTAAATCTAAGCAGTGGTTGTAAGTGATACCTTCTCTAATTCCAAGTAAAGGTACATTAGGAAATTCACCATAACGGTCGATGATAGTAACGTTCTCCAAGGATCGAGAACACCAATGGATATCTGAATGTATGAGCGTCATCAACCTATGGGACCACCTCAAACCTTGCTTATTCTTCAACACAGATCGGGGAAGATGCGAAATAAACCATTTGGCCAAGAGAGGAGTTCAACACATGAGGGCTCCTCTCTTCCTCATAGTGAGAGTGTGGATAGAATGTAGGATATCTCCCAACAAAGTAGGTACCGGATTGCGAGACATGAAGATTTTGACAACATTGACATCTATGAGTTGATCAGGGTTTGGGAACAAAACCATCCCATAGATGAGAAGGGCCAAGATTTCTTCAAAATCTTATAAGTCCAAAGAGTTCCGACAATCTTGAGCTTTCTCAAACAAGAACTTGGCTAAGAAACCTTTGACACCACTCCTTGTTTCCCAATTAGTTGTGATATCAGATTGTTGCAAGTGTAGTGCTCGGGCAATCTCTTCAGGTCTTGGATCTCTTTCCATACCATTGAAAGGTAGTTTATTGAGAATAGGAATCCTCAAGAGTTGGTAGAATTCTTTCATAGTTGGCACAAGTTGATAATCGGGAAAAGTGAAGCAATGGTGTAGAGGATCAAAGAACTGAAAAAGCACCTTCATCATATCTTCATTTGTGTTGGAGGCAACCATGTCTTTCGGTGAATGGAGAATTCTCAGGAACCCTAGATGCTAACTCTTTGAGTTGAGGAGGAATCTTTACGAGATTGACTTGGATAGTATTCCTGCGGATAGAAGCCATGTCCTATAAAACAGAACAAAGATAAATCCCAAAAATCCTTGAAATGGTTAGTGAGAATGAGTATGATGTTATGATGTTTATGATGTCATGTACAAGTAAGCATATACAAACAAGGCAAACAAGTCCTTAGGTTTAGGCTTTTATGGAGTCTCATAGGTAAGTATCCTATTGAAGTTTAGTTGGCTCAAACCTGTCCTAGAAATAGTTACTGGGTTCTAAGGGATCTCAATATCACTGATTTGTCTTCTCGGGCATTGTTTCAGCGCAAGCCTCTTTCACGGTGACCAAAATATCCCAAAAATCAAACCTCAATGAGTGTAGTATCGAGTATCAACCAACTTTGGACTGCACCAAAGCCGGTTATCTCACTACGTCCTAATGGCCAAGTTGGTCAAGTAAAGATTCTAAAGTCAGTTAGTACTTCATGACATCACTCAGCGGCCCTGTATTCTCCTTGACTACTCAAGGGATACCGGTACCCACAAATATGTCACACTAACATAGCTATTGCTTAGACCATGTCGGTATACCCTGTACAGTTTCCATAATGTATTGCTACTTACCTATAAGGTATCCCAAATCCGAGTAGAGGATTAGAACAAACCCAAACAAGGAACCAAAATGTAAAGCAATCAATTCAAATAATGAAAGCAAGTAAAGGTGATCTAGCCCTAAGGTAACTCCACTTTTAAGTTTTTCCCCAGCAGAGTCGCCAGCTCTATGATGCGGTGGTAGAACTGACTTTGGTGTTTTGCATTTTATCACAAATGTTGCAATTAACAAGAGTCACCACCGGCTTTTCTTTTATCCAAAAGGAAAGGCTGAAAAGAACAGGAAAGACCTTTGAGATAGTTTCTTGAGTTCGGGGGGTAGATTATGAAAAGGGAAGGTGTTAGCACCCTTTTCATCCATAGTTATCTATGGGCTCTTAGTTGCATGCTAGATCACTTGCTTTTGTTTGAAAATATGCTTTGTATGGTTTTTTGAAAGTATTTTTGAAAAGGCACCTTCGTTTAGGCAAACTTTGTAATAGTTCTCGTTCGTAAGAACGTATACAAAGTGTTGATCTTTTGAAAATGTTTCATGTTTGTAAAATGTTTTAAAAGTGTTTTTGAAAGTGTTGGTGTTTGTTTTGAAAATAAGCAAGACTGTTTGATTTGAAATTGAGCAAGCAACTAGGAACAATCTACCTACTCAAAAGTCTTTGTTCATTTCTTCCTTCTTTTGATATTGCTATCTTACCATTGATTTGGTAAGAATCCTTATCTTTGGATGTAAAGGGATGGACGTGGGTCAACATATAGCCATGATAGCAATGTTGTGAGATATCTTAGCATTTCTCTTTGAGGGACTGAGATCATTTTGAAAGGAAACATTAATAGCGTCATCGAGGGACTATGGTCTTGTATTTTTTATTTGTTTTGCTAAGACATTCCACATGTATAACATGTCCATTTTTGTAAGGCAACAAAGTGGAATTATCCTAAGAGTGTAATTATGCAAGTGTGTTGATTTACATGTATTGTTTATCTTGTATTAGGGTTTGCTAACTTGTTGATTTTAGTCTTTCCATACAAACCCTAATTTACTAGCATTTATATAAAGCGGTAAATTGTGGAAAGTAAAATTACTAAGCTATTACATCATTAGGTTAGGGGGTATACAAATTTACAAATAGGGATTTTGCAAGAAAATTGAACCTAATTATCTATTACAACCATATTGAATATTGTACAAGAATTGAATAAATAATGCACAAATGTAAATGAAAAAGAAATGATTTTGTTTGGTTTTCATGGAAGGTTTTTAACCTAACTAAAGAAAATGATTAATTAAAATAAGCAAAAGTTAAACTTAAACTAATTAAGAAAGAAAATAAATTAAAAAAGGTATTTTTAGGGTTTTTTTGTGAAAAAGGTTTTAAATTAATAATAATAATATGAAAAATTAATTATTTTAAAGAAACCTAAATTCTAAGTTAATTTTAATTTACAAGAGAATAATATAATAATTACACCTAATTACCTAAACATTAATTAAAAAATAAATTAATTTATTAAAATAAAATGTTTTTGTTCTTTTGTTTTATGAAGAAAAATAAAATATATAAGTGTAAATAATAAAATAAAAATATTTTTATATTTTTTAATAATAATAAAAAAATAATTATAATAATAATAATAGTAGTAAAAAATAATAAAGAAAAATAAAATATAATAAGAAAATGAAAAATAAATAAATAAAAAATGAAATAATAAAAGTTGGGCCAGACTGCATAAGTAAACAGGGGGTTAGAAGCTAGCAAAAATAATAAATCCCAAAGGGGAGAGGCCCAGCGCCTGTATGGAACAAAAGAGAGAAAAATATGGGGGAAAAATAGAACAAAAGGGTACCACTGTGGCTCAAACCCAGGTCCCAAAGGTTAACAGCCGCGCGTTTTACCACTGGGGTGGCTATACATCCGTTAATATTGACAAAACAATAAATATGTAACATAAATCAAGTCCTGAATGAACTTCATCTTCAACCTTCAGCCATGGATCCTGTAACTCACTCATTTTTCATCCATTCACAAAACTTTCAACATCAAACTTGTTAGGAATTTCCTCACGATTCTGAATATGTAAATAACTTAAGCTAATTCTCAAAGATGAGCATGAATTTCTAAAAGTACCAAATTCTGACCTAAATATTTCAGCAAGTTCAAACTCAAAATTCTCCTAGCCCAATCAAAATAAATGAAATCTATGGACATGTACAACTTCAGGGCAATGATGTCTACATTTTATCTTCGCAAATGCAAGCCTAACAATGCCTAAATGAGAAGATAGAAGTTCAATAAAAATACCTCAAAATTGGAAATCGTGAAATGAGTTTGAGCTTGATTCAAGGTGCTGCAATGATCAAGTTAGCTTCCTCAAGTTCCCAGGAAGCTAATGCAATGGTTAGCTTGAGCAATGAATGGCTGGAATGGCTTAGAGAAGTTAATGTGCAATGCTCTGTTTTTGGTTATGGAAGTTGATGAAGATGATGTTACAGCCATGTAACAGGGTGTGTGATGGTTTGTATTTGATGTAAGGAAGCTTTAGGAACTAAAAGGCCAAAGAACGCACGAGGGAAATATGAGTTTGGAGTTCAAGGTCAGAAACTGTGCAACAATGGAGTTTTTGGGAAATTTATCATTTGAGGGAGTTTGGGAGTGTTTCAGGGTGTTCAAGCTCCAGTTCTAGCTTACAAATAGTGCCTCTATTTATAAGCAACAAGTTTGGAAGCTTGTTGTTGATCAAAATTCAAAATCACAAGTTTAAGCATAACATGTGATTTTTGAGAAATCCAAGTTTCAAAGTCTTGTGTACTTGCTAAGATAGAGTGGTTATGCTTTAAACATACTTTCTTCTGACTTTTTAGATGGAGTGTTATCAGAGGGAACAAGTTAGAGGCTCAAGAATTGACTTTGTGTATAAAGCTTGCTTTTCAAGAATGGTATTCTTCACTTTCTTCCCAAAATGGCAATGTGAATTGGATAAAGCTTAAACCACTTGGATTATAGCTAAAAAATTTGTGTAATCCATTAATTATGGATAGATACACAAGTTAGAAGGCCTGCAAAGCAAGATTATTCAGCCTAAAATTGAAATTCAATTATGTGTTCATCAAGAAATGACTTGTAATTCAAGAATGAAACCCTAACTTCTTGCCTTTGATTCTCCTTGCTCAAATATGATATCAATGAGTTCTTTGAAATTTTGGAAAGCTTGTAACATCCTCTACAACCTATAGGTTGGACATTTTTGAAAATTCATCTTGGAACTATGTGAAAAATTGCCATGAAGTTAGGTTAAAATCCTGCCTAAACTAGGGCAAAATTTCACTAAGTTTCCAAGTTTCATGAACATGTATTCACAAAATCATAACTTGAAATTCATGCATTTCTAGGAGAAGTTGTGTTATAAAATGTTTTAGATATCATTAAGATCTACGACTTTCATGTTGGAGTTTTCCTTTGATTCATCTTGCATCATGGTGAAAAATTGGCTCAAAGTTATGAAAAAATATGAAATTTTCAACACTTAGAAAAATTTCTAAGTTTAGAAATTTTGACTTTTCAAAATGAAATCTTGACTTTTTTGATTTCTTGATGAACAAGTTTCATATTTTGACATGTTTTTATGAATTTTTATCTTTGACACTTGATTTTGACCAAAAAGTCAAAGTTTGACTTTTCATTGTACAGTTGACTTTTCATCAGTTGACTGAAATTCATCTGTCAACCAATCATTCTTGAGAGATGTTTTGAGCCATTCCAATAGGTAAAAATGAAGCATTTAAATCCTTTAGATCATGTCTCAAACCAATCAATCATTTGCTAGGTCAAAAAATCAGAAATTGCACCTTCTCAGTCAAAACCCTAATTTTGACCATTTTGCCCTTTTGATGATCTGATCAAATTTCTTGAGGAGTTATGGTCCAAACTTGATCAAATGAAATATATTAGTTCATAAAGTTGATATGGATAAAAAATTATGAAGTTTGACTGTAAATTGACTATAGTTGACTTTTTCCCCAATACAACTGATTTTAGGTCAACTGATCAATTGACTGAGCAAAAATGTGATCCAAGACTTGAAACTTGACATGAGCAATATTGAGAGTCCAAAATGATCCATGAAAGTCATATGGCATATTAAAAGTCCATTTTTACTTGTGCAATCTCAAACCCTAATTTTCAGTCATCAGTGTTTGAGGAGGTGGCTTAAGCTGATCAACCCTTGTGCAGTCTTGAACCAAAGGAGATATTGTGAGAGATTACTTGAGAAATGAGAGGGAAAATTTTGGGGGTACAACAGTGCAGTTATAAAATTCAGAGTTGTAGGTGGATCAAACTTAATAGTCTTGTTGTTGATAAGGTCTTTAATCTTGTTTTTTAGAGCCCAACAGTGATCTGTATCATGCCTGGGGCTATTGGAGTGATAAGCGCATTTAGCGTTAAGATTGTATTTTGGAGATGATACATTGGGATTTGATGGCGGATCACGCAATGTTACCAAGTTGGCCTTCAACAGGTGTTGCAAGGCTTGGGACAGTGACATGTTAATCCTTGTGAATTGTCTTCTTGGAACCTCGGGTCTTTGATGGTTGACTTGTTGTGGTCTTTGAGAAGAGGGTGGATTGGAGATCAAAACAGCATTAACAGATTGGAGATGGTCTTTCTTGACATGGCTTCTTGACTCGTATACGACATTATTTTCCTTTTTTCCAGTAAAGGGCTTTTTCACAATATTTGATGTAGAGGCAGAAACCATGGGATTTTTTCCACTTTTGATACCGCTCTCGACCCTTTCACCAGTCAGGATTAATTTAGTGAAACCAGATAATGAGATCCCAATTAGAAAATTGAAAAATGGTCCAGTTAATGTTCCCATGAACATATCCACCATCTCCCTATCAGTCAATGGTGGTTGTACTCTACCAGCAAGGTCTCTCCACTTCTGCGCATATTCTTTGAAATCTTCGTTGGAACGCATAGTCATTCCTTGAAACTGAACCCTAGTTGGCGCCAGATCAGCATTATACTGATAGTAACGGTAAAAAGAAGTGGCTAAATCTTCCCAAGTATGAATGTTAGAACCCTCCAACTAGTAAAACCACTCTAATTGAGTCTCAGACAGACTGTCTTGAAAGAAATGCACCCACAACTTCTTATCAGTGGTATGCGGTTGTATTTTACGAATGTAGGATCTCAAATACAGCTTTGGGCACGAAACGCCGTCGTACTTAGAAAAGATTGGAATCTTGAATTTTTGGGGAATGACTACCCCAAGAACTAAGCCCAAATCACCAAAATCCAAGCCAGGTACAACTTGAATTTCCACAGCTTTCAACCTATCTTCTAGTTGATTGTACTTACCCTCAGTTGGTGGATACTGTTCATCAAAGTAATCTTCATCCTCAGAAGCTTGATTGTTTTCAACCTCAGCACAAGTGCTCCTTGCATCTTCATTATGATTCTCATCCTCCTCTGAGGAGTCTTCTTCCACTTGAACTTGTTAGATGGGGGCCTTGAATCTCTTCCTCGTGTTGATTACAACTTTCTTCTTTGTTTTCTTTTTCGTAACCAGCACTGACATCAGTTCTTGCTTCCCTTTGGCCAAGGTGAGAAAGGTTTCTTAAAATTGAGAGTTTTGTATCTGCAAGTCTTTCACATTCTGCTCGAGATCCATTTTACTGAAATAAACAATAGAAAGATGAGGAATTCTGTGTCGGAAAACCTGCTTATGTTATGATGCATGTGATGCAAATGCAAATGTTTTCAAGGACCTTTAAGATTTAAATTTGTTTATACAAAGAGGGAACAGACATTAATTGCATTAATAAGTTCAAACGGTTACAAGATGTCACTTGGGCTTACAATAAGAAAAAAGAAACAAAATGAACTAAGTACAATAAATTGGCTCAAGTCTCCCATGGATGATTCCTGTTTGGAGTGATGTAGGCATTCAAGTTTTGCTCCTCATGAAGTTGACTCGTGAGCTCCAACACTTTATTCTCCCTTGCATAGAATTGGGATTCAAAGGTGGCTTACTCTCCCTTGAGTTGAATCCACAATATTTGCAATTCTTCAAGAGAAGTAGGCATGTCAGGATGAAGAATAGTATAAGGAACATCTCCCTTGGCAATAGGATTCATGATGATAGGTAGAATGGCCTCATAAGGCATCATAAGGTTTTGAGCGCTAGCTCGCACCCACTTGAGATAAGGCTCCAAAGTAATGGAGTTCTTATGCACCAATGTCTTGCTATCAACTTTGTTCACCATGCCCCAAGCTCATATGAATCTCTGACGATAACCTTGGACATTGTTCTCAAAGTCGAATATAATTTCTTGGACAAGTGCATCATGAGGACCATCCCTCCTAGCATACCCAAACTGTTGCTAAGCCAAACAAGGATTATAGGTGATTCCTCTCCTAATGCCAAGGAGAAGGACATTATGAAATTTCCCACAATGGTCAATGATGATAACATCCTCTAAAGATCAAGAACACCAATGAATATCTGAATGTGTGAGTGACATAAATCTATTAGACCATCTCATGCCTTGCTCATTCTTCAAAACAGATCGAGGTAGGTGTGAAATAAACAACCTATCCAACAAAGGAGTGCAACACATAAGAATTCCCCTTCTCTTCATGGTGCGAGAGTGAAGAGAATGCAAAATATCTCCAAGCAAGGTAAGCACCGGGTTACAAGATAGAAAAAATTTGACCGTATTCACATCTATGAGTTGGTATGAGTTAGGAAATAGTACCATCCCATAGATTAGAATAGCCAACACTTCCTCAAAAGCTTGCAAATCCAGATCCTCCCAAAATAGTTGAGCCTTCTCAAATAGAAACTTGGCTAGAAAACCCTTAACACCACTTCTTGTTTTCCAATTTGCCACAATGTTGGATCATTGTAAATCTAAATCTCGAGCAATCTCCTCAGGTCTTGGGTCTTTCTCAATACTGGTGAAGGGTAATTGATCAAGAATAGGAACTCTTAAGAGTTGAGAAAACTCCTCCATGGTAGGAACTAATTGGTAATCAGGAAATGTAAAGCAATGGTGCTTAGAATCAAAGAATTGGAAAATCACATGTACCATATCCTCTTCAAAGTTTATGGTAACCAAGTTGATGAGACGATCGTATTTCTTGGCGAACGGAGAATCATTGGGAACCCTTAATGCTAATTCCTTAAGTTGAGGAGGCACTTTCACAAGTTTGATTCGGATAGTATTTCTTCACATGGAAGCCATGTCCTACAAAACAGCATAAAGATAAATCCTAAAGTCCTTGAAATGGTTAGTACAAATGCAATGGTATGATGTCATGTACAAGTAAACATACACACAAAACAAACAAGTCCTCATGTTTAGGATTACATGAGGTTCATAGGTAAGTACCCTCTTGAAGTTTAGTTGGTTCAACCCGTCCTAGAAAGTAATCGGGTTCTAGGGGATCTCAATATCATTGATCTTTCTTCATTGGGCATTGTTTCAGTGTAATCCTCTGTTTTGGTGACCTAAATATCCCAGAATCCCGATCTCAATGAGCGTAGTATCGAGTATCAACCAACTTCAGACTCCAGCAAAGTCGGATATCTCACTACTTCCTAATGGCGAAGTTGTTCAATTAAAGGTTCTAAGGTCAGTTAGTGCTTCATGACACCACACAGCGGCCCCGTATACTCCTTAATTCACCATAAGGGATACTGGTACCCACAAATGTGTCACACTAACATAGTTATTGTCTCAACCATATTGGTCTACGCCATACAATCTCCATAATTTTTGCTATTTACCTGATGATGTTCCCAGATCCGGGTAGAGGATCAATACAAACCCAACCAAGGACCCATAAATGTAAAGTAAACAAATCAAACAATGAAAGCATTAAAGGTTATCTAGCTCTAAGGTAACCCCACTTTTAAATATAATCCCCAGTAGAGTCGCCAGTTCTGTATTATGGTGGGAGAACTGACTTTGGTGTTTTGTGTTTTATCGCAATTGTTGTGGATAACAATAGTCGCCACTCACTTTTCTTTTACCAATAAAGGAAAGGGTGAAAAAAACAGGAAAGACCTTTTGAGAATTTTCTTGAGTTCGGGGGTAGATTATGAAAAGGGAAGGTGTTAGTACCCTTTCATCCATAGTTATCTACGAGCTCTTAGTTTCTAGCTCACTTTGAAAATGCTTTGTTTGAAATGTGTTTGTGATTGTTTGAAAGTATTTTTGAAAACTGACTTCGTATAGGCAAACTTTGTAATGATTCTCGTCTCTATAAGAATATATACAAAGTGTTGACTTTTGAAAATATTTCTTTTGAAAGTGTTGGTGTGTTTTAAAAGATGTTTTGAAATGTTTGTGAGCAAGAAACTATGAATGTTCTACCTACTAAAAAGAAGTCTTTGTTCTTTTCCTCCTCCTTTAGATAGTTCTATCTTACCATTGATTGGTATCAAGTTCTATTATTGGATGTGAAGGGACGGGCATGGGTCGTCGTATAGTTATAGAAGGCAACCTATGAGACGCTTTAGCAATTGTCGTAAGGGACTAAGATCGTTTTACTGAAGGCAACGTCAAAGGGTCATCGAGGGACTACAATTTTTTTTATTTAGGGTCTTTGCTAAAGCGTCCCACATTCGAGGGGCATGACTATTTGTTCGTAGGCAACAAGCGAGGTTACCCTAGAGGTGTGTGTGTGTGTGTGTGTGTGTGTGTGTGTGTGTGTGTGTGTGTGTGTGTGTGTGTGTGTGTGTGTGTGTGTGTGTGTGTGTGTGTGTGTGTGTGTGAAAAGTATTTTATTTCATGCATTTTTGTCTTTGAGATTATGGTTCTCTAAGATTGATTTTATCTTGCCATACACACCCTAATTACTAACAATTATATTTAAAGCGATAAATTGCGAAAATTAAAATCCTACGCTATTACATCATTTGGGGACGGGGGTACAAATTTACAAATGGGGAGGTAAAAGCGAATAAAACCTAATTTTACTATTACAACCATATTGAATGAATAAATAATATACAATAATGTAAAGATAAATAAAAAAAAGAAAAATTGTTTTTTTTTATTTTAAATTTATGTATTGACACATGCACTTACGCATTGATACAAAAAATTTATGCATTGACGCATACCCTTATGCATCAATACATATCACTCCTTGTTCTTGAAAGTCGAAACCAACTCAGTATAAGTTGATACATAAAGGTTGTGTCAGCTTATAACCTGTTTTGCATCGACACATACACTTATGCATCAACATATATCATTTCTTGCTCATGGAAATCAAAACCAACTCAGTATGAGTCGATACATAATGGTTTGTATCGACACATTTCATTCGTGTTTTGTATTGACTCATAACCTATTTTGTACCTAATATGTGTCGACACATAGAGATATGCGTTGACTCATAACCTGTTTTGTATCATATATGTGTCGACTCATAGAGATATACATCGACTCATACTGCTATTTTTTTACTTCTAACATTATTCTGTCATATATATAAGTTAATTCTCAACACATGGTTAGTGAAAAATGAAAAATAAGCAAATAGTTAGCTTCAAGGCTATGATATCTACATTTTATCTTCACAAATGAACCACTAATGATACTTGTATGAAGAGCTCAAAATCAAGAAAACTTACCTTGAAAGTGAAACTTATGTTTTGAGTTTGAGTTGATGTATTGTCTTGGAGAAGTCAAGTTGGAGGTGGTTGTTTTTGAGTTGATGAGTTAAGGTTTATGGAGGGATGAAATTGACATGTTAGGTTTGGCTTTGATAAGGGAATGAAGGACATAGATGGTAGCCTATGTATATGGAGTATGATATTTGGCTTGAGCAGAAGTTGTATTTGATGTTAAAGGAAGAGTTGAAGTGGAGTGAAGGTTTGAAGGGATTGAAGTGTGGTTTATGCTATATATTTTTCTATCTCCTTTCTCCCAAAAAACCTCTCCCTTTGTGTGTTGTGAAACAACTTATTTATAAATGAAATTGACTGAAATTTGGGAGGGAAATAGATAAGTTTTTGAACTGTTTGGGTACACTATTTCATTACTTTTTAGATGTAGCTCTTATATGCTAAGTTTGTGTAAATATAGGACTGATATGATGCAGATTCTACAGGGAAGCATTGCAGATTTTGGAGCAGGTTTTGACAGTTTTCTTGGCATTACTATGCAGGTTTTGGACAGCAGGATATGTAGTATGATGCAGGTCTGGTTTTATGGACAGATTTATGAAGCTTGTAACAAAGACAAGGCATATTTGTGGACATCATAGTCGAAAAGTTTGAAGATTGAGTCAAAGGGAAAATTTCAAACAAGACAAAGCTTAGGATTTGTAACTTGAAATTTTTTTAACTTAAAAATGCAGCCTTGTAACAACTTGAATTATCTTGAATTATGGTGAAAGGATGTCATGAAGTAAGGAAATTTACATGTATACAAAACACTTAGAAAAAAATTTCTAAGTCTTGCAAAGTTTGATTTTTGACTTTCTTGATTTCTTGATGATCAAATTTCATATTTTTGAATATCCCAATGAAATGTGATCTTTGAAACTCAAATTTGATCAAAAAGTCAAAGTTTGACTTTGTAGTGTATAGTTGACCTTTTTTATCAGTTGACCAAATTTCATCTATCAATCCACTGATCTTGAGAGATGAATTGAAATATGCAATTAGGTCAAAATGATGTACGTGAATCATTGAGATCATGTTTCAAACCAATGAGTCAGGTACTGGGTCAAAAGTCAAAGATTGGTCATTTTTAGTCAAAAACCCCAATTTTGACCATTTTGCCCTTTTGATGATTTGAATAATTTTCTTGGAGAATTGTGATCCAATCTTGATCAAATGATACATATGACTTCAAAAATGTTGATATTGGTCCAAAATCTTGAGGTTTGACTATAGGTTGACCATAGTTGACATTTTACCTAATACAACTAATTTTAGGCCACCTGAGCAATTTTGTGATCCAATACTTGAAACTTGACAGGAGAAATCTTGAGGGTCTATCATGATCCATGAAGGTCATTTGAAATATTAGAAGTCCAACCGTCCTTGTGCAAACTCTAACCCTAATTTGAGGCATCATTGTTGAGGAGTTGGCTTGACCTAGTCAATACTTGTGCAAGTTTGAATCATTGAAGATCTTTGTGAGAAATATCTTGAGAAAATGGAGGTCAAATTTTTGGGTACAACAGTGTCTATGATCACCGGTAGAACAGCTGGATATGGCATCATGATGTTTTGAGCGCGAGCTCGTACCCATTTGAGATAGGGCTCCAGAGGGATGGAGTTCTTCTATCCTAAAGCCTTACTATCAATCTTGCTTACCATTCTCCAAGCATGTATAAATCTCTAACGATAACCTTGAGAATCATTTTCGTAATTGTACATAATGCCCTAGATAAGTGTGTCATGAGGACCATCTCTTCGAGCATAACCAAATGGACGTAGAGCTAGAGAAGGGTTGTAAGTAATACTTCCCATAATGCCAATGAGTAGAACATTAGGGAATTTCCCACAACAGTCAGTGATAGTGATATCCTCATGAGATCGGGAATACCAGTAGATGTCTGTATGAGAAAGTGACATTATTCTTTCCTACCACCTCAAACCTTGTTCATTCTTTATTACTGATCAGGGAAGGTGTGAAATAAACCACCTGGATAGCATAGGTATAAAAAACATGAGAGTTCCTCGTCTTTTCATAGTTCGAGTGTGAAGAGAATGCAAAATTTCTCCGAGCTAGGTAGGCACAGGTTACGAGAAAGAAATATTTTGATGGTGTTCACATTTATGAGTTGGCCTGCATTAGAGAACAACACCAACCTATAGATTAGAAAAGCCAAGATTTCTTCGAAAGCCTGGAAACTCATAGAATCCAGAAATAGTTGAGCTTTCTCCATCAGAAATTTAGCCAGAAAACCTTTGACCCCACTTCTTGTTTCCCAATTAGATACAATGTCGGACCACTTCAGATGTAAGGCTGCTGCAATATCTTCTGGTTTTGGAGCTTCTTCTAAAACGGTGAAGGGTGTTTGATCAAGAATAGGTACCCCCAGTAATTGAGAGAACTCCTCCATTATGGGTACCAACTGATAATCTGGAAATGTGAAGCAGTGATGTACAGGGTCAAAGAACTGGAATAGAACACTCATCATGTCTTCATCAAAACCGAGGGTAACCAGACTGAGTAGTCGACCATGTCGTTTGATGAATGGAGATATTTCAGGAACCCTTGAGACTAACTCTTTAAGCTGCAGAGGCACCCTTACAAAGTTAATCCGGATAGTGTTTCTGCGAGCGGAGGCAATAGCCTGTAAAACTGAACAAAGATAAAACTCTTGGTCCTTGAAATGGTTAATTAAAATGATATGGTATGATGTCATGATGTTATGATGTCATGTTCGAACAATTAATCATACACAAAAAAAACACACAAGGCCTTAGGTTTAAAATTGAATGGAGTTTATAGGTAAGTACCCTCTTGAGTTTTAGTTGGCTCAACATATCCTAAGAAAAGTAATCGGGTTCTAGGAGCCTCAATATCACTGATCTTTCTCCCAGGCATTGTTTCAGCACAAGCATCTGATTTGTGACCGAAATATCCCGAGAGTTCAATCTCAATGAGTGTAGCATCCAGTATCAACCAACTTCAGTCTGCACCAAAGCCAGATATCTCACTACTTTCTAATGGCTAAGTTCTGTCAACTAAGGTTCTACAGTCATTTAGTGCTTTATGACACCATGCGACAACCCAGCATTCTCCTTGACTTAACTCAAGGGACACTGACACCAACCAATGTGTCACACTAACGTAGCCATCGCTTCAACCGTATTGGTATACACTGTACAATTTTCACGATCTATTGCTACTTACCTAAAATGCCCCCATATTCGGGTATAGGATCTATACAAGAAATAAACCCAAGCATATCCCAAAATATAAAGAATACAAGGAAAACAAGTAAAGCAATTTAAATGTGATCTATTTCTAAGGTAACCCCACTTTTAGTTCTCCCCAACAAAGTCTCTAGTTCTGTTATACGGTTAGAGAACTGACTTTTGGTTTTGCGTTTTATCACAAATATTATGGATAGCAAGAGTCGCCACCGTCTTTTCTTTTATCCAATAAAGGAAAGGGTGAAAAGAACATGAAAGACCTTTGAGAATTTTTCTGAGTAAGGGGGGTAGGTTATGAAAAGGGAAGGTATTAGCACCCTTTTCATCTGTAGTTATCTACGGGCTCTTAATCGCTAGCTCACTTTTAAAAATGCTTTGTGTGTTTGAAAATATTTTGAAAATGCCTAAGTGCGGAAATTTTGTAATGATTCTCGTATCATTGAGAATGCATACAAAATGTTTATTTTGAAAATATTTATTGGAAAAGTGTTGTTTTTGTGAAAAGTGTTTTGAAGATGCCAATATAAGGAAGTATGCTTTATAATAACCCTTGTATCAGTCCTCAAGAGTGTCTATAAAGCGTTTTAAAAGTAGTTGTTTTTGAAAGTGTGAGGTGTGAAATTTGTTTTAGTTTGTGAGAAATCGCTTACGAGCGATCTACCTACTCAAAATGTCTTTGTTCTTTTCCTCCTCCTTTAGATAGTGTTATCATACCATTAGTTAGTAGGAAGCCCTATTGTTTGATGTGGGGGACAGGCACGGGTCATCGTACAGTCATAGAAGGAAACTCGTAGGACGCTTTAGCAATTGTCGTAAGGGGCTAAGATCATTTACCAAATGCAATATCGAAGGGTCATCGAGGGACTACGATCTTTTAACTGAGGGTCTTTGCTAAAGCGTCTCACGTTCGAGGGACATGACTATTTTATCCGTAGGCAGCAAGTGAGGTTATCCTAGAGGTGCGCGTGTGAAAAGTGATTTGTTTTCAGTTAATTTATCTTGATTAAGGTTATCTAGCGATTAATTTTAAATCTTGCCATACACGCCTAATTACTATACAATAATATATACATACAAGCAAAATTATAGGCGCAGAAAGTAAAATATGGGAAGATAAAACCTAGGCTATTACAATGCTTCGGGGATGGGGTTACAAAACCATATAACGGGGAAAAACAGTAAACCCTAATTAATTATTACAACCTTTGAGCAGTTACATAATAGTGAAAAAAAGAAAAGAAATTAATGCAAAAGTAAAAGAGCGCATGAAGATTGTAAAAGGAAAAGATAGTTGTTTGATGAAAAAGAAAGTCTTGATGATTAACCTAACGACTAATTGATTAAAAGGTTAAGAAAATTAGGTTATTTTGAATTAAATAAAACCCTACAGTCTAGGTTGATTTTAATCAATTGAGAAAACCTAAAAAAATCAGATTAGAGTTTGTTAATAATAAAATAAATAAATAAATAAATAACTAAAATTTATTAACCTAAAATTAATTAACCAAAAATTAATTAAAAGAAGTTAACTAAACAATATTAAAAATAAAATGTCAATTAACAAAATTAATTATTCACAAAAATTTCCTAAACTAAATTTAAAACTAAACTAATTAAGAAAACTATTTAGTTAAGAAACTATACTATTATTAAATGAATTTAAAATCTAAACTATAAAAATTAAGAAAATATATAAACAAAATAACCAAAATAAGGGGTGTTGAACCCAAAACTATGGAGAGGTGGGATAGCATTTTGCTGTGATGAGTTAGGGAGGAGAGGCCCAAAATTGTTTTTTTTTAGTTTCCAACAAAAATACAAAAAAGAAGAAGGTGCGTTAAAGAGAAAAGGCGGATGGGCAAGAAAAAACATTGGGCTTGAGTGCATAAGGCCCATCAGTTAAGACAATAAGGCACTGGGGGTATATATCAAAATTTGGATGGGTTTAAAGTGAGGAAACAAAATGATGGTAAAAATTGTCCTAGGGGAGGTTCAAACCCGTGACCTCAAGCATTTACACACACGCATTAACCGCTACACCATCTATTCATTCGTGAATTATGGCGCTTCCATTAATACAAAAGCTAAGAATTAATTAAGTTGGGCTTAAATACATAAGGCCCATAACCCGAATCTGTTTTAGGAGTGAAGGGAATAGAAAGGGTTTTTGTAAACCCTAATTTTAAGGGAAAGGGCACCGTTGGTTTATGGGAAGGAGGAAAGTCATAATTTAATTTTTGTTTTCCCAATCAAATCCATTTCCCATGCTTCTATCTCATGAAAAACAAACAAATTTTTTTAACACTCTCCCTTCTGCTTCCACATCTCTGTCTACCACATACTTCCTCTCTTAATCCATGTTCTTCAACCTCTCTCTAATGTTCGAACAACAAAAACAACCAAACTTCTTCTCTTTCATCGTTCAACTATCCTCATAGATTTTCTTCATTCTCTCAATTGTGCTCTCTCTTCTATCATTACATTCATCATCAAACAAACACAAACCCTGATCCCCAATATCCTAAATCCTAATCCCTAATCAATGTTCATGGAATAGTGGTGCAAAAAAAAAGAATGGAAGATTAGCAACAAAAAATAAACGAAGTCAACACAAAAAATACACCTCTTGATGATTCTTGCGACGATTTTGCTCAGGTGAGTCTCAAATCTCCTGCTTCGTCTCTTTCTTCTTTCCCTTGCTTCTACTGTGATTTGTTGTTGTGTGCTTGTTGATATGCTAAGGGCTTATGTGTTGAAGTTGTTGAGACTAAAATCGGTATTGAGCGATGGTATCGGATGTGAGAGAATACACGATGGTGAGGGTCGGTTTCGTAAGATAAGATTGAATGAATTTGAGCAGTGGTTTGTGTAGGTTGAAACACTGCAGATTCAGAGTTTGTGAAGGTGGTGAGTGTGTATCGTGAGAGTTGGAGAGGGAATTTTTTTAAAGAGAGGTTTGATATGGGTTGGATGAACGGAGGTATCTGTGAGAATTTCACAGGTTTTGGTGAGAGGTTTGAGCAGAGGTTCTGAGGGTTTTTTTGTGTTAAATTTTTGTGGATTTCTCTTGTGTCCCCTTTCCTATTATCTGAAGTTGTTTATATCAGTGACAAAGGGTGAAAATTGGGAGGGAAAAAAGGATGAATTTGAACATTTTGAGTGCACTGCTTTGTAGCCTTTTATGTAGTTTCTGTTATGACCATTTTTGTGCAAGTTTGACACAGATCTTGGACTGATATGTAGGTTTGTTGCAGGTTGTTTGGGACAGTAGCATAGCAGAGCTGATTTTGTTTTATTGTGAACAGGTTTGGTGGGATGTTTCTTACAGGTTTTGGACTGGTGTCCAGGTTTGTGGACAACAAGGAGCAACAATGTTTTGGACATCAAGGCATGATTTTGGAATATGACAATATGTGGACAAGTCTTGGCTTGAAGATTGATGAAGTTTGATGCTTGAAAGTTAGGATTAGCATGAAGAACGCAAAGGATTTGAAACTTGAAAATAAGTATTAAGCTTTAGGACTTAGGATCACGACTTTAGAACTTAGGTATTCTCATGTGGTTCTCTTGCATTGTTGGATTTAGCCATGTAAAAACTCATGTAATCTTCTTGTAATGAATCCTTAAAATCAATGTACAAGACCAACTTTTCCCAATAACTCTTTTCTTCTTTGTAATGATATTGATGAAATAATGATGTAGTATGGAAATTTTTTTGAAACTCCAAACGAAACTTCGATTAATGTTAATCTTGCCTAATGTTGTCACTTTTATCTTGAGTGAATTCTTGTATTTGAATAAAGCTTGGAAATTTGAATGAAGATGAATGAAGTTGATGAATTCCTTGCCTTGAATTTGAGATAGTTCACATGAATGAGTTTTTTTCAAATATATCAAACTTGCGCCATAAGCATATTGATCATTTTGAATATCTTGAACCAAAGATAAATTCATATGAATGAATTATGCCTCACATGCTTGAATTGAGCTGAAGTTAAAAGAATTATTTGAATGGATCCTCGAATCTTCTTAATTAAAATCCATATCTTCAATTCATAGTAACTTGAAATACGATCCAATAGTACAAATCTTGCCTTTAAGAACTTTAGTCAAAATCCAACTTCGATCCAATAATCACTAACACTCAAACACGAGTGACTTGAATTATAAGAAAACAGCTAATCAAAGAATCTTCAAACTCAAAAAATCTAGGTTCATGAATGATCTCATCATAAGAATCATCGTCTTTGAAGAAACGATTATGGCATGAATTGAAATTAGAAGTTAGGAACATTCTAAACCAAGAAAATGACCTATAATGTTTCAGGAGATTCCATGGCCTTCTAAGCATAATTTGATTCTGATCTTTGGTGAAAACTTGTAGATGAAATCGTCTGTGATAATGTGAAAAAGGAATCGCCTTAAAATGTTGAAAATCGAGGAAGTTATGATATGTGGAAGTCGGGCAACAACTACTTGAAATTAGGTCAAATTCGCAAAATGACCTCTAAAGTATTCAAATTTTGATGATCCTCCGCACATAATTAGCTCTTGACTTGTAAAGAGAAGTTGGAGTTGACGTCAAGGAAAGTCATACGTAAAAAGAAACATTCAAAAATATTGAATAATGAAGAAGTTACGTTCGTTTGAACTTGATCTTGACAATGTTGACTTTTTACCCAGTACAGTTGATTTTCAGTCATCTGAGTCATTGACTGAGCAAACTTGTGATGCAAGACTTGAAACCTGATATGGGCATTCTTGAAGACATATAAAAAACCATGAAAACCACTTGAGACCTTAGAAACCCGAACTTCCTTGTGAAAGATGAAACTCCAGTTGTAAGTCTATTGCTTAGGAGAAGAATTTGTTTGATCAATTCTTTAACCACCTTGAGCATTTAAGAACCCTATAAGAACGTCTTGAAGAAATGGGAGGGCAAATTTTAGGGTACAACAAACATCATTAACGTGGCTCGGATCATGGGGCTCCGACAGATTAAAGTCTACACCGATTGTGAAGAGGTGGTGAAGCTGGTGACGACGAAAGATGGAGCTAAAACAAAGGATATAACTTACAACAGATACACCATAAACAATATTCGAAAAACCCTAATGATGTTTGAGTCTGGTCACATAGATCATATACCCAGAGCCCAAAACATAGAGGCCCAGAAGCTGGCCTGTAGAGCGATTGATTTAAAAAATAACATACATATGAATCAACTTAATGACGTTGTAAAAAAACCTTTATAACTATTTACCATTAATCTAGTTTTTCTAATTCAAAAAAAAAAAAACTAACCATTCATATTTAAATTTAAAAAATAAATATTAATAAAAAATAGATCTAAAATTAACCATTCGTATTTAAAATAAAATAAAAAATACTTCTCTCACTATTGAAATTAAATTCTACTACATTGTATAAATTTCATATAAATTTCAAAGATTAAATATACAATACTCTTATAATTAACGAAATTTTTTTATAAATTTTTTTTTTGTAATCCTTCATCGTAATCTTCAGATTTCTTCAAATGTCCTCTTAACTATCACATTACAGCAAAGATTCTTACTAACTGCCTATGTGACACTACACGTGACATTTTTTTTTTAATCATCTTTTAAAGCAACATGGATTTTTTTTTTACTTTTTTTTTTAATATCCAGCATGGCTTTTTTAAATTTTTTCTTTATTTAATTATTCACATGTCAATTTTTTTATTTATTTAATTCGATTTAACTTTAAACATTGAAAAAATCTCAAAAAATTACTTCCTATGTAAATCATATAGACGTTACCCAACCATTAGGCTAGCTGTAGAAAATCTTAATATTACAAGGGGAGAATAAGGGGTTAAAATAAATCTCACTCACATTACATGAATGTGGTATATTTAACCCAAATTTCAATGCAGTTACGATCTTAAGACATATGTACAATCTAGGCCATGAATATATATCCGAGATTGGATATTATTTAATGGTTCTCCACGTTTTATGCCAAAAAACATAAGATATTTCCAAGCGCCTCTCATTTACTCATGCAAAATCTGAGTTTCTCTTTCTCTTTGTTGTATCAGAAGTTTATTCCATTCCATCAAGACTCTACTTCATTAAAATGTTTGTGGTTCTTTAATGAAACAATATTAAAAATATCTTATAACATTTTTCAAGAAAAACTATGTTAAGTAGAAGTTTAAAAAATTATCTACGACTGTAAAAATGGGTAGGACAAAACGGTATCAACAAATACCAATGTTGATATTGTTATTATTGTTTTATTATTTTTTAAGTTAAAAATAATTTATAATTACTGTAACAACCACAATCAATGTCATCATACACGTAGTGACCAAAATTGTAAAAACAGTAATACTGTAACTGTTTTTTAAAACCTGATGCCAAGTGAAAGATCAAAATTTGAATTTACAAAATCTATGTCCCTATTTTCTTGCAAGTTTGGGGACAGGAAAAAGAGATCGTAACGAGACATATAAGTTGTGGGTAATTTAGTATACAACAAGGTAGAAGATAAATATTGATAAAAGTGAAAATCAAGATTGTTTTGTAAGTAAGCTATGATAATAATAATAATATAGTACATTTGTATCAGTATTGTCACAATTTTGATTTATACGGATTTCTAGTTAATGCAATCTTTCTCGTAATCTACAATATGGCCACAAATGAGATTAACCAAATTTTGTGAGATTTGTTTAAGCTTTGTCGATGATGCAGATGAAATGAAATCCTTTTGTACATAAATTATTGGAGCAATATATTATCAGAGTTACTACTAACTAATGTGGTTGAAAGATGGTTAAAATAGCATATGAAATGCATTTTTTTTACTTTAAATTGATATTTAAATTCTGTTTTGGCATTACATTTCTCAAATGTGCGGCTTTGGTATGTTTTTTTCTTAAAAAAGATTTTGGCTTTCAATTTTTTATTTATTTTTAAATTTAAAGAAATTTTTCATTAATGTAATCAAGATAATAGAAAGAGTAGACGAACAAACAATTGTCACTATTTTTTTTAGATGAGAAAACTAATTTCTTAAAAATTATAATCATTATCCTATGAAAGTGAACATTGATATGTATAAACTTTTATATTATTTGTAAAAGATCAATTGTTTTTAATATTAGAAAAATAAAAATGTCAAATATAAATGGTATAAAAGCATGTTGATTGTCGGAATACGATTTTTTCATACTTGACTATTTTACTTGAAACGGCTTTGAAAGCAGTCAGTCCCACAGTAAAATCCCTGATCCTCAGTCTCACCCGTTGGAAAATTTTAGTCAAGTCTACACATGGATTTTCCCTCCTATTCACCTGTATACCAGAATATTTGTTGGCCTAAGTATCGATCTCACCTCTTGTGGATCAGTAAAAAAATTCACAGGTGTCTCTTTCTTCCCAGATACCCAAACACACCTAAATATATTAAATAAGACATCCTTAACAAAGTCATGTTGGTATTTGAATCCTAGAAACTCCATACAATGAATGACATGTTCTCCAAAAGTATCCAAACATGTCTTGTGAAAGACAGGGCAAACCTCATCAACATGAAATAGGGAGATCATAAGCCGATGTTTAAGGATGATATGATACTCTACCAGAGACATATGTTGGCCTAGACCATCCATAAAGATAGCAAGGAGAAAATCTTGAGCATGTGTTGTCTGCAGACAATAAAAAACGACTTTTTGTCTAGTGATTATTTCAAATTTTATATTCATATTCTGAACACTTTTACTACAAATGGTACTCATCAAAACATGTTGTGCTTTAGGAGGGACAATGTCCTTTCTAGTAAAACCGCTAAGGTCAAAATCTGAAATCACAACACTAAGATCATCCAAAACTCCGTCAAAATCAAAGTTCATATCATATATCTCATTCTCTCTCAAAATATGATTTTGTAACACCTAAGATTGGACCCTAGAAGCCACAAACACCCTTAAAGCTTTAAATTAAGCAATCATTTAATTGATATGCATGACAGTTTCAATTAGTCATAATCGCTTGATTTGACACTTTTACTTAATCAAAATCGCTTGATTTTTTTTAACTGTTTGTTCCTAAAAGAATCAAACTCAGAGACCTTTAAGCCACATCATATATCTTTGGCTAATGTACATTGGAGACAAATAATTCTCAAAAAAAAAAATACAAAATGTATATCCATGAATTCTGGAATCCAAGTCTCTTTCAAATTAAAAAGTAATCACTTTACCACTGGACCAATCAATTTATATTATTAATATTTTTAATGATAAATACTTAACTTAATAATTCAGAATAAACATTTATTTATTTACTTATTTCAAATAAAACACAAATACATATTTGCTCGTTTCATAGAATATATAAATTTGAAAATAAAATTAATAAAGTATAAATCTTAAATATAATTAATCAAATAAAAAAAATTAATATTTAATTGAATTGATATTAAATTAATTAAATTATCATTTAATTTGAATTAGTTAAATACTTTTAAAATAACTAATTGATTATTTAATTTGAATTAATTAATTATTTTAATAATTAATTAAATTAAAATTTAATTAATTATTATTATTTAATTTTAATTAATTTGAAATAACTAAATATTTATTCTGATTTATAAAATTTGTTATTTATCATTAGAAACATTAACAACAAAAATTGATAGGTCAAGTAGTTCAGTGACTTCTATTTAATTTGATGGTACTTGAGTTCGTGATCACATCAGTTTAAATTTGAAATTTTTTGTTTTAAATATAAAATATTTAATATTATTATAAAGCATGTGAATTATCGATAACTAATATATGATGGCCTAATAGTAAAGATATATGATGTTCTTTATAGATCTAGGGTTCAATTCCTTTCTAGACAAATTTTGACTTTTTATTTATTTTATATTTTCAAATTTAAATTGAATAAAAATAAAAATTAATTTAATATTTAAAAAATTAAAAATAAAAACAAAACCTAATGTGGTTGCCCACTTAATCATTAAAAAAAATATATAAAAAAATATATGTTTCATAAATAATACACATGAACGTACAATTACAATTCAAAAATAGAAAGAAAAAAATCGATATAAAAATATTAACACAATGACTAATATGACCTGGTTAAATTTTGAAAAGAATTAAAAAGAATTAAATATAATTTATTTTTTCCTTTAGAAATTCAAATGGATTCTATAAATTTTGTGAGGGGAAAATACAGGTTTTCACTCTTATATCAATAACAAATCAATCAAATATACATAGTCAACATAAATTTAATATATCATACACTACAAAATAAGTTGTGTTTTGCCACGTGAAAGCCACGTCGCTAACACCCAAATCACGTCACTACTCAAATTTTGCCACCTTAAGAAACACGTCGCTATATAGCGCGTGGCAATCTTGTTGCGGCGTGAAAAGCATGTCATCAAGTTGCCACATGATATTCACGCTGCAATATACTGTATAGGATCAGAGCAGAGCAGAGCAAAGCAGTGGGTCAGAGCAGGTTTACATATATGTTTACGTTAGATGTAGCGACGTGTTTTTCACGTCACTAATTAGTGACATGAAAAACACGCCCAACTTGTTTTATTTAAAAAAATATATTTTGTGTTTTAAATATATAAATTCTGTTTTAATAATTAATATTATTTTTTGTTTTATTAAATTTATAAATTAAATATTATAATTTATTTATTAAATACAATATTATAAATCAAATTATCAAAAACAAAACTAAATATATCTAAATGTATAAATAAATATATACTTAATATTATAAATTTAATAAACTCAAATTTAAATTTATAATATTTTTAAATATACAATATCATTATAAATTTATATTACACAAATAAAAAACTAAATACAAAATAAAAATAAAACTAAGCAGAATCATTAGAGTCGTCGGAAATGTCGGGAAAAAAGTCATCATTATTTTGGTGGTTATTATTTTGGTCACCATTGTTGGGATTTCTACCAAATGCTTGCATAAATTATCGCATTTGCTCCTCCATATCAGCTTGCCTCTTCGCCATTGCCTCAATTTGTCTATTATGTTCACCCCTCATTGCCTCCATTCGAGCATCCATTTGGGCCTTCAATACTGCCTCACAATCTTCTAACTCGCGCTTAGCCAATTGTCTTACCAGTTCTAACTGATCTGGTGTCAAATTTGTTTGACGTGACCCTCCTTCACCGTCTGCAGCTCTCTGATACAGATTTCTATCCCCACTCCTCAAGGTGCCCGCCAAATTTCCACCACCAAAAAAACACCCGTTAGGCCCCTTTCCCCCAACAACTTGACTCTAAATATAGAAATCCACATCTGGATGAACCGGTTTTTCTGGAGGAGGCGTATACTGAGGATTATGGGTCAGAAATTCTACAAGCAACGCCTGATAATCCTCCTACACATACAATAAAAAAATCAAGTTAAATGTATAAGTAACATTAATGAAATAAAAATAATAATAAAAAATAAATAGCCACGTGATTGTAACGCCACGAATTATCAGTTGCCACTCAATTTTCACGCCACAACATGTCACTTGCTACATGAAAATCACGTCACAAAATTGCTTTAAAATATATATATATATATATATATATATATATATATATATATATATATATATATATATATATATATATATATATATATATATATATATATATATATATATATATATATATATATATATATATATATATATATATATATATATATATATATATATATATATATATATATATATATATATATATATATATATATATATATATATATATAAACATAAATTTACTTACCAAGGCTTTTTTTGTGCGCTCGTCAGTAAATCCTCCCGATTTCTTTGTCCGAGTCTCCTTAACCAGCTCAGTCATCAATGGTTGTCTCCCCAAACGCTTAGCCTAAATATAAAAATTAAGTAAAATTAATAATATGTTATAAATCCAAATATGACCTTAAAAAGTTATAATATTTACCATGCGTCGAGCATGCTCAGCAGTACTAATACTTCCAGCAGCATTAATGCAACCCCTTTTTTCCGATGCCCTCATCTTCTTTGCAGTTTCAGATTTAGCCTTAAATTCATCTGATTCCCAATACTTAAGAAGTTGTTCAAAAACTTCTTTGCCTATCCATTTGGGACGAATGCCCAAAAGGTGCCAATTCTCTCTAACACGTCGTAGCATGTCAGAAAGTCGTCTTGAACTCCTCCCAAAATATTTTTTTTTTACTTTGTTATGGTTCAGGGGATTCCAAACACATTTCGCCTGCAATGTTGTATGACATTAAAATAAATAGTTAGATAAATTATAACAATAATGAAAAGGTCATTTAAATAAAAATAACTTAAGAAATAAATTAATTATACCTGAAATTGCTTGAACCATTCTTCTTTATCGGAAACTTCTCTAAAACTCTTCAAAAATTTTGTATAATTCTGCTGAATTATATAATTGATAACCTTAGCAGCAGTCTCACTCGGCCCGAAACTAAAACAACAATAATTGAATTAGCATAATTAATTATATAAAGTTATATTAAAAATGGAAATGTGTACTTATAAATAAAAATCAATAAATAAGAAACTTACGAGTTCCCTTCAGGCCATATCCAAAATCTCCCATCAATGGTATGAATCTCACTCAGATCATCATCCCCTCGAAGATCTCTCCCATCTATCTGATCATCATCCACACCAAGATCGTCATCATCAGACTCTGTGTGGGATGTGGGGGTGCGACCAGTCTGTGTGGGTCGTGAAGAGGTGGATCCTCCAGGCTGCTGGACGGATGGGGGCATCTGTGTAAGAAGTGGGGTGCTGGATCCTCCAGGCTACTGCACGAATGAGGGCATCTGTGTGGGAAATGGAAAATTATGCTGGAAGGATAAGGGCACCTGTGTCTGCTGGAAGGATGGCACCTGTGTCTGCTGGAAGGATGAGGGCACCTGTGTCTGCTGGAAGGATGAGGGCACCTGTGTCTGCTAGAATGGTAAACCAGGTGGGGCCCCAAATGGACTAATAAAACATGTACTCCCAGATGGGAACTGAAGAGGACTCTGAGATGATAGTAATGGAGTAAATGGCATAGTACTGTCCATGGACATATGATGAACCTGACTCTGCGGGGGAGGACACGTGGCTGAGTGAGGTGACTGGCATACTACTACCCTTGGACGCCTGGGCTTCCTACCACTATCACTAGGACCTTTACCCTTATTATCTTTGGGTGGCATTTTTACCTAATTAAAGAAAATACAAGTTAACATATACATATTCTCATGAATACATATTCATTAAATCATTCAATAAATGGTTCTTTGAGTAAAATTACAAGACACAATTCTCATGAATACATATTCATTAAATCATTCAATAAATGGTTCGTTAAGTAAAATTACAAGACACAATTCTCATGAATATAGGTTCACTATTCTGAATCGTCATGCTCGTCATCCATTTCATCATCGTCATCTGATGTGATACTATCCTCAGATCCAGAATCTTCATGATCTTCATCCTCATCAACTTGATTCCCCTCAACCATTGTATCAGACAAACTTGTAGTGTGTTCATCTGGAATCACATCATTAACTTCAACTTCATCAACTTGGTAAGCAACATCCTCCACTAGATCGTCAGTTTCAATATGACCCAATGGTTTTGTTTTTATTACAACAAAACACCGTCGTTTACGTGGCACAAATAAAGGATAAGGAACATAATAAACTTGCCTAACAATATTTGACATTATGAAAGGGTCGTACTCTTTGTACCTCCGGTCCATTTGAATCTCAACAGTACCATATGTCTTATCTATTTTTGTGCCTCTAGTTGGATCATACCATTCAAAATAAAATAAGACAACTTTATTTTCCGAGTCCAAGTAATTGTATACTAACTCGTAGATATGTTTAACAAAACCATAGAAGTCATCTTCACCACCATCTGTAACTCCTTTCACAAATACGCCACTGTTTATGGTTTTTTTCCCTTCAGTCCATTCATGAGTGTGAAATTTATATCCGTTCACGAAGTATGTGTGCCATTTGTTTGCACTTTGACGAGGGCCATTAGACAAGTTTCTCAAATGGAGTATTTCTGGAGTCGGTGCAACAACCCTATACAATTTCTCCTTGAACCATGTTGGAAATTGGGCATGAATGACACCAGATGTTGATTGTACACCGGCACTTTCAAAGTAGGCGTTGTTAAATTCCCTAAAAAGAAACACACTATAAGTTTCAAGGTAATCAATTTTATATATTCACACTGTAAAGAAAATTAAGAAGTTGGATTATACTTACTCAAGATATGGTTTAACTTCAATGCAGTTGATCAAGACATGAACATGTGCATATTGCATTTCTTGTTGGGTCAACCAATGCTCACCCTTCTTTCCAGAGGGACGACCTGGAAGCCCGAAGACTGATAAGGTGTACTAACTTCTTTCGATAACATTTACAGGATTCCTTATGATTCTTGGAGTTAACATCAAGTGCTTGAAATAGTGACTGCAAAAATGTGAAGTTTCTCGATGCAAGTAATGTGCACATATTGATCCTTCAACTCTAGCTTTATTTTTCACTGATCGCTTTGAATCACCCATGAACCTTTCAAACGGATACATCCACCTATATTGAACAGGTCCTCCTAGATAAGCCTCATATGCAAGATGCACAGGTAGATGTTCCATGGAGTCAAAAAAACCAGGAGGAAATACTTGTTCCAACTTACAGAGAATGACTGGAATATTTTGGTCCAACTTAATGATGTCATCCACTCTTAAAGCTGAAGCACAAATATCTCTAAAAAATTGACTAATTTCAGTGAGTGGATTAAGCACATGTTTGGGTAGAGAACCGAACGCAATTGGTAGCAATTGTTCCATAAAAACATGGAAATCATGACTTCTCATACCATGCAACTTCCCAGTGTTAGCATCAGCACACCTTGCTAAATTTGAAGAATACCCGTTGGGCATTCTCAAACCTTTTAGCCATCCACAAACCGCTTTAGCTTCTTGGGGGGTCAGACTGAAACAAGCTTTGGGTTTAAATAATTTTCCATTTGGTTGAGGCTTCAATTCCAACTCTTTACGATTACACCAAATTTCCATGTCTTGTTTAGCCTTCACATTATCTTTTCTTCTGTCTTTAACATCCATCACTGTGTTAAATACGTTATCAAAAAAATTCTTCTCAATATGCATAACATCAAGATTATGGCACAACAAATTATCTTTCCAATACGGGAGGTCCCAAAATATACTTCTTTTTGTCCAATTATGTGTGACCTCATATCCTTCAATTCTACATGCTTTGCCAGTATCTGTAAACTTTGGAAGTTCACAAACTTGGTTCCATATAGCAACTGGTGCCAGTCGAGGCGGAGGCAGATTTGTTACCCGTTCGTCCTTTTTGAAATTTGTCTTGTTTTTTCTAAAGGGATGATTTGATGGTAGGAATCTGCGGTGACAGTCAAACCACGAGCTTTTCCCCCCCTTTTCCAATGTAAATGCCTTAGTGCATTCCATGCAATGCGGACAACCCATTCTGCCATGCGTACCCCAACCAGACAACATGCCATATGCTGGAAAGTCGTTAATGGTCCCCATCAAGGCATCTCGCATAGAAAAGTTTTGTTTACGGGATATATCATAAGTCTATTCTCCATTATTCCACAACCTCTTCAAATCATCAATTAAAGGTTGTAAGTACACATCAATTCCGGTTTTTGGACTCGACGGTCCTGGAATGACGCACGTCAAAAACATGTATGGTTTTGTCATGCACATCTCAGGAGGGAGATTGTAAGGGGTTACAATAACTGGCCAACAAGAATACGCACTTTCGGATGCTTGGACATATGGAGCAAAACCATCAGAGCATAATCCAAGCCTGATATTTCTAGGTTCAGCGGAAAAATCAGGATGTACCTCATCAAAGTGCTTCCATGCATGGCCGTCAGATGGGTGTCGCATATTGCCTGGGCTTGTTTTGTTTGTATGATGCCATGTCATTTGACTTGCACTGTGCATTGAAGAAAACATTCTTTTTAACCTTGGTATTATCGGAAGGTAAAACATGGACTTTACTGCTACCCGTTTTTGGTTACTGTTAATGGCTCTATTGCGAACTTTATATCTTGGACTATGACAAAACTTACATTCCTCTGACGATCCATCTTGAGTACCAAACTCGTTGTCATAAAACAACATACAACCATTAATGCAACAATCAATCTTTCTTACTCTTAAACCCAACTTCGACACCAACTTCTTTGCATCATAGAAACTCGCAGGTAAGTTGTCTTTCGTTGCAGTTGAGTCCAACATCATTTTTGCGAAGTGCTCCAAACACTGATCAGGAACATTCTAATTTGACTTGGCGGCCAATAATCTAACACACATTGATAGCTTTGAGTCTGACGACCCCTCAAACAACGGCGTATTCATCTCATTCAACAACTGATAAAATCTTTGCGCTTCCTCATTCAGCAACTCTTCCCCGTCAAAGTCTTCAGGTTGATCATAGGTCATGTTAACACCAAAAGCATCACCAACCATGTCACCTATCAGATTAAAGTTTTCTTCAAATTCCATAGGTGGTTGCATAACCGGTTGACTACTTAAAGCATCTGTGTTGCTAGTCTCTGGTACATTACTCGGCAGTGTTTCACCATGATGCGTCCAAACCCAATAATTTTCAATAAAACCTTTCCTATGCAAATGACGTGTTATTTCCTCTGGGTCACTAATTATATATCTACATCCACATTTAAGACAAGGACACCTAACTCCTCCTTCACTTCGACAACGTTCATGGGCAAACGTCCACGCGATAAAACCATTAACTTCGTCTATAAATTTGGGTTTAAGTGCGCGTCTTCCTGGATATAGTCTATCGTACATCCAACTACGATAATACATATAATATTCCATTTACTGCAAATTTATATAATCAAAACCTATTTAATTAGAAATATTAATTAATCAACTTAATAATAATCCTAAACATATACAATTAAAGATAAATATATGCTTTCAACAATATTTATAAACTCCTAAAAATATTTTTAAACACTTAAAATTTAATTTAAACAGCTAAATTTTATAAACTCCTAAAAATTTAAAAACTTATTAAACTCCTAAAAATTTAATTTAAACACTTAAAATTTATAAATTCCTAAAAATATTTATTTATTTTTAAACACTTAAAATTTAATTTAAACACTTAAATTTTATAAACTCCTAAAAATTTAAAAACTTATTAAACTCCTAAAAATTTAATTTAAACACTAAAAATTTATAAACTCCTAAAAATAAAAAAACTTAAACTCCTAAAATAATTAAACTCATTCATCACAAAATAATAATTAACAATTATTATAAACTAAATAATTAAACCTAACATTTAACTCAAATACAGAAAATATATATATAACCCAAATTCAACAATTTTAACCCAATGCAATTTAATCAAATTCAGAAGAAAAAAAATTTAAGACATACCTTTTATCTTGTAACTCCTTCAATCTTCTTGTCCCTTTTTGCAATCTACACTTCTATATTCTCCTTCTCTATTCAAAGAAAAATTGAAAAAAAATTATACTCAAATAACACATCAAAAGCTATTAACAAAGTATATAAAACATGAAATTGAAATTACCTTACAAAATATATGAAGATGGTAGGAATTTTAGTGTGGAGAAGAGAATTTTTTGGTGAAGAAAAAATGGGTATGGAGAGGAAGTGAGGGTTGAAGATGAAGAAATGGCAAACAGAAACATTGTGGAACGTTTTGATAAATTACATAAACCAAGTAGCGACGTGAAAATCACGCCGCAACGTTGCCACGTGATTTTCACGTCGCAACAAAATTACAATTGTTTTCTCTTCCTTCAAAACCTGAACACGCCAGTGTTAGAAGTTGTGATTTAATTAATTTTTGTGACATTTTAATTAGTGACGTGAATCCCACGTCGCTACTTTTTTTAAAACGAAAAAGTAACTGACACACTTAATGCTTCTGTTTTATATTATTAAAACACGTTGCCACGTGATTTTCACGTCGCAACTGGTTTTATTTAGCCACATAAAAATCACGTGGCAACTTCACGTGGCTGGATATGCATTTTCTTGTAGTGATATAACGTTTTGTGCAAACCATCTAGTTAAACAAATATTTACAAAATTAAAGAACCGGCAACTTGATTTTTAGAAATATATCAATCTATTGAATTAAAGTTGATTTTTAGAAATATATCATTCTATTGAATAAAAGTCTTTTTGCGGCAATCTTGAAATAGGAAAGTGCATAGATAAATGACGGACACTTATTAATTTAAAGATATTTTCAATTAATATTTTTACTATATATTTTGAATACTCTTCAGATAAAAAGAAAAGATAATATATTTATATATGGTATATTGAGAACCACAACTTATATATGGTGATAACTAATTAGAGTTTTCAATATTCTAAAATGGATTATTTTGAAATTCATTAATATTAGAGACCATTTCCTAATAATTGGTTAATTTCTAAAATAGAAATCTAATTAAATTTTTTTAATTTTATTTGATCATTTAATTTATTAAGATATTAAACTTGATAAATAAGTAATATATATATATATATATATATATATATATATATATATATATATATATATATATATATATATATATATATATATATATATATATATAATCTGACCTGATCAGAGTTGGACCGTCACAGCTGGCTTCAGACTGGATTTGAAGGAGATGGGGGATACCTGCAAGACACTCCGATGGAAAAATGAGAGACGGAATGAGCAAGCAAGTATGAATGTAGGTGTGAATGAATGAATACCTGATCTTCTCGAAATAGAGGGTATTTATAGCCCCCAGCACTGGGCCAAGGTCTCTTAATTGGGCTGATCAAACAGGCCCAACAAAGAGACTGTCAGGTTCTACGTGAGTAGTGGGGACCTGCACGTGGCCCCCTACCTGAATGACGCCCTCCGCAAGACAAAGAGGATAAAGACGCGATCTTCCCGGGACCATGGAGACTCCGCGAAATCCGGAGAGGTTGAAAGTCAGCCCTACGAGGAGGATGCTCGGTGGGAGCGTGCGCTCGTCAGGGACATTCCTCGCGGGCATCGGCGGGAAGCAATCATAGCCGACCAGATACCCATAACTGGGGTATGCTCGGAGGGTATACTGCTTAGCACGATATGTTGACAAGCTTGGATTGGGCCTCATTGGTGATTGGGCCACGGGTAGGACCAGTTCAGAACAGGAGCCCCCCAAGTCGTTGCTCCTGGTACGGGAGTTATGACTTGATTCAATTTCACCCCTTCGCGAGACTCGATTGTGCGACACAAGGGTTTTCAATCGGGGATGTGAGTCGTCACCCAGTGTGTGATTTGCCCCATGCAGCGATCGAGAAATGTTCGAGGAGCACTCACGGGGAGGTGGTGATGCACTGTAACGCCCGTAATTTAATTAATTATTTAATTAAATTATTTTTGGAATAATTGTGAAGAAGTATTATTAAATTGGATTTATTTTATTAAATGGAGAAATAATAATATATTTGAGGTATTATATTATTATGTGAAATAATGTTAGAAGCTAATATTATTTAAGGTGGGCTTAATTTGAGATAGTGGAAGTATTAAGGGGGTGTAGGTTTTGAGCCCAATAAGGAATAATCTAATAATATTAGGTTATTTTATTATTTGTTGTTAGAATAGAAGGAAGAAACAGTAAGAAGAGAAATAAGGATTTGAGAAGAACGTGAAGCTGCTGGTTTTTGAAGGAAACGGCAAGAACAAAGATTCAACCCAGAAATTGTAGAGCAACCTTCGATCCAAGGTAAGGGCGGGGTTCTAACTTTATAATTGGGTTAATGATGTTTGATATATGGGGTTAGATGTAATTTCTGTTTTGTTATTGGATTGAATGATGTATGGTGAATATTGATGAATTCTCGATGGATAAATGATGATATGATGTTGTGTAAATGATGTAGTATTATAGGTTAATGATAGGTGATGATTTATCATGATGATAATAAGATTTGTAGGACTGTAATATGATTTGTTAGAACAAAGTTTGAATCTACTACCCTATATTTAAGTTTTGATGATAACAAAATGAAAAGATATATTATTTATATGATTCATGTATGAACTATTTGCTACCTAAAAATATTACGTTCTGCCTTGCAGAAACTCTGATAGGTATCAGCAAAAGCACACTTAATCAGCATCAGAATATTGGTTCTTGACACCAACATCAGAAGTTGCTATATCAGAATACCAGAATCAGAAGATCAACTCACGCGTATGCTGAAGTTTGATGAACAGAACTGCGCTCAACACTCTGATAAAGAAAAACAACAGTTCATCAGCAGTTAAGCAGAGTCAGAATGAGCCAAGCCAGAACATGCATTAAGTAAGCAACGGTACTGTGCATTGAAAGCAAATTATTACCAACGGCCTCATTCCAGACAAGATCTGCTCAATAAGGAAAGTTTGTTATTAGCATTGAATCAAGAATATTGCTCCAACGTTCAACAATCTCAGTGCTATATAAACAAGAATATGAAGATTGAATTGGCTAATGCTCTCCAACATTTTACACGCCTGAAAGCTGATCATAATCTTCCTTCTCTCAGTTTGCTAAACACTACATATCTCCTTATTCAATCATTGTTTAGCAATCTAGTTTCATAAGCTTAAGTTGTGTATATATCACAGTTGTGATACAGTTTTGTAGAAAACATTCACACACCTAGATTTATCTTCTTTGTAAGAAAGTGTTTCCTTGACAAACCGGGTTGTGGTTTGCATCAAGAAGGCTTTAGAAGTTGTTAAAGCAGTTTGTAATATTCAGTTGAATATAGTGGATTAAGACCTCGTTGGAGAGAGGCGAAATTACCTTGACGGGTGGACTGGAGTAGTTTGAGATCAAACGAACCAGGATAAAAATATCTTGTTCATTGCATTGATTTTCAGTTTTACAATTCAACCCCCCCCCCCCCCCCCCCTTCTTGTGTTTTTCACTTCTTCAATTGGCATCAGAGCGCCTGGTTCTGAGCTAAAACACTTAACCTTGTCAGTACAAGATCCAGCGTCAGAAAAACACAATGGCAGGAAACTATTCTCACACCAGAAATGACAACCATGAGGACAGAGACAGATTCAGCGGCAAACCTCCAGTCTTTGATGGAGAAAACTTTGATTACTGGAAAGACAGAATTGAAAGCTTCTTTCTGGCACATGATGCTGATCTGTGGGATATGGTGACAGATGGATACACGTACCCTGTGAATGCAAGCGGTCAGAAGATTGATAGAAAAACAATGTCTGACCAACAAAAGCGTGACTTCAAGAATCACCACAAGGCCAGAACCATCCTTCTCAGCGCCATCTCCTATACTGAATATGAAAAGATCTCCAACAGAGACACAGCAAAGAACATTTTTGACTCACTCAGAATGACGCATGAGGGCAACGTTCAGGTCAAAGAAACTAAAGCTCTGGTGCTCATTCAGAAGTATGAGGCGTTCAAAATGGAAGAGTCTGAATCCATTGAAACAATGTTCTCAAGATTCCAGATTCTGGTAGCTGGTCTCAAGGTTCTGGACAAAGGATACTCTATTGCTGACCATGTCAAGAAAATCATCAGAAGTTTACCCAAGTAGTGGAGACCAATGGTTACAGCTCTGAAGCTAGCAAAAGATCTCAACAAAATCACTCTGGAGGAACTTATCAGCTCCCTCAGAAGTCATGAGATAGAGCTAGAAGCTGACGAGCCTCAGAAGCAAGGTAAGCCTTTAGCATTAAAATCTAACAAAAAATCTGAGTCTAAAGTCTTGCAGGCAGTTGAAGAAACATCTGATGGATCCTCATCAGAAGAAGACGAACTCTCCCTCTTCTCCAGAAGAGTAAATCAACTGTGGAAGCAAAGACAAAGGAAGTTCAGGAATCCCAGAAGATTTGATCAGAACGAGTCCTCCTCCAGATACAGAAGGACAGACTCTTCCTCTGGATACAGAAGATCTGAAGGCTCCTCAAGTAGCAAAAAGCCAAACACCAAGGACATCATCTGCTATGAGTGCAATGAGCAAGGACACTACAAGAGTGACTGTCCAAAGCTTTAGAGGGAAAAGCCCAAAAAGAAGTTTGGGAGAGAAAAGAAGAAAAGTCTCATGGCTACATGGGATGACTCTGACTCGTCCGAAGCTGACTCAGAATCAGATGATGAGAGGGCAAACATAGCTCTCATGGCTAACATCTCAGAAGATAGTGAAGCTTCTGAATCAGACTCAGAATCAGATACTGAAGAGGTATTTCCTAACTTTGCTGTTAATTTTACCAAGGCTGAACTTGCTGAAAGCCTTAATGAAATTCTGGAAAGGTATCAGCAAATTAGAGTTAAATTCAGAGACCTGAAAAGGAATCTTGAATCTGACTCTAATAAGACTGAGAGTCTCAAATTGGAGAATTCTGAGCTGAGAAATAAGATTTCAAAATTAGAAAATACTTTACAAAACTCTCAGAAGGAACCAATCTCTGAAACTCCCAGCAACGCTGATGAGATCATCAAGGAGTATGATCACAGTTTCCAGAAGTTCCTCGCTAAAAACATAGATAGAAGGAAAATGGCTTCAATGATCTATGGAGTTAGCAGAAACGGTAGGAAAGGAATAGGATACCAAGGTAAGGTTCCTACACCAAAGAATGTCATGGACTTAACCATTAAACACACTCCTCTGAATTCACATTTTGTGTATGGTCACACACATGATATTAAATACACTAGCAGTAAGTACTCTGTGAAACCAAAATTCAACCAGAGTTTTGGTAAAACTAACAAATCAGGACCCAAGAAAATCTGGGTACCTAAGGATAAAATAATACATGTTGCAGATATCTTTAGCAGCAAGTCAGAAACACCAGTCATGGTACCTGGACTCTGGCTGCTCGCGACACATGACGGGAAGAAGGCATATGTTCCAAAGCCTGGAACTTAAGCCTGGAGGCCACGTTGGTTTTGGAGGCAATCAGAGGGGAAAGATAATTGGCTCTGGAACTGTAGGTAATGGAAATCTTCCCTCTATTAATAATGTTCTGCTAGTAGATGGATTAATGCATAATCTGTTATCCATAAGTCAATTAAGTGATAACGGTTATGATATAATCTTTAATCAAAAATCATATAAAGCTGTTAGTCAGAAAGATGGGACTATCCTGTTTAATGGTAAGAGGAAAAACAACATTTACAAAATCAAACTTTCTGAACTAAAAAGTCAGAATGTAAAGTGCCTTCTGTCTGTTAACAACGAGCAGTGGATCTGGCACAGAAGATTGGGGCATGTTAGTATGAGAAGAATATCTCAGATTAACAAACTCAATCTGGTCAGAGGACTTCCTAATTTGAAGTTCAATTCAGATGCTCTGTGTGAAGCATGTCAGAAAGGCAAGTTTGCAAAACCTTCTTTTAAATCTAAAAATGTTGTTTCTACCTCTAAGCCATTAGAACTTCTGCACATTGACTTATTTGGACCAGTTAAAACTGCTTCAGTCAGTGGCAAGAAGTATGGGTTAGTAATCGTAGATGACTATAGCAGATGGACATGGGTAAAGTTCTTAAGACACAAGGACGAGTCACACTCTGTGTTTGTTACCTTCTGTAACCAAGTTCAGAATGAAAAGGATCTTAGAATCGTTAAAGTCAGAAGTGATCATGGTGGAGAATTTGAAAACAAAGATTTTGAGTCATTCTTTAATGACAGAGGCATTCTGCATGATTTCTCTTGTCCTAGAACTCCCCAACAAAATGGAGTTGTAGAACGAAAGAACAGAACATTGCAAGAAATGGCCAAAACCATGATCAATGAGACAAATGTTGCTAAGATATTCTGGGCAGAGGCAATAAACACAGCGTGTTACATTCAGAATAGAATCTCAATAAGACCTATTCTGGAAAAGACTCCATATGAATTGTGGAAGAACAGAAAGCCCAACATTTCATATTTTCATCCATTTGGATGTACCTGTTTTATGTTAAATACAAAGAATTATTTGAACAAGTTTGACTCTAAAGCACAGAAGTGTATCATGTTAGGATACTCTGAACGCTCAAGAGGGTACAGAGTATACAATACAGAAACACAGATTGTGGAAGAATCAATCAGTGTTTGTTTTGATGATAAGCTTGACTCTGAAAAGTCAAAGCAGAATGAAGTTTTTGTAGGTATGGAAATTGAATTTACAGGTTCTGAAGACAAGTCATCAGAAGCTCTCAACAGACACTCCTTCAACATCTGAAAGGAGCACTGCTAGCAATCCTACAACAGCTGTTGATCAACCTCAGAAGAGATTACCTAGAAGCAGCTTGGATCACCCAGAAGAGACTATCTTAGGAAGAAAGGAAGATCCAATCAGAACAAGAGCAAGCTTCAGAAACTCTGAAGAAACCCTCATGGGACTTGTGTCTCTGATTGAACCTTCTTCTATTGATGAAGCACTTCTGGATAATGACTGGATTCTGGAAATGCAAGAAGAGCTGAATCAATTCACCAGAAATGACGTATGGGATCTTGTTCCCAGACCAAAAGGATTCAACGTCATTGGAACAAGATGGGTGTTCAGAAACAAGCTAAATGAACAAGGTGAAGTCATCAGAAACAAGGCACGACTGGTTGCACAAGGTTATAGTCAGCAAGAGGGGATAGACTATACAGAAACCTTTGCCCCAGTCGCCAGGTTAGAATCTATCAGACTTTTAATTTCATTTGCTGTTAATAGAGGCATCACTCTGTATCAGATGGATGTCAAGAGTGCATTCTTAAACGGTTATATAGAAGAAGAGGTTTATGTGCACCAACCCCCTGGTTTTGAAAATACAAAACATCCAGAACATGTTTTCAAACTAAAGAAGTCACTATATGGTCTGAAACAAGCTCCCAGAGCTTGGTATGAAAGGCTAAGTAACTTTCTGTTAGAAAATGAATTCACCAGAGGGAAGGTGGACACTACCTTATTCTGTAAATCAGTTAAGAGTGACATCTTAGTCTGTCAAATTTACGTTGATGATATTATTTTTGGTTCTACTAATCCTTGTCTTGGAAGAAAATTTGCTAAGTGTATGCAGGCAGAATTTGAGATGAGCCTCATGGGGGAACTGAAATTCTTTCTAGGAATTCAGATCAATCAAACTCCAGAGGGAACTTACATTCATCAGAGCAAATACATCAGAGATCTTCTGAAGAAATTTGACCTCTCAGAATGTAAGCCATCAAAGATTCCAATGCATCCCACGTGCATTCTGGAAAGAGAAGAGGTAAGCAAAAATGTAGAACAGAAAGTCTACAGAGGTATGATTGGTTCTCTCCTTTATCTGACTACTTCAAGACCTGATATATTATTCAGCGTTTGTATTTGTGCTAGATTCCAATCAGATCCTAGAGAATCTCACTTAACAGCTGTTAAGCGAATTTTCAAGTATCTGAAAGGTACTACTAATCTGGGTTTGTTTTATAGAAAATCTAGTGATTACAGTTTAGTAGGCTACTGCAATGCTGACTTTGCTGGAGACAGAGTGGAGCGTAAAAGTACTTCTGGAAGCTGCCAGTTTCTGGGAGAAAATCTGATCTCTTGGTCCAGCAAAAGGCAATCAACAATTGCGCTATCAACAGCAGAAGCTGAGTACATAGCAGCAGCAGGATGTAGCACAAAAATGCTCTGGATGAAAAGTTAGCTTGAAGACTTCCAGATTTTTGAGAGTAACATTCCTATACTCTGTGATAATACTTCTGCTATTTGCTTAAGTAAGAATCCTATTTTACATTCTAGAGCTAAGCATATAGAAATAAAACATCACTTCATTAGGGACTATATTCAGAAAGGAATTTTGAATTTAAAATTTATAGATACATACCATCAATGGGCTGATATCTTCACTAAGCCCCTTTCTGAAGATAGGTTCAATTTCATTCTGAAACATCTCAGCATGAAAATCTGCCCAGAGTGAAAATGTTTTAATTCCATATATTTATCTTCAGAATGTATTTGTTTTACTGTGAACTTCTGATCAATCTCTTTTCAGAAAGATAGAACATGCAGATTGTATCAGATGCAAGTCTAAAGATCTGAGAGTCTAAGCTCAAAGACAGACGTGTTGATCACTACATCAAACAAGTGTCATCCAATCATCAGCAAATCTCTGAAGCAGAACGCGTGCACGCTTCTGAGAAGGCAAAACGCTGATTGGGTGCATTGAGACACATGTCTGGTAACCGTTTTTAAGTATCTTTCTCAAATCCCCCAAAATCAGCAAGCATTAAATGAAAGTAATCATGTGTTTAAAACGTAATCATGATTTTATTTCTCTTTCTTAAAAACGTTTACAATTTCAAAATATTCTGAACCCTATTTAAACACGTTAACCTCTCATTTTAATCTTTTACAGTTTCTCATTATTTCTCAAGCATTCTCTGCATTTTTCTGTGTTCATCTCTCTCAAACCCTTTTTCTCAGTTTTTCTCAAAATCCCTAAGTGTGAACATGGCAACCTCCAGCAGTGCTTCTGCAGGTTCTCAGAAGAAAGCATCATCTGAACAGTATCAAGTGCCATTCAGAACACTCCTCACTCCTGTGAAGAATCTTGAAGTGTTATCTGAATTAATCATTGATTTTGGAAGTCTGAAGGAAAACGGTTTTGACTTAACAGAAGAAGTTAGGGCACAGAAATGGGAAAGGTATTTTGACAGGTTGGTTGGACCAACATTCCCTATGTTAGTCAAGGAGTTCTGGATTCATGCGCCGGCTTCAACGCATCAAGTCACCTCCTACATTATGGGGAAGAAGATTGTGATCACTAAGGATCACATAGCAAGGTTAATTGGTTACAGTGGCGGTGGTGTCCGCTGTATTGATATGGCTGAGAGATGTGCTGACGTGGGCGTCATAGCATAAAGGATTTTCACCCATGGGGTGCCCAGCAGCAAGATCAAAGATCTGAAGGATCATCACAGAGTTTGGGCGAAGATAATTTTGGGGTGTTTTAATCATAGGAAGCCAACTAGTTCCCCTGATTACATAAATGTAGACCAGCAGTTTCTGATCTACTTTATCAATCAGAAGGTAAAAATCAACTTGGCTCATCTTCTGTTCAATCACCTCAGAACAAGCGTGAAGGAAACCAGGGAATAAGAAAGAACAAAGAGGGATTGGATACCCTTTGGAAGGTTGATATCAGATATTCTGACTGAGAATAGGCTGATAGAGCATCTGATAGAAGCTCAAGAGTTAAGCACCATTGAACCAACGGTTGGGAAGCCTCTGAACGCGAAGAACTTGAAGAAAATGAAGTTGATAGAGAATATCAAAAAGGAACCCAGCGCTACTCCTATTGCTGATATCTCCAGCAGAAGAGTCCCACTGAGTGACTTTCCCTTATTTTCTGAGATAGAATCCAAGCCAGTGGTAGTTCTCAGATATCTGGACGCGTGCAAAGCTGATGGTACAAATCCCAATCTGAAGATCAAAGATCTGCACCAACCTCAACCAGAAGTAACTCTGAAGAAGAGGAAGAAAAGGAAGGCACCTTCAGAAGGATCATCCCAGCAGACACCCAAGAAAAGAGGTAATTTATCTGCTGCTTCTGTTTTAAATTCTTCTACTATTCCAGCATCAATTCCACCTCCAACCTCTCATAGAATCTCAATCCCCATCCCAACAATAGATGAAACTGAACCAGAAGATGACCCTTCTGAGGCATTACAACTCAGAAGACCCAGAACCAAACATCCCAAACCAACAATCTCAACAACATCAACAATTGACAAAGTGCTGTCTGACATTGATCAACACACTTCTGATCACTCCTCCATCAATCCAAACTCTGAACCACAAATTGTTCCTTCTCCACAACCAGAACAACAACAATCTGCTGAAGAACCAGAACAACAACAACCTCTCTCATCCATTCCAGAAGAACCTCTTATCCCTGAACAACCAGAAATTCCAACAACTTCTCCACAACCAGCAATTCCTTCTCCCTCTCCTCAACCAGAAATTCATCCACCATCACCTCAACCTGAGTTTCATCACTCTGAAACTCCAACTCCTCCACCTTCTGAACCTCATTCACCTCAACCATCACCTCTGGCAATCCAGCTGCCATGTGGAACAACAGTCACAATGGCCCAGCTGCCATCATCGCCTGAATCTACACCACCAAATACTCCCAAAACACCAAACAGTCCAATCATTATCTCTGATTCTCCCACTCCATCTCCAAAACAAACAGCTCCCAAGCAAACCACCGAAAACCCCAGCAGGACCTTCATAGACTTAACAATCCTTGACCGTCTTGCTGATCTGAAACATAAAATAGCCATTCCAAAACCAAAACAACCAGATGTTGGCTCTGGTATTATGAATTTTGAAACAGGTTTGCAGCAGTGGATTGCTTCTCTAAAGCAAGTCTGTCCTGGAATGATTGACCCAGCTGCCTCTAACCAGCTCTGGTCACAATTCAGAATTTGGGTATGTGCTGAAGCCCTCAAGTTGCAGGATATCAACTATGAGCAGGCACAACAGAACTTCAGCAAGCTGCTGAAGGAAGTTGAAAGTCAGCTGCCACAGGAAGACGTGCTCCCTCTGGATAGTGAGCCATGGTCTGAGAAACAGCTAGCTTCAAAGGTGCAACCAGAAGAAGACAAGACCATTCAAGCTGAAGCAAGTCAAGCAGAAGATGTTGCAGAAAGCTCTCAGAAGCTCCCTGCTTCTGATGTTTCTCAAGCTACCTTGGACAGGCAGACTCTGGAAGAGCTGAAGCTGAATGATATGCGTCTGCAGCAAAGGATGGATGAAAATGACCAGAAGATGAAAGAAAGGATGGATGTGCAGGATAGCAAGATAGACACAGTTGTCAGCATGGTACACAAGCAGAATGAGACTGCTGATCAGATCAAAGCCATGCTGGAGAACCTGTTCACACGCTTTCCTCCCCAACCTTAGTTTTCCATTCATGTTATTTTCATGTTTTCTTTGATTATCTGTTGTACTGTTTTGTTTGATTCTGAACCTTTTAATATGACAAGTTTTTCTGCCTTAAATATTTTAGCACATCACTTACACTTTTTGATTGCTGACAAAAAGGGGGAGAACAAGAATGATATTTTAAACAATAACGGATTACTAAGACAGAAATTCTCGAACATTCTAACTCTGATATACTTGAATATGTTTTCTATTTTGCTTAAGTCTACAGGTACAAGGAAGCTCCAGGATACTCTGAAGACTAAAGCTCTGATACTCTGACCCGCTCTGATACTCTGACCCAAAGCAAAGCTCTGACAAGAAAAGCTCTGATACGCTGATCTGAAGCTCTGCTCTGATATGCTGATCTAAAGCTTTTGATAGTCAAAGACTCTGATACTCTGATGTTCAAAGAAAGGCAAAAAGATCTGATCCTGAAGAACTCTTGGAATCAAAAAGGGAAGTAATAAACTCAGGGGGAGTATCTCTCAACTCTGATCCCTTATCTTTGATAACCTCTTACTCTGATACATCTTATCATTTAGTTACCTCTGATACTTTTTTACGTTATTTTCAATTAAAAATATCTAGTTTTTGTCATCATCAAAAAGGGGGAGATTGTTAGAACAAAGTTTGAATCTACTACCCTATGTTTAAGTTTTGATGATAACAAAATGAAAAGATATATTATTTATATGATTCATGTATGAACTATTTGCTACCTAAAAATATTACGTTCTGCCTTGCAGAAACTCTGATAGGTATCAGCAAAAGCACACTTAATTAGCATCAGAATATTGGTTCTTGACACCAACATCAGAAGTTGCTATATCAGAATACCAGAATCAGAAGATCAACTCACGCGTATGCTGAAGTTTGATGAACAGAACTGCGCTCAACACTCTGATAAAGAAAAACAACAGTTCATCAGCAGTTAAGCAGAGTCAGAATGAGCCAAGCCAGAACATGCATTAAGTAAGCAACGGTACTGTGCATTGAAAGCAAATTATTACCAACGGCCTCATTCCAGACAAGATCTGCTCAATAAGGAAAGTTTGTTATTAGCATTGAATCAAGAATATTGCTCTAACGTTCAACAATCGCAGTGCTATATAAACAAGAATATGAAGATTGAATTGGCTAATGCTCTCCAACATTTTACACGCCTAAAAGTTGATCATAATCTTCCTTCTCTCAGTTTGCTAAACACTACATATCTCCTTATTCAATCATTGTTTAGCAATCTAGTTTCATAAGCTTAAGTTGTGTATACATCACAGTTGTGATACAGTTTTGTAGAAAACATTCACACACCTAGATTTATCTTCTTTGTAAGAAAGTGTTTCCTTGACAAACCGGGTTGTGGTTTGCATCAAGAAGGCTTTAGCAGTTGTTAAAGCAGTTTGTAATATTCAGTTGAATATAGTGGATTAAGACCTCGTTGGAGAGAGGCGAAATCACCTTGACGGGTGGACTGGAGTAGTTTGAGATCAAACGAACCAGGATAAAAATATCTTGTTCATTGCATTGATTTTCAGTTTTACAATTCAACCCCCCCTTCTTGTGTTTTTCACTTCTTCATGATTCCAGTAGTGAAAATACAGTTGAAACGCAGAAATTTATGCAGAAAATCGCAGGATGCGCTGACCTCAAACTGGATGAGTCGATGCAAGGAGGGTGTTTGACTCAGGATGAGTCGATGCATGCAGGTTTGCGTTGATGCATGATGAGTACAAGACTCAGGATGAGTCGACGCGAAGGGAGGATGTGTCGATGCATGATGAGTACAAGACTCAGGATGAGTCGATCGGTACGATGCATGTGTCGATACATGCTGGGATTTGAAGCTGAATGAGTCGATCCATAGAGGGATGCGTCGACTCATAGTGTGAAGAAGAAGCAGGATGGGTCGATGCATAGTGTTTTGTGTCGATGCATACTGAATAATTTTGACAGAATCAGTTTTTAAGTTGTTGTAACTTGAGTTTTAGGATGCTGTTTGAGATGTCGTTCGAAGCGTTGATTAGCTAACGTGATGAACTTTATTTTAGATGATTAAAATGATGATTAAGAGGTGTAATTGCAGTAACTAATTTAGGACTTAGGATTAATTCCCGTAGATGACCGTTGTGCTGTTTTTAGGACAGAATGATGAATTTTGAGATGTTAGAGGTTGTTGTTAGAATTATGACAGTAGGATTTAATGATAATAATGATGTACAGTAGCAAAATAACAGTATGGATTACTGTATTATTGATATACAACTGAGTTATTAATAAGACATGATTATTAAAGTTGTGTTTGATGATTTATGATGAACAAATGATGTTGATAAATAATGATGTTTAATAAATTATTTTGAGATGTTTAAGAGATGTTGTAATTGAGATGTTGTTGTTTGAGATGACTGAAATGTTTTCGTTTTGAGATGATTGAGATGTTGTTGTTTGAGATGACTGAAATGTTGTCATTTTGAGATGATTGAGGTGTTGTTGTTTAAGATGTGTTTTGAGATGTTGTTAACTAAGTGTGTTATTACATTCATGTTGAGTCGCATACATTGCATTTTTTGAGTTGGAGCTTATGCTCATTGAGATGGCCTGGATTGGAAAATTTTGAGATGAAGGCTATGACTTGTTGATGCCTCTATTAATTGGCAGATAAGATTTTTGAGATGAGAGTTCTGCTCCAATGGTACCACACGCATTTGCATAGTTTTGAGTCGCACTTTTGTGATTGAATAATGAAGTGTATTTGATGTTGATGAATGAGTTTATATGTTGTAATTATTGTTAATTATGAGATGAGAAGTGGTTATATGATTGATCTAATTTAATATATAGATTATCATGCGCTTTATTATATTGTTAGATATCTCACCCCTTCTGTTTGAATGTTGCCCTTATGTTGGTAACATGCAGGTAACCGAGAGTGAAGGCCGTATATCTTCAATAGATCGAGTCAGTGTCATTGCTCTGAGATGTAACACTCGGGGGGATGAACGCTTGCTGATTTTTGATTGCTGATTTTTAGTTGTTGAACCTTAAATTGTTTATTTACTAAATATGAGATGTTTCAAAGTTGCTGTTTTATTTAAAGATGTATTTGAAGATTTCCGATGCGTAGTTGTTGAATATTTAATGAAAGATGTTATGTTGTTAGTTCATCCGATGTTTTGAAAAAGTTTTATATATCCATGATGAATGCAATGAGTTTATTAGAAGAATTTGTGACGTCCTGATTCGTTTGTATGAATGAAATTTTATAACTCTGATTTATTTGCATAATTTGCTTGGGGTAGAATTGGGGTGTTACATGCACTAGTCAGACACGTGGCGCGAGTCTTGAAAACCACAATGACGCCCTAGGGAGTAGGGTCCTTATTATCTATGCGAGTAGGCGTCGAGGATGGAGGCGGTTTGTGGTTCCCCGACCCGACGTTTCATATTCCATGTCATCTCTATAAATAGGGCTTCAGGGCCCATAGCTTGTTTTCACATCTTCGCGCTCTCATATTTTCTCTGCTTTCAATCACCGTATGTTTTCCTAGCGTCGCTGAGACCACCGCACCGTTTGTCGTATGTTCATCTCCACCACCGTCGCTTCTCACTCTTCTCCCAAGTAAGTGTTCTTTTCCTTTGATATCTCATGTTGTAGATATATTTTGATGGTGTTTAGTGGAAGAATTTCGTGTCTGGGGATTGTGACCGAGAAATTCAAGCACTCTAGGCGCCTGATTCATGATTACGCCCGCGACATTCATAGGTTTAGGCATACGGTTTACGATCGTGCCCGTGATACTCATGTGTTTGGCTAGTAGATTTATGAACTTGGTCGGGGGATTCATCCTTTCGTTAGTATGTAGGCTAGTTTTCCCCGTAGTATTCTTGTATCTGGCTAGCAACGTTATGAACTTGGTCGTGGGATTCATTCTTTGCTCACGATATTCATGCTATGCTCGTGACATTTATGACTGATATACGTCCGCCGTTAAGGTCAGTGTTTGGTCGAGGTCTACGTGTTCCCCGTTTTTCATACGAATGGTCGTTGACTCAGTCTGAGTGTCGCTTACTTCTCCCCGTATGTGTGGAAGAAAAGCGGATTTGCTGTTGAATTCACCAGTTTCCTGTACTTTGCAGGTAAATGGCCGATATTCCTGAGTCCTCGGGGCGTAATAATGCCGAGGAAACAAGCACTACCGACGAAAGAATCTATCTGGTCAACACTATTGACGACCCTACTCTGGATTGGGTTGGTGCTGAACCTCGGGGAATAGCTTCGATCTATAGCTATACCGGTAAACAAGCTTACACTGTCGTCGAGTATGGCGGCGGTCAGGAGGGATTTCAGAGAAACTTTAAGATCATGAGGCCGACGAGGGATGCCCGCATCTGCTCGGAGTTTACACAAGACGCTTTTCCCATGTACGAGATTGTATTTAAAGATATCGGGCTCCGGTTGCCTTTCAATGACTTCCAGGTGGGGGTGTTCAACCACCTGAACCTGGCCCTCTCCCAGATTCATCCTAATGCGATTGCCTTTATCCGGGCATTCGAACTCACATGCCGCTTCCTGAGGATTAGGGCAACGATTCCCCTGTTCTTCAGGGTTTTTCATCTGCAACGGCAGTCCCTAGGAGGGAAGTGCAGCTGGGTGTCCCTTAAGCAGTCGAAGAGACTGTTTAGGATGTATATGGATTTCGTGTGAGATTTTAAGGATAAGTGGTATATTTTGCAACCGTCTACCCAAACAGCCGTAGATTCGCTGTTCGAACCGGCCGCTGTGGTGGACGAGGACGAGGAGCCGTGTTTGGATGCTGAGGGTAATCCCGAGATTAGGAAAGTCTCAAGGTTTCCCATCCACTGGTGTTCGGGCCATTACGACCGTGGACCTGGATATTACCACACTCCTGTTGGCGGTATGAGCGCTGAGGACGAGGAAGCTTATAGCGTCCTGAACAAGTTTGTCGATGGTTTCTTCCCTACTCGGTGGGTTACGAGGGAAGGGGACGACATTCTTGATGAGGACGGCGAGCCGATGTTTGAGGCGCGTCCGATCAATACCAAGGCGCTCGTCGAATTCCAGTTTTACGGGCAGGCCGTAGACCTCTTAGGTTTCTTGCTTTGCTCTATTGATATTCCTCTTTATTTGTTTTCTTCAATGTATGTGGCTAACCCAAGTACACTTCCTTTGCAGGTCACATGGCGGAGCATCGCGAGAGGTTGCTGAAGCTGACTCAAGACAAGAAAATCAGCAAGACGTTAGTGAGGCTGCAGCAAGCCACGCGGATGGGCCCGACCCCTGAATCGGGCAGGGAAGGATCTAGTGGGTCCTCGGGTTCCCCGGACACCGAGCGCCAATCTTCTTTGATCAGCAAGAAACGGAGTCGACCAGATGATGGGGTCAAAGTGACCGATGGAGGGGCGGGTGTCCCGGCCTTCAGCCCGCCACCCTGTTTTATGGAAAAGGATTTCTTCGAGGGGTTTCCCTTGTCCGTATCCGACAACAAGGCCGACATCATCAGGCGACTCGACAAGGAAGGTCGGAGGAAACACCTCACTGCCAGTATGGTCGGGGTGGTGAAAATGGTCGAGATGGCAGTTGTCCTCACGGGCGAAGGGTCGGACTCCTTGGATCAGGTCAAGGAGCTGGAGTCAGAGAAGGAGGCTCTTGTGGCCAAATCCCACAAACTGAAGGCTCCCCTTGAACGCTCTGAGGAAATGTTTCGTGAGCAGTCCGATATGTTGTCGGGGGAGAAGGAAAGGGCCGACAGAGCTCTCGAGGAAAAAGACTGCCTCCAGCTTGATAAGGAGCGGTTGGAGAGTGACAACCAACGGCTGTCGAGAGAGGTTGAAGACCTGAAGGCTGTTATGCTGCCCGTGGAGGACGAGCCAGAAGGGATGGCCGACTTATGCACGCGCTCTGACTTCATCGCTCGCATTCAACTCCTAGAGTCGGACTGTGTTGGTGCTTTGGCTGATGGCTTTGAGTCTGCGATGGATCAGCTGTCCGTGCTAAATCCGGGGTTGAATACTGAAGGGGTCGGGGTTCTGTCCCAAATTGTCGATGGCCAGTTTGTGCCTCCTCCTGACTCTCCTGACATCGATGTTGGTACTCCGTGGATTGATTGATGCTTTTATTGGTGTTTGAGCCTGCGCGTTCGTTATTGTTTTTGGGGCGTGCGTGTCCGCCTTTATTCTTTTAGTTTTTTGGTCGTCGTGCCTGGACTGTAATTTTGGATAATGCCGGCCCTTATGATCGGTATATTATTGATCCTTATTTATGACTTCCTATTTGATGGATGCTTTGTTTACGATTATCTGATAATATTTGATGTATATGCCCGACTGTTATCTTCGGTAATGAATTTTTGGCTAAGTTTATGTTCGTATGGAGATATCCGTTCGACCCCTATGTCAGTTCGACGCATTTTGAAATGCATCGAATGCACGGAGTGGGAATCCGTGTGTCGGGCGTATGATCGCGATTGGGATCCTACGCTCGTGGCGTGAACTGCCCATCGCGAGCTGGGTGTTCTGCCATGTGAGGTACTTTGACAGTGGAGTTCGATCGAGGTGTCCCCACCGGGCATGTACGTTTGGTTCGTTGAACTGAACGACATTATGCCCTCGTTAGTTGGTAGGTCGGATCCGTACCTCGACTCGCCTACGTGGTCGAGTTTTTCCCTTCGTCGATTGAAGGTGGCTATTCGACGGCGAAAGTCCTCCAGCGAGTGAGGGCTTTAGCTATAAAATTGTTTTAGCTTCGCAATATTCCAGGGTCGTGGTAACGGTTCTCTGTTTAATTGCTCGAGATAATATGCTCTGGTTCCCGTAGCTCCCTGGACGCGATAAGGTCCCTCCCAGTTTATGGCCAATTTTCCTTTGAGGGAATCTTTCTGGTTCCTTCGTAAGACTAGGTTGTCGACCTGAAATTCACGTCTTATGACCTTGTTGTCGTGGCGTAGGGCTACCTGCTGTTTCAGAGTGGCCTCGCACAGGGCTGCTCCTGATCGGATTTCCTCGACCAGGTCAAGCTCGTCTCTCAGAGCCTCGTCGTTCATCTCCTCATCGAGAGGCATCTCCGTTCGCCTAGATGGCTCCATGATCTCTACTAGGATGATTGCCTCGGTGCCGTAGGTCAATCGGAATGGAGTCTCACCTGTCGTCGAATGGGGAGTGGTGCGGTAAGCCCATAGAACGCTATGTAGTTCTTTGACCCACCCCCTTTTTTCTTTGCCTAATCTGCGCTTGAGTCCTCATAAGATGACCCTGTTGGCAGCCTCGGCTTGCCCGTTAGTTTGGGGATGCTCGACTGAGGTGAAATGTTGTTTGGTGCCGAGTTTGGCGATGAAGCTTTGAAAGCCTTGGTCGGTGAATTGGGTACCGTTATCTGTGATTAGCGCTTCCGAGATTCCAAACCGAGCGAGAACATTTCGCTTGTAAAAGCGGAGGATGTTATATGAAGTGATTTTCGCAAGGGCTTCGGCCTCTATCCACTTTGTAAAGTAATCCACGGCCACGATGAGGAATTTGTTTTGGTACGTCCCTTGCACGAATGGTCTGAGGATGTCCATCCCCCACCAGGAAAATGGCCACGGGGATGACAATATATCCAGCTCGTGTGGCGGGGCGAGGTGCATATCGGCGTGTCTTTGGCATTTGTCACATTTCTTGATGTGGTCTTTGGCGACTTGCTGCATTGTCGGCAAGTAATACCCTGCTCGTAGTGCCTTCCTCGCTAGGGATTTGTCGCCTATGTGCTGGGCGTTAATCCCTTCGTGTATTTCCCATAATATCTCGGGGACCGCGAATTCGTCGATGCACTTCAAGAGTGGGATGGAAAATCCCCTACAATATAGTTTGTGCTCGAGCACCACGTAGGAGCATGCTCGTCGATTGGTCGCGGATGCTTCTCTTCGGTCCAGGGGGAGTTCCCCCTTCGTTAGGAAGTTGAACATCGGGGTCATCCAGCATGAGTTGTCTCCGATGGTGTTTGCCTCGGGTGGAGTCATGGACTTTTCGATGCTCGGGCGAGATAGAGACTCTTGTATGACGGATTTGTTTCTGCCTTTCTTTCTCGTGCTTACGAGCTTCGAAAGTATGCCGGCCCTTGTGTTTTGCTCGCGTGGTACGTGCGAAATTTCAGCTCATTCGAATTTTTTCATATGCTCCCTGACCAAGTTCAGATATTCGATGAGGCTTTTGTTTTTAGCCTGGTATTCCCCTTGAACTTGGGACGCGACGAGTTGAGAGTCGGTGAAAATTTGTACCTCATGGGCACCTAAGTCCTCGGCCAGTCTTAGACCCGCGAGTAGGGCCTCGTATTCCGCCTGGTTGTTCGAGGTCGGAAAAGAGAGGGTGAGCGAATTCTCGACCAGCACACCTTCCTCGTTCTCTAGGAGGATTCCTGCGCCGCTCCCGGTCGAGCTGGATGCTCCGTCGACGAAGATGATCCACTTTTGCTCTTTCCCTGCGGGGGGGTTGTGAGCGGTCATCTCAGCGACAAAATCGGCCAAAGCATGTGCCTTTAGGGCTTTCCTGCTCTCGTATTGGATTTCGAACTCAGAAAGTTCCAAGGACCACTTCAACATTCGACCCGCCATGTCTGGTTGACCCAGGAGCTATTTCACAGGCTGGTCTGTTCGCACCACGATCGTGTTTGCGAGGAAGTAGTGTCTGAGCCTTCTCGCTGCGTTGACGAGGGCCAGAGCTACCTTTTCTATCTATTGGTATCTAACCTCGGGCCCTTGAAGCGCCTTGCTCGTGAAATAAACGGGTTTTTGTCTGTTGCGCGTCTCCCGAATGAGGGTTGCGCTGACGGCTTCGACCGAGACGGCTAGGTATAGAAATAAGGTTTCCCCGTCAACTGGTCATGATAACATGGGCGGCTGCGAGAGGCTTTGTTTAAGATGGAGCAGCGCCTGCTCGCATTCCTCGGTCCATTCGAAGGTCGCTTCCTTTTGAAGAAGCTTGAAGAAAGGGAGGGCGTGTTGAGCGGATTTTGCAACGAAACGGGATAGTGAGGTGAGCATGCCATTCAAGACTTGTATGGATTTTTTCGATGCAGGTGTGGGGAGGTCGGAGAAATCCCGACACTTGTCAGGGTTGGCTTTGATTCCTTGTTTTGTTAAGTAGAAGCCAAGGAACTTGCTCGCCTTGACTCCGAACGTGAACTTCTCGGGGTTAAACCTCATTTTGCATTGCCTCGCTCGGGAAAAGACTTCCCTGAGATGAGCGACATGGTCGGTGTCTGCTCGGGACTTGACGATCATGTCATTCATGTATACCTCGAGCATATTCCCGATTTGGTTACGGAAGACTTTATTCATCATCCGCTGATACGTTGCTCCTGCGTTTTTCAGACCGAAGGGCATTACGTTATAGTAATAGTTGTCCGAGCTGGTCATGAAAGCGGTGCAGTGTTTGTCACCTATTGCCATTGGGATTTGGTTATAGCCGGAATAGGCGTCCATAAACGATAGAATTTTATAATCGGCCGAGTTATTGACCAGCATATCAATATTAGGTAAAGGAAATGCATCTTTGGGGTATGGCCGGTTAAGATCGGTGTAGTCAACGCACATTCGCCATTTTCCATTATTTTTCTTGACAAGTACAACATTTGACAGCCAGGTTGAATACCGGGCTTCAGAAATAAATTTTTCCTCTAAGAGGTCTTTTACAGCTTTTTCAGCAGCCTCCGTTTTCTCCAGAGACTACTTACGTCTATGTTGCACTATTGCCCTAGCGGCTGGATCAATGGCGAGTTGATGACAGACGGCCTCAGGGTCAAGGCCGGGCATCTTCGCATCGCTCCATGCAAACAAATATGCATTCTCCTGCAAGCAAGCCTTGATTTTCTTCCTTGCCAAGTCAAGGAGTCTGGTGCCAATCTTCACTCCTCTACTTGGGTCTTTACCGAGGGGGACGAGTTTGAAGTCCCCATCCGGAATTGGTCTAAGGGGGACTTGCTCTCCGCTGGGAGGCTCATCCTGGTCGAAGCGAGTGTCTAGGGATATCGGTCGACCTTTGGAGGGGCTCTCTTCTCTTCTGCTCTGACGGGCTCTGACTGCTGAGGTTCTGGTCGTGTAGTCCCAGCTTTCTTGGCGGGTCGTGTGCTGGTGTTGACCGTGTTGTGTCCCTTGTATGCCGCATTGAAACATCTTCAGGCAGCTTCCAGGTCACCTTGAATAGTGGCAACCCGTGCCCTCTTGGTGTAGAACTTCATTTTTAAATGGACGGTGGAGGGCACCGCGGTCAGTTCTGCCAGTGTCGGCCTTCCCATAATGCAGTTGTAGAGGGACGGGCAATCAATGACGAAGAAGCGCACCTTGACTTGCCTAGTAGCAGTATCCTCGCCGAATGTGACCATGAGCTCGACGTATCCCCAAGGCTTGGAGGTTCAGCCATTAAAGCCATGCAGGTCTGACCCCACATATGGTGAAAGGTGAGAGTCGTCGAGCTGCAGGGTTCGGAACAGCTAGCTGTACATCACGTCGATGGAACTTCCCTCGTCGACGAGGATGTGATGTACGTCGAAGTTGGCCATTCTTGCCCTTATGAGGAGAGGGATGGCCGAATTGGGGGGCCCTCCGGGGAGCTCCTCGAGGTAGAAGGTGATTGGCTATGATCTTCCTTTCACCTTTTCAAAGGTCACCGTTTGAGGGGGGCTCATGTCGACCAGCTCGTCCAGCTTCCTCTTAGATGAATTTATGGTCAAATCATTGAACCCTCCACCATTAGTGACCATGGCGGAGGGGAAGTGTTCCCACCTGCTGTGCATGGACAGAGGTTCTTGCAAATGTTCGGGGACATAGAAGTCCTCGGGTCTTATGACGGAGAACATTGTCTAGATGGAAACCGACTCGTCAGATGATCGGGCATCCTCTTTTGCTTCCCTCGTCTCACAGGCGTCCCGATGAGGGGCGTCGTTTCACCGGTATTGTGCAAGTCTTCCCCTTTTTATGAGGGTCTCAATGGCGTCCTTGAGGTGGACGCAGTCTTCGGTCAGATGCCCGTGGCTCCGGTGGTACTGGCAGTATTTGCTCCGGTTCACCCCGGGTTTGGCAGGAGCTGGAAGGGGGAGTTTGACGCTGCCGTTCTTGAATTATGTACTTGTGCACTCCACTTAGATGCGCTCGCGGGAAGATGTAGGCAGAGTGTATTATGTGAACCTCCCCGAGGGTCTCCTTTGTTCCTGGGCGTCCCAAGGTTTATCGTCCCTTCTCTTTTCTCCAGCTCACCAAGGAGGGCGACGTCTTGTCGCGGATTGCTGCTGGATTCGAGGTTTCTAGGGTCTCGGGCTCTGTTGGCCGCTTCTCTCTCCTCGTAGTCCATATAGGCCCTGGCCTTTTCGAGGAGGGCATCAAACGTCCAGGGTGGTTTGATGCTCGCGGCTTTTCTGAATTTGGTGCCGGGGAGGAGCCCCCTCTCCAACAAGTATCTCTTCACATGGTCCGAGTAGGGGATCTGGATGGCTTCCCGATTGAAGCGGTTAATGAATTCTCTCAAGGTCTCATCGTGTTTCTGGATGATGGCCTCGAGTGCTGCTTCGGTCTTCGGGTGTCATCGTGAAGCAGTGAACGAGATGATGAACTGGTTCTTCAGGTTTCTCCAAGAGGTAATTGACCCCGGGGCGAGAACTTTGTACCAGTCCATAGCCGCTTTCCTCAGAGTCGTGGGGAACAACCGGCATTTGATTGGTCCCCCGATGTTGTGGTAATGCAGCATGGCTTCGAACCCGTCTATATGGTCGACCAGGTCAGCGAGGCCTTCATACTCCTTTAAGTAGGGAGGCTTCTCCATGCCCGGGGGAATGGGTGCCTCCATGATAGCTTGTGACAAGGGACCACGGGGGTCGTCCTCGTCACTCCGTTCCGGAAAGCGGGACGGGGATCCGATGTATTGGCGGTCATGATAGCCCTGGTCGCGTGGAGCATTCCTCGAGCAGTGTGACCGTTGATGGTTTCCCCCATGTCTGTCTCCAAGAGGTCTTCGTTCTTTCCGTGAGGGGCCATGGTCGCGCCTTCCTGCGTCGACGAGTGGTTCCCTCTATAAAGGGGGTCATCACCTGTATGGTCGAGGCGGAGGGCTTCGAGAGATGTCCCGATTTTGTCTCCGTGGGGGAGATCAGGGACGTTCGTCCGCTTGTCGAGAGGGAGGAGATTGAGGTCTTTTGTGCCTTTTAGGGGGCCTTCGGTCGTTCTCGAGTGCTCTCAGTCTTTCCCCCTGGGAAAAGATGAGATAGTTGGTTTGGTTAATCGCCGTGAACAGTGCCCTTGTCGTGGCGTCCGCCCCGGCGGGGATGGGGACCTCGTGGAATTGGACGGCTAGGTAATTCAGAGGAATTGGTTGATCTTCTTCAAGTCGAGGAGGGATTGATGAAGAAGAAGCCGTGGCTCTGTCCCGGTAGTTAGAAGGTCCGGGGATGTTGACGCTAGGGACCATATTATGGCCGATAGTACCGATGTTATCGAGGCCGATATTATTGTCGGTGATGTTGTTGTTAACGTCGATGACACAAATGTTCTGGTTGTCTTGAGTTTGGTCAGCCATGACAGTCTAGGATTGTTAGCTTTTGTCTTTTAAACGGAGAGAAGACGGGAAGCTTAGATTCCCACAGACGATTCCACTGATCTGACTTGATCAGAGTTGGACCGTCACAACTGGCTTCAGGATGGATTTGAAGGAGATGAAGGGGGTACTAAAATATTTTAACAATCTCCCACTTGAAAAATATATTCTAATACCTGTATCATGGTTCTTTATGGCGCATATTCAAATGCTATTTATCTTTTGAAAAATGATATTCTTAAACCAAAATCTTATACTACACTGTATTTCACTATAAATATTTTAATAATAAAATATTTCTAATATATATATATATATATATATATATATATATATATATATATATATATATATATATATATATATAATTTTCTTTTTTGTTTTTTGTATTAATGGGTATCGATATAAAAATGTGTGATTAACCAACTTCATAACTTTATTAACCAACATTTTATATTTCATTAACTAACTTTGTTTTGAAGGTGCGAGAAACACCAGAAATGGGGGGTTTGAATTGGGTTTCACCAAATATAATCCTTTTGCAACTCAAACACAAAGATAATAAGTGGAAAAAAATAGATGAACACAATTATTTTTATCCCAATTCACTATTAATTAAGTTACTCCAATTCACCCCGCAAGGTGATTTACCTTATACACAAGGATTTAATCCACTATAACCTACCAGATTACATACAACCATAATAAGTCTGATCAGCCTTATTAGTGCCCCAATAAGTTCGTCGATCCTTATTGCAAATCCACCATGAGCGCAACCAAAATCTTCTTGAGAATCCATACTACACACAGACTCTCAAGGAACCTATCAACAATAATAGATTTCAAAGATGTGTATACAGAGATGCTTCTACACAATAAGATTACACAATGTTTAAGTAGCAACACAAAAGTGTTGATAAGACAAGAACAAAAACTCATTGCTTATTGTTGTACCCCAAAATTTTCCCTCCCATATTCTTCAAGAATTGCTAAGTCAAAGCTTCAAAGTCTCCCCAAGGGTTGCACAGTTCAAGGGCCTCCTAAACAGTCAAAATTAGGGTTTTGGTTCTGACAAAGTAAATGAAGTTTCCAAGGGTCCAATCAAGTCCCACATGCCTATAAACATGGTCAAACATCCTCATACCAAGTTTCAAGACTTACAGCACAAAATTGCATAGTCAAAAACCCTAATTGCACTACAGTCAACTGTAGGGGAAAAATGGTCATTTGACATTCAAAGGTTCAAATTTTTGGTTAACATCTCATTTTGAAGCCACAAACATCATTTGATCAATGCTTGATCATGATTCTCAAAGCTTGGCTCAAAAATCATCAAGATGCAAAAGTTTCCATATTTGGACACTTGAAAAAGTCAACTGTAACTTGACTAGGGCATAACTTTCACATGGATTATCAGAAAAATTCCATCCAAAGCTCATTTTGAAGATAAAGACATTTCCTACAACTCCTCTTCACACTTAAAGTCCAAGAAATGCTCTCACAAAAAGTTATCAATTTCAACATTATAGGTCATTTTCAAAAGTCAACAAAAAGGGATTTTAAGTCAAAGGCCATAACTTGAGATTGGTAAATCAAAATGACATGGGACCAAACGCATTGGTTAGAGGACTCAAAGACCTTTCCAAAATGTCCAAGAACATGAGCAAAGCTTAAAAATTGAGCAAGTTATGCCTTGTGGAAGTTGGGAAATTTTTAGGTATTTTGAAAAGTCAACATTGCTTCAAATGACCTAAAAATGCTAATGGGCCTCTTTTTCTTCCACAATTCATCATCCAAGGTATGTGCACGACCATTTGGCCCAAAGGGAAGTTTTTATCATTTTTATTTTATTTATTTGAATTTTTAAATGCTAGAAATTCATTTAATTAATTAAAATATATAAAAAATACTAAACCTAGGTTTTTCAATCTTTTTATGCATGATATATACTTAATATTTCGTGCAAATCAGGTTAGGAAAGAGTCAAAGGTGATTGGATGTGATTGAAGCTAAAAAAGCATGAAAAGATTTGGAAAATCATGGCATAAAAATCAAATATTGAATCCTTCAATTCATGGATTTTTTGATCAAATTCTTAACCTAAATCATTCATACATATATAGGCAAGGAAACCCTCGTGCCTTTGGACTCGAAGCTGCGCCATATACCAAAAAACAAACTTGGAATTTTTCAAGAAAAACTCAAATCTAAAAACCATCTTCTAGGTCGATTCAAGCCAAGAAATTCATCCCATTACCTTCCTAGGACATCACTGAGTCTAACTGGATAGCTTTCCATACGCATAGCCCTTTGAATTGGTATACAGAAATCAAATTTTTTCACATCATATGCATAATCGTATTTTGATTTTCAAGCACATTCATTGCATTTTTCTTATGGATTCTGACTAATTGATGGATTCTGATGCTAACTATATAAGTTAATTGTGTTTTTGTGCATTATACGCGATTCCACCATTGTTATCTTTTAGGGTTTTGCAAGCTTTGAATTGGGCGTTTCTTAACGCTGTAAAATTGGGAGCTCTCAATGCCCTGACCATGTTCAGCATGTTTGGACGATCAGAATAGCATCCTCGCGCCTAATTTATACTCAAAGAGGGCCTATTCGCTATTATTGGCCATGGCATACTTTGGGGGGGTTCAAAACCCCCGCTAACTCTTTTTCTATTTCAGGGAAAAACAAAGCAACGAAGAAGACGACCCTGTGGCATCAGCTGATTGGCTAATTTGAATTGCGCGCTAAAATTCTCCACTAACGTTCGTTTTATATTATATTGTTTATTGGCCATAGGATAATCAAGACGCGCGTTTGGTACGATTGGCAAGGCATTGTAGTGGTAACCTCCAGGACCTGGGTTCGAGCCCCAGGTCCCCCACCCCTTCCATATTATTTTCCATTTAATGCTTGCGTGTAGTTTCAGCGCTAAGGTGCATCATGCATCCATGTTATCAAGCCGTCCACGCGTCCCACTGCACTCAATCAAGGGCCAGGATCTGAAGACCATAGTGAACCTCAGTCAACTCACATGCGCGCTAGTTGGAAAGTCAATCAGGCCAGAGGTTGTTGGGCCTGAAATGCTAGGTTATACCTCCCAATTTGGGGATAGACCCCCCTAGGTTTGTTATCTCTTTTATTTTTTTTATATATCTTTTCTTTGATTCAATTATTTCCCTTTTTAATTTAATTATTTTCCATAATAATATAAAAAACACCAGAAAATCAGAAAAAAGACAAAAATAAGTATTTTATTTAATTAAGATATTTTTTTTGTAAATAAATATTATGCATTAATTTTAGTTTTAAACTTAGGGTTAAATGTTAATATTTTTTCTTAATCAATTTAAAATTTGGTAGAATTAGGGTTTGTAATAATTTTTATCCTTTTTTCTTTTATTTCATAATAATTAGTTATTAAATATTATTTATTTTCGTAATTAAATTACCATATAATTAATTAGGTTAATTTAGGTTTAACTTTAATACTTTCTTAATAAACTAAAAAACAATTAGAATTAGGGTTAGCATTTTAATTTCAATTAATCTCATTAAATTCTCATAAACACAAAAAACGAAAAATAATTTCTTTTTCTTTAATTTAATTAATTTAATCATTTAATTTAATTTCGTTAAAAGGGTCCAACGCCCTCGTTTTTTTTTAATTTTAATTCAATTCGCGTATTTATTTTCTTTTCGTATAATTCTTATGTACCTCTCCCAAAGCTTTGTAAACTCGGACAATTTAATCTTTCGCACTTTACTTTAATACGTTCTTTATTTTCTGTCAAATCGGGTTCTGGAAATTTTGGCGATGTGGACCCGCGCCTTTTGTAATAGTTTAGAATTTTACCTTTCTCGCGCTTTTTAACTGCTAAATCAATGCATGCAAGAATGAATGGCCTTAAATAAAAACAAGCGTATAGATCACCAATAATATGACAAGATAAAATATCCGAATCTGACACACAAATCACACACCACCCCTAGGGTACGCCTCACTGTTGCCTTGCCTCGAAAGGTGATCGTCGAGTAGAGGATGTCTTAGTAAGTCCTCATGATCCGGGAACCTGGCATGAGGGTAGCTTCTAAGGTGTCTTCCCATTGCTCTGGTGATCACCATGTCCCGAACCTCGAATTGACCCGAATACCTCCAACGGTGGTGCTACCTACCTCTCAATGGTGGGATGGCACTACTTTAAAGGACATCTACACAAACGAATTCCTTAGGGTAGGTAGACAACTCTAGATACTTGCTCTAATTTCAAAACAAATTCAAAAATACTTTTCACACCGACACCTTTTCAAAAAGCTTTCGAAAGCAACTTTTCAAACACTCTTGAGGACCGATACAAGAGTCGAACTGAAATTTTCAAAGAAACTTTTTAAAACCCACAGTTGAAAAGCAAACAAACCATTTTTGAAAACACAATGAGCAAGTATCTAAGAGCCCATGGATAACCATGGATAGAAAGGGTGCTAACACCTTCCCTTTCTATAACCTACCTCCCGAACCAAGAGCAATCTCTTTAAGGAATTTTTCTGTGCTTTTGTCCTTTCCATTTGGAGAAAATAAAAGACGGTGGCGACTCTTGCTTCCGCAACATTTCGCGAACCAGCGTTAAACAGTCAGTTCCAGATCTACCGATCACAGAACTGGCAACTCTGCTGGGGACCTAAACTTAAAGTGAGGTGTACCTTAGGGTTAGTTCATAACTGTGTTTTCAATTGTATTGACTTGCTTGCTTTACTATTGTGGGTTGCATGGGAGTTACATAGATCCTAACCTGGACCTGGGGATACCCTGTTTAGGTAGCATAAGCTGTGAGGGACCTGTCCGGCGTAGACCGACACGGGTGAAACAGTGGCTACGTTGGTGTGGCACCTTGGTCTGTACCGATATCCCTTGTGTCGCAACGAGGAGAATATGGGTCTTCTGAGGAGTCATTAAGCACCAACAACCTTAGAACCTTAAATGACACAACTTGGCCATTAGAACAGTAGCAGTATGCTACGCCCATTGAGGCTAAACTCTCGTGATGGTTCTGGCCGCAAGAAAAGATTGCGATGCTGGAGTTATGACCGATTGAGGGTAGTCAATGATATTGGGATCCTCTAAGAACCCGGTTACTTTGATAGGACAGGTATGAACCAACAAACTGAAAGAGGGTAGTACCTAGACCTCACGCTGGCCTAAACACTAAGGGCTTGTCATGTGTGACTTGTGTGCCTTCGTACTTGACTACTTGCATGCTTTATCTGACACATGAACTGCTTGCAGGTTTCGTTTTAGTCCTTAATTGGGACACATGACAAGGCTTACTAAGTTTCTTGCAGGTTTTGTTTATAGTCCTTAATTAGGACTCATAACGGAGTGTATTGAGTTTCTTGCAGGTTTTGTTTATAGTCCTTAATTAGGGCTTATAACAGAATGTACTGAGTTTCTTGCAGACTAGTTTTTTGCAGGTTTTGTTTATGTCCTTAATTGGGACTCATAACAGGGTTTACTCACATTACCCCATGCATACCATAACATCATACCATTGCATACATCCTAACTCATTTCAAGGATCTCAAGGGCTTGTGATGCAGGTCATGGTGAATCAACTATCCCAGCAAGGGGCAAAGAGGATTTATTTTCCTCTAGCCAAGGTTGTCAGGGGCTATGACCCACTTGATATGGTGAGCTCTGACTCCTGAAGAAGGTTCCCCTAACCAAGGTTGTTGGGAAATCAAAACCAGACATGATGATTAAAGTCAGGGGCTATGACCCACTGGATATGGTGAGCCTTTGACCCTTTGAAGAAGTATTCTCAGCAACATGGAGTGCCTTCAATCAAGCTACCAGACCCAAATTCTAACCAATTTTCTTGTTTACCCTGCGAGGTCCTTGAAAACATTGCATGCATATCATACATATCATTGCATTCCAGGTATCCCTTTTACAGGTCACTCACCCTCTGCGCTGTTTATTTCAGCATCATGAATCCTGACTCATCATCAACCGAGATGTCTATCAAGGCCCTCTAGGCTCAGAATGCCCAGTTCCAAGAGCTGATTACGAATTTGGCCCAGGGGCAACAAGATCTGAAGACTCTGCTCCTGAAAAAGAAGAAGAAGAGGACTGTTTTGTTCAGCCCTAGACGTAGACCTGGGAATACACTGCAGATTGAAACTGAGAGGACTACTCCGTCTGTGAGGGAAGGCAGCCACCATGAAAGAGAGGTGCCTAGTCCAGTGGTCTCCGACAACGAGATAGATTTCAACAACGAACAATACCCTCCTGCTGAGGACAAGTACAAACAGTTGGAAGACCGCCTGAATGCAATGGCAATTCAACAAGTGCCTGGTTTAGATTTCGGAGACTTGGGTCTAACTTCTGGTGTGGTGATCCCACACAAATTCAAAGCACCCTCTTTTGCTAAGTACGATGGGGCATCTTGTCCCAGGATGCATCTCAGGTCTTATGTGCGGAAGATTCAACCGTATACTATGGACAAGAACTTGTGGATCCATTTCTTCCAGGAGAGTCTTTCAGGGACTCATCTCGAATGGTTCTATCAGCTGGACGAAACCAAGATTCGTAACTGGGAGGAGTTGGCTACTGCTTTTTACAAGCAGTATCAGTACAATGCCGACCTCGCTCCTACGCGTACCCAACTCCAGGGTATGTCGTTAGGATCGGGAGAAGGTTTTAAAGAATATGCGCAGAAGTGGAGGGACCTTGCTGGAAGGGTACAACGACCTATGACTGACCGCGAGCTCGTCGACATGTTCTTAGGGACCCTGTCTGGTCCATTCTTCAACCATCTGATTGGGAACTCTTCTGCTGGGTTTACAGATCTGATCTTGACTGGGGAGAGGATCGAAGCTGGTATCAAGGCTGGGAAGATACAGAAGGATGCTTTGTCGAGCACCGATAAAAAACCTTTTAAGAAAGAATCCAATGCCGTCTATGGTTCAAGGAGACAGAATAGACCAGAATGCCACCAAGCTGCCAATGCAGTGGTGATCTCAAAACCTGCTGGTGCTCTTCAACATCACAACCAACAAAAGAGCGAGAGAAGGCAGTTCACTCGACTCAGCATGACCTTATCCCAGATATTGCCACAGTTGCTGGAGACCAAGCTGGTAACTCTAAAAGAAGCTCCGAAGAATCAAAATACAACGTCACCGAAGTATAACCTCAACGCCCGCTGCGCTTATCACTCTGACAGCCCGGGGCATACTACAAATGATTGTTGGAGCTTGAAAAATAAGATCCAAGACTTGATTGACGCAAAGGAGATTGAGTTCGAGGCGCCCGAGACTCCCAACGTGATCACTGCTCCCTTGCCAAAACATGGCTAGGATAGAAAGCATTTTTTTTGTTCATTCGAATGTTCAAGTTGCAATTCTCTTTTGTTCAAACATTTACTCATGTTAAACATTGTTATTTCATTAATGCATCACATATGTCTGTTCTGAAACAATATATTCGTATTCACTAAATGCAAATTATTTTCATATTTTTTCTGATGATCAACTCTCAATTAATAATTCTAAGCCTCTTGAGGGAGGATGACGAAAACGATACCACAATCTACAGTATGCTTTTGAACAGACCCCGCTGATGAGGTACAAGCATTTTTTCAATCCCTAAACACTGGAGTTATAAGGATGATAATCCCTCGTCAACCCCTCTGAGCCAAAGAAGTAGGAGTTTTTTCTTTTCGAAATTTAAAACCCTTAATCATAACCTGGGGCAGGGTAGTCTCTCAGTTGATCCAAGTGCATGACGAATGGCACCGAAGAGATCTTTACAAAACAAAGAAAGACAGTGATGGTTCCGAGTAATCAATAAAGAAAGGCAGTCATTATCTCAAAAAATAAAAAACCCATTAAGTCAAAACCCATGAAGAAGACTTACAAAACTGGGGCATCCCGCTGACTGTAATTCCAAAAAAGGAAACAGCTCAGGCAAAAAAAGAAAGGGATAACAAAAATCAAGAAAGAGGTCTTACAAACCCTCAATAAAAAGGAATGACTGCCTATTCAAAATAAGTTATCAACATCCGAATCATCACCGGAAAATCAGAGCAAAAACTCAAATAAGGTCTAACGTATGATCAAATGAGTTTAGGTTTGGAGAACATCACGAAGAGCGGGTGGGTACAAATAATTTGAGCCTTTATCCTTTGTTTCTTAAACCGTGAACCAGACCATGTTATAACCCTTAAAAGTCCTAGCTGAAGCATGGGTTAGTTCGAAAGCATAATGTTACAAAGGTATCCTGACTCCTTAAGGCTTACGGTAAAATACGGAGTTGACATCACGTTTTACAAACAATCACTTGTTTTATGAAAAAGAATGCATTTTCAAAATCTTCAAGACAGACATAAGCTTTGCATTTTTAACATAACTTTGTTTGCATATGACTTTTTGTTTGAACAGCATAGAAGTTCGCACGACGAATGTCTAATGAACAGAAGTATCTCCAATCAAGGGGCAGACATGATCACGGTCCATGGTCTGGGGTAGTCCACTCAAGATTCGGAGAATCTCTCAAAGACCAAATAGCCTGGGGCAAATCTCCGCCTAAGTCACTTGGGGCACTCCAGCAACGAATCTTGCCTGGTCAAACACCTTCTGGCGGCATGACAAAACACTTCTAACAGGGGCAACTCCCTACTTTCTGAGAACGGACATAGTCGAAAAAATACTACGCATAATCAAAGACCTGCTAGGCTGACATGCCTAGGCAAAAATTAGGGCTTCCCGGCGAACCAAAAGGGTTCGGGCAAAATAAGGGACGAAATGAAAAAATCTATACACCCGGCGAGTCGAAAACCTGAAAAGGCGGCTTGGGCAAAAATGGGTATCCCGATGGACTGAAAACCCGGAAGGGCGGTCCAGGCAAAAGTTAGGGATCAAAGCGTACGACTATGTCTTGTCATCTTGTCACCTGCCTACCTAAAGTAGGTTTGACCCTCAACAATTATCAGTATCCCACAGGTGCCTCCCCTATAGAAACAGGGGCAATAACGGGTGGTCTAAGCAATCTAATTGTTCTATCCACTAAGGTACCAAGGTAGGTTCAGCCGAAGAACATAACCAGACACCTTAATTCCCCAGAGAGTAAGTCAGCAGTCAGTGCACTCTTCCTCAAGCAAAATTATCAAATCTTAAGGAAGTTGGGTATCCTCCAGCAGATATCAACATTCCCCAGCAGCATATATATCCTTAACAAGCATCCCCGGCAGTCTTGGCCTAAAGATTGTTCCCCGGCGGTATATCAAATATTCAAAGGAGTCACTTCCCCGATACAATTCAAAACTTCCCCAAGAAAGTCCAATCTAGTTCCCCAGGAAGGTTGGAATCCATCTCCCCAAGCAGCAAGCTTATCCCCAGTAGATTCTGGAAGCTTATCCTCGCAGAGCACGAACGCGTCGCCCGACTTTATTCAAAGAGTTATTTCCTTACCAGGATATAACTGGGTTATCCTCAGCCAAAAGCCACGGAAAGGTCGTCGTCAACACAGTTCTTTCTTATCCCCAGCGAAGTCTATTAGCACTTCCAACACAACAAGGGTATCCCCAGTAAGTTATTATCAACTACTCAACAAAGTATCTCTCTCCCCATAGAGTATTGCTCCCCAGCAAGATCGCTAGGGTACTTTTCTCCCCGCAGAGTAATCATTTGCCAAGTTTATGCCCCAAACGGAGTTATCTTCTCCTACCGATATTCTTGCAACTATCATCCCCAGCGGAAGCAAAAATCTATTCTCCAACATCAGCCCAGGAGTGACTTCCCGGCACCCGTCAAGGATTTACTTTCCTAGACGAAAAAAATACATTTGTAAACATCGCATACATCATTATAGCATGCATAGACGCATCATATCTTACAAATCTCATTTATGTTGAGAACATCATTGCTTGACCCATATCATGCATTGCATATGACTGACCTTTACCTTTCAGGAAAAGATTCAGTTAAGTTCTCAACATTCAAGACCTAGACCGGTTCAGTTAAATCGACTCCAAAGATTTCTCTGTTTCTTATCCAGTCAAAGGCCTTCTCTGGTTCAGTCAGATCGACTCCAAAGATCTCCCTGTTTCTTACCCAGTTGAAGACATTCAAGACCTAGACCGGTTCAGTTAAATCGACTCCAAAGATTTCTCTGTTTCTTATCCAGTCAAAGGCCTTCTCAGGTTCAGTCAGATCGACTCCAAAGATCTCCCTGTTTCTTACCCAGTTGAAGACATTCAAGACCTAGACCGGTTCAGTTAAATCGACTCCAAAGATTTCTCTGTTTCTTATCCAGTCAAAGGCCTTCTCTGGTTCAGTTAGATCGACTCCAAAGATCTCCCTGTTTCTTATCCAGTTGAAGACATTCAAGACCTAGACCGGTTCAGTTAAATCGACTCCAAAGATTTCTCTGTTTCTTATCCAGTCAAAGGCCTTCTCTGGTTCAGTCAGATCGACTCCAAAGATCTCCCTGTTTCTTATCCAGTTGAAGACATTCGAGACCTAGACCGGTTCAGTTAAATCGACTCCAAAGATTTCTCTGTTTCTTATCCAGTCAAAGGCCTTCTCTGGTTCAGTCAGATCGACTCCAAAGATCTCCCTGTTTCTTATCCAGTTGAAGATATTCAAGACCTATACCGGTTCAGTTAAATCGACTCCAAAGATTTCTCTGTTTCTTATCCAGTCCAAGGCCTTCTCTAGTCCAGCTAAATCGACCCCAAACAGATTTTCCTGATAAAGACTTAGTAGAAGATATCCAAGGTTCTCTCAATGTTTGCTGTTGAGGTGGTAATCGCCTATGGTTCTCTCCCTGATACTGCGGAGGTGGTAATCCCAGATTTCGCTTAACGATTGCTGTTGAAGTTAAAGTCATCCAAGGTTATCTCACCGTTCCTGTTGTGGTAGTAACCATCCCTGGTTCATTCATCACCGTTTGAAGCTCCAGATCCAGCTCCTGTAACCAGTCAGGACACATCTATACAAAGAATTTGAAGGCCAGCTCCAGTAACAGGTCAGGTAATCATTTTTCTTTTGCAGGTACGCAAGTTCTCGCTAAGGAATCTCTTATGCGATTGACATCCAGATGGCATCTATAAGCCCATCCACTTATCCATCATCTCTTAGCATGGCATCTATAAGCCCATCATCCTATCCATCAATCTCTAAATGGCATCTATAAGCCCATTCCCACCATCATACTACTATGTGAGCGCAAATTTCTGGGCACTCTAGTGTTCAATCATCTTCCACCTTCGAATTACGAAAGGCACGTCAACCAATCTGCATCCTCAGGTCTAAGAAGATTGAACAGGGGCAACTGTTGTACCCCAAAATTTGCCCTCCCATATTCTTCAAGAATTGCTAAGTCAAAGCTTCAAAGTCTCCCCAAGGGTTGCACAGTTCAAGGGCCTCCTAAACAGTCAAAATTAGGGTTTTGGTTCTGACAAAGTAAATGAAGTTTCCAAGGGTCCAATCAAGTCCCACATGCCTATAAACATGGTCAAACATCCTCATACCAAGTTTCAAGACTTACAGCACAAAATTGCACAGTAAAAAACCCTAATTGCACTACAGTCAACTGTAGGGGCAAAATGGTCATTTGACAGTCAAAGGTTCAAATTTTTGGTCAACATCTCATTTTGAAGCCACAAACATCATTTGATCAATGCTTGATCATGATTCTCAAAGCTTGGCTCAAAAATCATCAAGATGCAAAAGTTTCCATATTTGGACAGTTGAAAAAGTCAACTGTTACTTGACCAGGGCATAACTTTCACATGGATTATCAGAAAAATTCCATCCAAAGCGCATTTTGAAGATAAAGACATTTCCTACAACTCCTCTTCACACTTCAAGTCCAAGAAATGCTCTCACAAAAGGTTATCAATTTCAACATTATAGGTCATTTTCAAAAGTCAACAAAAAGGGACTTTAAGTCAAAGGCCATAACTTGAGATTGGTAAATCAAAATGACATGGGACCAAACGCATTGGTTAGAGGACTCAAAGACCTTTCCAAAATGTCCAAGAACATGAGCAAAGCTTAAACATTGAGCAAGCTATGCCTTGTGGAAGTTGGGAAATTTTTACGTATTTTGAAAAGTCAACATTGCTTCAAATGACCTAAAAATGCTAATGGGCCTCTTTTTCTTCCACAATTCATCATCCAAGGCATGTGCACGACCATTTGGCCCAAAGGGAAGTTTTTATCATTTTTATTTTATTTATTTGAATTTTTAAATGCTAGAAATTCATTTAATTAATTAAAATATATAAAAAATACTAAACCTAGGTTTTTCAATCTTTTTATGCATGATATATACTTAATATTTCGTGCAAATCAGGTTAGGAAAGAGTCAAAGGTGATTGGATGTGATTGAAGCTAAAAAAGCATGAAAAGATTTGGAAAATCATGGCATAAAAATCAAATATTGAATCCTTCAATTCATGGATTTTTTGATCAAATTCTTAACCTAAATCATTCATACATATATAGGCAAGGAAACCCTCGTGCCTTTGGACTCGAAGCTGCGCCATATACCAAAAAACAAACTTGGAATTTTTCAAGAAAAACTCAAATCTAAAAACCATCTTCTAGGTCGATTCGAGCCAAGAAATTCATCCCATTACCTTCCTAGGACATCACTGAGTCTAACTGGATAACTTTCCATACGCATAGCCCTTTAAATTGGTATACAGAAATCAAATTTTTTCACATCATATGCATAATCGTATTTTGATTTTCAAGCACATTCATTGCATTTTTCTTATGGATTCTGACTAATTGATGGATTCTGATGCTAACTATATAAGTTAATTGTGTTTTTGTGCATTATACGCGATTCCACCATTGTTATATTTTAGGGTTTTGCAAGCTTTGAATTGGGCGTTTCTTAACGCTGTAAAATTGGGAGCTCTCAATGCCCTGACCATGTTCAGCATGTTTGGACGATCAGAATAGCATCCTCGCGCCTAATTTATACTCAAAGAGGGCCTATTCGCTATTATTGGCCATGGAATACTTTGGGGGGGTTCAAAACCCCCGCTAACTCTTTTTTTATTTCAGGGAAAAACAAAGCAACGAAGAAGACGACCCTGTGGCATCAGCTGATTGGCTAATTTGAATTGCGCGCTAAAATTCTCCACTAACGTTCGTTTTATATTATATTGTTTATTGGCCATAGGATAATCAAGACGCGCGTTTGGTACGATTGGCAAGGCATTGTAGTGGTAACCTCCAGGACCTGGGTTCGAGCCCCAGGTCCCCCACCCCTTCCATATTATTTTCCATTTAATGCTTGTGTGTAGTTTCAGCACTAAGGTGCATCATGCATCCATGTTATCAAGCCGTCCACGCGTCCCACTGCACTCAATCAAGGGCCAGGATATGAAGACCATAGTGAACCTCAGTCAACTCACATGCGCGCTAGCTGGAAAGTCAATCAGGCCAGAGGTTGTTGGGCCTGAAATGCTGGGTTATACCTCCCAATTTGGGGATAGACCCCCATAGGTTTGTTATCTCTTTTATTTTTTTTATATATCTTTTCTTTGATTCAATTATTTCCCTTTTTTAATTTAATTATTTTCCATAATAATATAAAAAACACCAGAAAATCAGAAAAAAGACAAAAATAAGTATTTTATTTAATTAAGATATTTTTTTTGTAAATAAATATTATGCATTAATTTTAGTTTTAAACTTAGGGTTAAATGTTAATATTTTTTCTTAATCAATTTAAAATTTGGTAGAATTAGAGTTTGTAATAATTTTTATCCTTTTTTCTTTTCTTTCATAATAATTAGTTATTAAATATTATTTATTTTCGTAATTAAATTACCATATAATTAATTAGGTTAATTTAGGTTTAACTTTAATACTTTCTTAATAAACTAAAAAACAATTAGAATTAGGGTTAGCATTTTAATTTCAATTAATCTCATTAAATTCTCATAAACACAAAAAACGAAAAATAATTTCTTTTTCTTTAATTTAATTAATTTAATCATTTAATTTAATTTCGTTAAAAGGGTCCAACGCCCTCGTTTTTTTTTTTATTTTAATTCAATTCGCGTATTTATTTTCTTTTCGTATAATTCTTATGTACCTCTCCCAAAGCTTTGTAAACTCGGACAATTTAATCTTTCGCACTTTACTTTAATACGTTCTTTATTTTCTGTCAAATCGGGTTCTGGAAATTTTGGCGATGTGGACCCGCGCCTTTTGTAATAGTTTAGAATTTTACCTTTCTCGCGCTTTTTAACTGCTAAATCAATGCATGCAAGAATGAATGGCCTTAAATAAAAACAAGCGTATAGATCACCAATAATATGACAAGATACAATATCCGAATCTGACACACAAATCACACACCACCCCTAGGGTACGCCTCACTGTTGCCTTGCCTCGAAAGGTGATCGTCGAGTAGAGGATGTCTTAGTAAGTCCCCATGATCCGGGAACCTGGCATGAGGGTAGCTTCTAAGGTGTCTTCCCATTGCTCTGGTGATCACCATGTCCCGAACCTCGAATTGACCCGAATACCTCCAACGATGGTGCTACCTACCTCTCAATGGTGGGATGGTACTACTTTAAAGGAAATCTACACAGACGAATTCCTTAGGGTAGGTAGACAACTCTAGATACTTGCTCTAATTTCAAAAAAAATTCAAAAATACTTTTCACACCGACACCTTTTCAAAAAGCTTTCGAAAGCAACTTTTCAAACACTCTTGAGGACCGATACAAGAGTCGAACTGAAATTTTCAAAGAAACTTTTTAAAACCCACAGTTGAAAAGCAAACAAACCATTTTTGAAAACACAATGAGCAAGTATCTAAGAGCCCATGGATAACCATGGATAGAAAGGGTGCTAACACCTTCCCTTTCTATAACTTACCTCCCGAACCGAGAGCAATCTCTTTAAGGAATTTTTCTGTGCTTTTGTCCTTTCCATTTGGAGAAAATAAAAGACGGTGGCGACTCTTGCTTCCGCGACATTTCGCGAACCAGCGTTAAACAGTCAGTTCCAGATCCACCGATCACACTTATTTACAAAACTATACAAAGAATTACTCTATAGAGTTTGTGCATCGGTTTGGATTAGTTTTATAGAACTCATTCATTGATTTCAAATTCTTCCAAATACTCCTTTTATAACTTAAAGAAGATATTCGTTGGAGGGTAAAATAGGAAATACAAATACAAATGTTTTGTTCCCAGTGGTCATAGTGAGACTGGTAGACAATAGTACAAAAAGGTTTGTTCTTACGCCACTCTAAAGAGTAGAGGTCACAATGTACTTTTGTACTTTTATACTCACCATGACATGTAATCTCTTTAGTCTTGATCTTTGTTTTCTATATCTTCAGAGGCTTCTGATTTGTTTGCTGATGAAACGTGTTGTAGAAGGATCGTAACTATGTATCTTCAGAACCTATGTTTTTGAGCCTTTCAGTTCTTGTTCAGAGAACCCTTGTCTTCAGAGTCTTCAACAGTTGGTCTTCATAATATATTCATATCTTCAAAACTCGTTCAGTGGAACCTTTATATTTAGCATCTTCAAAACTTGAAATAACACAAGTAAAGCTTTAGAAGGCCTCCAAAGCTTCCTTTCATAAGTCACGATCAAAAGCTCTTTTACTAACATCCCTTAGAATAGTTGCATAAGAAGCATTCCAGAACCTTGACTTAACTTGTAACACACCATAGGTATTCTTCCAGAGTGTTAAGTTTGGAACATGATGACGTTACACGCCTTTTTACCAGCGTCAGAACCTATTTAGAAAAAATTACACACTAGACAGAAACCATTAGAGTACATAATTGTTCTCTAAAATAACATGTAAAATCATCATCAAAACTTAAGGCCAGATGCATAACCAATCTTGTTCTTACAATATCCCCCTCTTTGATGATGACGAAATCATATATTTTGATAGAACATTTCATACAGGGTAATCATGATATAACGCAAATTCAGTAACACTAACCAGCTCCCTCTAAATATGTTAATACCCAAAATATCATTTATGCTTGTTCAGAGTCCCCCCCCCCCCTGAGCCCAAGACTCACAAAAATGAATTTTGCATTACACAAGGTAACATAGAGAAGGAATATTTCTTCATTGACGTCTCATCAAAGTCTGACTAGAAATGTCTGGTCTTCATCTTAGAACATGGCTTACTATCTAACACCATGAAGTAACATGACCTTTTTAGTCACTGTCTTGATGACTTGCATAAAAAACCAAAACTAATTCATTGGTTTTTCTAGAAACTATAATCGTGCCACCAGAAGGTACACAACAGTATGTCATGAGAAGGTTCATCATTAGAACCATTGTCTGACTGACCAAGCCTTTCGAACATGTCTTCTGACCATATCTCAGACCATGTCTCCTGAGCATGTCTTAGAACGTGTCTTTAGACCATGTCTTAGAACATGTCTTAGACCATGTCTCAAACCTTGTCTTAGAATATATCTTAGAACATGTCTTTAGACCATGTCTTAGAACATGTCTTAGACCATGTCTCAGACCATGTCTCAGACCATATCTTAGAACATGTCTTAGACCACATCTTAGAACATGTCTTAGACCATGTCTTCTGAACATATTTTAGACCATGTCTTGGGCCATGTCTTTAAAACATGTCATTTGACCATCTCTCTTGACCATGTCTTCTAAAGGTTCACAATCTTTTAACAATGTTTGGTTCACAACAAACTTACTATACTTCCAAAAGATCATAACTTCTGAAGTATATTCTGTTAGCCAATTTAACTTGTCTATCAAAATTAGTGAACTTTTGCAAAGTTCCTGAATCAAACGTCAAACAAACTATTAGTAGTAAAAGAATTATATCATGTTTGAGTTTGAGATCTTGAGAGTAAATACTATCAAAATCATATACTCTTTCTCCCCCTTTGTCAGAAATCAAAATGATTTAAAAAAACAAAATAAATATTTCATTGTAATCAAAGGGATAATGAAACAATTGTTCTAGAAACAAAATAAAATTTTTCATTAAAGAAATGGTCAGGATAACTTCATAGAAAAGAACATTAAGGTATGTTAACACACATTATACTTAGAGCGAGAATAAGATAAAAAGGTGAATAACATGAAATAAGATTTTATTCATTAAAAAGGAAAGGAGTACATACACGATACAACAAAGGACAGAGAATAAAAAAACAACAACAAAAACAACACACCCATTCATAGATCAAATACTTTACACCTCTTCTCTAGAAGACCATTTTCTGGTCCATTTCTTTATACTATGTCAACAATCCCTTCCTTATAGAAAAGTTCAGACATAACTCTTCCAAAGGGTATGTAGGACTTGTAGTGACCTTTGGAAAAAGTAATTGAGTCCTGTAGATAATTGAAGATAGTCTGGGGAAAATTTATCCGGACATTATTAACCAGAAGGAAGATGAAAAGTCAATCAATGTGAGACATGGTGTCTTTGTTTACTCCTCTTGGACATAAATTGGTTAACAATAGCTTAAACCACTCACTAGGAATGGGGAGAATATTTTCAGGGTTGATAGGTTCATAACTGGACAAAGTGGCGTGGAGAGAAACAAGCTCCTCAACAAAGGAATACTGAAGCTGAAAATGTTCGATAGTGATACCAGTGTCAACACAACCGATAACAGCAGTGATAGAGAAATGGGCAGTAACAATGGGAACACCAAAGACACAAAATGAAATGGAACACCCTTTACACCTTATAAAAGCATATTCCCATAAATCATATTTCATCAAGAAATGAAGTTGGTTCATCAAGAAATCAAAAGTCAAAGATTACTTTGAAAATTCAAATTTCTAAACACTTAGAAAATTTTCTAAGTGTTAAGAAAATATGATAGTTTCATAACTTTGGGCCAGATTTTCATCACGATGCGAGATGATTCAATCAAAACTTCTGACATGAAAGTTATAGATCTCAATGAGATCTAAAACATTGCAGAACATAACTTCTTCTAGAAAGGCTGGGATTTCAAGTTATAAATCCATGAAGACATCCTTGAAGCTAAAACACTTAGTAAATTCTGAGCATTTTTAAGTCAGAACTTGAACAGAACTTTTGGGCCAGTTTTCACACAAGTACAATCAGAATTTGCAAAAGTGATTCAGAACATGACCCTTCGATCAGAACATGACCCTTCAATAAGAACATATAGAAGCTCTACTCTTCGATCAGAACAAGACCTTCGATCAGAACATGACCCTTCGATCAGAACATATAGAAGCTCTACTCTTCGATCAGAACATGACCTTTCGATCAGAACATGACCCTTCGATCAGAACATATAGAATCTCTACTCTTCGATCAGAATATGACCCTTCGATCAGAACATATAGAAGCTTTACTCTTCGATTAAAACATGACCTTTCAATCAGAACATGGCCCTTCGATCAGAACATATAGAAGCTCTACTCTTCGATCAGAACATGACCTTTCGATCAAAACATGACCCTTTTATTAGAACATATAGAAGCTCTACTCTTTAATCAGAACATAACCCTTTTATTAGAACATATAGAAGCTCTACTCTTTGATCAGGACATGGCCCTTCGATCAGAACATGACCCTTCGATCAGAACATATATAAGCTATACTCTTCGACCACAACATGACCCTTCGATCATAACATATAGAAGCTCTACTCTTCAATCAGAACATGACCCTTTGATCAGAACATGACCCTTCAATCAAAACATATAGAAGCTTTACTCTTCGATCAGAACATAACCCTTCGATCAGAACACGGCCCTTCGATCAGAACATATAGAAGCTCTACTCTTTTATCAGAACATGACCCTTTGATCAGAACATAACCCTTCGATCAGAACATATAGAAGCTCTAATCTTCGATCAGAACATCACCAAGCCCTAAAACCTCGTTTTGAACAGTCTGCTGTACTGCTATGACACAGTCCTGCATCCAGCTGCCACAACACTCCAAAAATTTTGCTGACCCAGTCCGCGCCTGCATTTTCTCAAACCCCATATTTGTACAAAATTAGCACATAAAAGCTGTATTTAAAAAGAAATGAAACAGTATGCCAAAACGGTTCAAATTCCATTTGTTTTTCCCTCCAAAACAACAACAAACTCATCTATAAATAAATTGTTCCACCACACATCTAAGGGGATGGCTTTTGAGGAGAGAGTTATTGAATATAAAAAGAGAGAGAAGAAAACACTTAAACACTCTTAAACCCAAAATTCTCAAAAAAAAATACTCTTATTCTTCTCTTCGAATCAAAGAATATAACATTTTTGTTCCGTTTCTTACTAACCCCAGAACATTTGAAGGCAGCAACTCAAGTCCCAAATACACGCTTCAAATTCAAGGTAAGTCATCCTGACTTTGAACTTTTCATTCAGAACATCATTAAAAATGTAGATATCATAGTGTTGAGACTGTACATATCATTGCCTAAGTAGAAAAATTGTGGATCAGAACTTCTTGAAGAAAACTAGGCTCATAATTAGAACTAGAACTTCTAGGTCTTTCTCACTGTTGTAACACAACACATAAAACTTATAGGTCTTTCTCACTATTGTAACACAACACACAGAACTTCTAGGTATTTCTCACTGTTGTAATATAACACACAAAACTTCTAGGTCTTTCTCACTGTTGTAACACAGCACACAAAACTTCTAGGTCTTTCTCACTATTGTAACACATCACACAAAACTTCTAGGTCTTTCTCATTGTTTTAACACCACACAAAACTTCTAGGTCTTTCTCACTGTTGTAACACAGCACACAGAACTTCTAGGTATTTCTCACTGTTTTAACACCACACAGAACTTCTAGGTCTTTCTCACTATTGTAACACAGCACATAGTACTTCTAGGTCTTTCTCACTGTTGTAACACATCACACATAACTTCTAGGTTTTCTCACTGTTGTAACACATCACATATAACTTCTAGGTCTTTCTCACTGTTGTAACACATCACACATAACTTCTAGGTCTTTCTCACTGTTGTAACACAACACACAGAACTTATAGGTATTTATCACTATTATAACACATCACGCAGAACTTCTAGGTCTTTCTCACTGTTGTAACACAACACACAGAACTTCTAGGTCTTTGTCACTGTTTTAACACCATACATAACTTCTAGGTCTTTCTCACTGTTGTAACACAACACACAGAACTTCTAGGTCTTTCTCACTATTGTAACACAACACACAGAACTTCTAGATTTTTCTCACTGTTGTAACACAACACACATAACTTCTAGGTCTTTCTCACTGTTGTAACACAACACACAGAACTTCTCAGTTTTCCTCACTGTTTTAACACCCATAACTTCAGCGCGCAGCAACTCAGAACTTCTGGTTTCCTCTAATATTTCTTTCTGAACTACAGTGTACATAGCATCAGAACTTCGGGTCCCTCTCATTTTTGTTTTCAGCAACATGCTTATCCTGTTTTTCATTATTTTTCCTTTTCTTTCTTATTTTTATTATTTTTAGCATTAATACTATTTTTATTAATATAAAAAAGACATAAAAAATATTTTTTTTATTAACTAATTATTTTTCTTTTAATTTATTAAGACCAAAAAACCTTTTTTTTTAAAAATAAATCCTTTCCTTTTTTTTGTATTGTATAATTCAATATGGTTGTAATAGATAATTAGGATTTAAATTCTTGCAATCCCCATTTATAAATATGTATCCCCATCCCTGAAATGATGTAATAACTTAGGATTTATTTTCCGCATTTTTATTGCTTTCATACATTGTTAGTAATTAGGGTGTATGGCAAGATAAAAATAACAAGTAGATAACCAAAAGTTCAAAAGATAAATACATGCAATCAAACACACTACTCACACACATGCACCCCTAGGATAATTCTACTTGTCGCCTCGGAAAAATAGTCATGTCCCTCGAATATGGGCGTTTTAGCAAAGACCCTCAATAAAAGATCGTAGTCCCTTGATGACCCTCAATGTTGTCTTCTGTAAATGATCTAGTTCCTAAACGACATTGCTAAAATGTCTCATAGGTTGCCTTCTATGACTATATAAACGTCCCACACCCGTCCTTTCATATTCAACGATGGGACTTCTTACCAAATCAATTGTAAGATAGCAACATCTAAAGGAGGAGGAAAAGAAAATTTAAGACCTTTTGAGTAGGTAGGTTGCTCCTAGTTGCTCGCTTGGTCACAACAAAAACATTTTATAGACCAACACTTTTATTTTTAAAAAATTTCAAAAGACAAACACTTTGTATGCATTCTTATAGAAACGAGAACCATTACAAAGACACCTTTTCAAAATCACTTTCAAAAACACATTCCACAAACACTTCTTTGAACTATTTTCCAAACAACACTTTGTACGCGTTCTTATAGAAACGAGAACCATTATAAAGACGTTTTCAAAATACTTTCAAAACCCACACCACAAGCACATTTTCAAACAAAAGCAAGTGATCTAGCAAGCAACTAAGAGCCCGTAGATAACTACGGATGAAAAGGGTGCTAACACCTTACCTTTTCATAACCTACCACCCGAACTCAAAAAATAATCTCGAAAGGTCTTTCATGTTCTTTTCAGCCTTTCCTTATTGGATAAAAGAAAAGTCAGTGGAGACTCTTGCTATCTGCAACAAATGCAATCAAACGCAAAACACTCAAGTCGGTTCTCCCACCGTGTTACAGGCACGAAAAAAAGATAAGGGGCCAAAGTGAACCATGAGCTATAGTTAAGGGACCAAAATGAGTATTTTGCCTATATAGTTTTAATATATATATATATATATATATATATATATATATATATATATATATATATATATATATATATATATATATATATATATATATATATATATATATATATATATATATATATATATATATATATATATATATATATATATATATATATATATATATATATATATATATATATATATATATATATATATATATATATATATATATATATATATATATATATATATATATATATATATATATACTAAAAAAACAAAATTTATTATATATTATATATTTACTAAATGAATATATATACAACATAAAATAGAAAATAAATAAAATAAAATAAAAATTAGATTATAAATTAAATGAGAAAATAAATAGATACATAAATCAACTATTTAGTAAAATACCTGAGATTAAATATGTTTGAGTTGAGAAAATGAGTTGATTTAATTGATTGTTGTTGAGAAAAAGAAGAGAGAGAAATGGAAGTATTGAGAGAGAAAAGTGATGAGATTAGAGTTATGAAAGTATAAAGAGAGAAAAGTGATGAAATGGAGAAATGTCGAGAGAGGGGAAAAAAGAGTTAAAGAAGTTGTAAAAATTAAAGTGAGAAGAGGAAAGGTGATATGGATATAAATTGTGGCAATTTGTGAGGGGGTTAGTCATTGGAAATTTGTGAGGGGGTTAGCCCCTGGCAAATTCTCAAGTAATAAATGCACGAGCTGGCATATTAAAAAGTAATGAGATTGCGTGTAGAGATTCTCTTTTTAGCTAGAGGAAGCCCCTGGAAAATTGTCATGTAGTTTTGCGAGGGGGTTAGCCCCTGGAAAATTGTCAAGTATTATGGCGCGCTTTTTCTTAGCGCCTCGCAATGCATAATTTCAAACTTTGAAATTCTCTTAATGCATTTGCGAAGGGAGTCCTCACGCCAAAGTGTTATTAAATATTTTTTTATTTTGTGTGTTGCGAGGGGTTTATCACTAGCAACGTAATAATTCAGTGAGGAGTTTATCCTCCGGCAAAAACCCTGGCTAAATAAAGTTTTTCTTGTAGTGGGTGAAGTCCAAGACTAATGTCTATCTTTCTGCACTTCCTTAACTCTTTTAGGATTGAATACTAGTATATATTGGTACGATTAGTGTCTATTACATCCCTTCGTGGAGTTAGGGCATGTGATGTGAAATCTAAGAGTCATGATGCTTTAGTTGTGGGTTAGCAGGGACATGGAAAGATGATCACTGTGATCGTAATGGACCACTTTCAAGCTAAATAAAGACATAATTGTCTTCCATTATTAGCAATCCCTCGAAGTACTTTTGTTGAATGATTACGATCTCCTACCACAAAGACCAACAACTTCAGATTCAATAACATCGACAAGAGAGATAATTCCTATTGAGTTAGCTTTCTTGGGGGAGAGGATATTCTGTAAAGGCTATACTACCCCAAAAAATCAGACATAATTATCTAAAAGCAGCTATCGGGTGATAATTACAAACTACCAGCTGACAGCTACACAGATTCACCACTACTTACTCTTGCTCCTAGACAAACAAATAAGCAAGGAAGAGGAGGGAATAAAGCATATTTAAGGCATCAACTAGGTTTTCAATCAGATAAAGACAATGAAATTGATCAAATGGGAGGCCAACTGCTTCAACATTTTCAGAGTCAGAGAAATGGACAAATGTTGTTAGTCTTTTCGATGAATCAACTGTGGCACTTTAATTAGCATTACCTTGTGTAAAAAAAGCACTTATTTTAGTGAGCGAGTTAACCTCCTACGAACCCTTAATGGTTTGCTTTCAGTTGAATTTTGTGGTTCTATCGTAACTAAAGATGATCAGAGCTTGTTGTTGTCGCTCTTAGAGTAAGAAGATCAGAGCTTAGCTTAAGGTTCACTTTAGGATAGATAAGCCTAGACCTTTTTCCTCCTTCCTTCAAAGAGATGGTTTGTGACAAGAGAAGAGCCCTGTCGTCCAATATGTTTCACTTGAATGCTCTCCCTCAAGCGAAAGCTCTTTCATTCACATGACCACGACCATGTCAGGAAGACTTTCGATATAAGGAGTCGGTCTCTTAATTGAACTAGACTCTGATACCACTGTTGGATCATCATGAGGAGCATCCACATTGGATCAAGAGAAACACATAAGTGAAAGAGACACCACATATTCACCTAAAACCTTAAGGTGATAGGTGTATGAGTTATCTTATTTATAAAGTGCTCAACCTCCACTATTCCAAGTAATGTGAGACTAATAACTCACACTTACACATAACATGTTCATCTGTTTAACGATTCATATAAACTAAAACTGAAAACCGAACTAAACCACATCAATTATCATTGGTTCGAATTCAATTTTAAAATTAAACCAGAAACAATCCATTTGATTTCGATTTGGTTTAATTTAAATTATCAATTTAATTAATTTTTTCTGATCTACTTACACTCTTCATAATTATCATAGAAAAAACAAAACTAAATAGATAAGAAAAATATATAATCATGAAAAAAAATAAAATTCACATATGGCCATGATAAGAAACAAAATAATTTCAATAAATTAACTTTAACAGTAGCCTCAAGTTTTATTTTTATAGTACAAAATTTATACTTTTAATAAAAACTATAAGAGAAAAAAGATATTAAAATAAATCAATAAAAAATTGTAAGAAAAATAAAACTCAATTGTTTTTGGTTTCCTCTTGTCTTTCCTAAAAAATTGTAAGAAAATTAGAACTCAGAATTGTTTAAAAGTGTAGGTCTATTCCACTTCAAAGTGCTTTGCCTGCTCTTCCGGTAATTACAACCACAAGAAAAAATGAATCAAATGCAATTAAAATCTCGAAAATTTACGCATGCATCTAAAGTGATCGAGAATAAAATCTAATAGTGGAAGTGTGGGAAAATGGTGGAGTATTTGAAAATGATTCTACAATTGATTCATTATGGTTAACGATTGCTACATGAGATGATTAAAATCAATAGATTAAAGCTTTTTATTATGATTAATTAATTAATTATTAAAAGGTGAATTGAAGACGTAAAATTATGTTTTAAAGGATCTATGAATTGCTTAAAAATATGGGCATTTTTTTAGTTTGTAAATGCTGAAGCATTAAAAATAATTTTAGAAATGATTGGGTTGGGAGATTTGACAAAAGAATATTTACATATTTAAATTGTTGCATTTTTTTGATAAATTTTTAAAAGTAAAAAAGAAAAAGAAAGAAGGTAGTTATTAGGATTATGGATGGCAAAAAAAACTCATATCTATGAGTACCTGCGGATAAATTCCGTCACGAATACGGATAGGATGATTTAATGCATATCCACAAATGATAAACGAATTTTTAATTATCTGTTTACTTAGGGGTACGGATACGGATTTGATGGTATATATATTCGTTAATAATTAACAAAACTATTTAAATATTAATTTTTTAATATAAAATTATTATTATTATTATTATTATTATTATTATTATTATTATTATTATTATTATTATTATTATTATTATTATTATTATTATTATTATTATTATTATTATTGTTTTGTTGAATATGAAACTATTTTTATTTTGTTGAATGAAATATAATTATTTGAAAAAAGAAGAAATAAAATGAATGTGATTTATTTTTGTTACTATTATTATTATTATTATATGTTAAATTTGAATTATTATTTTTTTAAGGGGATAAAATTATATATATATATATATATATATATATATATATATATATATATATATATATATATATATATATATATATATATATATATATATATATATATATATATATATATATATATATATATATATTATATATATATATATATATATATATATATATATATATATATATATATATATATATATATATATATATCATGAGTATTCATTGTCATCTCTAATTAGGATGTACAATTTTAGATAATTAGAAACATGGGTTTAGAAAGAAGAAAACCATTAAGCGGGTTTTTTTTTTGTATTTTTTTATTTAATTAAATAATTGAAAAAATGAGTTTGGCGTTTTTAAAAGTTGCGATTGTTACTTAAATAATTGTTGATGCAGTAAAACGGTAAGCAAAAGATTAGAAGTATTTTAGATTTTATCATATTAAAAGAGATCAGTGCGAGAAAAAGAATGTCGTTCAATATAGTTTATGCGTTTCCGAGCTTTGGTTATAATGAGTTTAAAGGTATCAGGTGTGGTAAGTAAGTTATTAACAGAAAATAAATACATTCTTCGGAGATGAGAGAATTCTTGGGATTGATTTTCATATACCCGTCAAATACTTAAACATACTGCTTAATTGCACTCAACCTAAGTATTAGTCAATATCATCACGTATCACCCACACAGAGGTTATGTCTAAGGCAAAGTGAGATATCAATCGTCACTACTACAAAATGCATAAAAAACAACGTCATGGTCGCCACGGTTCTTCCCTACACCGTGGTGACATCTCTAAACTAAGGCGCTACCATATTATTTTTGTTTTTTGATTAAAAATTATTTGTATATAACAACGGTTGAGGAGCCAACCGTAGTGATACCATCAAGCTTTCATGAATTCGAACCCCATCGCCCTCATATATATTATTCCTTTAATATTAAGGCGCGCCTTTTCTTTTTTATTTATTTTTAAATTAAAAACTTAAAGGATTATGACTACGGTTGGTACGTTCCACCGTTGTGATATATTCTGTTTTTTTATTTAAAATTTTTAATTGTAAATTAAACTCTCGCAATTCTTTATGAAATTTCACTATGAAAGTAATATATCATAACAATTGCTCGTATTGCCTGTGGTGGTATCGTTATAATATTATACACTCCTAGTTAACTTGTCTCTTCAGTATCCTTTTTTCATTGAAAAAAAGAAACTAGACGAAATAATACACGATTTCAACCCTAAACCCTAATGTTCAATACTGTGAAGCAATACACGATTTCAACCAAAACACCATCGCTCACCTTAACTTGCCTCTGCAGTATCCATTCTTCACTATCTATTTGTTATTTTCGTCATCATCGTCAAGGAGGTTAACAAGACCATCACGAGCGTGACGTCGAGAAGGAAGAGTACACCAATCAAGTTGTCACCGTCGAGAAGGAAGACAACAACAACATCATCGTTGTCGTAAGGAAGGAAGACAACATCAACACCAATATTATTTACTCAGTCATCACATTTAGGGTACATAAATATTTTCCTTGCACATCTACAATAAACTTCATTTTCCATTATTGTGGTTGTTGTTTATGTTGTAATTGTTGTTTATGTTCTTGTTGTTCATGTTGTTGTTGTTGTTTTTTACCATAGATGTTGACCTTGTAGAGTTCCTCATCAGATACTAGTGAAGAAACTCAAACAAATGAGAGTTGTGCGAATGAAACTCAAACAAATGATACTCAATCGAAAAGATCACAAAGAGGTGTCACAATGATGCCCTAATTCACATCAGTCTGCAACTCATCAGGTGAAAATTTTTTGATCGAGTTTGATTTGTTCTATAAAGTAGTTGATTGTGAATATTACTCTACTTTTAAGAGTTATGATGTGTTCCTTAGACGTAATAAAGTAAGTATATTGATAGATGATTGGAAACAAGTGAATGATAAAGTCAAAGAAAGCATATGGGCAAACGTTGAGGTATTACATACTATATTTTCATATATTCGATTTGATATCACTACCTATAATTTCTAATACATTGATTTAAATGTAGTTAAATTTTGAGTTTACCGGTGACTCAAAGTTGAAAAAAGTGGATCTCTTATGTCGGTAATCGTTGGAGGGGATTTAAGTTACAACTCACGACTGATTATATTAGAAAGCCTAAGAGCAGTCTTGCTCGTCCATGGATAAGATATAGTTTTATATTGAAGAAGAAATGGAAATTTTTTACGAAGATACGTCGTTTTGAGGAATTCAAGGTTAGTACTAGTCTTATTTAACCGATAATGTTATGCTAATTAGTTATAGATACTAATCATATATATTTTTCACTATGTTAATAACATGTTAAAAGCGAAGTAAGAATACAAAACAAAGCAAATAACATGTACCACCATAGATTGTCTCGTGGGGGTTAAAGGAAACTTGAGAAAAGAATCATGCTTGAAAAACAACACCAAACAAGAGATGATCGCATCCCATCTCCACCGTCAAGACATGAGAAATGAAAGAGGACTCGATTAAGAGCAAATGGAGAGTACACCTCTGAGGGGTCAAGAGTAGTTGCTGAGAAAATTGTAAGTATAATTTGTTCTGCTTATGTTATTTATTATTTGTTATTTAAATGTGTTGGTAATAATATATGTAAGTTGCTCATGTTGTGTAGGATAAGTTGGTTGATGCAGTCCGTGAAGACACATTTGTTCCAGAAGCACGCTATGATATATTAGTAGAAGTAATCGGAACTTATGAGCATGGTGGGCATGTCCTTGGTGTTGGAGAAGGTGTCAGCTTGAGGTCATTCTTTGGGTCTCAAAGAAAAAGTACCGAAAGCCTGAAATTTAATGCACGAGGACAAAAGATTAATAATGTTGAGAAGAAATTAGAAGAACAAAGGAGAATGTTAGAAGAGGAGAAGGAAAAAGGGGTGAAAGATATGGAAAGGTTTCAAGATTTATATTCGATATGTGTTTTACTTGAGATGTTAGTGTTTTATCGGAAATATATGATATGTATTGTGCTTATTTATATTTTATGTTTTAATTGAATATTATGATGTAAAGATCAAGTGAAAACCTCGGAAAACATACAAATGAAGATCAACGTTATATCGATGGTGATGATGATGATCAAACTCTAAGTAGAAGTGTTGTACGTCGTGCTTCTACAAAAGGAAGTAATTGTTCATCCCTTTTCCCTCCAAGTAACCACAATGAGTTAATGAACCCTAACACAAATGAAATCAACACGTTATACTTGAATGTTGCGGTGATAAATGATATGCAACCTCTCCTGCTAGAACAATCTCCATATTTGGAGTTATTCTACTACAGTCCTAAAGATGTAAGGAATTTTCTCGATGGATATAAGTGGCTGGACATAGGGATATTGCAAGTTTGGTGCACGTAAGTATATAGTTGAATATACATGTCATTATAGAACATTATCATTTTTTGTATGGACTCAATTTATTCATTTTCTTTAACCATTTAGATACATTCATCGTGTTTGTGTAGAGTTAAATAAATTGAGTATTTATGAAATTGTGGATCCTCTTTTTATTAGATAGGCGTTTAATAAACCAAAAGAAATTCGAGAGTACTTGAAAAACAGTTACATTCATGTGTGGTTATATTCATGTAATTATTGCTTAAATTTGTAGACGATGAGACAAACTGAGACTTACGAGTGTGAGTATTATGTCATGAAACACATGTTAAACATTGTCCTTGCCGACATTGTTGATTTATGAGATAAGTTATATATGTCATAAAATGTTTATATATATATATATATATATATATATATATATATATATATATATATATATATATATATATATATATATATATATATATATATATATATATATATATATATATATATATATATATATATATAAGTTGACTATTAAACTATTATCATGCATGATATTCACTTTTTTCTCTTTCTTATATAGATGTTTAACGATGAAACCCCATTCTCTGTTGAGGACTTTGTAGATCTTCGTAAATGTTGGGCGTATATCCATAATGTGCTTAAGGGTTCTGCTGATTGATTTATTGAGATATGTTAATGACTTATTTTCTATATTAATGATGTGAATGTTACTTTTGACTTAAACATATTGTGTTTGAGGTAAATATTAATTTTCGCTTTTGATGCACAATATTAGCTATTTTTTATGCTCTTTATACATGGTTAACAAAAATATGAGTTGTTGTAAATTCTCTTATATGATTATAATAGTTTCAGGATAAAAATGGGAAGAATTTGAAAATTAGAGAATTGCATATTTAAAATAGAGGAAGTTTTGACAGCGGTTATAAAACCTAATCGTGATTGTATATTGAACGCTTAGTAGAATAATATAAATTACAAAATATTGATGCTGAGAATCGAACCTGAGACCTTTAGTTCTATCACAAGGGTTGGGTTAACTAACCGTTGTGATATGGCGTACGCTTTCTAGAATACAACAACGGTCTTAGGACCGTGATTGTAAGTACTGCATATACAACCACCTGCTACATAACAATGTCTTGTCATGTGTGATTAAATATCTTTCCTAACTGTTATTAAATGCCTTTCTGTAGTAGTGCATGTTGATCTTCGTCAGCGATGTCTCGCACAACTCAACCAACACGGAGGAATTAAGAACTGATACTTAAAGTGATTATTAAATCTAAATTTATTTCTAGAGTTTAGAACCTAACAGATATTCATCCTAAGTCTGAATCCAAACCATATATGTCTATAACAACTCAGATCCAAACATTAAGTCACAAGGATAAACATCAACATTGATTTATAAAAGAAGTTTTATACAATACCATGAGCAATAAATATACATATAAAAAAGTATACTTACATATAAAATCACAACAAATAAGGGTATAAAGAGTAGAAAGAAGAAGATGAACGAGAATCGCTCGGTTTGTCAACTCTAATTGAAGTAAACCCACCTCCATTCATCAAGATGCAACCCCAATTGATATTTTCTAAGCTCAATCATCAAAGAATGGAAGGGATGGGGTTGGGACTCAAAAATACCCAAAACCATCCTTAAAAATCTGTTTACAAGCTATAAATATAAGACTATAAAACTCAGATCACGCTTAGCCCGCAAAACTACGCTAAACCCGCTCCCCTTTATTTCACTAAACCACCTTAGAGCGCGCTAAGCGCCTTAAACAGCGCTTACGCCAAAGCCTCTTCCTGGTCACTTAACACGCGCTATAATCACTTAATAGGCTCTGAAAGTAACTTCTGGTAAGAAGCATCAGAAGCAGACTTGGTCAGAATCCAGGAAGAAAACTAATGGTGGTCAATTGTCAGAAGCTTCAAATTCTGATAGGAAGAAGAATGTCCAGAAGGGAAAGGAGAAGTCTGATAAGAAGAATATTCAGTGTTACTGTTGCAAGAATTTTGGTTACTATGCTAGAGATTGCTGGTCCAACAAAGAAAGGAAGTCAGAAGAAGAAAATATAGCAAGAGAAGAGTCTAATGATGAACCTGTACTATTGTTGGCTTCTGAACCTGATGATCTGAATTCATCAAAATAGTGGTATATGGACACAGGGTGTTCAAACCATCTCACTAGAAACAAGAAGTGGTTGGTTGATTTTGACTCTGAGAAGAGTACGGAGATCATATGTGCTGATGATAAATACCTCAATGCAGAAGGTATGGGAAATGTCAGAATCATTCTAAACAATGGGAAAGCAGCAGTGATCCAGAATGTTTGGTATGTACCTGGCATGAAAAGTAATCTGATGAGTGTGGGATAACTGGTTGAGAAAGGTTTTCCAGTTGCCATGAAGGACAATCTTCTGAAGCTGTATGACTGTAATCAAAAGTTGATTATGGAGTCAGAACGGGGAAGGAATAGAACATTCAAGGTGAATGTTAGAACTGTAGACTCTGGATGTCTTAGTGCAACATGTGTTGTCAAGGAGAGTGAGATGTGGCATAAAAGATTTGGTCATTTGAATTTCAGAAGTTTAGGGCATCTGAAATCAAAGAATCTGGTACATGGAATTCCTACAATCAAGAATCCTGAAAATTCATGCAAGGTGTGCATGGAAGGGAAGCAACCAAGATTATCCTTTGCATCATAAGTAGCTCCAAGGGCAAAACATGCCTTGGGAGTAGTAAATTCTGATGTGTGCGGTCCGTTTTCAGTAGCATCAACTGGAGGGAATAAATATTTTGTGTCATCTGTTGATGAGTTCACCAGAATGACATAGGTATCTCTCATAAAGTTCAAACACGAGGTGTTTGCTGAATTCAAAAGGTTCAGACTGAAGGCTGAGAATTAGAGTGGCCAGACCTTGAAGATTCTTAGAACTGATGGTGGTGGTGAGTATAACTCCACAAAATTCAAAAGTTTTTGTGAAGAGAATGGAATTGAGCATGAGGTTACTGCTCCATATACTCCTCAACACCATGGTCTTGCTGAAATAAGAAATCGTACTTTGCTAGATATGGTGAGAAGCATGGTGAAAGAGAAGAAGCTTCCTCATACTCTGTGGGGAGAAGCTGTTGCAACTGCATGTTATGTGATCAACAAATATCCAACGAATAAATTAAAGGAAATAGTTCCTATTCAGAAGTGGACTAGAGATAAGCAAAGTGTTAGTCATCTAAAAGTGTTTGGTTTTGTATGTTACAAACATGTCCCAGAAGCCAGAAGCCAGAAGTTGGATGATAGAAGTAAAGTGATGTTGCTGGTGGGGTATCACAGTACATGTTTGTACAAACTTTACTGTCCAGAAACTAATAAAGTTGAGTTCAGCAGATTCGTCATTGTAGAGGAATCAGAAGTTTGGAATTAGGAAAAGTCTCGTCCTGACTCTAATGACAAAAATTCTGAAGAAAGGTCAGAAATACATGTTTCTAAAGCTGGTAAAGACTCTGACTCTGAAGGAGATACAGAAGGAGAAGATGATTCTGACTCTGACTCCGATGGTGATCTAGACTCTGAAGACAGTCAAGGTTCTGGAGAAAGTCCAATTTTTGAATCAAGTGCTTATGATGGGGAAAGTTCTGGTGTCTAAAGTTCTAAAGGTCCAATTCAGAGGCAATAGAGAGCCAGAAGCATCCCAAGAAGATTTGCAGAGTTTGACATGTTGCAATACACTGAAGTAGACTCTGAAGGAGAAGTTATTCAGTGTGCAACATTAGTAGACTCTGTACCCGTGAGTACAGAAGAGGCTCTTAAGCAACAAGTTTGGTTACATGCCATGAAAGAAGAACTTGATGCTATAGAGAGAAACAAGACTTGGAAGCTGACAAAACTTCCAAAAGGCAAGAAAGCCATCAGCGTCAGATGGGTTTTCAAGCAGAAGCTAAAGCCAGATGGATCAATTGGAAAACACAAAGAGAGATTAGTAGCAAGAGGCTTTCTACAGAAGCCTGGGATGGATTACTTTGAAGTGTTTTCACCTGTAGCGAGACATGAAACAATCAGACTAGTGATTACAATAGCTGCTAATAGGAATTGGCCTATATTTGCATTTAGATGTAAAATCTTCATTTCTGAATGGTCCATTATAAGAAGAGGTGTACGTTTCACAACCTCCTGGATTTGAGAAAAAGAATAGGAAGGGGTGATGTTCAAATTACACAAAGCATTGTATGGATTGAAGCTAGCGCCCAGAGCTTGGAATTTGAAGATTGATTCGTTTTTAAAGGAATAAGGGTTTCAGAAGTGTGAGATGGAGTATGATGTTTATGTTCATCATACTTCATAAGGTAATATGATTCTGGTCTATTTGTATGTTGATGACATATTACTCACAAGAAGCTCTGAACAAGAGATAGCTGAGTTCAAGAAAGTTTTGATAAATGCATTTGAGATGACAGATCTTGGAAAAATGAGTTTCTTTCTAGGGTTGGAATTTATGTACTTTGAGAAAGAAATCATTTTACATTAAATGAAGTATGAACTAGATCTTCTGAAGAGATTTGAGCTAGAAAATTGTAAGGTTGCTATCATACATGCTAATACAAATCAGAAGTTGGACTCTGATTCTGATGGAGAGGATGTGGATGATACAACCTTCAAACATATGGTTGGTTCTCTAAGGTATTTGTGCAATACCAGACCTGATATTTTCTATGCAGTTGGAATGGTTAACAGATTTATGAGCAAACCAAAGTGGTCCCATTACCAAGCTGCAGTCAAGATTCTGAGGTATGTGAAAGGAACTCTAAAATATGGAGTTTTATTTCGGTCTGGAAGAAAGATTGAATTAGAACTTCTGATTTATTCTGATTCTGATTGGTGCGGAGATAGAGTTGACAGAAGAAGTACTTCTGGGTACTTATTCAAATTTCTGGGAGGTCCTATTTCTTGGTGTTCCAAGAAGAAACATGTTGTTGCTCTGTCAACTTGTGAAGCTGAATATATTGCAGGTGCTCTGACTGCATGTCAAGCTGTATGGATTCTGAACTTGCTGAAAGATCTGAAGATTGAGGTAAATAAACCTCTGAAGCTGATGATTGATAACAAGTCTGCAATCAATCTTGCTAAGAATCCAGTGTTTCATGGGAGAAGCAAGCATATTGAGACCAAGTATCCCTTTCTGAGGAATCAAGTTCAGAATGAAATATTAGAGGTTGTTCACTGTAGCACTCAGAAGCAGCTGGCAGATGTTCTAACAAAGGCTATCAAAACTGATCAATTTCTTGGTTTAAGGGATGAAATTGATGTTGTCAGTTTTGGGTAAATATAAATTAATGGATGGTGTTAGAATTAATTTAGATTTAATTAGATATTAATTTATATTTAGGAATATCTTTTAGATTGTTTATATCTTTGTTAGAAGATATATATCTTATATCCTCTTATATCTTTGTAGAAGATATATTTTAGATTTAATTTTTGTGTATAAATAGCCTAGTGGAGTAGGTTATTGTAATTCATTGTAAATCCTTATTTTTGAAGCTGTCAGTAAATATTTCTTTTTCCTTTTATCTTCCTTGTGCACTAACAAAAGAATTGTAATAAAGTATTTTATTGCATTCTTGCATTTTAGGTGGTCATAATCGTATTATCAACTTTTATTTTATGTATATGATACGTGAAATGTATTTTATTTGCGCGTGTATAAGATACACAAATATGTGAGTGTATGAGATATAAGACATAAGACACATCAATCGAAATACACCATAATATATCATTGCTATGGAACATTAACATTCACACAGACATTTTCACGAACAGATTATGGAAAAATCACAATTACAATAGAAAAAATAAAATTGCAACTTAGAAACCTGGTGCATCACCTTTGGCACGACAATGGAAACTCATCAAAGAATAAGCATGGTTTTCATTCATCTATTTAAGTATAACATCATACACAGTTATACAACATGAATCTAATAGTGATAATATTGATCAAATTGGTTGCGTAATGCTAGGAAATAGATGATGAAAACAAACATGAGATTGGAAGGGTTAAGGAGTAGCTCCGACATCGGCAGATATAAAATATCCCTTCAAAAATAATCTTCTTTTCGTTTTTAGACCTGCAAGCAAATGCAACCCATTATTTAAATACTACTAAGACCCCCAAAATAACATAACTTTTGCATATAGAATACGATTTTAATTATAGAACCTCAGTTAGTTTTAAAAATTCACAATTACATATTTAAAGTTAAATTATCATTTGTCTTCTCTTAAACAATACTTATTCATAATTTGCTAAAGAATTGGATTCACGAAATAAACTAAAAAAATCCTAATTCTAGTGATATAAGCGGGGTGAGAAAGTTCTTTATTCACTGAAATAAATATTGGCACCTTCAGCTTCTGTTGTCATTCACTTCTTTCTTTTACAAGATCTGAACTATTTTCCGCACAAGATTTGGTGAAGCAGTTGAGGCGCACACAACGTGTATGGCCGACAAACTGAAGTGTACTTCACGTCGTCAGAGAGCAGTTTTGTGTCGTGGTTGAGAAAGTGTTTGCTATAGATTCAACAAATTCCATGATGGAAGATGGAAGACGATGGAAGAACGAATTCGCAAAGGAAGTATTAGAATGTTTGAAACTTGGAAAACTAAAAAATTTAGAATTTGGCATGTAGGAAAGCATATTAATATGATTTACAGGAAAATCAATTAAGTGAATCTTGGAAAAGAGTGCGTTGAGTTGTAAATTGTGTGTCTTCTCAATTTCAAATTCAAAAAATTTCGGCTGTTTTTTTAGTTTTCAAATGCAACCACGTTCCAATATAAATGCAGTGAGGATTAGATTAAATTAATTATGAAATTACAAATATATAAAATGCAATAAAATTTGAGTATGTCAAATCAGCGATATTACGTATCAAATCAATATAAATCAAGTAAGTATAATTAATCCGTATTACCATTGTAATTAGATTAGATTAAACTTTTAATCAGAGGAATTAACTTATAATTATCATGTACTTTACTTTTTATATATTTATAATATATATAATTATTAAATATTTATTATAAATATATTTTAAATTTAAAAAATATTATAACAACCTAAATTAGATTAAAAAAAAATATTTAAATTTTGCAAACCTTTAAAATTATGGTTCAATACAATTTTGACTATTTCATTTTGTGAGAATTTTGAAAACTGTATTGTATTGAAAGAGAGTTTTTGAATATTTTAAAATATTAAATAAATTAAAAATAAACATTTATTTTATTGTTCTCTAATAAAACATTTTTTTAATTTTTTAAAAATCATATATATTTTTCCCTCAACCCTTCAAACTAACAAAAATGGCCCATAGTATTTATTGGTTAAGCAAGAGACAAAAGAAAGCCAAGTGGGGTTACACTTGCAACTTGTTTTCCCTTCTAAATAATAAGTTAAAACCTTATTCATTTTAATCCTAACCTTGTGCTTCATTGTTTTGCCTTATCAAACAACATATAATACCAACACACACTTCAATTTTTCATGCCCATAACATCACACCCCACCCTTGACCAAAACAATATATAAAATATTCAAAATTTTAAAATCAGTACTTGGTTTATTGACTAAGGCTTTAAACATGAGAGTTCGATCTTCTTAAAATTTCAGACAAGGCCGGATTAGCATAAATAGAGGTCAAGAAGTAAATGATAAAATGTGATATTTAAAAAAAAAAATTGATAGTACAAACATTTAGCTAATTATCAAGGTCGGATCAACACATTTTAAGGACTCAAACCAACAATCTTCTACATTAAAACTCACATTAATCATTAAATTACACCGTAAATATTATTCTCTTTATTTTAAAATAATTATCGTTTTATCAAATGAAATTTATTTTAAAATAACTGTCATTCTTATTTTTTTAATATAGTAATGATTATTATTATTCTAAAGGCTAAATTAGCATAAATAAAGGTCCGAAACAAATGATAAAATGTGATTTCTTTAAAAAAAAATTAATAATACAAACATCTCATTAATTATTAGAGTCGGACCAACACATTTTAAGAGCTCAAACCGACAACCTTCTACTCAAACCGACAACCTTCTATATTAAAATTCACATGAACCACTAGACTACGTGGTAAATATTATTCTCTTCATTTTAAAATAAATATCATTTTACGAAATATATTTTGATTTAAAATAATTGTTATTCTCATTTTTTAATATAATAATTAATTTTTTTTCAATTATATCATTTAATTATTATTTTATACACTATTTTTAATATTTTAATAAAATTAATTTAATAAAAATATAATGTTTTACGACAATATTATTATATTTCTTAATTTATCTGAGAAAATTGAAAAGAAAGTGAATATTTATTTGAGATCCTATGTTGTAAATATTTTTATATATGCATAACTATATTTTAATATTAAATGTGCTCCAAATCATGAATGTCATAACTCAAAACCAAGTTTTTAAAAAGGCAGCTCTAATCCATTGACATATAGAAACAATTTAGGTCTGGTCTGCTACATGTCCCCACATCCACGTGACACTGTTTTCTCAAATTCTGTTTCTCTTTTCCACGCTCTCCAATCTTGAACCATAAATAAAACCCTCTCTCATTCAACAATCACCACACACCATCATTCAACACATTCATAACTTCCAACTTACTAGAGAAAACACAAGAATGGCCATTAGAATATCCAACAAGCTACCTCAACCTGATGTTATTATTAAGCAAATTCTCAAAAGATGTTCAAGCTTTGGCAAAAAACAAGGTTACAATGAAGAGGGTCATCCTGAAGATGTACCAAAAGGCCACTTTGTTGTTTACGTTGGAGAAAATAGAACAAGATATATTGTTCCAATTTCATGGCTGCCTCATCCACAGTTTCAATGTTTGCTTCAAATAGCTGAGGAAGAATTTGGATTCAATCATGACATGGGACTTACAATTCCTTGTGATGAAGTAGTTTTTGAATATCTTACTTCCTTGATCAGATAAAAAAAATATGGTTTTAAATTGCGGTCAGCAACTGCAATATATAAAATTTTGAGGTTTACATAACTGCAACCGCATCCGCAATCTCAACCGCAAGTACTTCTTAAAACCATGGTATGAAGGAAGGGTTTGACACATTTGATCATAGTGAGGTTTTTCTATATAAATCCCTTTGGCAAGTGGTGGTTTATGAGTTTGACTAAGCAAATATTAACACTTCTACTTTTCAATTGTAAAATATACACATGCTTTCATTGGCAGTGACATTTGTATTATTCTTAATGAGTAAAAGATTTGTTCTGTTTTTTTTATACTTTATTTGCTTGATAGAGGTTTGAAGATGATTAGTATTTGAAAAAGAGTTTCAAACATTCAAATTTGTCATATTGAAAAATGTCTTTCTTTCTAGTTGGTTCACAATTGAAAAATTCCACCATGCATGTTGAACTATTAGACAATGTAATATAAATTTTAATGTTTCACCAAGTTTAGTGTTAAATTAGTTTAAGTTGAAAGAGATTCCACCCCATTTCCAAACATGTAACATATATTCAATCTCTTAAAATTTTGAGAGAAAATATAGTCAGAATTTTAAGTTCCAATATTGGTTCAACCATAAAGCTTCTCATTAATTATAAAATGTAAAATATTAGTACTTGAAAGAAACATGGGGTTGATGACAAAACATTATTATTTGTAAGCTTCATTTTCTACGGTCAAAGACAAGAATTTAGGTGGCACCAGATGTCATTCTTGTTTTATTCTTGTTCACACTTGTTCCATTTCACTATCTTAGAATACCTAAAATTGTAAACTCAAAATTTATTTATTTCTAATTGGTATTTTATGAAATAATGTGTAGGCTTTTTTAGTTAAGGTTTTTGGTAGTTAATGCATGATACATAATTGATCATTATGTTACATCCTTCTCTATCTCTTTCTCATTAAAAGGAAGGCTAAGTTAAATGTATAACAATACAGCTAACAAAAGCAATGGGAGAAGTTCCCGGAGTCATATCATTTTGTTGGGGAAATTTGTACAAGACATGGGTTTACTTGTAATCCAAAGGATCTTTGATGAAGACACTCAAACACGTTTGAAAGATAATAAAACAAGTAAACATCACACAAAAGTTGATTGTAATTAGACACCTTATCCACTTCCATTGAAATGCTTCAACATAATTAAAATTATCATCATTGGAACTCAATTAAGAGTGGCAAAATAAATCAATTGTCGGACCAAACTTTTAGATCAACAACTGACCCATGGTTATAGATAAGAAAAGAGAAAGTCAAGACATTTTCATTCAAAACTCTAAGTTATTAGATATATGAATTTTTTTTATGAATAATATTAGAAACACTGATTTCTCAATACTCTCGTTAATATCCATTTTCTTATGAGTATAACACGTGTGAGTTATATCATTTTATGTGAGAAGCTTATATGCATTTCACTCAATAAAAGAGTGAATATTAGAGAGTGTTAAAAAGAGTGTCCATAATATTTTTTGTTTTCTTATTTATATTTCAAAGATTCATTTTATTTATATAAGATACGAAATTAACTACTCACTTCTAAAGACTACAATCCACCTCTCAAATATAAGCCTTTCACATTTTATATTTGCATAGTTGTTATTGTTAATGGAACATACATCCTAACTTCATCTTCTAGAATGTTTTTGATATAAAGGCTTGATATCATGATCTAACTCTCGTTCTCTCACAAAATTGAATTAAAACTCTAATTTCATTTGTCAAGGGAGCTTTTAGAGCACCAACATGTGAATGCTTCAAGTAGGGTTATCTTAATTTTTTTTAAGGTTGTGCGCATGACTCTTAATATTGAGAAATAAGTGTGAGTTTTAAATCACATATTGTTTGAAAACATGGAGGTTGGACACTTTATAAGTGAGAGGATCCATACATCCATCGTCTTAAAGTTTTGGATGAATACGTGGTATCTCTCTCACTCATTTGAGTCTTTGACCTTTAAGTGAGTGTTTGACCTAATGTTAATGTCTCCTTCTCATGATGACCCATAAGTGGTATTAGAGCCCGGTTCGAGTAAAGGACCGACTCTTTGTGTCAAAAGTCTTCCTGACATGGTAGTCAGTCAATATATTTCGTTGAAGTTTCCATGACGAGATATGGGCGTCGTTCAACGGCGATACAATTATGTGTATGAAAGAACTTCTGTTTGAGGGAGAAATTATGAATGAACTTACACTCGAGGGAAATATTATTGGAAAACAAGTGTGAGTTCTAAGTCCCATATTATTTAAAAAAGTGGAGGTTAGACACTGTATAAGTGAGAGAACTAATATACATATTACCTTAATGTTTTGGATGAATATGTGGTGTCTCTCTCACTTGTTTGAGTGAGTCTTTGATCTTTAATGAGTGTTTGACTCAGTGTGAATGCTTCCGTCTCATGATGATCTACATCCAACTTATCCAATTCAGTTCAACTACGACAAAATGTATAAAGTCAAATGTGAAAAAAATTAGTGACAATTTAACCATTAATAAATTTTAAAATTTACATTATCCTTTAGAAAAAAATACTTATAATTACTTCAAATTTAAATTGACTTTCCTACAAGATTTGCCATGCATAAATAATTTTGTTACATCTCAGCTTGTAACAAACTACACCATGACTTAGACTCCAATTATTGAAACTTTAGAGTTTAGTCTTCATCTTGATTAAGAAGTTAGATTGTCATAATCTAAACATGAATATTCTCAATAACAATAACGTTTCATATATTCTTTCTACACCATATATACGACAGAGTACACTTGTCTAGATCTATACAATACAAAGTATACAAATAGTACCTAAATTGTTCCCTTCCCATCCAATCCAATCCTTTCAAAATTGCTACACAAAAAAGCATGCGTAATTTGTCCATTAATTTGATATAAACATAAAGTGGGGCCTCATTGTCTATAGACGAGTGGTGACAATTATAATTCAGTGTATGAAACCCCTTAATCCTTTACACCTTACTATTGCTTAATAGGTGACAAGAAGAGACACCATAGCCTCATAAAGAGAAAAATATCTTGTATTCTAAGGATGAGCTATGCTCAATTAAGATTCAATTTCCAACATGATTTAGATTCTAGAGTCACTCCATGTGGGCAAGGTGTCACATTCTTTGCAACAAGTGGTCATGATTTGAGCTTAACCATGGTCCAAAACATTTATTTTCTACAATTGGAACTTTGAATTCGGTTACTCATCAATTGATCACCCACTAAGGTCTTGATTATGTGAAGACAAGGAGTTAGGAATTGATTTATTAGTTTACAGTTATGTTAGCCATAAAAAATAATGATAATTAAATATATTTTATTGAAATTATTATATGTCAACTAAGACTTGGATTATTGCATATTACCTCTTTCATTATAGGTTATTTTGATATTTTTACACATTAAAAAATGTAATTGTTATGGTATGAAAATGAGAAATTGTTATAATTTTATAAAATTATTCTTCATTAATAATATAAGAAAAATAAATTTAGAGAATTAAAAGATGAGAAAATAAAAAACCTTTAAAAATATAATAGAAAAAATAATATTAATAATTCATTATATTGTAAAATAATTTATAATTTAAAAAAAATTTATACTAAAAACAATTTATAATAGATATCAGAAAAGTATTTGATAGAAAAATTATGTTTAAAGGTTGATTCAATAGATTTGTCATTGTAAAATATAAATTATGGATTTTTCAAGATCATCAATGGATTTCTCAATTTTAGCTAATTTTAGATTTTAGAGACGCTTTACACGTCCAAATGCAACATTCAAATACTTCAAATCAAAGAAATACACACATTTACATGTATTTGACGCACACCGCTTCAGATCCGGCCAATCCAAGGGCGAGATTGAGGGAGTCTGGAGACGTATACCTCGAACCGATCTTTTACCTTGAGGGTAGGGATGGAGACCTTCTACCTTTGGTTGGAGAATGATCATTTATGATGCGGAGCGCAATTCAAAAAATCATGGCCGCATCTAACCGATTCCATGTCCCTCGTCTGTAAGTATAATTTAAGATATAACCACACTCAATCAGACTCATGCCTTATATGTGTAAACATGATTAAGGCATAGTTGCGTCTAGCTGGTTCTGCATAAAATATTCACAAGTACAACTAAAGGCATAAACGCACAAAGCAAAGCTAATGTTTTGCCACCTCTTACCCGACATACGAACACGTCAAAATGTACCACTTCTTCTACTACGCAAGCACAATCCGATCACATCCGCACGTAACTAGCTCATCATTCCGCTAAGACAACGCATACATCTTAACACGACACACTCTTGGATAAAGCCGTCGTACATGGCTTCGTGAAAGATTTAAAGTCATTTACACTTTAAGCAAATGTTATTTATTTCTCTCAGTAGTAGACACATTGTGCAAGTTGCTGGGCTCAAAAGCAAGTCTCACCTCTCCTCGAATATCAACCATCTAATAAAAATGCATTATGCCAAACAAGCACATATACAACATTTTTTTGGCCATATCCATCGCTTTAAAGTGCTGCATAAACCAGTGCTGCTATAAGTAAATGCAACACTTTAGATTAATGTAAAACCGATGTTATATGTCCTCTTTAGGCAGCACTTTTACTTTAAAAGCGCTTTCTTATGCACCTCTTTAGCAGTGCTTTCTCTTTTGAAGCGCTTTCTTATGCACCCCTTTAGCAGCGCTTTCTCTTTAGACAACACTTTTGGTTATCTTTTAGGCATCATTCTAGACACGCTTTTCTTTAAAAGCGCTGTTTTTTCCCCACTTTAGGCAGCACTTTCCCAATTTAGGCACCGCTTTCCCCCATTTTAGACAGCACTTTTCCCCACTTTAGACAACACTTTTCTCATTAAGCATTGTCTAATGTTCAATTTTTTTAAAATATTAGACTTATTTTAACTTACAGAAAGCGCTGTCCAATATCTACAATAAATTTTCACCAGATTTTCACCATATTTTGCACCAGGTTTTCACCATATTTTGCACCAGATTTGGTAGCTTCAATCCAATATAAATGCACCAAATTTGCATATACAAAAAATCTACATATATATAATTGACGATATATACAACAACTTGAAAATTGATGATACAACTTGAAAATTCTAAAATTCTAAATTGATGTTTAATCTACATATTACTATCTTCGAGAATGTCTAAAAAACAACAACAATGAACTTGTTAGCTCTATCTTCTACATCAACAGCTATAACCTGAAACAAAACCAAAAGATTGAAATTCATACCATGATAAAACAAAACTTTATTCGAATTTATACTCAATACTCGAAAGTTATACTCAAAATTCTCATCAATGAAAGAAAGATAATATATCTTATAAAATTCTCAACTCCATAATGAAGTGACACCATTCCTCCATAAGTTCATCCAATTGATCTTTTGAGTAATGAGCACAATTGAATTCGTCAAAGTACTACGTAATAATATAACATAGTATGTGATTTATTTAAAACACTATGCCATTTTATGAGAAATATTAAAATAATTCCTAAGTTAGAAATCCATACCGTGGATGGAATATCTATTCGGTCCAATAGAAGCGTTTCTTTCATAAACCTCAATATGAAATAACCGCAATCTATACCATTACATTGACGAGGATACTACACGAGGATACCTTAACTTATTTTATCAAGTATCATCACTAATATAATCAAAATTGTGAAAATATACCTGCACTCTGATCAACGTAATATTATTGGCTCTACTCTTTGGTACTTGAATACCTCTTTGTGATCGAAAAGCTTGTAGAATGCTATAATAAAATATAAACGACTATTTAGAACAACCTCACATAGATAAATAAATATACACACAAATATTTAGAACAATCTCACTTACGTATCAATCATCTTCTTCAAATCTGGGTATGTTGTCTAATCATTGCATAACGAATCCAGATAGTATACAATTTCTACTACAGGATTAATCACAAGCAACAACCAATGTCCACTGTAAGGTTAAACAAATGTTAGATGGAAAGTTTCTACACAACGTCAAAAAACGAAGAATTATAGATGAAGTTAGGATGAAAATCTAACCCATGGCCAGTATTATATGGTAAAAAGAACACCTTTTTTATATCTTTGTTGGCCACAAATAAACCGAGTATATACGTTATGTATTGATAACACCGAGGTCTAAAGTGAAATGTTGAAAAACTTGATCCATATCTTCTCTACCAATTGCTTCCATGTATTCATAACCAAAAATTTCTGTCGGCATAGGTATAAGACGAGTACCACCAATTGGAATATCTCTTATTCCTATAGATGTCTGAAGGCACGACCTATACTGAGAAGTAGGTTTTTTGCTAGCCACAGTCTTCTTACCCCTACTGACTTGTTCAATCTCTTTAGCATGCATATAAGTATCATATAATTAGTTAGATGAAGTATAATATTATTCTATGCATAAATATCTTATAATTGTGTTATACCTCTTTTTTTTATGCAACTGACTCGGTTTGCCGCATCATCCCCTTATCTTTTGATTTGGGTTTCGTAGGAGTCTAACATTACCATGTAAAAAGAATGTACGTAAAATGCTCGTAAAAACTTTGAATACTCAAAGGTTCATAATGGTTTTAAGCATACCTCATCATCTACGTGAATGAGGCTTGGCCGTCATGCAACATACGCACCTACTACCTCTCCCACCAATGTTGCATCTGAAACATCATCTGGTATTGGTAATAACGCACACCCTCTATAGCATGCATCTAAATATCATATAATTAGTTAGGTGAAGTATAAGATCATTCTATGCATAAATATCATATAATTGTATTATACCTCTTTTTTTGATGCAACTGACTCGGTTTGCCGCATCATCCCCTTACCTTTTGATTTGGGTTTTTTAGGAGTATAACATTACCATGTAAAAAAAAGTACGTAAAATGCTCATAAAAACTTTGAATACTCAAAGGTTCATAATGGTTTTAAGCATACCTCATCATCTACGTGAATGAGGCTTGGCCGCCATGCAACATACGCACCTACTACCTCTCCCACCAATGTTGCATCTGAAACATCATCTGGTATTGGTAATAACACACACCCTCTATAGCAATATCAATTGATACCTTCAAATATCCAGCAGGGAGTGGTTTATGGTGAAGTACTTCTCCCAAAGTATTATGCACTTTCCCCTTGCCAACCATCTGATAAGTCGGTGACGATAAATACAGTTGACAGGGTGAAATGCCCTAAAACAAATAATAAATATGACACTGTTAATGTGTGTGTGTCTATATATATATATATGTGTGTGTGTGTGTGTGTGTGTGTGTGTGTGTGTGTGTGTGTGTGTGTGTCAATTAAATAAATTACACTAATTTAATTTCATAATGATATATATAATTACCTCGGGAATATTCGGTTGAACATTATAATTGGAACTAGCTTTGTCACTAGTATCTTTAAAACCCGAAGCTTCCCTTTCTGATTGATCTCTTTCTCTTTCCTTTCTCAATTCACGAACTTCATCTTCTAATGCTTGCAACTTTGGCTGCAGTCCTTTATTGCTAAGAGATATTGTCTTTGAATTTTTATTTTTCAAGGATGTTGGAGTGACCCCATGTCCCAACCCCTCACCCGACCACAATACTCACGAGCATCTAATGCTCGACTAAGTATGCTCCTGCAATCATTGTAGTCATCTGGAGATATAGACTGAGACAGATTCTCATGAAATTCATATGAATATCGAAAAAGCATGAATATGACATGTTAATAAAAATTTTATTTAATTAAACAATTAATGTTATACTTACACATTTCTCAAAAATTTGTTGAACCTTTTCTTTAACAACTCCATCCTTACCCACACAGGCAGCCTTCCACAAAACATGTTTCAGAACAGATGTTTCAGAATTATTCTCCTCTTTTAACTACACATTAAGATAAAAAAAAGATCAATTATAACTCATGATGAACAAGTATATCATTTTAATTTATATATACTTTAATGCTATACCCTGATAGATTCCTGTATGCTATACCCTGATAGATTCCCATATGCTGAAAAACATTAATTGTGCCAAACAACATCACCCTCAAATTGAAACTTTGTTTCCTATATCCATCATAAACCTCCACATCATTCTCCTACAAAATCTTTAAATCTTCTATCAAAGGTGTCAAGTATACGTCTATGTTATTCCCTGGTTGTTTAGGCCTAGAAATTAACATAGATAATATAATGTACTTACGCTTCATACATAGCCATGGAGGTAGGTTATAAATTATAAGAATCATAGGCCATGTGGTATGTGATATACTTTGAAGACCATGTGGATTCATTTCATTCGTAGATAATGCCAAGCGAAGGTTTCTTGCTTCTTCTCTAAAATCAGGAAAATCATTATCAATTTTCGACCACTATGGTGAATATGCTGATGTCGATAATTTCCATCAATAATTCTTTCATATGCATGCCAAGTTAAGTGTCTTGCATCGGTTTCACTACGAAACATGCGTCTAAATCTTGGAATTATAGGAAAATACCATAAGACTTTTGCTGGAGACAATTTTTTCTTATATCGAGATAAACCGCATTTAGGGCACTCATTTAACGATGCATATTCATTTTGAAACAAAATCCAATCATTTGGACAAACATGCATCTTATCACAGCTCATGCCAATACAACACAACATTTTTTTGGCCTCATAAGTTCGATTAGGAAGAACATTATCCTCCGGAAGCATATCTCTCATAATGGCTAATAACTCTGTGAAACTTTTATCCGACCATCCATTTCCCGCCTTTAAGTTGTACAACTTTAATACTGCAGACAGTCTTGTGAATTTAGTGCAACCTTTATACAACGATTTCTCTGCATTGCTTACCAACCTCTCAAACATTTTGGGATAATTCTGAAGATATTTTTCAAGTGCTTCTGCAATCTCTTCGACTCGATCATAATCATATATATTTGTGCCATTGTCATCTAAAGTATATGTCGTACTATCCCCCGGTTCAACATTCTCGTTACTTTTCTCACCATGAAATATCTAACATGTGTAACTTCGATCAATTTCACGCCTCAATAAATGTGATTGCAACCCAACTACATCAACCCGACCCACAAAACAACAACTTAAGTAAGGACATTTCATTCGATTGGCGTCTTCGGCGTGTTCAACAACAAATTTAACGAATTCCAATACCCCATTCTCGTACTCTTTGGACAATCATTTGGAATACATCCATTTTTTATCCATGGTATTACTATTAAGTAAGCTAAACAAAAACAATACTTAAAAAAAGGACAGAGACTAAAAAGCTTAATACCAATTAGGCATATTCATAGAAAATCATAGGAGCATAAGAGAACATTCTAATGGAATATAAAACATAGAAGGTTATCTAACCTTAGTGTAAAACAAGAATTTTGACTTGTCCAACCAACTTAATTTAAAATCGTAGGTCTTCAAGTATAATTTTCTCTCCAAAATGTGTAAGTTGGATACAAAAGGAAGCTCAAATGAGAATATTGCAAAAGTGAATATATAAAATAGCAAAAGCCAATGCCTACAATCTGAGAAAACTCAAACATATTATGTAATAGTCATCCATTTTTTATTCATCGATAATAAAAATACTATAAATATTCAAGCAACTTAAGCAAATTAAAAGAACAACTAAATACTTGTAGAGAAGTCAGCAACTTCTGAAACCACACCGTGTAATATTCTTGAAAATGCTAAGAAACTCTACTCTTCACAAGTAACCTATATAAATGATCAATTAATTTCATTATAATAAAAAAAATCTATAGAATAAGAATTACATTAGAATATAAATACTATAACTACCCTTTTTTAATATATAATAATATAATAATAATATAATAATATTATATTATTATTAATTATTTCAAAAAAATCAAAATTTATTTTTCTAAAAATTTATATTAATTAATTAGCAATTAAAATTTATAACTAACTTTAAAATTTATCATATTTTTTAAAACTATTTTAAAAAAAGTGAAATCATAAAGTAATTTAGTTTGACGCATGTAAGAATCGGGGTATCTTCTATATTCTTTTTAACATATATTTTACTAATAAAAAAATATTAAACTAATAAAACAACATTAAATAATCACTAATATTTATACACCATGCATCAAGAATATTTATATTATCGATGGTCGTCAAAAATCATCACTAATATTTATATCTATATTATCACTAATATTTATACACCATCAAGAATATATGTTATCGTTTCTATTCTATATTATCACTAATATTTATATTATCGTTTCAACTTTACATTATCATCAAATAATCACTTAAAATTATCAACTTTACACCATAAACTATATGAGTTCTTTCAATTTCAATTTCAACTCTATGTGAAGTGCTTTCAATTTCAACACTGTAAGTGTTATTACGACAACCTCTCAAACCAAAATTTATAGCTCGATTAATTGTATAAGAACAATTTTCTCTCAATCAATACATGCAATACTCATTGTGACATTTAGACAAACACCTTACATGTGAAACTCATTGTGACATTTTCACAAACACCTTACATGCAAAAACTACATGCCACATAAAACACAATATAATGCAACATTATCAATACTAAATCAACACTATCAACTAAACCAAATGCAACATTATATATCAACATTATTAAATATATAAAAAATCATACCTAGAGGAGAAGATAATATTGGTTGTGAATGGAATAAAGGATGAGAACGGTCTTGAATGGAAGAAAGGACGAGAACCTTGATTGTGGAACAAATAGAATCTATTTTCATTGAAAATCAAAGAAAAAAAAGGAAGATTATATGGAAGAATGGTTGCTGTGCGTGTGCGTGAGAAGAGGAGAAAAAAAACTATTTTCTGAAAATAATAACGTTAATGTGATATTGGGCGTGTTTAATTTTTTTTTATAACATGACTTTATACAGTGCTTTCAAAAGCATTGCGTAAGCCCACCGTTAGCCAGCGCTTCTAGTAGACGAGCGCTATGTAATCTCCCCTTTAGGTAGTGCTCTTACAAAGTGTAGCGTAAGCCCACCCTTTAGGCAGTGCTTTTCCAAAGTGCTACAAGACCTACCCCATTTAGCAGCGCTTTTTCAGAGCGCTTTCTAACACCCCCCTTTATCAGCGCTTTTTAAAACCACATCCCCCCTTTAGGCAGCGCTCTTACAAAGCATTGTGTGAGCCCACCCTTTAGGAAGCGTTTTTCTAAAATGCTACAGTACCTACCTCATTTAGCAGCGCTTTTGCAAAGCGCTTTCTAACACCCCCCTTTAGCAACGCTTTTTCAAACCACATTCTCCCCTTTAGGCAGCGCTTTTTTAGAAAGCGCTGTCTAAGGTATACGATCAAATTCCTGTGTTTTTAAAATGGACCTTTAGCGACGCTTTTGATAAGAAGCGTTGCCTAAGGTGTGCTGCTTAATCTTATTTTTGGTGTAGTGACGGTTGAAAAGAGTGCAATACAAAATCAGAAAAGCACAAACATGCCAAAGGATCGATATATATATATATATATATATATATATATATATATATATATATATATATATATATATATATATATATATATATATATATATATATATATATATATATATATATATATATATATATATATATATATATATATATATGTTTACAAGCCGAGGCATGAATGCCTGGAAAAATCTTACAAGAATAGATAAAAACAAAGAGAATGAGAACAAAAGGCCTTCAAACATTAGTTTCCGCCCCCGAATTGCCCGAAAAAGCACAAACATGCCAAAGGATATATATATATATATATATATATATATATATATATATATATATATATATATATATATATATATATATATATATATATATATTGTTTACAAGTCGAGGCATGAATGCTCAGAAAAATATTACAAGAATAGATAAAAACAAAGAGAATGAGAACGAAAGGCCTTCAAACATTAGAGTCCGCCCCCGAAGTGCCCAAACCACCTCCAACATCCTCTCTAGAAACTGCTATGAAATGATTCAGCTGATCAGCAATGACAAAGCTCTCGTGTCGTTTCAAACATTTGATACTAGACCCTGCACACTGCTTATATTTCCCGTTGAAGGGATTCTTGAGACTTCTATTGAGCAGCAGCTGCCTCTTCTTTAAGGCCTTTCAAAGCATTGATTTGATCATTCTTTTGTTTGCTAAAGAACTTTATGATCCGCTTCAAACTCCCTATACGCTTCAGCCACTTCTTTAGAAGCCTTTTTCCAATGTTCCTCTCCCTTAGCAAGAGAAGCCTTCAACCTGTCACCTGAGCAGCCAAAGTAGACAGATGATTGTATCGATCTACCTCTTTCTGCAAAAAGTTAACATACTCGACTTTTACTCGCAGCAAGGTTAACTCCTTTTCAACTTTGTAATTTCCCCACTCTAGGGTATCACATTTCTTCTTCAGCTCATCTCGCTCCCTAGAAAGGTCACCAGAGCCCATTACGCCATTATGGCCAGCAAATACCATTGAGACCAGTGATCCGGTTTTGAACAAAGTGCATAAAGCATATGCAAAGAGACCCCTCTAGAGGGCTTGGTACCCAATATGGAAGAATTATAGGAAGACTAAAGAAAGGAGTAAGAGCCTCCTTCTTGCCATCTCTCGACAAGCGAGCCCGTTTGGAAAAACCCTCTTCAACAGGGGTCAATGGGCTATCACCTAAGTCCTTTTGGTAGGAGATAGAGATGACAAATGATCATGAATTGAAAAGCCAGCTGCCACAGTAGTCAACTATTCCACCTCATGAGTTGTACTCGGGATAGTATTGACAACTATTTATGGGGCCATCACTACAGGTGACATATGTGCCTCCAAAACAAAAGTAAAAGCAATAACATAAGCCATTGGCATCCAAATATGCAAGTCAGTTATAAGACTCTGATCCTCGGTGTGTACGAGAGCCTTATTCAAATGATCTATGTTATCTACAAGGAACAAGTCACACTCTTAAAAAAATCCCTGATCCCCATCCCCACCCAAAAGTTTTTGCCTCTCGAAATGATCAAGTGCACTAATAATCACGTCAATATTTATTCAGCTTTATTTTGGTGAAAATAGAGTACTTCTTCGAGACCAAATCCTTTTTCGTATCGCCTATGATACTAAAGATATAAACCCTCATTCATCTTTACCTCCTCAGGGGATAGAAAAGTTAAACCATAAAGGTAAGCATAGAGAAACCAGAAGAAATAACCTCTAGACCAGTACTTCAGAAAAATGCTTTTTCTAGAATGAGCACACCTCACCGGAGTCGAAGACGAACAAAAGGAAAGATGAGCCTCAAGAGTAACAAGTCTCACCAGTATGAAACATTCTAGGGAATTACCCCGGTCAGTGGAAAAATAAACAAACCAAGGCACCGAGAAAGAATGGAGATCAATCCCTGATCCTAAGAATTATCTTGAGAATAAGGGCCACAGAAAAATATCGAAAAAGAGCCTCAGGTAAGGTTTCAAAGAGTTATACTCGACACAAAATTGGAACACTTTCATGAAAGCCCAAGCTCTAGGATGAAGCTGCAAGGGGAAACCTACAATGGTCCATGACGACCACTTCAAAATCAGAGAAGGGTAAATGTATCCCCTACCTGGTGAAGAGTCATTCATACAGAGGAATCAAATAACCCTCAAAAGATCTGCATATCCTATCCTTCAGTCATACTGAGAGAATCGACCAATCTGAGGGATTACCAACCATGATGCCAACTTTGATTATAACCTCGATAAATCAAAGACGGAAAGAGTACCAACCATTTTAGTGGCCAGCCAATGATATTTATTGGCATTAACCGACTCAATTATCTGGAACCCCTTTTGAGCAAAGATGTCAGCTTTATAATGATTATAGGGGTTAACTTAGGATAAAACATATGCCCTTGTCACTCCAAATGATTAGCGATTTCAAAATCTCTAGGTTTATGACCAGTCACTCCCCATTATGTTTTGACAAAGCTACCGACACTTTACTTCCTTTGATGGATAACTTCTATTTCTGACCCGGTCAAGACAAGAGGAGGCATTGGTTAATCAACAAGGTTTTCACCCTTGCCAAGCGCTCAGACATTTTCCAGACGTCAACTTTATAATGATCATCGGGGATGACCCAGGATACAACATCTAATTTCCCCTATCACTCCAAATGATTAGCGATTTCAGTATTGCTAGGTTCATGAACAATCAATCTCTAGTATGTTTTGATAAACCTACCGACATTTTCCCTCCTTTGACGACCAACTTCCATTTCTTATAAAGAGCCTCGTCTGAAATAGATTATCCAGACGCACCTACCATTTCTGAATCACCACTCAAAAGGATAACTTGTAATTTAAAATCTCCATGATAGAAAGGAAGAACTTCGATTCACATTCCATCCCCCTGTCCGAAGATGAAAAATCACTACCATTTGAATCACTTTCGACGATAATAGGATTATCATTCATAGTAGCGAAAATAAAATAAAATGTTGAAATGAAAAGGTGAAGGGAAGAAAAGGCACCTTAAAATGCAAAGTCGAAGGTGAAAAATCAGAGAGAAGGGAAAAAGTCGAAGTTTTGGAGATTTGAAAGCTTAAAATATGTAACGACAATTAGTATTGGGAAAACCTCTCTCAAGAAAGAGGGAAAGATTCAAGGAAACAAGGAAAACTCTGTCTACAAGATGATGAAAAGTTTACCCACTCTCTCTCTCTCTCTCTCTCTCTCTCTATATATATATATATATATATATATATATATATATCCTTATATATGTAAAGGCAATGAGCAGATCAAATTAAAAGCAAGAAACAAGTTTGGATCAACGGTCAGATTTTATTTTAGAAACACAATCAAACTCAAGTGTACTCGAGTACACAGAAAGCTATGTCATGCCACCCCATACCTTTTCAGGTCACACATTAAGAAATAAGCAGTGAAACATTTCAATAATGAGACCACATTGCTCATGTTCTCCATTAATCTTTGGCAAAACCAAAGCAATATATGTCAGTCAAAAAAAGGTTTTTAATAGCACTTTTTTAAAATTTTAATAGAACTTAAAAGCACTATTAAATCACCCACTATTATAGGTTGGTTACCTATGATAGCGCTTTTAAAACACTATTAAAAGGCGCAGTCATCAATAGCGCTTTTCATAAAGTGCTATCGTAGGCCTTTTTTGAAATTTATCACATATTTGCTAAAGAGGATTTAATAGCGCTTTTTAAAAAAGCACAATTATATGTCAAGTCAATAATAGAACTTTTTAGAAAAGAGTTATAATAAGGTTATGTATTTATAAAAAAATTATCATTAAAATAAACTTTTAAAATTTTTTCCATTAATCATTAAAAGAACTATATAAGTCATTCAACTCATTCATTATAAATGAACCTAAGAATCAAATATTAATAACTAATACGAAAATGACATCCTTCAACATAAAAATAAAATTACAAGACTTGGATTTGTTAAAAGTAAAATTACATATATAATGTTACAAAGAATTTTCCAAAAAATGAAAGTGAAGTATACAACTACAAATTTAAAAGTTTTACTCTACATGAACAAATATGATAAAGATGCCTACATCAACCAAACCAATGATGAGATCCAAGATATGTCCCTCATTGGTTGTTGATCTGGTTTCCAACCCACTATTTTAGTATGAGGGAAAGAAAAAATAACATTGCTTTACTAAACACAACCATACAATGAAACAGAGGAGAACAAACATATTGGAAAAACATAAAGAGCATATGATTGGTTCCTTTTTATGAGTTTAAGACATTAGATTGCATCAACATTACAAAAACAAGGCTAAGATCCAATGTATTTTTCTCTATATATCACTTTTCTTTATCCAATGTATGTTTGTGAAGTAATTAACCTTGCTCCTCCATATGCATATTTGAGATGCTGCAAAAATGAACACAAAAATACAAAGTAAAGCCTCAAATAAATAAGTGGAAAAAAATATGCCACAGAGCAAGAGATTTCATTGTAAATTTAAAGTACTGGATTGATATATGTCGAAATGGTCTAAATAGTTTAAATAGTTTAAATAATACTGAAATATGAAGAGCCTAAAGATTAGACACCACTCAATTCAAATGCTAGAGTGGATCCAAAACCGTCTTCAATTTTGAGAACTTCTGCTAGTAGATTCGTGCGACATACTAATTGTGATTTCTCAATATTGAGTTAGTTTCAAGCTAAATATTTCTCTAATTCTTCTTGTTAGCATATTTGATAGCAAGCATGATTTCATGCAATCCAGCTTGAAAGAATGTGCAAACTCTAACATTAACTGAGAAAGCTACCAATAATGTTCCTAAGTTATCCTTAAAATGTCACAAAAAGTTGATATTCTAAGATTTCCTCTTGAAGATCCATCAGTTTTTCACCTAATTCAGTTATTGTGGATCTATGTACTTGTAGATATGGAGTTGATGATCCTGACGCTGACAACCCTCTTTGTTTTTTCTATGATGATAACATTGATAAATGTTAAAATCGGTGGTGATATATTTTCAACTATTTGATGATGGAAATTAACTTGAAGATATCTCAAGTCTCATCAAGTTGAATATTCAAAGTTCCATTGAAGTACTTATATGATCACTTTATCTGGAAAAAGAACTTGAAAGCTCCAGAGTAGTGAAAGAGAGGAAGTGTAAAATTTCGTCTAGTTGTGTCTGTCTGAGTGACCAGAGTCTTGTGAGAGTAGGAGAGTAACTCTTAAGATACTAAGCTACTCACTCACACACATACACAAAATAATTCTAAAAGATATCTTTACTTAACAAAATCACCTAAAATGTTTTTAAGGCATGTCCAATTGATAAGGAGACTGCCTGCTTGATTGGGAGAATTTTTCAAACTTTCTAATCGATTGGATTATATGCCTAATAGATTAGAGGATGTCTAACTGAGTTTATAGTCTATTATGACAATCTATTAATAATTATTAATATCTCTATACTAAAACCTTTCTTTTTGGACCATAATAATCGATTATTTGATGCACCTAATCGATTAGGCCAGTAATTTGGCCCATATGGATTGTTTCTATTTTGAGCCAATTTTTTCCTATATAAATGAGGCTTCTCCTCCTAACTTCATTTCACACTAGAATTCAGAGTTTTCCTAACTCTTTACAATTTATCTCACTCTTCTCCCTATTTAAATATTTTCTTTCACTGAAGTTTCCATAATGTCTCGTGAGTGAAAACCACTTGTGAGGAAAATGTTGTATTATTATTGTGTCAGTGTCATTATTTTCAAGAGTGTTATACTCTTAAATAATTGAGTTTTATTATTGATATTAACCATTAAAAAACTATGTTTTGGTTATATAACTCAGGCTGAAAAGTTATGTTTGGGTATTAAGATCAGCTAGTGAAATCTCTAATTAGTTGGTGATAACATACCTAGGAAAAGGTTTTCTTTGTTGGATGGATAAGCCAGTGTAAAATCTCTCGATTCGCTTGTATCAAAGGTTTGTGTATATAACATGTAAAAGCTCAATATTATAGTGAAATCTCAAGAAGATGTTCTAGGGACAAGACTAGACCAACGTTAGGTCGAACTTGGATATTTCTCTAGTGTCATCTCTATAACTCTTATCTTTTTTAATTATTTTTTTATCAACTTTCATTCTTTATTTTTTCTATTTTTCTATTTAATATTTAAGATACTAACACAATTTGTTTTTTGAGTCATAAAACCTTTAAATTAATCACAAATTTTGAATACCACAATCCACCCATCTCTTCACTCTCTTGTGCTTGGAGTCACTTGTCCAACAAGTAGAATCAAAGACTAAATCCTATTTAAGACTAATCTTCCCAGGAGGAAAATTACTTTAAACTATTCACTAAACAAATCCCCACCCTTTAATGGAGAAGGGTACAACTTATAGAAAGATAAAATTAAGTTTTTCATAGAATGGATGAATATTAGTATTTGGAAGGTTGTGAAGGAAGGTTCATTTGTTCCTACAAATGAAGTAAATGGTGTTGTAGTAAAAAAACTGAAAAGGGTTAGACCAATATGATAAAGAAAATGTGGGGCACGGTTTGAAGGCAAAAATTGTTATCACTATCGCTCTTAGTTTTGATGATTTTTTACAAGTTTATGATTACGAGGCTGCAAAAGAAATGTGAGACTACCTCCAAATTATCCATAAAGGAACTACTGAGCTAACGATGGAAAATTTGGGAACATTAACTAATGTGTAGAACTTTTCATAATGAAACCTAAATAGAATATAAATCAAATGCAAACACGGTTTCATATCGTGAGTCATTTGAGAATTATGGGAAAAATATTTTCAAATAAGGAATTGGTTATGAAAATTCCTAGATGCCTAAATCGTAGCTGGAAACCTAAATTCATTACGATTTAGGAATCGAGGGATTTAGTAACCATGGACACACACATAAAAACAAGCACACACACACACACACACACACTATTGGAAAATTGTAGGAACATGAGATGAAGTTGAAGAGACTTGCTGATAATGAAGAAGGTGAAAAGAATAAGAGAATAAGTATTACACTAAAAGCTAATAACATCAAAGATATGGAATCCTAGGGCCCGAGATGATTTAAGAGGCCCTCTAGAAAATAAGGGAGATTTAAGAAAAGAGAAAGAAAACTCAAGATCGTCAAAATATTTACGCATGCCGACACATGAGACCTTTGGAATTCAATTAAGGAGGCAACATACTCTTGAAGGTTATCCCTAAGCTAGAGTTGAAGGGGCCATTCAAAACAAATAAGTTGAATCTGTGACACAATGGTTCTTATTAGATCATAAATAGAATAGGAGAAGTGGCATGCCAATAGGAATTTCCACCTCCCCTATCTGGAAAAAACGATCTATTCCATGTATCTCAACTCCAGAAGTTTGTATTAGATCCTTTCTAGCTTATCCTTCCATGGAAAATTGGAGTTGTAGCATATCTTACTTTTCTACCATAACCTATCCGCGTGGTGGATCATGCGGTAAAATCTCTAGAGAATAAGGAGACATCATTGGTGAAAGTGTTGTGAGAGGAATCACACCCCGGAGAAGCCATATGGGAGTTGCAATAGGGAATGCAAGCTAACTACACACACCTCTTCAGGTAATTTTATAAATTTTAAGGACAAAATTTTAAGTAAGGGGGAATGTGTAATACCTCGTAACATCGTTAAGCAAAAACGTTAATCTAAGTCAGTGTAGACAATATCATTAAAATTAGGAGTCTACTAAATTAGAGATAGTAACACCATAAGAAAATTTACGATTGCAACGATATTTTGGAAGATTATGACAGTTAAAACCGCCACAATTTAATATCTATGACAATCGATGCACCATCACAAAAATGTGTGTCCCCAGGCTATTTCACAATGGTTGCAAAAACCGCCACACCAACTGTCGTTCAAGTTCACAACGGGATGGAACTGACATAAATTAGAAATGGCGACGATTAAATATCGTCATGAATATCCTTTTGAGTTTTGTTTTCATTGTTGATTGCGATGGTTTAAAACTGTCGTGAATGTGATATCCTGATGGTTCAAAACATCGTAATTTTATATGATGTTTTTTTATTACTCAATCCGCAGATAATATCGCAGATATTTTTATAGGTAAATCCTCAGGAATTTTCAAATCCACGGGTAATTCTGCATCTGATATATATATATATATATATATATATATATATATATATATATATATATATATATATATATATATATATATATATATATATATATATATATATATATATATATATATATATATATATATATATATATATATATATATATATATATATATATATATATATATATATGTGTGTGTGTGTGATACGGTGGGAGAACTGACTTGAGGTTTTGCGTTTGTGTTCGCAAATGTTTCAGTTTAGCAAGAGTCGCCACCGACTTTTTATTTTATCCAAAGGAAAGGTCAAAAAACATAGGAAAGACCTTTGAGATGTTTTCTTGGGTTCGGGGGGTAGATTATGAAAAGGGAAGGTGCTAGCACCCTTTTCATCCATGGTTTTCCATGGGCTCTTAGTTACTTGTTTAGATCACTTGCTTTTGCTTTTCAATTGTTTGAAATGGTGCTTTGTGTGTGGTTTTGAAAGTATTTTGAAAAGAGGCCTTTGTTTAGGCAACCTTTGTAATAATTCTTGTTTGAATGTATACAAAGGTGTTTGTCTTTTGAAAAGGTGTTTCAATGTTTGAAAGTTTGTTTTGGGAAAATGTTTTGAAATTGTGTGTTTTGAAAATAACAAGGATGTTTTGCAAGTTTGATCAAGTAACTAGGAGTTGTCTACCCTATTCAAAGATCTTTCCTACATATTTTTAACCCTTTTACATTGTTTTCTTACCATTGTATTTGGTAAACAACCTTGTGTTTGGATGTTAAACGGGACTGGCGCAGGTCATCGTATGACCATGATAACAATATTTCCAAGTATCTTAGCAAATTTTTGAGGGACTAGATCATTTTTGTATAGGCAACCAAGATAGCGTCATCGAGGGACTATGATCTTTTTGTTTTGTTTTTATTTTGCCAAGATACCTAGCATGCATACCATGGCCATTTTTAAGGCAACAAATGGATGAAACCCTAGGGGTGCTTGTGTGCATTGTGTTGACATTTTCATGCATTTTTGTCTTGTGTGTAGTCATGCTATTTGTTTGATTTTGGTCTTTTGCATACAAACCCTAGTTTTTACTATCATGCATATTTGAAAGCAATAAAGTGCGTAAAAGTAAATCTACAACTATTACAACATTGATATGGGGAGGGGGATACAAGTTTGAATAGGGGGTATTTGCAAGAAAATAAAACCCTAATTCAACTATTACAATCAAATTGAATTCAATGTACAAATAATAAATTGACAATTAGTTAAATAGACAATTAAATATAAATATGCAAAATGTTTTTGTATTTTATTTAATGTATGTAAAAATAAGTTATTTAATGTCCTAAAAATAAGGGATAATATTAATGATTATTTTTTGAAAGGGTGAAAACCCTAATTTTTGGTTTAAAGAATATATATTCTAATTATTTATTTATTTATTTATTTATGTACAAGAAAATAAATAAAAATATATACAAAAAATGTTAAAAAATAATATTTATGAGAAAATAATATTTTAAGTATATAATATAATAAAAATAAAAATATGTAAGTATTTTAATTTTATTTACAAATTTACTTAGAAAAATAAAAGTATTTAACCTAATAAACTATTTTTGGTCATAAAAAATAATAAAAATAATAAAATAAAAATGTGAAAATTTAAGAAAATATTTTTGATGATTTTTAATGTTCAAGAAAAATAAATAAAGTCAGAAATGTAAAAGAAAATAAAAAATATACAAAAATAAAGAAATGGGCCAAGGGGGTGCAAAAAGCAAGCATGGGGTATCAATAGCAGGACAAAGCCAGGCCCAGCCCAAGCCACGCTTCATCTCTGTCCTCTGGCCAGAAACACGCGCGCGCCATGTTCAAACTCGTATCTCCTGCATTTGTGCTTAAAAACAAAAACTTGCAACATGAAAGTTATAGCTCTTGATCACACGATTCTAACCATATAAAAAACTTGAACTAACTCTCAAAGACCAAAGAGAATTTCCTTGGCCCTAAATCTTGACCTAGTTTTTTTCCAGAAAGTTCAACTATCAAATACTCCTAGCTCAGTTAACATAAATGAATTCTATGCATATGTACAGCTCAAGGGCAATGAGGACTACATTTTTTCTTCACAAACCTAAGCCTAATGATTCCTAAATAAGGAGATAGAAGTTTGAAATTTACCTGTTTCAGTCAAGCTCGAGTATGGCAATGCAGCAACTTTCAGTGAGGCCTGAGGTTCTTTTGAGCTTGCTTGATGTTCCTTTGATCTTTCCCAATGCTTAGCCTGCTTTGAAATGGTCTGAAACTTCTTGTAGAACTCAACCTACAAAGCTTCAAAGTAAAAATGGTGAAGTGTGAAAACAAGGTTACAATTGCTTGTGAATGGTTGAGATAGTTTAGGTATGTTATATGGAGTGTGTTGGAACTGGTTTCAAGCAAAACGCACGAGTGGATTTTGTTTTGGAAGTGAATCCGCAGAACCTGCCATGTTTTGAAAAGAACTTGTGTTTTGGTGTTTTGAAGGGTTTGAGAACTTGCTAGCTCGTGTTTCTGGCTTGATGTGATGTGCTAAGCTGGTTTGAAATGTTCACAAGACTTGGTTATATCAGATTACAAAGTTTTGGACTTTTTGCACAATGACTTGTTTTTGAAGAAAATGTGGGAAGTGACAAAGGCAAGGCCTGTACAGGCCAGCTCTAACCCTGCACATAGTTGGTGTACTTTGACCCAAGTTTGTGGACTTTGTTTGCTGCCAAATATTAGGTTCAAGGCTCAAGGGAAACAAAAATGAAAAAGTTGTGCTTTATGGAAATGGTATTGTTGCCTTTTTGCCAAAAATGGATTAATTCAATGTGTAATCTTCTAAAGCTCAGAACAATGCCTTAATCCAATGTGTTTGCATTCAATTTTTGGGTGTGGAAGGGTTTAAGACCTGTAAAACAAGTACAAGCAAGGTTTGGACAGATTTTGCAACTTGTAGCATGGTGTAAAATGCCTTGGACAAAAGTGATGATTTGCCAATTTCAAACATTCGATTCTCCCTAACCATGAATGATCTTGGAGAGTTCTTGTACATTTTGGAAATCTTGTGACATGCTATACAAACCATATTTGAAATGAATTTTGATATTCCACTTGGAACTATGTGAAAAATTGCCATGAAGATAGGTCAAAATCCCGCCTAAACTAGGGCAAAATTTCACTAAGTTAAAAGTTTCATGGACCCTTGTTCACAAAATCATAACTTAATATACAAGCATCTTTTGGGAAAACGTTGTGAATATAAGTTGTAGATTTTGTAGAGGACTACAACTTTCATGTTAGAAGTTTTGTTTGAATCCAATTGCATCATGGTGAAAAAGTTGGGGAAAAATAAGAAATTTTCATAACTAAGAAAATTTCTAAGTTATGAAAATTTTCCATTTTAAACCCTAATTTTCAAAATTAGGTTTCTTGGTGAACAAGTTTCATATTTTGACACATCTTGATGAAAAATGACCCTTGGCACTTGATTTTGACAAAAAAGTCAAAGTTTGACTTTTCAGTGTACAGTTGATTTTTGATCAGTTGACTGGAAAATTCATCTGTCAATTTAATGCATTTGAGATCTTTTGAACCTTGTAATTAGGTCAATATGATACCATTGAGTCCTTGAAACCATGCTTGAACCCAATTTTCCATTGGCTAGGTAAAAAAACAGAAATTGCCCTTCTACAATCAACACCCTAAAAATGACCATTCAGCCCTTTTGATGATCTGATCAATTTTTTTGAGGAGTTGTGGTCCAAACTTGATCAATTGGTTCATATGAGTCTATAATGTTGATGTGGATAAAAAATTATGAGGTTTGACTGTAAATTGGCCACAGTTGACTTTTTCCCCAATACAACCGATTTTAGGTCAACTGTCCAGTTGACTGGGCAAAAATTTGATTCAAAGCTTGAAACTTGGTTTGAGAAATCTTATAAGTCCAACATGAAGTATGAAAGTCACATGAGGCATTGGAAGTCCAAAAATCCTTGTGCAAATTCAAACCCTAATTTCAGGTCAACAGTGCAAGGAGAGGTCTTGGGCAGAGCAAACCCTAATTCTGTCTTGAGTCCAAAGAGTCTTGTAAGGGGAAATCTTGATAAAATGAAAGGGAAAATTTTGGGTTACAATAGCTGCCCCTGTTCAATCTTCTTGAACCTGAAGAGTTAGATTGGCGAGCTTGCCGTTCGTGACTCGAAGGTAAAAGATGATTGGACATTAGAGTGCCCGTAAATTTGCACTCATCAAAATGTAGTTGAGGGAATGGGCTTAAAGATGACATTTGGAGAGGTTGATAGAATTTTGTTGGAGATGGGCTTAAAGATGCCATCCAAGGAAGTTGATCGCATAAGAGATTCCTTTGCGAGAGCCCGTATACCTGTTGTTGAGGGGGACTACACCGAGGAATGTTGGTCCTTGTCGTGATAGAAATAGAATTTTAGGAGCTTCAGTCGTCCGTTATTCTACTGGGGAATCATCTCTTGGTTGAAGAGGTGAAAATGAATTGCTATCTGGTTGTGCTCTAGGCTTCATTGTGATAATATTGGCTGCTATCTGGTCGTGTTCCAGGCTTTACAGTGACTTAACAGGGAGATGAGATTAAACTTGATATCCGGTCGTTCTCCATGCTTCACAATTTCTCAATTGTTATCTGGTCGTACTCCAGGCTTTAGAAGGAATTAAGTTGTTATCCGATCGCATCCGGGCTTCAACTTGAATTTAAGGCACACTAATATCCGGTCGATTCCGGTCTTCTTAGTAATTATCCAAGTAAGCTGCTTTTTTGGTAGAAATCCAAGTTTCACAGTATACCTCACTATTATCTGGTCAAAATCCAGGCTTCACAGTCTTGTATTGCTATTTGGTCGAAATCCAGGCTTCACGAGACCTTACTTCCTATCTGGTCAAAATCCATGCTTCAGAAGAAAATAAAATGGTTATCTGGTCGCCTCCGAGCTTACCTTTGATTTTGGGGCCTACTAATATCCGGTTGAATCCGGGCTTCAAAGTAATTGGTCGAGTAAACTGCTTTTTTGGTCGAAATCCAAGTTTCACAGTATACCTCACTGTTATCTGGTCAAAATCCAGGTTTCACAGTGTTTTGTAGAGATCAAGATACCATCCGGTCGAACCCGAGTTTCATAGCTTGAATTTAAGGTGTACCACAATCTGGTCGATTCCAGGATTCATGGTGCTTTATACTACTATCTGGTCGATTCCAGGTTTTACAATAACTTGCCGGGGATTCAACTATTTTTCCGGTCGATCTCCAGGCTTCATAGTATGATGGAGAAAAAATCAAGATATTATTCGGTCGAATCCGGGCTTCATAACTTGAACTAGAACAAGAATCTGAGCATTGAATAAGCAATAGAATAGCATTCGTGTCTGGAGCATCTCTAAGCTGTATTTGAGCTTTGAATATTTGTTAAAGATAGCTGTTAATTCTATCCTGAAAAAGGTAAAATGTTAGCTGAAACACAAAGTTATGTTGCATGAAATGTATGATGCAATAAATGTGTTTTATGAATGTTTATGATATATGAATGTAATGTATGCACATGTAAGTTGATTAGCTGTCTTGCTGAGGAAAATAAATCCTTGATAGCTGGAGATAATAAAATCTTTGACTACTGCCGGGGATTCCAAATCCTTGACTGCTATTGGAGATTCAAAACCTTTGTCAACTTCTGTGGGGATGTGGGAATCCTTCACGACTTTCCTGGGGATATAGGGATCCTTCAAGTCTTTAGAGTTGGAATATGATAATCATTCTGTTGTAAGAATAATGTCGAGTGCTGCTTGTGAAACCTGCTTGGGGAGTTCCGAGAACCTTGATGACTGTGGTTGGGGATTGAGAATCTTCAATCTGTTAGGAAATAAGAATAACTCAGCGGGGAGAAAGTTTATTCTGTTGGAGAGTAGTAAAAAAAAACTCTGTGGGGAATAACTATACTACTGGAGAGTTTTCAAGAGCTTGGGTTGTATGCCAATCTACTGGGGAGTTATCCGAAGCTGTCGTCTGGTTAGCTGTCAGGCTTCAAAGCAACTTGCTGGGAAATTATCAGGTTCTAAGATAACTTGCAAGGGAATTATCTGGTTTTAAGACAACTCTTTAGGGAAATGGAGGAAACTGGATGGTTTTCCACCGGGGTTTAAAGGTTGATGTTTTGGACTCCGCTGGGGATTGGGAGTTTGAAAACTTAGCTCTGATGGGGATTTCGAAATTTAACTCCGCTGGGGATATGTATTTCAAGGTTTTAGCTCCGTTGGGGACCTAGATGATGTACTGCAGGGGATTTCTCTTAGAATAGCCTAAAGACGTCTTCATATACTTTCAACCTATCAGTAATTATTCTTTCCCATTTCGTTTATTTGTAAACAATGATTATATTCAAATGCATATGCTCATTTAATAAATCATTGGACGTTTTCAAATAAAACACAAGTATAAAAAGAAGAAAAGACAAATAGTTTTCTGCACTTTGAAGTATCTTTGTATTAACTTTGTGAAAGTTTTTTGTAGAAAGGAGACAGACATCCTAGTAAGAGAATGTTGTCATAAAAACGAGAAAAATTTATACAAAGAAAGATGGCTATGTGTGAAAATTCTATGGGATTCCCATTCCGCAATAGCCTTCGTAACTCTGGATTTCTTGTTCATTCGTTGCTTCGTCCAAAGATGATTGAGTTGATCAAAATCCCGGAGCTTGTCTGTGAAGAGATTATCATTAAAGTGATCCGACGAGACATATTCATACGCTTTAATTCCCTAACTTTTACCTGGACCTCCCTTTCGGGTTTTCGATCCACTGGGAAACCCTTTTTTGCCCAAGTCGCCCTTTCGGGTTTTCAACTTGCCGGGTGTACAAATTTTTTTATTTATCCCTAGCTTTTGCCTGAACCGCCCTTTTGGGTTTTCGATTCACCGGGATGCTCTTTTTTACCCAAGTCGCCCTTTCGGGTTTTCAACTTGCCGGGTCGTTTATGTGTAGTATCTTTTGACTATGTCTGCGTTCGCAGGGTACGGCAGGTCGTCGCTGTCCATGGTGGTTAATATCACTGCCCCACCAGAAAAGATGTTCTTGATCACAAATGATCCTTCGTAAGTAGGAGTCCATTTGCCCCTGGGATCACTTTGCGGTAAGATGATCCTCTTGATTACAAGATCACCGACTTGATATACCTGGCGCCTGACTTTCTTGATGAAAGCCTTGATCATCCGCTTTTGATACGTCTGACCATGACAAACAACAGTAAGTTGCTTTTCGTCAATCAAGTTAAGTTGATCAAGCCGAGTCTGAATCCAATCGTCTTCACTCAAACCAGAATCTTTCATGATTCTCAAGGAGGGAATCTGAACCTCAATAGGTAAAACATCCTCCATGCCGTATACCAAAGAATAGGGTGTTGCCCCAATTGAAGTACGTGCCGTGGTACGGTACCCGTGAAAAGCAAACGATAACATCTCGTGCCAGTCCTTGTAGGTGTCTGTCATCTTTTGTATGATCTTCTTGATATTTTTGTTCGCATCTTCGACAACATCGTTCATCTTTGGCCGATAGGGAGATGAATTGTGATGTTGAATCTGGAACTGCTTGCACAAAGCGGTGATCATAGTGTTGTTCAGGTTTATACCGTTGTCAGTGATGATCCTATCGGGGATACCGTACCGGCAAATGAGGTTCTGCTTGATGAACCGGGCAACAACATTCTTTGTGACGGATGCAAAGGAAGCTGCTTCAACCCACTTGGTGAAGTAATCAATGGCCACCAGAATGAAGCGGTGTCCATTGGATGCTGTAGGCTTGATCTCTCCAATCATGTCGATTCCCCACATTGCGAACGATCAAGGAGCTGTTAAGACATTGAGAGGAACTGGAGGTATGTGTACCTTGTCCGCATAGATTTGGCATTTATGACAAGTCCTGGAATGTAGATGACAATCAGCTTCCATGGTAGACCAGTAATAGCCTGCCCATAGAATCTTCTTAGCCATCATATGTCCGCTTGAGTGAGTGCCAAAGGTACCATTGTGCAGTTCAACCATGATCTGCTCAGCTTCAACCTTGTCCACACAACAGAGCAGAATGCAATCATGATTGTGCTTGTATAGGATACCATTGCTCAGGAAGAACTTGGCAGAGAATCTCCTCAAGAACTTTTTGTCGTTGACTGAAGCTCCTTCAGGATATTCTTGCGCCTCGAGATACCTTTTGACTTCGTGAAACCACGGTCGGTCCACTACTTCTTCGGTATTAATCTCATGACAATGTGCAGGTTCGTCCATTCGCTCGATGGTGATTTGGGGAGCCTCGTTATCCCAGTTAAGTTTAAACATGGATGACATTGTAGCTAGAGCATCTGCTAGCTAATTTTCTTCTCGCGGAAAGTGCTCGAAGGTAATCTGCTCGAAATGAGGTAGTAATGTCAATACATTTTCTTTGTAAGGGATGAGGTTGGGATGTTTAGTGTCCCACTCTCCTTTGATCTGACTGATGACCAAAGCTGAGGCTCCAAACACAACCAAAGATTTGATTCCCAGGTCAATTGCAGCCTTGAGACCAAAGATACAAGCTTCATACTCGACCATGTTGTTGGTGCATTTGAAGCAGAGTCTAGCAGTGAAAGGTGTATGGCAACCTTCTGGTGAGATAAGCACAACATCGATACCGTTCCCAAGTGCGTTAGAGGCACCATCAAAGTACGAGGTCCATCGGGATCCTTGTTCAGGTCCGTCATATGGTCTGAAATCTTTAACATTGTCCAAAGTCATGATATCCTCGTCGGGGAAGTCAAACCTCATGGATTGGTAATCTTCGATAGCTTGATGAGCTAGATGATCGGCTAGCACACTCCCCTTTATAGCTTTTTGGGTCGTGTACTCTATATCATACTCGGTGAGGATCATCTGCCACCTAGCTATTCTTCCAGATAAAGTAGGCTTCTCAAAGACGTACTTGATTGGATCCATCTTAGATATTAGCAGAGTGGTATGAGTTAACATATACTGTCTTAGCCGGCGAGCAGCCCATACCAAAGCGCAACAAGTTTTCTCGAGCAGCGAGTAGCGAATCTCACAGTCGGTAAACTTTTTGCTAAGGTAATAAATGGCATTCTCTTTTCGGCCAGACTCGTCATGTTGGCCCAATACGCACCCCATTGAATTCTCTAGGATGGTCAGATACATGATTAGCGGTCTTCCTTCAACGGGAGGCATCAAGATAGGAGGTTCTAGAAAATACTCCTTGATTTTATCGAAAGCAACTTGACAGTCATCATTCCATTTAACCACCTGATCTTTCTTCAACAACTTGAAGATTGGCTCACAGGTAGATGTTAGGTGAGAAATGAACCTTACAATGTAGTTTACGCATCCCAAGAAACCTCTGACCTCCTTCTCAGTGCGAGGGGCAAGCATTTCTTGTATAACTTTGACTTTGGAAGGATCAACCTCGATGCCTTTGTTGCTGACAATGAAACCCAAGAGTTTACCGGACCTGACTCCGAAAGTGCACTTGCTAGGGTTCAGTCTGAGCTTGTACTCCTTCAACCTGACAAACAGCTTTTGCAAGTGGTCGAGGTGTTCTTCTTATGTCTGTGATCGAGCTATCATGTCGTCTACGTAGAACTCTATCTCATGATGTATCATATCATGAAACAAAGCCACCATGGCGCGTTGATAGGTTGCCTCGACATTCTTCAGTTCGAATGGCATCACTTTATAGCAGAAGGTACCCCACTGTGTAACAAAAGTAGTTTTCTCCATGTCTTCAGGTGCCATTTTGATCTGGTTCTACCCTGAAAATTCATCCATGAAAGAAAATACCTTTTGCTGAGCTGTATTGTCAACCAAGATGTCAATGTGCGGTAGTGGAAAGTCATCTTTAGGGCTAGCCCTGTTTAAGTCTCTATAATCCACGCACATTCTAACTTTGTCGTCCTTCTTTGGTACGGGCACAATGTTAGCAACCCATTGTGGATAAGAGGTAACAACAAGAAACCCAGCATTGAACTGCTTCATTACTTCTGCTTTTATCTTTTCAGACATGTCGGGCCTTATTCGGTGGACTTTTTTGTTTAATTGGTGGACAGTCTTCTCTCGTAGGGAGACGGTGAACCACAATATCTGTGTCGAGTCCCGACATGTCTTCGTAGGACCAGGTGAAGATATCAACTTTATTATTCAACAGCTGAACTAGGCGTTCTTTGACACTTGGCTCTAGGTTGGCACCCACTCTGACTTCCTTTCGGTCTTTATCAGTACCCAGGTTGATTGTCTCTAACAGCTCTTCATGGGGCAGAATAGCCCTTTCTTCCTGTTGTAGCAGTCTAACCAATTCTCCCAGCACCTCACAGTCTTCATCACCTTCGTATTCGGCATGGTAGACCAGATCTTCAGAGTCACTGAAGGCCATAGAAGAATTGTTACCCATGGAATCCGGAATGGAAGGGTACCTGCATTTGTGAGTGTGGGTGTGTGTAAGGGATAGCCACCTTTAAACAAATAAAATGTAGAAAGAAAGAGAATGAACACAAAAGTTTATATGTGAAAACGTCCATGATTCATTAAAATGGCATATGAAGATGAAAAATCAAACCCTTACAAATGGACCTATATACCTCGGGTAAGGCACAAGGCAAAAAGTGTACGAATTGTTTAATAATTATTACAGACCAACAGAAATGTTCGAAAGATAAATTACTGATTTATGAAAGTAATGGGAACAAAGTCCTTTGCCTCCCAGTTGTTCAGTCCTCCGTCAACAGTAGGGAAAATCCAGTCTTCAAGATTGCTCTCCTCTTCACCATCCTCCAAAGCATTGAATCTATGATGGGTGATCTTCACTGGTGGCCCTCCATCCCAGGAGCAGCGTACAAACTTTTGAGCAGAAGCAGTGAAACCCAAGCCGAATTTATCTGTCTTGAAAGGAAAGTCTGGTAGCTAACCCCATACTGTGCTTCCTCCTTCTTCAATCACAGCCTTTGCATCTTTGAGGGATGACATCCAAGGACAGGTTTGGTAATCATGGGTACAGAAGCCACCGTCTTGGTTGCTGCAACTTCAGGAGAAACCTCTTCAAAGTGCTGAAATGGGGTCTCGATGAATTCACCATCCAATTCCACATAGCGGAAAGAATTTAGATGGCTTATCATGTACTCCTCTTCGCCATGAACTGTTATAATTTTCCCTTGGACTGGGTATTTGAGCATTTGATGCAAAGAAGAAGTGACGGCCCCAGCATTATGAATCCAGGGTCTTCTCAACAAGCAAGAATAGGAGGGACGAATATCCATCATATGAAATATGGAGTTGAAGGTTTCAGTTCCCACTTTAATCGGGATGTCCACCTCCCTGTGGACCATCCTTTTAGAACCATCAAAGGCTCTGACAATGATATTTCCGGGCTTCAGGGTTAAACCTTCACAGTCCAATCTGTCCAATGCTTTCTTCGGCAATACATTTAAAGATGACCCAGTATCAACTAGAACGTGAGCTAGAGTAGTCCCTATGCATTCCACCGAAACATGTAAGGCGTCATTATGCTTTCTCCCCTTAGATGTTAAATCGACATCGGAGAACCCAAGACCATTGTCTGCTGTTAGGCTAGCTACACACTCCTGGAACTGATCCGCGGAGGTTTCCTGTGGCACGTGGGCCGTCTTCAAGAATATGATCAAAGCTTTGGCATGAGCTTCGGAACAGAGCAACAGGGCCAGCATAGATATTTTTGAGGGGGTTTGCCCCAGTTTTTCCATAACATCATAGTTGCTTTTCTTAATTATTTTCAAAATCTCTTCCATTTCTTTTTGAGTGGTCTCAGGGATGACCAAAGGCTGAGCCCTCGTCCTGACGGGTGCTTCTTGGATCCCTTTCCCTTTATCATCAGCAACAACAAAGGGTAAAACCACAGGAGTCACGACTTCTTCAATAACTGGAGTTCTCATAGATATGTTGATCGGTACAGGAGTAACCTTAGGAGCAATTGAGGGTCCGAAGACTGCCCTTGGAGGAGCAATCTCCGAAGAGAAAATTCTTCCGCTGCAGGTGATTTTACTCATTCCAGCAATATTTCCAATGTCAGGAGTCTCTTCATCAGAACTTTCTTCAGCAGATTCAATCTGTTTAATACCGTGGTAGAAGATCTCTCCCCCATAGTTCCACGGTATTGATTTGTTGGACTTGTATGGGGTAGGCCCCGGCATAGTTATCTTCAGAGGTACAATCTTCGGATCAGATGTAATCTTAACAGGTCTTTTGGAGACCTTGGAAAGATTGGCGGATATGGTAATTATAGAAACATCATTGACATGAATTGGTGTAACAGGAGTCTTCTCAAAAAGGATTTCTTGATTATCCATTAGGCGTTGGATGCCTAACTTCAACAACAGACAGTCGGTTGGTAAGGATGAACAAAGGTATCAATCTTTTTCACATCCTGGGAAAATCCCAGCCTTCAACAAATTTAGCTTGATTATCGGTAACTGAGTCATCAAATCATCAACAGTAGCAAGAAAAAGATCTTCTTCAACAGCATGGGCATTGTGGCCATGCTTTGGCATTGGGGCAAAGATCACATTCGACTTTTCAGGGGAATCGAATTCCACTTCCTTAGCGTCTATTAAATCCTGAATTTTATTTTTGAGGGCCCAACAATGGTTGGTGTCGTGCTCCAGGCTGTCTGAGTGATAAGCACACTTAGCGTTCGCATGGTAAAAAGGAGAAGATATATTCGGATTTTGCGGGGCCTCTCTCAAACTGGTAAGGTTTAACTTCAGGAGATGGGGGAGAACCTGAGCAGGCGTCATGTTTATTTTGGTGAATTGCCTAGCAGGCCTTTCCGCCCTTTGCTGGTTGGTTCTAGGTTGATTGTTTCTGGGCTTATCAGCTGCTGACTTCTGAATCATTACGCCCCCCACCGTTGGCCGGCGCTCAACTCTTCCTGGACCTCATTAAGAGTAGACAACTGAGACTTCTTTCTTTGCTGGAAAAGTCTTTTTGATGGCAGCGGAAGCAGATGCATCTTTTTGAATTTTACGACTCTTGATTCCGACTTCAACTCTCTCACCAGTAAGAATCAACTCGGTGAACCCCGCAGATGAACTTCCAATCAGGCGATTGAAAAAGGGGCCTGATAGTGTACCCAAGAACATATCTACAAGCTCTCTCTCAGACAGAGGTGGTTGAACTCGTCCCGCCAAGTCTCTCCATTTCTGGGCATACTCCTTAAAGCCTTCATTAGAGACCATGCCCATACTCTGTAATTGAGTACGGGTTGGTGCTAAGTCCGTATTATATTGATATTGTCTGTAGAAGGCAGCAACCAAATCCTCCCAATTATGCACATCAGACCTCTCAAGCTGGTAGAACCAATCCAATTGCGTCCCTGACAAACTATCTTGAAAAAAGTGGACCCACAGGTCCTTGTCAGAAGAATGAGGTTGAATTTTTCTGATGTAAGACCGTAGGTGCATCTTTGGGCAAGACACCCCGTCGTACTTAGCAAAAAGAGGCACTTTAAACTTTGGGGGAATGAAAATCCCAGAAACCAACCCTAACTCTTCGAAATCCAGCCCAGGCACCCTCTGTACCTCCATGTCTTCCAGACGCTCTTCCAGATTTTTGTACTTGTCATCTGCAGGAGGGTACTGCTGTTCAGAATAGTCTTCATGCTCCTCCTCTTCTTCTTCCTCAGACTCAGATGATACTGCAACTCCCTTTCCTTTTCCTACCCCTTCTTCAGATGTTGAGGGGAAATCCAGGACCCTTCTAGCTTGACCTTCAAATCTTCTACCCAAAGTAGCCACACCAACTCTCTTCTTTTTCTTTTTCTCTTTTTCCTTTTCCAGTAGGGCTTTAAGATCCTCCTGACCCTTTGCCAAGGTCATGAGCAGTTGTTGGAACTGTGAATTCTGCGCTTGCAAATCTTTGACCGTCTGCTCTATATCCATCCTGCTGAAATAAACAGTAGAGAGATAAGGAAATGTGGTGTGAAGACCTGTTTATGCATATGATGAATGATATGTATTCATGTAATGCATTCAAGGATTCAGAAATTCATATTTGTTTTAAACAAAAAGAACACATGTCATATTAATAAGATAGAATTTGTTAGTACATCAATGCCCCATGGGTAAAATAATGCAAAATTCTAATGCAAAAAGATGTTGCACATCCTCTTTGGTGCAATATAGGTGTTGAGAGTCTGCTCTTCGTGGAGTTGACGAGTAAGTTCTAAAACCTTCTTCTCACTGGCGTAGAATTGGGCTTCAAAAGTATTGCGTTCTCCCTTGAGCTGTATCCAACTCCTTTGAAAATCTTCCAATGATGTTGGCATGTCAGGATGTAGGAGGGTGTATGGAACCTCTCCTTCCATAACAGGCTCTTTGATCACAGGGAGAATGTAGGGGTAAGGCATCATAAGACTCTGGGAGCGGGTTCGTACCCACTAGAGGTAAGGCTCAAAGGGGATGGAATTCTTGTGTCCCAAGGTCTTACTGTCCACCTTGTTGGGCATCCTCCAGGCTCAGATAAACCTTTGTCGAAGTCCTTGAGCATCATTGTCGAAGTCAAAAACCAAGTCTAGAATAAGCATGTCATGTGGGCCATCCCTTCGGGCATACCCAAACTGTCTTAGAGCCAAGCAAGGGTTGTAGGTAATGCCTCCCCTAATTCCAAATAGAGGGACATTACGGAATTCTCCACAACGGTAAATAATGATAACATATTCTCTGGACCGAGAACACCAATGAACATGTGAATGTGTAAGAGTCATCAATGGTTGTGACCATCTGAAGCCTTGCTCATTCTTCAAGACTGATTGAGGAAGGTGAGAAATAAACCACCTTGCTAGAAGAGGAGTACAACACATGAGAACACCTCTTTTCCTCATTGTTCGAGTGTGAAATGAGTGGAGGATATCCCCAAGCAATGTAGGCACAGGATTCCGAGACATGAAAATCTTGACAGCATTCACATCTATAAGCTGGTCAGGGTTTGGGAACAAGAGCAACCCATAGATGAGGAGTGCTACAATCTCCTCAAAAGCTTGCAGATCTAGAGAGTTCCAGCATTCTTGAGCTTTCTCAAACAGAAACTTTGCCAAGAAACCCTTGACACCACTTCTGGTTTCCCAATGATCTATGACATCAGACGGTTGCAAGTGTAGGGCTTGAGCAACATCTTCAGGCTTTGGATCTCTTTCCGTACCGTTGTAGGGTAGTTGATGGAGAATAGGAATCCTCAGAAGTTGAGAAAATTCCTCCAAACTAGGCACTAGCTGGTAGTCAGGAAATGTGAAGCAGTGGTGTAGGGGGTTAAAGAACTGGAAGAGAACTTTCACCATGTCTTCCTGTATGTTGGAGTTGACCAAGTTGAGAAGTCTACCATGTCTTTCAGTGAATGGAGAATACTCTGGAATCTCGGAAGCTAGCTCCTTGAGTTGAGGAGGAATTCTCATAAGGTTGACCTGAATTGTTTTCCTGCGGAGTGAATCCATTACCTAAAAAACAGGAACAAAGATGAAGATCCAAACCCTTGAAATGGTTAGTGGATGCATATGATGCTTCATGATGCTCATGATGTATGCACAAGTATATGTACAAGCAAGTCACACAAGTTCCTAGTTTCAGGCTTGCATGGGGTTTCATAGGTAAGTACCCTCTTAAAGTTTAGTTGGCTCAACCTGTCCTATAAATAGTAACCGGGTTCTAAGGAGCTCAATATCACTGGATTATTTTCTGTGTTCATTGTTTCAGTTTAGCCACTTTACCGACGACCGAAATATTCCAAGAAAACAACCGTCAATGAGTGTAGTATCGAGTATCTACCAACTTTAGACTGTACCAAAGCCGGTCATCTCGCTACCCCTAAAAAGGCCAAGATGGTCAAGAAAAGGTTCTAAAAGTCCATTGGTGCTTCATGACTTCACTCAACGGTCCCGTATTCTCTTTGATTGACTCAAAGGCTACCGGTACCCACAACTATGTCACACTAATATAGCTATTCCTTCAACCATGTCGGTATACCCCACACACTTTCCACAATATATTGCTATTTACCTATGAATGTTTCCCAAATCCGGGTAGAGGATTCAAACCCAAACAATAGAACCAAATGTAAAGCAATTAAGTCAAACAAGATAAGCATGTAAAGGTGATCTAAACCCTAAGGTAACCCCACTTTTAGATTTTCCCCAACAGAGTCGCCAGTTTTGTGATACGGTGGGAGAACTGACTTGAAGTTTTGCGTTTGTGTTTGCAAATGTTTTCGGTTTAGCAAGAGTCGCCACTGTTTTTTATTTTATCCAAAGGAAAGGTCAAAAAGCACAGGAAAGACCTTTGAGATGTTTTCTTGGGTTCGGGGGGTAGATTATGAAAAAGGAAGGTGCTATCACCCTTTTCATCCATGGTTTTCCATGGGCTCCTAGTTACTTGTTTAGATCACTTGCTTTTGCTTTTCAATTGTTTGAAATGGTGCTTTGTGTATGGTTTTGAAAGTATTTTGAAAAGAGGCCTTTGTTTAGGCAATCTTTGTAATAATTCTTGTTTGAATGTATACAAAGGTGTTTGTCTTTTGAAAAGATGTTTCAATGTTTGAAAGTTTGTTTTGGGAAAATGTTTTGAAATTGTGTGTTTTGAAAATATCAAGGATGTTTTGCAAGTTTGATCAAGTAACTAGGAGTTGTCTACCCTATTCAAAGATCTTTCCTACACATTTTTAACCCTTTTACATTGTTGTTTTACCATTGTATTTGGTAAACAACCTTGTGTTTGGATGTTAAACGGGACAGGCGCGGGTCATCGTATGACCATGATAACAATATTGCCAAGTATCTTAGCAAATTTTTGAGGGACTAGATCATTTTTGTATAGGCAACCAAGATAGTGTCATCAAGGGACTATGATCTTTTTGTTTTGTTTTTGTTTTGCCAAGATACCTAGCATGCATACCATGACCATTTTTAAGGCAACAAGTGGATGAAACCCTAGGGATGCTTGTGTGCATTGTGTTGACATTTTTCATGCATTTTTGTCTTTTGTTTAGTCATGCTATTTGTTTGATTTTGGTCTTTTGCATACAAACCCCAGTTTTTACTATCATGCATATTTGAAAGCAATAAAGTGCGTAAAAGTAAATCTACAACTATTACAATATTGATATGGGGAGGGGGATACAAGTTTGAATAGGGTGGTATTTGCAAGAAAATAAAACCCTAATTCAACTATTACAACCAAATTGAATTCATTGTACAAATAATAAATTGACAATTATTTAAATGGACCATTAAATATAAATGTGCAAAATGTTTTTGTATTTTATTTTATGTATGTAAAAATAAGTTATTTAATGTCCTAAAAATAAGGGATAATATTAATGATTATTTTTTTAAAGGGTGAAAACCCTAATTTTTGGTTTAAAGAATATATATTCTAATTATTTATTTATTTATTTGTGTACAAGAAAATAAATAAAAATATATACAAAAAATGTTAAAAAATAATAGTTATGAGAAAATAATATTTTAAGTATATAATATAATAAAAATAAAAATATGTAAGTATTTTAATTTTATTTACAAATTTACTTAGAAAAATAAAAGTATTTAACCTAATAAACTATTTTTTGTCATAAAAAATAATAAAAATAATAAAATAAAAATGTGAAAATTTAAGAAAATATTTTTGATGATTTTTAATGTTCAAGAAAAATAAATAAAGTCAGAAATGTAAAAGAAAATAAAAAATATACAAAAATAAAGAAATGGGCCAAGGGGGTGCAAAAAGCAAGCAGGGGGGGTGTCAATAGCAGGACAAAGCCAGGTCCAGCCCGAGCCACGCTTCATCCCTGTCCTCTGGCCAGAAACACGCACGCGCCATGTTCAAACTCGTATCTCCTGCATTTGTGCTTAAAAACAAAAACTTGCAACATGAAAGTTATAGCTCTTGATCACACGATTCTAACCATGTAAAAACATGACCTAACTCTCAAAGACCAGAGAGAATTTCATTGGCCCTAAATCTTGACCTAGTTTTTTCCAGAAAGTTCAACTATCAAATACTCCTAGCTCAGTTAACATAAATGAATTTTATGCATATGTACAACTCAAGGGCAATGAGGACTACATTTTTTCTTCACAAACCTAAGCCTAATGATTCCTAAATAAGGAGATAGAAGTTTGAAATTTACCTGTTTCAGTCAAGCTCGAGTATGGCAATGCAGCAATTTCAGTGAGGCCCGAGGTTCTTTTGAGCTTGCTTGATGTTCCTTTGATCTTTCCCAATGATTAGCCTGCTTTGAAATGGTCTGAAACTTCTTGTAGAACTCAACCTGCAAAGTTTCAAAGTAAAAATGGTGAAGTGTGAAAACAAGGTTACAGTTGCTTGTGAATGGTTGGGATAGTTTAGGTATGTTGTATGGAGTGTGTTGGAACTGGTTTCAAGCAAAACACACGAGTGGATTTTGTTTTGGAAGTGAATTTGTAGAACCTGCCCTGTTTTGACAAGAACTTGTGTTTTGGTGTTTTGGAGGATTTGAGAACTTTCTAGCTCGTGTTTCTGGCTTGGTGTGATGCGTTAAGCTTGTTTGAAATGTGCACAAGACTTGGTTATATCAGATTACAAAGTTCTGGACTTTTTGCACAATGACTTGTTTTTGAAGAAAAAGTGGGAAGTGACAAAGGCAAGGCTTGTACATGCCAGCTCTAACCCTGCACATAGTTGGTGTACTTTGCCCCAAGTTTGTGGACTTTGTTTGCTGCCAAAGATTAGGTTCAAGGCTCAAGGGAAACAAAAAAGGCAAAAGTTGTGCTTTATGGAAATGGTATTGTTGCCTTTTTGCCAAAAATGGATTAATTCAATGTGTAATCTTCTAAAGCTCAGAACAATGCCTTAATCCAATGTGTTTGCATTCAATTTTTGGGTGTGGAAGGGTTTAAGACCTGTAAAACAAGTACAAGCAAGGTTTGGACAGATTTTGCAACTTGTAGCATGGTGTAAAATGCCTTGGACAAAAGTGATGATTTGCCAATTTCAAACATTCGATTCTCCCTAACCATGAATGATCTTGGAGAGTTCTTGTACATTTTGGAAATCTTGTGACATGCTATACAAACCATATTTGAAATGAATTTTGATATTCCACTTGGAACTATGTGAAAAATTGCCATGAAGATAGGTCAAAATCCTACCTAAACTAGGGCAAAATTTCACTAAGTTAAAAGTTTCATGGACCCTTGTTCACAAAATAATAACTTGAGATCCAAGCATCTTTTGGGAAAACTTTATGAATAAAAGTTTTATATTTTGTAGAGGACTACATTTTCATGTTGGAAGTTTTGTTTGAATCCAATTGCATCATGGTAAAAAAGTTGGGAAAAAATAAGAATTTTTCATAACTTAGAAAATTTCTAAGTTATGAAAATTTTCCATTTTAAACCCTAATTTTCAAAATTAGGTTTCTTGGTGAAAAAGTTTCATGTTTTGACACATCTTGATGAAAAATGACCCTTGGCACTTGACTTTGACCAAAAAGTCAAAGTTTGACTTTTCAGTGTACAATTGATTTTTGATCAGTTGACTAGAAAATTCATCTGTCAATCTAATGCATTTGAGATCTTTTGAACCTTGTGATTAGGTCAAGATGATGCCATTGAGTCCTTGAAACCATGCTTGAACCCAATTTTCCATTGGCTAGGTAAAAAAAAATCAGAAATTGCCCTTCTACAATCAAAACCCTAAAAATTACCATTTTGCCCTTTTGATGATCTGATCAAATTTCTTGAGGAGTTGTGGTCCAAACTTGATCAAATGGTTCATATGAGTCTATAATGTTGATGTGGATAAAAAATTATGAGGTTTGACTGTAAATTGGCCACAATTGACTTTTTCCCCAATACAACTGATTTTTAGGTCAACTGTCCAGTTGACTGGGCAAAAATTTGATTCAAAGCTTGAAACTTGGTATGAGCAATCTTATAAGTCCAACATGAAGTATGAAAGTCACATGAGGCATTGGAAGTCCAAAAATCCTTGTGCAAATTCAAACCCTAATTTCAGGTCAACAATGCAAGGAGAGGTCTTGGGCAGAGCAAACCCTAATTCTGTTTTGAGTCCAAAGAGTCTTGTGAGGGGAAATCTTGATAAAATGAGAGAGAAAATTTTGGGGTACAACAATATATATATATATATATATATATATATATATATAAAATTAAAAAAAAACACGTATAACAGTAGGGCGGTGGGTGTATAAAATTCTTCATATTTAATATTTTTTAAAAGTAATGGTGGTTGGTGTATACTGTCGTGACACGCGTCTCTATATTAGAGTTACAACAATTATCAAGTAACTGTCGCAATTTTGTGTCATAAAACCCTAATTTTCTTGTAGTGTAAGGGGATTTTGGTATTGTGGGTTTAACTTGAGGAAGGTATAGTATTTTTATCTCTACATATAAGAGCCAAAAGTGAAGATTTATTTTACTTTTCCATCTTGTAACTTTAGAATTTTCTTGGAGAAAGGAGAGAGAGGAAAACATGAGATGGAAAGGAAGAAAGGAAAAATTCCAAGAACACTCCAGAATCTCTTACTTGTTGAAATAAATCCACCTGGCTTAAGGAGAAAGATGAAAGCAAAAGGTCATCACCCACCTTCTCTTCATCTTCTTTGATTTCAAAACTAACACTTGAGGTAGGGTTATTCTAGGTTATTAATTGGTCTAGTTTGAATTAGATTGATGCATGTGGATTTAGGGTACTATCCTATATTATTCCTTCCCTTTTATATTGTTTGAATATTAATGCTTTGCCTAAAATTTTTGATTCCATGGTCTTTTGCTCTTGAGGGTTGAATGTGTGAGGAAGAGAGTTATAATTTTCTAGTTACAGGTCTTTCTTGGCACGAGGAAGAAGAATAAGGGGAGACCTAGGCCCGTTATGGGGCATAACTAATATTACAGCTAGATCAAATTGGCCTTGAGTCCATATATTAGGGAACTGTGTATGGTGTATTACGGTCATAATACACTCTACATCGAGGCTATAGACGACCCAATTTCCCTACCTTTTGGCTATTTAAGGACTCCTAACCTCCTAATAACCATACCCTACTCCTATTAGGTTTTTCATTTGAAGAAATATCATAAAACAATGAAAATCAGAAGAGTTTACCTTATTAAACTGATGTAGGAGGGATGTACATTGTAGTATGCTTATAAATTATGAAAGTTAGAAATTTAAAGGAATTAGGTCTAAACCCTAATTGTCTAACAAATCATAATTTGTGACATATGAAAATTACATAGATTTCTATTTGATAAGAAATGAATAAATGTCTAATCATCTATAAGGATGACATAACTGTTGAGATTGTAATCCCTGGTGTCGAAGCAATATGTTGCTCGACAGAATAATGGTATGCCAAACTTAGCCTAGTGTGTGTCTGTCGAAGTGTCGTAGTAGTTAGCTTCACACAGTATTTTGACTTAGGTATAAATAATTGTTTTGGGATTTTTGTAATTGTTGGATTTGGCTTAGGGAGAAAGCAAGCTAATTATAAATAGAGAGTAACCCCTATATTGTAAACAACTTGTTTTCACAGGATTTTGTAGTTACAAAGTGAATAAGATTTTTTCCATAATTTGTGGGCAGAGAGAAATTATGCAGAAAATCATCACCTTCTTCCCTAATTTTGTCAAACCCTACTTCTTTCTTTTATTGTTATCGTGTATTGATAATAATATTGTTCATCAAGATTGATATAAATTCTCCATAAGTTTTGTTGGATTTCTAACATCTAGTATCAAGAGTTTCGGTTGAGCTAGAGTTGTCAAAATAGGCTACCCGATCCTAAACGGGATGGCCCATATGGGCCTCGGGCTTTTCAAGGCCGAGCCCAAAAACCTATATTTATATGGGCTCTATTTTTACTACCCAGGCCTAGCCCTGTCTAGGCTGTGGGCTACTCGGCCCTAAAAGGGCCCTGGCCCTAAACAGGCCCATTTTAATTTTTTTTTTAAATTTTCTCCTTATTTTTGTAAGTAACCATGCAATTTCATGCAATAATACTTGTGTATATATATATATATATATATATATATATATATATATATATATATATATATATATATATATATATATATATATATATATATATATATATATTAAATTTCATATCCAAAATTAGAATTTTTAAATAATCCATATAAGTTAATAATTAAAATGTAAAACAACACATTAGCTTAATTCAAACTATCCAAAATACATCACAAATTATCCAATGTAGCACACAAAATTAAATAACTCGTTCCAACAAGTTTTAAGTTATAAATATTCATGACAATTATAATTTTATAACAATTATAACAACAAATTGTCATTTCAACTTTATTTTTAAGTAGAATATGTCACTGTGTCATTTCTATAATATCTACATAATTATATTAGAATGAAACCTTTTAGTTGGAAATTAAGTAAAACCTGCAACTTTTGTTTGATATTTATACCTTTATAATACCAAAAAAAAATTAAAATACATAATACGCAAATGATTTATAGCATATTTAAAATTTCATCACTTTGGATATCGAAATTGTCCATTTATATCAATTGATCATTTAAACTACAAGGGCTCAAAAAATAAGGTATAAATTGTTTATGCAAATTGTTTATACCTTTCTTCACTAACACCATATCTAGAATTTCATACATAATCAATTATAATTACGAATACTAATTGTGATGGTATTTGGCTGGTTGTGGCTGAGTTACTTGGCCTAATTAAATTTTTTTTCTTTTGTTTAATTTTTATTATGAATTAGGAAAGGATAATTTCTAATTATATTAAAAAACTTAATTTTTTTTTGGCCGGCGGGCTACCCATAGCCCATACGGACTGGCTCATATTTTTTAGGGCTTTTTCGGGCCGGGCTAAAAAAGGTCCGGAAGTAAATGGGCTCGAAAAATAAGCCCTAGGACCTAGCTTTTTTTGGGCCTGATGGGCCGGACCATAAGCTTCAGCCCATTTTGACAGCTCTAGGTTGAGCAATTAAAGGCAAGAAAATCGTGATGGTAATAAATCATCCAAACGACCATTTTCCAGCAAGTCTTCAAATTCTAAAAGTTGATAACTATGAGAGTTGGTGTAAGAAGACGAAGGTTGTGTTCTGTTGTTAAGATCTTTGGGATCATGTGAAACAAGGATTAGAACCACTTGAAGAAGACGCATCAGAAGCAGAAGAGGCAACACACAAAGAATTGAAGAAGAATAATTATAAAGCTCTCTTTATAATTCATTAATGCTTAAGTCCATACAATTTCAAAAAGGTGAGTAATGTAGAATCTGCGAAAGAAGCTTGGAAATTCTGGAAAATGTCTTTTAGAGGTGCAAAAAATTTAAAAGAAGTGAGGTTACAAACTCACAAAAGAACATATGAATTGCTTCAGATGGAAGAAAGTAAATGCATAACTTATTTCTTTACTAGGGTTACGAAACTAGTGAATTAAATCATGGTATGTGGAGAAGTGTTGACAACAAGATCAGTTATTGCAAAGATCTTGAGATTATTAGCTCCAAAGTCGATCACATGGTGGTAGCCATAGAATAATCAAAGAATTTGTCGATATTGACAAAAGAAGAGCTTCAAGGGACGATTGAATCTCATGAAAAAAGAATAGCTAAAAGAGCCGTGGGAAAGTCGAAGAGCGGTGTGGCTTTGCAGGCGCAGTCAGCAAGACAAAAGAAAGGCAAAGGAAATTGGTTCGACAACAGAGGTAGAGGAAGCTACAACAATTTTACTAGTAGAGGAAACCAGTAGGAAGGAATTATGTGAAATCAAAGAAGACCCCCAAACCAAAGCAACCAAGGAGGTGGTGTTGCAGTTAGAGGAAAAAGTGGTGGTTGAAAGCTTGACAAGAGTCATATTCAGTGCTTTCATTGTCATGAGTATTATCACCATTCCAGTGATTGTCTAGAAAAACAAAAGAATCAAGAAAGTGATGCAAAGTTTTCAAAACATGAAGAAGAAGAAAAGACGATTCTGATGGTCACAATAAGAGAGGAAGAAAGGTTCAAAGATCAATGGTACTTGGATTCAGGATGCTCATCACACATATCTGGAAGGAAAGATTGGTTGGTCAACATAAAGCCCTCGATGAAGAACACAGTTAAAGTTAAAAATGACAATACTCTAGCCGTTGAAGGTATTAGTGATGTTCAGATTATGAGGAAATATGGAAAAAGGTCAGTAATTTCCAATGTGTTATATATACCAAACATGAAAAGTAATCTGCTGAGTATATGGTAGTTGTTCGAAAAGAACTACAAAGTGTCTACTAAAGACAAGATAATAAGAGTGTTCGATACAAGAGGAAGGTTAATATTGAAGGCTCCTATGTCTCAGAATATAACCTTTAAGATTGAACTAAATGTGATGGAGAATAAGTGCCTCTCAACTGCATCTAGCAAGGAAGAATGGATATGGCACTATCGACTAGGCCATGTCAACTTCAAAGACATCAGATATTTGAAATTAAGAAATATGGTTTCAGGATTACCAGAAATCGACATTCCAAACAAGGTGTATGAGGAATGTGTGTAGACAAACCAACACACGAGTAACTTCACCAAATATGCAGGAAGAAAGTTGAAGGACATTCTTGAAATCATATGCTCTGATGTATGTGGTCATATCTAGGAGGATTCGACTGGAGGTAACAAATACTTTGTTACATTCATGGATGATTTCAGTAGAAAACTGTGGACTTACCTAATCAAGAAGAAAAGTGAAGTGGTCGAAAGCTCAAGATTTTGAGGACTGATGGTGGTGGAGAATATGTGTTGAAAGACTTCGACATGTTATGTGATAAAGAATGGATTATGCATGAAATGGTGCCACTCTACACTCCACAGCATAACGAACCTACAAAAAGGAATAATTGAACCATCATGAATATGGTGAGAAGTATGTTGAAAGTCAATCAAGCATTTACCTAAGTAATTTTGGGGTGAATCTGTGTCGACTTCAGCATACATATTGAATAGATATCCGATGTAGAAGCTAGAAGGAATCACGCCATAAGAATGTTGGTCTGGTGTCAAGCCTATCTTGATTCATCTGAAAGTGTTTGGATATATAGCACAAAGACATGTGCTAGATCAGTTAAGAAGAAAAATTGATGACAAGTCGAGTCAAATGATCCTAATAGGATATCATCCGATTGGAGGTTACAAGTTATTGGACCCAGTAAACAAGCAAGTAGTGATTAACATATATGTGATCATAGATGAGCTTAAGGAATGTGATTGGACTAAAAATGTAAACAAAGATTTAGTGAGAATATTTTGTGAAGAACTAGCCACTGAAGCCGAAAGAGAAAAAGTTCGACCAGAAGAAGTCAGAGGTGAAGCATGCCCAAACAGACCTCAAAGAACAAGGCTCATGCCTGTAAGGTCGCAGGATTGTGTGATTATATTAGATGACGTGGTCGATAATGATGGTGATACACTATTCTTTCTATGCAGATGTCGAACCAGTCAATGTAGTAGATGCGTTGAAGGATTTGAAGTGGGAGGAAGCTATGAATGAGGAATTGAAGTCCATCGAAGTGAACAACACTTGGTCACTTATCAAATTTCCTCAAGGCAAGAAGGGAATTAATGGAAATTAGGTATACAAGGTGAAGTTGAATCCAAAAGGGGAAGTAACACGACACAAGGCAAGACTTGTGGCAAAAGGATTTCTTTACAAAGAAGGAATCAACTTTGATGAAGTTTTTGCACTTGTTGCTAAGATTGAAACGAACAAGTTGGTTCTTGGTATTGAAAACATAAACAATTGGCACATGTTTCAGATGAACGTGAAGTGTGAATTCCTGAATGGTCCCCGAGATGAAGAAGTTTATGTTGTATAACCAGTTGGGTTTGTGACACAAGGTGAAGAGAGAAAGGTATACAGGCTGCATAAATCCTTGTATTGACTTGAATCAGCTCCAAGAGCTTGGAATAAGAAGATTAATAGGTTCCTAAGGGAGGGGGAATTTTTGATGTGCACAACTAAGAACATAGTATATGTAAGATGAAGCAAAAGTGAATTGCTTATATTATGTCTCTATGTCGATGACTTATTGATAACAGGTAGCTGCAAGGAAGAGATCAGAGACTTCAAAGGTGATTTGAGCAAGTAATTCAAAATGTATGATCTGGGTGACATTTCATACTTCCTTGCCATAGAATTCTACAAGAGTAGTAGAGGATTGATGATGCATCAAACAAGATATGCAAGCAAAATACTCTAGAGATTTAATATGGAAGAATGCAAATATACTTTAAAACCTGCTGAACCAAGACTGTAATTGTCAAAAGATGCATATGAAGATGATGTCGACCCAACCCAATATAGAATACTTATTGGGTCATTAGGTTACCTTTGTCACACGAGGCCTGACTTAGCATACAATGTAGGCATGGTGAGTAGATTCATACAGAAGCCAAAGGTATCACATCTAGCAGCGACGAAGAGGATACTAAGGTATATAAAAGGAACTCTCGACTATGGAATTCTGTTTCTTGCAACTGATGAAGGAAAATAGTGCAAATTAGTGTGTTACACCAACTCAAGTTTGTGTAGTGATGATGTGGATCAAAAATCCATAGCTGGTTATATGTTTATTCTAGGTGGTGCATCAGTTGCTTGAAGTTCGAGAAAATAACTATTATTGGAACTATCGTCATGTGAAGCTAGGTACATAGATGCTTCTCTTTGTGCATGTCAAGAAACTTGGATGGTGAATATGGTCGAATAGATTACAAGGAAGAATCATGGAGCAATTATCATGAAAATCGACAACATGTCAGCTATCAATCTAGCGAAGAATCTGATAGCACATGGATAAAGTAAGCACATCGAAATGATGTTCCACTATCTTGAGGAGCAGGTAGCCAAAGCAAAGGTAAACTTGGAACACTACAGAACTGAGAATCAGATTACAGACATCATGATAAAAGGTTTGCAAGTCGAAGTATTAAGAAGAATAAGAGTTATGATGAATATAGATAGCTTAGAAATAATGAATTAGGTGGTATGTTGAGATTGTAGTCCCTTGTTTCAAAGCAGCATGTTTCTCGACAAAAAAATGGTATGTTGAACTTAGCCTAGTGCGTGTGTTTATCAAAGTGTCGAAGCAGTTATCTTCATACAGTATTTCGACTTAGGTCTATATAGTTATTTTGGGCTTTTTGTATTTTTGGGCTTTGGATTAGGGAGAAAGCAAGCTCATTATAAATAGGGAGTAACCCATATATTGTAAACAACTTGTATTCATAGAATTTTTCAGTTGCAAAGTGAATAAGATTTTTTCCACAGTTTTTGGGCAGAGAGAAACTTTGTAGGAAATCATCATCTTCTTCCCTAATTTTTCCATACCCTAATTCTTTGTTTCATTGCTATTGTGTATTGATGATAATCTTGTTCATCAAGATTGATAGAAATTCTCCATAGGTTTTGGTGGATTTCCAACAATAACCTTCTACACATATGATATCTAATTATACGTAATTACCATATACTAGTAGGATCAAATATAACGTAATACTATACCTGGTTTATAAGGTTGTAACCGATCATTAAGTATCCTGTAATACTAGACTCTGGTTAAAAATGACTAGTAGGATACTTGAAGACATGTATTATGTTAGATAACGCTTCAAAGTTGAATGAATCCAAGTTGTAATCGTGTACGAAGCACTTTCCTTATAGTATTTCAAGAAATCTCAATTGTCTTAGAGTTTTGATATAGGAATAGCTAGGAAAATTTAGCCTTCTCGAGTTTGCACAAGACGAATGGAAACTTGTATGCAACAAAGAGTTCCTGGAATTGTTTCTAGATGATATGCATTTTGTTGTTACCGAATTTTTGAATCTGGAATGAAGCATTTATAGGCCATATTAGTATTATTTCACAAGGTAGTGATCCTTGGTGAAATAATTTCCTTTTACCAAAAGTTACAATATTTGGCCTACAACAACATGTATCAAGAGTTAAATGTTTTCATTCTGTAACACTTTATGAAGTGTTGCCATTTTTCGAATTCAAAATTCAAAACACAAGCAACGACCAAAATGAAAGCAACGGTAATAGGTCAGACGAAGTCTGGCCTCTGACCTCCAGAGTGCCACCAGCGCCGCTTGATTAACGTTGAAAATATCTCGATTACACTGATGTGTCGTGCCTAAGTGCTCAAGTTCCACCTATAAGCCACCACTAGCTACTATACACCCACGCCCTCGGAGCCGGAGCCGATGTCGCCGGTGGCGACACTCAAGAGAGGTTGTATGGAGGAGACAAGTGACATAATGCTTGGGACCACCATACTTGTCCATGTGGCACTTTATCCTCTTTTATAATTTTGTTGAGTTAATGTTCTTAACTCTTTATAAAGGCTTTCAATGTGAGTAAATCTTTCTATGTGGGACTATTTCTCATGCATTTATTAGCATTTACTCACTTCTACTTTTCTTGTCATTTTGGAACATACCCATTGTAATTAATACTCATAAACTGCAACAATCTCCCACTTGTTATAATAATTACAAGACCAATTCCAGAAAAAGAGAAAAAAATATTAGTATAGTTAAGTACTCCCTCCATTCTCTTTTATAAGAAAATTTTAACTTTTTAGATTAATTTAATAATTGATGTATCTAACTTATATATAGTCTAAATACATTATTTATTCAATGAATCTAAAAAGTCAAATTTTTCTTATAAAAGAGAATGGAGGGAGTATATTTCAATTTGAACTTAACCTTAGTAATGATAATTCAAAGCCTAATCAGAATGTTAGGTAGCTATGCTTTGAACTGTATCCCATGTGATTAGACCAATTTTATCATACACACAGACACACACACATACACACACACACACACACACACACACACACACACACTTTAATGGTTCTTCATCTACATCTCTCCCCTAGAATTATTTATGGTCATGTGTTTTTCCTATTTTCATGAATTTTTCATGAGAGAAACTCCAACTCTAACTTTGAGACGACACCATCTCGAAATTCATATAGGTGAATGTAATACAGTGGGAGAACTGACTTGGGTGTTTTGTGTTTGGTCACAATTGTTACGGATAGCAAGAGTCACCGCCTACTTTTCTTTTATCCCATAAAGGAAAGGATGAAAAGAACAGGAAAGACCTTTTGAGAATTTTCTTGAGTTCGGGGCGTAGGTTATGAAAAGGGAAGGTGTTAGCACTCTTTTCATTCGTAGTTATCTATGAGATCTTAGTTGCTTGCTCACTTTGAAATTCTTTATTTGAAAATGTGTTTTTGATGGGTTTTGAAAGTATTTTTGAAAAGTGCCTTCGTTTAGGCGAACTTTGTAATGATTCTCGTCTCTATAAGAATGCGTACAAAGTATTGACTTTTGAAAATATTTCATTTGAAAACGTTGGTGTATTTTGAAAGATTTTTTTGAAAATGGTTGTGAGCAAGCAACTATAAACGTTCTACCTACTCAAAAAGTATTTGTTCATCTCCTCCTCCTTTAGATATTGCTATCTTACCATTGATTGTTAAGAAGCCCTATCATTGGATGTTAAGGGACAAACGTGCATCGTCGTACAATCATAGAAGGCAACATTGTAGGATACCTTAGCAATTTGTCGTAAGGGTCTAATATTGTATATCAAAGTCAACATCGAAGGGTCATCGAGGGACTACAATCTTGTATTTGAGGGTCATTGCTAAAGTATCCCACGTTCGAGGGGCATGACTGTTTTTATCCTTAGGAAATAAGTGAGGTTAGCCCTAGAGGTACAAGTGTGTAAGTGTTTTGATTTCATGCATTTTGTCTTTTAATTAGGGTTTTCTACTTATTGATTTTATGTCTTGCCATACAAACCATAATTACTTGCATTTATATTCAAAACGATAAATTGCGGAAATGTAAAATTCTACGCTATTACATCATTTAGGGATGGGGGTACAATTTAAAAATGGGGAGAGAAAGCAATAAAAACCACAATTTACTATTACAACCATATTGAATATTATAAGATAAAAATGTACAAGAATGTAAAATAATATGCATGGAAAAGGAAATTATTTTGTTTGAGTTTTTTATGAAAAGAGTTTTTAACCTAATTAAATTAAAAACTAAAAAGGAATGGAAAGAAATTAATTAATCAAACTCCTAAGTTTTAAATTAATTTAATTAAAATAAACTAAGTCTAATATTAATTTAATTAAGAAAAGAAATTGGTTAACGAAATGTTTTTGGTCTTTTTGTCTAAAAGAAATAAAATAAAAACATGCTAAATATCTAAATAATAAATATAAAATATTTTTGGTTAAAAAATAATAATAATAATTATAATAATAATAATAATGAAAATACAGAAAAAGAAAATATAAAAATTAAATTCAAGAGAGTGTAAAAGTACAAGGATGGTTTGAGTGAAGAAAACAGTTTTTTTGTTTGATTTTAGGCCCATATGTATTTTTGTAATTAGAAAAAGAAAATAAATAAAATAAAACAACGGGCCACCGGGTTGCATAGTGATCTGGGGGTGTTGCTGAGAAAAAAATGGCAAGGCCCAAAGGAGGGAGGCCCAGCGCTGCAGTCAAACAAAAAATGTGAAACAACAAAATAAGCAAAACGAACGCTGGGGCTCGAACCCGAGTCCAAGAGGTAACAGGCACGCGCTTTAACCACTGGTGTGGTAATACATTCGTGTATTAAAACAAAACCATAAATATATATTACAAAATCAATCCTAGGCCTATATCATCTTCAACCTCGCGCCATAAAATTCCACAAGATTTTTAAAACCTGTAACTTCTTCATCTCTCAACCAAAATGGAAAATGTAAACATGAAAGTTGCATAAAATTTCATCACGAATCCAGAAATGTAAATAAATAAAGCTATAGATCAAAGATGAAAGAGAATTTCTAATGGTACCAAATTTTGACCTAACTTTTTCAGGAAGTTCAAACTTGAAATTCACACTACTCAGGCAATATAAATGAAATCTAAGGGCATGGTTAGCTCCAGGGCTATGATATCTACATTTTATCTTCACAAATGGAAACCAAATGATGCCTATGTGATGAGTTCAAAAGTCAGAAAACTCACATTGAAAATGGAATTCGTGTTTTGCAAATGAGCTTGATTCAAAATGATGCAATGACCAGGTTAGCTTCCTTGAGTCTCTAGGAAGCTAATGCAATGCTTAGCTTGAGTTGAGAGTGGCTGAAATGGCCCATTGAAGTCAAGTTGCAGACCCCTATTTTCGAATTTGGAAAATGGTGAGAATGGTGTTATAATTTGGAAACAAGTATTGGGATGAGTTATATTTGAGGTAGGGAAGCTTTTGAGATGATTTGGAGAAGAAACGCACGAGTGGTTTAAGAGATGGAAGTTCTTGGGCAGAACTGTGGTAACAATGGAGCTTTTATGCAATTTATGGTTTTCAGGGAGTTTGGGTGAGTTTGAGTGCTTTCTAATTCGTGTCTTAGCTCACAAATAGTGTCTCTATTTATAAGCAAGAAGTTTGGATGCTTGGAGAAGTCAGAAATCAAGAATCACATGTTTGTGGATTTGCCTTATTTTTGAAGCAACATTGTTAACATAGTTCCAATGCTTGTACCAGGCCCTCTAGAGTGGTTGAACACTTTAAACATGTTTCTTCTGGCCTATTAGGTTAAGAGTGTGCAGAAGAAACAAGTTAGAGGCTCAAGAAGTTGACTTTGTGATTAAAGTGATCTTTACAAGAATGGAATGGTTACTTTCTTCCCAAAATGGCAATTTGGTTTGAATAATGCTTGAATCAATTTGATAATGGATCAATTAGTTGTGGAAAACATTAATTATGGAGTGAAACACAAGTTTGAGGCATACAAAGCAAACATTATACAACGTGGCTATGGATTTGGTCAAGTTGTTCATCACAAAATTGACTTGTAATTCAAGTTTGAAACCCTAACTTCATCTCTTCGATTCTCCTAGCTCAAGAATAATATTAATGAGTTATTGGACATTTTGAAAATCTTGAAACATCCTCTACAACCTTCATATTTTTCATTTTTGAAGAATAAATTTTGAACTATGTGAAAAATTGCGATGAAAATAGGTCAAAAATCTGCCTAAACTAGGTCAAATTTTCACTAAGTGTTTTAAGAAAAAGTGTACGACTTCATGAATTTATAACTCAAAATCCAAGAATTTCAAGGACTTGATCAGTAAGGAAAATTTGTAGATCTCGTCAGGATCTACAACTTTCATGTTGGAAGTTTTCTTTGAATCATCTTGCATCTTGGTGAAAAGTTGGCATGAAGTCATGAAAAAATAAGACTTAAAACAGAAAATTTTCCAAGTCTTGAAAATGTTGACTTTTTACAAAGACTTTTGACCTTCTTGATTTATTGATGATCAAGTTTCAAATTTTTTAATGTCTTGATGAAATGTAATCTTTGAAACTCAATTTTGATAAAAAAGTCAAAGTTTGACTTTTGGTGTATCAATTGACTTTTCATCAGTTGACTAAATTTCAACTATCAATCAATTGATCTTGAGAAATGAATTGAGATATAAAATTAGGTAAAAATGATGCATTTGAATCCTTGAGATCATGTTTAAAACCAATAAGTCATGTATTAGGTCAAAAGTCAAAGATTATTCATTCTCAATCAAAACCCTAATTTTGACCATTTTGCCCTTTTGGTGATTTTAACAATTTTCTTGGAGAATTATGATCCAAACTTGAAAAATTGATACATATTACCTCAAAATATTGATATTGGTCCAAAATCTTGAAGTTTGACTATAGTTTGACCACAATTGACTTTTTACCCAATACAACTGATTTTAGGTCATCTGATCAATTGACTGAGCAATTTTATGATCCAAGACTTGAAACATGACATGAACATTCTTGAGGGTCCATAATGATCCATGAAAGTCATTTGAAGTATTAGAAGTCCATTTATCCTTGTTCAAACTCAAACCCTAATTTGAGGTATCAGTGTTGAGGAGATGGCTTGACCTATTCAACCCTTGTGGAGCTTGAGTTTTTGAAGATCTTTATGAAAAATGTCTTGAGAAAAGAGAGGGAAAATTTTAAGGTACAACAGCTGCCCCTGTTCAATCTTCTTAAACCTGAAGAGTTATATTGGCGAGTCCTCCATTCGTGACTTGAAGGTGGATGATGATTGAACACCAAAGTGCCCAGAAATTTGCACTCTACTATGTATTAGTAGATTGTGTTGGGAGTGGGCTTAAAGATGCCATTAGGAGAAGTGATGAAGAGTTTTTCAGAGATGGGCTTACAGATGCCATCCCGAGTGAATGTTGATAGAAACTGGAGGAAGCACCAGAATAAATCTTTGGTTGATTTATACTTAAACAACAAATGTATTTTTCCTGTTTTCAATTGAAAGAAGTAAATCAAACCCAGAAGAGGTCTTTGTTCGCATGTCTTTAGTTTTAAGAAGTAAACCTAAACCAGAAGAGGTCTATTGATTTCCTATCTTTAACTGGAAGAAATAAATATAACCAGAAGATCTTTGTTGATTGCCTATCTTTAACTGGAAAAAATAAATCTAACCTAAAGAGGTCTTCGTCTTCTTGTCTTTAATATGGAAGAAATAAATCTAACCAGAAGAGGTCTTTGTTCTCCTGCCTTTAACTGGAAGAAATAAATCTAACCAGAAAAGGTATTTGTTCGCCTGTCTTTAATCAGGAAGAAATAAATCTAACCAGAATAGGTCTATTGATTTCCTGTTTTTATCTGGAAGAAGTAAATTCAACCAGAAGAGGTCTATTGATTGCCTGGTTTTAACTGGAAGAAGTAAATTCAACCAGAAGAGGTCTTTTGTCTTGTTGATTGATTTTTTTCCTGCAAGGAAGAGGGTTAGTTGCATGCAGGTGTATGCACGACGTAATGATGTTCTCAAAATAAATGAGGTTATGTTTTATGCATTTGTCATGTATGTGCTATGATATATGAATGTTACTGAAATGTATCTCTGTCTAGGAAAATAAATCCTTGACAAATGTTGGAGAGTGTTGGGAAGCAAAATCCCAGACTACCGTTGGAGATGAAGAGCGTGTGTAACTTCGACTTTGTTTAGAGTGTTCCGCTGGGGATTCATGTATTATTGTTTTGAGGAAATTCTGCAGGGAATATCGATTTCTGCTTGAGGGATAGAGTTCAGGAACCTTGGTTGTCCATTAATCTACTGGGGAATTATAACTTGATTGGGGAGAAGGAAAGTTAACTGTTATCTAGTTAAATTTCAGGCTTTGCAGCAACTTACTGGGAATAGTGTCGACTCTGTTAGGGACAAGGGGATTTATTCGTTGAATTTTTAATGGTATGAGAAAAGAACTCGAGCTGGGGAATTTGTAGTCTGTTGGGGAAACAAACCCTATTGAGAGGAATATTTTGGTGACCTTATTGGAGAGATGAATTCTTTTGGAGACGAACTACGCAAGGTTTATCTTGTAGTTTAGGACCAACTCAGTCGGGGAAATGATTTTTAGGATATTGGAACTCTGAATGGATACTTTATGAATTCAAATCTGTGGGGATAATTTTGTTGAAGTAAATCTGTGGGGATATCCCGAATCTTTAAGAAAATGTTTATTACTATTTTTAAACATACATTTGTTAATAGTTAATCATGTTCATATGCATATGTTCATTCAATTTTAGTTATTGGACGTTTTTGCACTCAAACAAAAAAACAAAAAGTTTTCACTTTAAAGTATATTTGTATTGATGTTTTGCCTATAAATAGGCGTTTTTGTACAAGGAGACAAAGATCCTAGTAAGAGGAAATCATCGAGAGAATACAAAGTGAAAACAAAAAGATAGCCATCTGGAAGTGATCTCATTGTGTTCCAACTCTGACATTTCCCCTATGTCTTCGAACATCATCCCTTGTAGTTGAAAGAAGTTAATTGAGTTGATCTTACACCCAAGAACTTGGACCTTGGTAATAAATTTGGTTGTAGTGATTTCCCGGGACATAGTCATATGCTTTAATCCTTAACTTTTTCCTGGACCGTCCTTTTGGGTTTTCAGCCCACCAGGATACCCTTTTTTGCCCAAGCCGCCTTTCGGGTTTTCGACTTGCCATGTGTACAATCTTTTGTATATCTCCCTAATTTTTTCCCGAACCTCTTTGGTTCACCGTGATGCCCTTGTTTTTTCCTAGGCATGTCAACCTAGTGGGTTATTTTTATGCATAATATTTTTTGACTATGTCCGCGTTCACAGGATGCGGGAAATCTTCGCCGTCCATAGTAGTTAGCATCATGGCACCGCCAGAGAATACTTTCTTAACAATGAACGACCCTTCATAAGTGGGAGTCCATTTGCCTCTGGGATCACCTTGAGGAAGAATGATGCATTTTATTACCAAGTCGTCAGCCTGATACACTCGAGGTTTGATCTTTTTGTTAAAAGCCTTAACCATACGCTTTTGATACATTTGACCATGACAAACAACAACCAGTCTCTTCTCATTAATCAAGTTTAGCTGATCCAATCTAGTTTGAATCCATTCGTCTTCGCCTAAATATGCTTCTTTCATAATCCTTAAGGAAGGAGTATGAACTTCCACAGGAAAAACAACTTCCATGCCATAGACTAAGGAGAATGGGGTTGCCCCAATTGAGGTTCGAGCCGAAGTACGGTAGACAAGGATAGAAAATAGTAGCATCTCATGCCAGTCTTTGTAGGTCAACACCATCTTTTGCATAATCTTCTTTATATTTTTATTGGCATCTTCCACTGTGCCATTCATCTTAGGTCTGTATGGAGAAGAATTGTGATGCTTGATCTTAAACTGTGTACAAAGTTTCATAATCATATCATTGTTGAGATTTGTTCCATTGTCAATGATGATCCTCTCAGGGATACCATACTGGCAGATGAGGTTATGCTTGATAAACCGGGCTACAACGTTCTTAGTGACTGAGGCAAATGAAGCAGCTTCGACCCATTTGGTGAAGTAGTCGATGGCAATGAGGATAAAGCAATGTCCATTGTAGGAAGTGGGCTTGATCTCTCCAACCATGTTAATGCCCCACATTATGAACAACCATGGATCAGTCGTGATGTTTAGTGGTACTGGAGGCACATGAACCTTATCGGCATAGATATGACACTTATGGCAAGTCCTCAAGTGGTGGTGACAATCAATTTCCATTGTTGACCAATAATAACCAGCCCCCAGAATCTTCTTGGCCATAGTGTGCCCACTAGAGTGAGTTCCAAAGAGGCCATCATGCATGTCCTCCATGATCTTCTCTGCCTCCTTCTTGTCTACACACCGGAGTAGAGTTAAATCATGGTTGCACTTGTACAGGATTCCATTGCTTAGGAAGAATTTGGCTGAAAACCTACGCAGGAATTTCTTATCATTGATGGAAGCTCCTTCAGGATACTCTTTTGCTTCCTGATATCTCCTCACTTCATGGTACCATGGTTTCTCCTCGTCAGTGTCGATCTCACAACACTGTGCAGATTCATCAAATATTTCAATTGTAATTCTAGGAGCCTCGTTGTCCCAATTGACCTTGAACATTGACGACATTGTTGCTAAAGCATCCACCAACTGATTTTCTTCTCTTGGGAAATGTTCAAAGGTAACCTCCTCGAATTACGAGATCAAAGCTAGCACAAGCTATTTGTAAGGAATCAGATTTGGATATTTGGTATCCCGTTCGCCTTTAACTTGACTGATTACTAGAGCTGAGTCCCCGTATACGTACAAACACTTGATTCTTAGGTCGATAGCAGATTTTAGACCCAAGATGCATGCTTCATACTCATCCATGTTGTTTGTATAATCAAAGCAAAGCCTAGCGGTGAAAGGTGTATGGAAGCCTTCAGGAGAAATAATCACATCACCGATTCTATTACCCAAAGTGTTAAAAGCTCCGTCAAAAACCGTAGTCCATCAGGATCTTTGTTCACGTCCTTCATATGGTCCATGCTTTTCACAATCAGTTATCAGTATGATATTCTCGTTCGAGAAATCAAAGTTCATGGATTGGTAGTCATCAACAACTTGATGGGCCAAATGATCTGCCAGTACAATTCCTTTGATGGCCTTTTGTATGGTGTATTAGATGTCATATTCAGTCAGGATCATCTGCCATCTAGCTATTCATCCGGAGAGAGCTGGCTTCTCGAAGATGTACTTGATAGGGTCCATCTTAGAAATCAACAAAGTGGTGTGAGTTAACATATACTGTCTTATCCAGCGAGCAGCCCATGCCAGAGCGCAACAAGTTTTCTCGAGTAGTGAATATCTTGTTTCACATTCGGTAAAATTTTTGCTCAGGTAGTATATTGCATGCTCTTTTCGACTAGACTCGTCATGTTGGCCCAACACACACCCCATTGAATTCTCTAATACAATCAAATACATAATCAGAGGTCTTCCTTCAACTAGAGGCATCAGGACGGGAGGTTCTTTTAAATATTGCTTGATCTTATCAAAGGCTGCTTGGCAGTCGTTGTTCCATCTGACTACTTGATCTTTCTTTAAGAGTTTGAAGATTGGCTCACAAGTAGCAGTCAAGTGAGATATGAATCAAGCAATGTATTTAAGTGGACCTAAGAAACCCCTGACCTCTTTCTCAGTACATGGAGCTGGCATTTCTTGTGTGGATTTGACTTTTGCAGGGTCGACCTCAATACCTTTGCCACTGATGATAAAACCCATGAGTTTTCTAGACCTCACCCCGAAGGTGCACTTGTTGGGGTTTAGTTTTAGCTTATACTTCTTTAATATTTTAAACAGCTTGTGTAAGTGATCATGGTGTTCTTCCTCAGTCTGTGACCTTGAAATTATATCATCTACATAAACTTCTATCTCATGACGGATCATGTCATGAAATAGGGCTACCATTGCTCGTTGATAGGTTTCCCCTACATTCTTCAAACCGAATGGCATGACCTTGTAACAAAAAGTGCCCCACTGTGTAACAAAAGTGGTCTTCTCCATGTCCTCGGGATCCATTCTGATTTTATTATAGCCAGAGAAGCCATCCAAGAAGGAAAAGACTTTATGTTGAGCAGTGTTATCGATCAAGACGTCAATATGCAGTAGTGGGAAATCATCTTTTGGGCTTGCCCTATTCAAATATCTATAGTCTACATACATATAGACTTTCCCATCTTTCTTCGGCACAGGGACCACATTTGCCACCCATTGGGGATATGATGTCACTGCCATAAAACCTGCATTAAATTTCTTCATTACTTCAACTTTTATCTTTTTAGACATGTCTGGCCGCATACGACAAACTTTTTGTTGACTGGAGGACAATCTTCCTTTATTGGTAGACGATGAACCACAATGTCAGTTTCGAGTCCCATCATATCTTCATATGACCAAGAAAACACCTCAGCATAGTTCTGCAACATCTGGACCAATATGCTTTTGACAACATCTTCCAAGTTGGCGCCAATCTTGACTTCCCTCTTGTCTGCCTCAGTACCTAAGTTGATCACTTCAATTGGCTCCTCATGCGGTTGAATGGCTTTTTCTTCTGGCATCAGAAGTCTAGCTAGTTCCCTGGGTATTTCATAATCTTCTTCGCCTTCATATTTGACTTGGTACATTGGATGTTCAAAGTCATAAATGGAAATAACATATTCGTTGTCAATGAGATCCATAGTGGATGTGGATCTGCAAATGTGCGTGTGTGCATGTAAGGTCACATGGCTATTTTGAAAATGCAATAAAGGGAAATAAAGACAATGAGTACAAAATTTGAATGCAAAAGAGTCTAATATTTTTCATTAAATGATCATATGGCATATGAAAATGAACAAACCCTTAACAAATGGACCATGGTGCCCCGGGCATGGCACATGGTTTAAAGTAATTGCTTAAATAAAGTTACAGACAAAATTAATAAACAGTAAACGGTAATTACTCCTTGTTGAAGGAGATTGGAATAAAGTCCTTGGTATGCCAGTTATTGAGTCTTTCAACAGCAGTCAGGTAGATCCAGTCATCAAAGTCACATTCATTGTCAGAGTCTTCAAGAGCATTCACTTCATGATTACTGATGCGAAGAGGTGGTTTCCCTGCACGAGCATGTCTGACCTCCTTTTGAGCTTTGGCAGTGAAGCCCAAACCACATTTGTCTGACTTGAAAGGGATGTCTGGGAGTTGTCCCAAAATGGTACAACCTCCATCTTTGATCACAACACGAGCATATTTGATGGAAGCCATCCTAGACACATATTTAACAACTATTGGAACATTAGGAACAACTTTGGCAACAACAACCATGAGAGAAAACACTTCGAAGGCTTGACAAGGAGTTTCTATGAACTCTCCATCCATCTCAACATACTTAAACGAATTCAGATGGATAACCATAAATTCTTCTTCACCATAGACAATAACGATCTTTCCTTTGATCGGATATTTCAATTTTTAATGAAGTGTAGATGTCACTGCTCCTACCCCATGTATCCAAGGGCATCCAAGTAGGCAAGATTAAGCAGGACGGATATCCATCACATAGAAACTTGAACTGAAAATTTGAGACCCAACTTTTATGGGGAGATCAACTTCCCCATGGACCATCCTTTTTGATACGTCGAAATCCCTTACCATAATGTCACTTGGCTTTAACACAAAACCTTCGCAGTCCAATCGATCTCGCACCTTTGGGTAGGACATTCAGAGAAGAACCAATATCCAACAATACATGGGCTAGAATGGTTCCTTTGCATTCAATAGAGACATGAAAAGCTTTATTACGATTTCTTCCGGCGGGAGTTAAATCAGCATCCGAAAATCCCAAACCATTATCGGTAGTCAAGCTCGCTACATAATTTTCAAACTGGTCGGCTGTAGTCTCTTGAGGAACATGAGCTTTCTTCAGAAAATTTAACAATGCTTGAGCATGCGCATCAGAGCAAAGTAATATAGATATCATAGAAATCTTAGAGAGGGTTTTCCCCACAGCTCAACTATCTTATAATCACTTTTCCTTATAATCTTCAAAATCTCTTCCATTTCTTGGGTAGAGGGTTCCTCAGTAATAATGCCTTTGGCAGGCGCCTCCATTCTGGTAGGCTCAATCATTTTTTCTTTTCCCCTAGCATCAGTACCAGGTTTATCAATAGTAATGCGAACATGTGTAGTTGTGGTGGTTGGAGGTGAAATATCAGGAGAGAAAATTCTCCCCGTTCTAGTCACCTTGCTAGACCCAACAATGTTGGTAATATCAGCAGTCTTGTCTTCATCAATCCAGGAGTCTTGTCTAATACCATGGTAGTATACTTCAACGCCATAATTCCAAGGTACCTCCTTATCGGAAGAATAAGGGACTGGCCCCATTGTGGTAATCATCAATGGAGCTATCTTTTATTCATTGGAAATCCTAATAGGACCTTTTGAAGTGATCCTAATAAGTTTGTTAGAGATAGTTATGATGGATATGTCTTCAACTTCTTGAGGTACAACTTCAGTCAAACTTTTTACGGATGGATTTATTTTGAATATGATCTCATGGCTGTCCATTAGGTGTTGGACACCTCTTTTCAGCCATTCGTAGGCATTGATTTGCATAGCACAGCAACAACAATCTTCAAGGCAACCAGGGAAAACCCCAGCTTTCAATAAATTATTTTTAACAAACTTTAGCGGAGTGGTCAAGTCATTAGTAGAGGAAACAAAAGCAGTATCTTCAATAACATTGATACCTTTTCCATGATTTGGCATATGTGCAGTGATTACATTCGGAGTTGGAGGAGGATCAAATTCAATGGTCTTGTTGTTAATGAGGTCTTGGATCTTACATTTAAATGCCCAACAATGATCAATGTCATGACCATGACTATTGGAGTGGTAAATGCATTTGTCATTTGGGTTATACTTTGGAGATGAAACATTGGGATTTGAAGGGGGATCACGCAATGTTACCAAATTAGCCTTCAACAGGTGTTGCAGGGCTTGAGATAACGACATGTTGATCCTTGTAAATTGTCTTCTTGGAATATCAGATCTTTGGTAGTTATCTTTTTGTTTTGGTATTTGAGTAGAGGTCGGATTGGAGATTAGAACTGCATTAAAAGGCTGATGATGGTCCTTCTTGACATGGCCTCTTAACCCATATACCACATTAGTTTCCTTTTTGCCGGTAAAAGGTTTCTTCACGTTATTTGATGTAGAAGCGGAGGCCATGGGTATCTTTCCACTTTTAATTCCTCTCTCAACCCTTTCACCAATCAAGATTAAATCAGTGAACCCAGATGATGAGCTCCAAATCAATAAATTGAAAAATGGCCCAGTCAATCTTCCCATGAACATATCTACCAATTCCCTGTCAGTCAATGGTGGCTGCACCCTGCCAGCCAGGTCTCTCCATTTTTGTGCATATTCTTTGAAGACTTCATTGGAACCCATGGTCATTCCTTGTAACTTCACTCTATTTTGCACCAAATCGGCATTATACTGATATTGACGGTAGAAGGCGGTGGCCAAGTCCTCCTAGGTATGGATGTTGGAACCTTCTAACTGGTAAAACCACTCCAATTAAGTCCCAGATAGACTCTCTTGAAAGAAGTGCACCCATAACTTCTAATCAGTGGTATGCAGTTGAATTTTACGGACGTAAGATCTCAAGTAAAGCTTTGGGCACGAAACACCATCGTATTTGGCAAAAACTTGAATCTTGAATTTGTGGGGGATTGCTATCCCAGGAACCAAAACCAAATCACCAAAATCTAGGCCATGCACAACTTGAATTTCCATAGCCTTCAATCTGTCCTCCAGTTGCTTATACTTGTCCTCAGCCTGTGGATATTGTTCATAAAAATAGTCCTTATCCTCAAATATTGGATTGTTACCACCCCTAACACGGGTGCTCCTTGCATCTTCATCCTGATTCTCATCCTCCTCGGAGGAGTCTTCTACCACTTGAACTTATCGAACGGGGCCCTTGAACCTCTTTCCCATGTTGATCAAAGCCTTCTTCTTGGTCTTCTTCTTTGTAACTATAAGTGACATCAATTCTTGCTTCCCTTTTGCCAAGTTGAGTAAGGTTTCTAGAAATTGAGAATTTTGCGTCTGCAAGTGCTTCACAGTCTGCTCGAGATCCATCTTACTGAAATAAACAGTAGAAAGATGAGGAAACCTATGTCGGAAAACATGCTTATGTTATGATGCATGTAATGTGAATGTAAATGTTTTCAAGGACCTTTAAGATTTAAATTTGTTTAAACAGAGAAGAAACAAACATTAATTATATTAATAAGTTCAAATTGTTACAAAAAAATTCCTCTTGGGCTTACAATAAAAGCAAAAAAAAAATGAACTAATACAAAAAGGCTCATGTCTCCCATGGGTGCTTCCTCTTTGGAGCAATGTAGGCATTCAAGTTCCGATCCTCGTGAAGTTGTCTTGTGAGCTCCAACACTTTTTTCTCGCTTGAGTAGAATTGGGCTTCAAAGGTGTCTCGCTCCCCTTGAGTTGAATCTATGAACTTTGCAATTCCTCGATAGTGGTAGGCATGTCAGGATGAAGAATAGTGTAGGGAACATGTCCTTCGACAATAGGCTCCATAATGATAGGTAGGATGGCCTCATATGGCACCATGATGTTTTAAGCACGAGCGCTCACACCCACTTGAAATAAGGCTCCAAAGGAATGGAGTTCTTATGCCCCGACGTCTTGCTATCAACTTTATTTACCATGCCCTAAGCTCGTACAAATATTTGATGATAACCTTGGACATTGTTCTCATAGTCTAATATAATTCCTCGGACAAGTACATCACGAGGGCCATCTCTCTGAGCATACCCAAACTGTCATAGAGCCAAGCAAGGATTATATGTGATATCTCCCCTAATTCCAAAGAGAGGGACATTAGGGAATTCACCATAATGATCAATGATAGTGACATCCTCCAAAGATCGAGAACACCAATGGATATCCGAATGCGAGAGTGACATCAACCTATTAGACAATCTCAAACCTTGCTCATTCTTCAAAACTGACCGAGGAAGGTGCGAAATAAACCACCTAGCCAACAGAGGAGTGTAACACATAAGAATTCCCCATCTCTTCATGGTGCGAGCGTGAAGAGAACGCAAGATGTCTTCGAGTAAGGTAGGCACCAGGTTATGAGATAGAAAAAGTTTGACTGCATTCACATCTATGAGTTGGTCTGGGTTAGGAAATAGTACCATCCCATAAATTAGAAGGGCCAAAACCTCTTCTAAATCTTGTAAATTCAAAGCATCCCAAAATTGTTGAGCCTTCTCAAACAGAAACTTGGCTAGAAATCCCTTAACACCACTTCTTGTTTCCCAAATTGCCATAACATCGGACCGTTGAAAATGTAAATCTAGAGCAATCTCCTCAGGTCTTGGGTCTTTCTCAATATCGGTGAAGGGTAATTGATCAAGAATAGGCACTCCCAAGAGTTGAGAAAACTCCTCTATGGTGGGTACTAATTAGTAATCAGGAAATGTAAAGCAATGGTGTAAAGGGTCAAAGAACTGATAGAGCACTTTCATCATGTCTTCATCAAGGCTTGAAGTAACCAGATTGAGAACTCGACCATATCTTCTGGTGAACGGAGAATTCTCAGGAACCCTTGACGCTAACTCTTTGAGTTGAGGAGGCACTCTTACGAGGTTGATTTGGATAGTGTTCCTGTGATTCGAAGCCATGTCCTACAAAACAAAACAAAGATGAATCTATAGATCCTTGAAATGGTTAATGAAAATGATATGGTATGATGTCATGATGTTATGTAAAAATAATCAAATACACGTACACAAACAAGTCCTTAGGTTTAGTCTTCCATGAGATTTATAGGTAAGTACCCTCTTAAAGTTTAGTTAGTTCAACCTGTCCTAAAAAGTTACCGGGTTCTAGGGAATCTCAATATCATTGGTCTTTCTTCATCGGGCATTGTTTCAGCGCAAGCCTCTTTATTGGTGACTAAAATATCCCGAAAGTCCAATCTCAATAAGCGTAGCATCGAGTATCAACCAACTTTGGACTGCACCAAAGCCGGCTATCTCACTTCTTCCTAATGGTCAAGTTGTTCAATTAAAGGTTCTACGGTCAGTTAGTGCTTCATGACACCATACAACGGCCCTATATTCTTTTTGACTGGACTCAAGCGAAACCGGTACCAACAAATGTGTCACACTAACATAGCCATCGCTTCAACCATGTCGGTATACCCTGCACAGTCCCCATGATATATTGCTACTTACCTAATAATGTTCCCCGATCAGGGAAGAGGATCAATACAGAACCCAAACAAGGACCCAAAATGTAAAGAAAACAAGTGAAACAATGAAAGCATTTTAAATGTGATCTAGTCTCTAAGGTAAACCCAATTTTAATCATCTCTCCGACAGAGTCACCAGTTCTGTAATACGGTGGGAGAACTAACTTGAGTGTTTTGCGTTTGGTCACAACTATTGGGGATAGCAAGAGTCGCCACCGACTTTTCTTTTATCCCGTAAAGGAAAGGTTGAAAAGAACATGAAAGACCTTTTGAGAATTTTCTTGAGTTCGGGGGGTAGGTTATGAAAAGGGAAGGTGTTGGCACCCTTTTAATCCGTAGTTTTCTACGGGCTCTTAGTTGCTTGCTCACTTTGAAATTGTTTGTTTGAAAATGTGTTTGTGGTGGGTTTTGAAAGTGTTTTTGAAAAGTGTCTTCGTTTAGGAAAACTTTGTAATGATTCTCGTCTCTATAAGAATGCATACAAAGTATGACTTTTTTGAATATATTTCATTGGAAAATGTTGGTGTATTTTGAAAGATGTTTTTGAAAATGGTTATGAGTAAGCAACTGTGAACATTCTACCTACTCAAAAAGTCCTTGCTCATCTCCTCCTCCTTTAGATATTTCTATCTTACTATTGATTGGTAAGAAGCCATATCATTGGATGTGAAGGAATAGACGTGTGTCGTTGTACAGTCATAGAAGGCAACATTGTAGGATACCTTAGTGTTGTAACCCAAAATTTTCCCTCTCATTTTAGCAAGATTCTCCTCACAAGACTCTTTGGACTCAAGACAGGATTAGGGTTTGCTCAGCTCAAAACCTCACCTTGCACTGATGACCTGAAATTAGGGTTTGAGTTTGCACAAGGATTTTTGGATCATCAATGCCTCATGTGACTTTCATACACCATCTTGGACCCCTAAGATTTCTCATACCAAGTTTCAAGCATTGAATCACATTTGTGCTCAGTCAATTGGACAGTTGACCTAAAAATCAGCTGTATTGGGGAAAAAGTCAACCATGGCCAATTTACAGTCAAACTTCATAATTTTTGATCCACATCAACATTATAGGCTCCTATGTACCATTTTATCAAGTTTGGACCACAACTCCTCAAGAAATTTGATCAGATCATCAAAAGGGCAAAATGGTCAAAATTAGGGTTTTGACTGAGGAAGGGAAATTTATGATTTTTCACCTAGCCAATGACCAATTGGGTTCAAGCATGATTTCAAGGACTCAATAGCATCATATTGACCTAATCACATAGTTCAAAAGATCTCAAGTGCATAAGATTGACAGATGAATTTTGCAGTCAACTGATCAAAAATCAACTGTACACTGAAAAGTCAAACTTTGACTTTTTGGTCAAAATCAAGTGCCAAGGGTCATAATTCATCAAGATATGCCAAAATGTGAAACTTGTTGACCAAGAAACCTAATTTTGAAAATTAGGGTTTTAATTTGAAATTTTTCATAACTTGGAATTTTTCTAAGATATGGAAATTTCTTATTTTTTCCCAACTTTCCACAATGTTTTCACCATGATGCATTTGGATTTAAAGAAAACTTCCAACATGAAAGTTGTAGTCCTCCACAAAATCTACAACTTTGATTCACAAAGTTTTCCCAAATGATGCATGGATCTCAAGTTATGATTTTGTGAATAAGGGTCCATAAACTTTTTAACTTAGTGAAATTTTGCCCTAGTTTAGGCAGATTTTTGACCTAACTTCATGGAAACTTTTCACCTAGTTCCAAGAGGAATCTAAAAATAAATTTCAAATATTTATTGTAGAGCATGTTACAAGCTTTCCAAAATGTCCAAGAACTCCCCAAGATCATTTATGTTTAGGGAGAATCAAAGAAATGAAAATGGTAATTTATCCCTTTTGTTCAAAGCATGTTTCACAATGGTGCGAGTTGCAAATCTGTCCTAAGCATGCTTGTACTTGGTTTTAAAGGTCCTAATACCTTCTACACTCTATAATTAAATGCAAACACATTGGATAATATCCTTATTCTGATCTTTGAAGCATTGCACAAATAATTATTCCAAAAATGGCATAAAGTGCATAATACCATTTTCATAAAGCTTGCTTTTACAACTTTGCATTTCTTGAGCCATGGAACTAATCTCTTTTTGAAAACAAGATCCACAAACTTCAGGAAAAGTACACCAACTCTCATCAGGCCTTAAGCTAGCCTGTACAGGCCTTTGGCTTTGTCACTTCACCTTTTCTTCAAAAGCAAGCAAACTTGCAAAAGTCAAGCAAGCTTGTGTATCTGATAAAACCAAGCCTTGGTATCATTTCAAACAACCTCAGAACATTGTTGCAAGCCTAAGACATGAATTGATAAATTCTCAAACACCCTAAAACACAAAAATCCCAAGTTCCTGCCCAAACAGGGCATCATCTGCAGAACTCAAGCCATTTCAAAATTGGCTCGTGCGTTTTGCTTTGAATCACTTCAAACACATTCCCTACATCACACCTAAACTATCCAGGCCCCTGTCTTGCAACTGTAAGCTCAGTTTCACACTTCACCATTTTCATTTTGCACGGTTGCAGGTTGACTCGTGTAAGTAGTTTTAGCCATCTACAAGACCAGCTAAACATTGGAAAAGGTTGAGGGGACTTCAAGAAAGCTCACAAGAACTTCAGGCCTCACTCAAGGTTCCCACATTGCCATATCCAAACTCAACTGAAAAAGGTATTTGTCAAGTTTCTATCTCCCTATTTAAGCATCCTTAAGCTTAGGTTTATGAAGCAAAGATGTAGTCCTTAACATGCTTGAGCTGTACATATGCATAGTTCTTATTTATATTAACTGAGTAGTGAGAATTTGAAGCTTGAAGTTCATGAAAATTTTAGGTCAGAAATTAGGGGTGATAAAATTCTCCTTGATCTTTCAGAGTTAGGTCATGATTTTTATATCATTGGAATCGTGAGTTAACATGCTACAAGTTTCATGTTGCAAGATTTTGTTTTTATGCACGTATGCAAGAGATACAGGTTTGGCTCAGAAAGGCGCATAGGAAGTGTGCAGAGGACAAGGATGAAGCTGGCTTGGGCCTGCTACTTTTTGCACCCCCCATTTTACTTCTGCACCCCCCTTGCATTTTATTTTATTTTATATATTTTTTTGCATATTTTATATTTTGACATTCATTTATTTATTTTCTGAACATTAAAAAATCCCAAAAATATTTTCTTAATTTTTTGCATTTTATTTTATTATTTTTATTATTTCTATGGCATAAAAATAATTTATTAGGTTAAATAGAACTTATTTTCTTAAATAAACTTTTAAATAATATTAAAATACTTAAATATTTTATTTTATTATATTATACACATAAAATATTATTTTCTCACATACTTTAATTTTTAATATTTATACATAATATTATTATTATTTTTCTTAAACAAAAATGGACAAATAATTAACTAGAAAACAATATTTTCTTTTAAAAACAAAAATTAGGGTTTCTTCACCCTTTCAAAAATAATCATATTATTTTTTCTTATTTTTAGAACTTAAATAATTTATTTTTTTACATACATAAAACAATTACAAAAAAAACATTTGTTGCATATTTACATTTTATTGCATATTTAAATACTTGTTTATTTATTTATTATACAATAAATTCAATTGGGTTGTAATAGTAAATTAGGGTTTTATTTTGTGCAAATATCCCCATTCAAAACTTGTATCCCCCTCCCCATAATATTGTTGTAATAGTTTAGATTTACATTTATGCAATTTATCGCATTATATGCATGTTTAGTAAATTAGGGTTTGTATGATAAGACAAAAAATCAAAACTAATAGCATGACCTAATCCAAGACAAAAATGCATGAAAAAAGACAACACATTGCACACAACACCTCTAGGGTTTCACCCACTTTGTTGCCTTAAAACATGGCCATAGTATGCATGCTAGGTATCTTGGCAAAATCAAACAAAACAAAAGATCATAGTCCCTCCATGACGCTATCAAAAAAGTTGCCTAAACAAATGATCTTAGTCCCTCAAAATGCTAAAGATACTTGGCACTATTGCTATCATGGTCATACGATGACCCACACTCGTCCCGTTTAACATCCAAAGATAGGGTTATCTACCAAAACAATGGTAGGTTAACAATATCAAAGGAATAAAAATGTGTAGGAAAGACTTTTGAGTAGGTAGATAAGCTTCTAGTTACTTGATCAATTTGCAAACCATCCTTGCTATTTTCAACAAACACACACACATTTTAAAAACATTTCCAAACAACTTTCAAAAACATTGAAACATTTTTCAAAAGACAAACATATTTGTATACATTCTTACAAACAAGAATCATTACAAAGATTTCCTAAACGAGGGCCTCTTTTCAAAATACTTTCAAAACCACACAAAGAACCATTTCAAACAATTGGAAAAGCAAAGCAAGTGATCTAAAACAAGTAACTAAGAGCCCATGGAAAACCATGGATGAAAAGGGTGCTAACACCTTCCCTTTTCATAATCTACCCCTCGAACCCAAGAAAACATCTCAAAGGTCTTTCCTGTTATTTTTAACCTTTCCTTTTGGATAAAATAAAAGTAGGTGGTGACTCTTGCTAAACCGGAACATTTGCAAACACAAATGCATAACCTCAAGTCAGTTCTCCCACCATATCACAGAACTGGCGACTCTGCTGGGGATTTTTCTAAAAGTGGGGTTACCTTAGGGTTTTAGATCGCCTTTACATGGTTATCTTGTTTTACTTGTTTGCTTTACACTTTGGTTCTATTGTTTGGGTTTGAATCCTCTACCCGAATTTGGGAAACATTCATAGGTAAATAGCAATACATTGTGGAAACTGTGCGGGGTATACCGACATGGTCTAAGCAATAGCTATATTAGTGCGACATATTTGTGGGTACCGGTAGCCTTTGAGTCAATCAAAGAGAATATGGGGCCGCTGAGTGATGTCATGAAGCACTAATGGACTTTTAGAACCTTTACTTGACCATCTTGGCCTTTTAGGATGTAGTGAGATGACCGGCTTTGGTGCAGTCTAAAGTTGGTAGATACTCGATACTACACTCATTGAGGGTTGTTTTCTTGGAATATTTCGGTCGCCAGTAAAGTGGCTAAACTGAAACAATGAACACAAAACAATCTAGTGATATTGAGCTCCTTAGAACCCGATTACTATTTCTAGGACAGGTTGAGCCAACTAAACTTCAAGAGGGTACTTACCTATGAAACCCCATGCAAGCCTAAACTAGTAACTTGTGTGATTTGCTTGTACATATATACTTTTGCATAACATCATGAAGCATCATTTGCATCCACTAACCATTTCAAGGATTTTGGATTTTCATCTTTGTTCCTGTTTTGTAGGTTATGGATTCACTTCGCAGGAAAGCGATCCAAGTCAACCTTGTAAGAATTCCTACACAACTCAAGGAGCTTGCTTCCAAGATTCCAGAGTATTCTCCATTCACTGAGAGACATGGTCGACTTCTCAACTTGGTCAACTCCAACACAGAAGAAGACATGGTGAAAGTTCTCTTCCAGTTCTTTGACCTCCTACACCACTGCTTCACATTTCCCGACTACCAACTTGTGCCCACTTTGGAGGAATTTTCTCAACTCTTGAGGATTCCTGTTCTCCATCAACTACCTTTCAGCGGTACGGAAAGAGATCCAAAGCCTGAAGATGTTGCTCAAGCCCTGCACTTGCAACCATCAGATGTCACAGGTCATTGGGAAACCAGAAGTGGTGTCAAGGGTTTCTTGGCAAAGTTCCTATTTGAGAAGGCCCAAGACTGTTGGAATTCTATAGACCTGTAAGCTTTTGAGGAGATTGTAGCTCTTCTCATCTATGGGTTGGTCTTGTTCCCAAACCCTGACCAACTTATAGATGTGAATGCTGTCAAAATCTTCATGGATCGCAATCCGGTGCCTACATTGCTTGGAGATATCTTGCACTCTTTTCACAGTCGAAGAATGAGGGAAAGAGGTGTTCTCATGTGTTGCACTCCTCTACTGGAAACATGATTTATTTCTAATCTTCCCCAATCAGTCTTAAAGAATGAGCAAGGTTTGAGGTGGTCACAACGGCTGATGACTCTTACACATTCAGATGTTCATTGGTGTTCTCGATCCAGAGAAAATGTTATCATCATCGACCGTTGTGGGGAATTCCCTAATGTCCCTCTACTTGGCATTAGGGGAGACATCACCTACAACCCCTGCTTAGCTCTGAGACAGTTTGGTTATGCCCGAAGGGATGGCCCACATGACATGCTGATTCCATACTTGGTTTTTGACTTCAACAACGACGATTAAGGACTTCGACAAAGGTTTATCCGAGCTTGGAGGATGCCAAACAAGGTAGACAGTAAGACCTTGGGACACAAGAATTCCACCCCCTTGAGCCTTACCTCAAGTGGGTACGAACCCGCGCCCAAAGTCTTATGATGCCTTACCCCTCTATTCTCCCTGTGATTATAGAGCCTGTTAAGGAAGGAGAGGTTCCATACACCCTCCTACATCCTGACATGCCAACATCACTCGAAGATCTGCAAAGGAGTTGGATACAACTCAAGGGAGAATTCGATACTTTTGAAGCCCAATTCTACGCCAACGAGAAGAAGATTTTGGAACTCACTCGTCAACTTCACGAAGAGAAGACTCTCAACACCTACATTGCACCAAAGAGGATGTGCAACGTCTTTTTACCTTAGAATTTTGTATTATTTTGCCCATGGGGAATTGATGTACTAACAATTCTATCTTATTAATATGACGTGTGTTTCTTTTTTGTTTAAAAAAAATTTTAATTGCTGAATCCTTGAAAGCATTACATGAATACATATCATTCATCATATGCATAAACAGGTCTTCACACTAAGTTTCCTCATCTCTATGCTATTTATTTCAGCAAGATGGATATTGAACAAACGGTCAAAGATTTGCAAGCTCAGAATTCACAATTTCAACAGCTACTCCTGACCTTGGCTAAGGGGCAGGAGGAGCTCAAAACTCTATAGAAAAGGAAAAAGAGAAAAAGAAGAAGAAGAGAGCTAGTGTGGCTACCTTGGGCAGAAGATTTGAAGGTCAAGCCATAAGGGTCCTAGATTTTCCATCAACCTCTGAGGAAGGAGAGAGAGAAAGGGTAAAGAGACTGCCATGCCCTCAGATTCTGAAGCTGAAGAAGAAGAAGATGAGGACTACTCTGAACAACAATACCCTCCTGCAGATGACAAATACAAAAATATGGAAGAACGTCTGGCAGCTATGGAGATATAGAGAGTGCCTGGGATGGACTTTGAAGAGTTAGGGTTGGTATCTGGAATTGTAATCCCTCCTAAGTTTAAAGTACCTCTATTTACTAAGTACGATGGGGTGTCTTGTCCCAAGATGCACATACGATCTTATGTCAGGAAAATTCAACCACATTCTTCTGACAAAGACCTGTGGGTCCACTTTTTCCAGGACAGTTTGCCAGGGACGCAGTTAGATTGGTTCTACCAGTTGGAGAGGTCTAACGTGCATAATTGGGAAGACTTGGCAGCCGCCTTCTATAAACAGTATCAATACAATGCTGACTTAGCACCAACCTGTACTCGATTACAGAGTAAGGGCATGGTCTCAAATGAAGGCTTCAAAGAGTATGCCCAGAAATGAAGAGACTTGGCGGGACGAGTACAACCACCTCTATCTGAGAGGGAGCTAGTAGACATGTTTTTGGGAACTCTATTAGGGCCTTTCTTTAATCATCTGATTGGAAGCTCCTCCGCGGGGTTCACTGAGTTGATTCTAACTGGTGAGAGAGTTGAAGCCGACATAAAAAGTGGGAAAATTCAAAAAAATGCATCTGCTTCCGCTGCCATCAAAAAGACTTTTCCAGCAAAGAAGGAAGTATCAACTGTCTACTCCCAAAGAGGTCAAGGAAGAGTTGAGCGTCGGCCAGCGGTGGGGGCCGTAATGATTCAGAAGTCTGCATCTGATCAGCCCAGATACAATTAACCAAGAACCAACCAAGCAAGGGTGGAAAGGCCTGTACGGCAATTCACTCAGATAAACATGACTCCTGCTCAGGTTCTACCCCATCTCTTGAAGTTAAACCTTGACAGTCTGAAAGAGGCCCCGAAGAATCTGAATACAACTTCTCCTTACTACCATTCAAACGCCAAGTGTGATTATCATTCAGGGAGTCCAGGGCATGACACCAATAATTGTTGGGCCCTGAAGAATAAGGTTCAGGATTTGATAGGTGCTAAAGAAGTTGAATTCGATGCCCTTGAAAAGTCGAATGTAATCTCTTCTCCAATGCCAAAGCATGACCACAATGCCCATGCTGTTGAAGAGGATCTGTTTGTTGCTACTGTTGATGATTTGATGACTCCGCTACCGATAATCAAGTTGAATTTGCTGAAGGCTGGGATTTTCCAAGGTTGTGAAGAAGATTGCTGCCTTTGTTCATCCTTACCAACCGACTGTCCATTGTTGAAGTTAGGCATCCAACGCCTAATAGATAACCAAGAAATCCTTTTTGAAAAGACTCCTGTTACACTGACTCCTGTCAATGATATTTCAATAATAACCATATCCGCCAATCTTTCCAAAGTCTCCAAAAGACCTGTTAAGATTACATCCGCTCCGAAGACTGCACCTTTGAAGATAACCATGCCCGGGCCCATCCCATACAAGTCCGAAAAATCAATACCGTGGAACTATGGTGGAGAAATCTACTACCACGGTATTAAACAAATTGAATCAACTGAAGAGTATTCTGATGAAAAGACTTCCGACATTGGAAACATTGCCAGAACGAGAAAAATCACCCGCAGTGGAAGAATTTTCTCTCCAAAGATTGCCCCTCCAAAGGAAATCTTTGGACCCTCAGCTGCTCCTAAGGTTACCCCTGCACCGGTAAAAATATCTGCGAGAACTCCAATTATTGAAGAATTTGTAACTCCTGTTGTTGTCCCCTCTGCTGTTGCTGATGTTCGAGGGAAAGGGATCCAAGAAGAGCCCGTCAGGACGAGGGCTCAGCCATTGGTCATCCCTGAAACCTCTAAAAAAGAAATGGAAGAGATTTTGAAAATAATCAAGAAAAGCGATTATGATGTTGTGGAACAATTGGGGAAAACCCCCTCAAAGATCTCTATGTTGGCCCAGCTGCTTTGTTCAGAGGCTCATGCTAAAGCTTTGATAAGATTATTGAAGACGGCCCACGTGCCACAGGAAACCTCCGCGGATCAGTTCCAGAAATGTGTAGCTAGCTTAACAGCTGACAATGGTCTAGGATTATCCGATGTTGATTTAACATCCAAAGGGAGAAAACATAATGACGCTTTGCATGTCTCGGTGGAATGCAGAGGGACTACCCTAGCACACGTACTGGTAGACACTGGTTCATCTTTAAACGTCTTGCCGAAGAAAGCCTTGGATAGACTGGATTATGAAGGTTTAACCTTGAAGCCCAACAATATAATTGTCAGAGCATTTGATGGTTCTAAAAGGATGGTCCACAGGGAGGTGGACATCCCAATTAAAGTGGGAACTGAAACCTTTAACTCCACATTCTATGTGATGGACATCCGTCCTTCCTATTCTTGCTTGTTGGGAAGACCCTGGATTCACAATGCTGGAGCCGTCACTTCTACTATGCATCAAATGCTCAAGTACCCTGTCCAGGGGAAAATCATATCTGTTCACGGCGAAGAGGAATACATGATAAGCCATCTAAGTTCTTTCCGCTATGTAGAATTGGATGGAGAATTCATCGAAACCCTTTTTCAGCATTTTGAAGAGGTAGCTCGGGAGATTACGGCAACCAAGACAGTGTCTTTTGTACCCATGATTACCAGACCTCCGCCTCGGATGTCATATCTCAAAGATGCAAAGGCTGTGATTGAAGAAGGAGGAAGCACAATCTGGGGTCAGCTACCAGACTTTCCTTTCAAGACAGATAAATTCGGCTTGGGTTTCACTGCTTCTGCTCAAAAGGTTGTACACCGCTCCCAGGCTGGAGGGCCACCAGTGAAGATCATCCATCATAGAGTAAATGCTTTGGAGGATGGTGAAGAGGAGAGCAATCTTGAAGACTGGATTTTCCCTACTGTTGACGGAGGACTGAACAACTGGGAGGCAAAGGACTTTGTTCCCATTACTTTCATAAATCAGTAATTTATCTTTCGAACATTTCTGTTGGTCTGTAATAATTATTAAACAATTCGTACACTTTTTGCCTTGTGCCTTACCCGAGGTATATAGGTCCATTTGTAAGGGTTTGATTTTTCATCTTCATATGCCATTTTAATGAATCATGGACGTTTTCACATATAAACTTTTGTGTTCATTCTCTTTCTTTCTACATTTTATTTGTTTAAAGGTGGCTATCCTTTACACACACCCACACTCACAAATGCAGGTACCCTTCCATTCCGGATTCCATGGGTAACAATTCTGCTATGGCCTTCAGTGACTCTGAAGATCTGGTCTACCATGCCAAATATGAAGGTGATGAAGATTGTGAGGTGCCGGGAGAATTGGCTAGGCTGCTACAACAAGAAGAAAAGGATATTCTACCTCATGAGGAGCTGTTAGAGACAATCAACTTGGGTACTGAGGAAGACAGAAAAGAAGTCAGAGTGGGTGCCAACCTAGAACCAAGTGTCAAGGAGCGCTTAATTCAAATGTTGCATGAATATGTTGAGATCTTCGCCTGGTCATACGAAGACATGCCGGGACTCGATACAAATATTGTGGTACACCGTCTGCCCACAAGAGAAGACTGTCCACCGGTCAAACAAAAAGTCCGCCGCATGAGGCCCGACATGTCAGAGAAGATCAAAGCCGAAGTTATGAAGCTATTCAATGCTGGATTTCTTGTTGTTACTTCCTATCCACAATGGGTTGCTAACATTGTGCCTGTGCCTAAGAAGGACGGGAAAGTCAGAATGTGCGTGTATTAGAGACTTAAACAGGGCTAGCCCTAAAGATGATTTTCCACTACTGCACATTGACATCTTGGTTGACAATACAGCTCAGCACAAGGTATTTTCTTTCATGGACGGATTTTCAGGTTACAACCAGATCAAAATGGCACCTGAAGATATGGAGAAAACTACTTTTGTTACACAGTGGGGTACGTTCTACTACAAAGTGATGCCATTCGGACTGAAGAATGTCGAGGCAACCTATCAATGCGCCATGGTAGCTTTGTTTCATGATATGATACATCATGAGATAGAGGTCTACGTAGATGACATGATAGCCCGATCACAAACGGAAGAAGAACACCTCGACCATTTGCAAAAGCTGTTTGTCAGGTTGAAGGAGTACAAGTTAAGACTGAACCCGAACAAGTGCACCTTAGGAGTCAGGTCCGGTAAACTCTTGGGTTTCATTGTCAGCAACAAAGGCATCGAGGTTGATCCTGCCAAAGTCAAAGCTATACAAGAAATGCCCGCTCCTCGCAATGAGAAGGAGGTCAGAGGTTTCTTGGGACGCCTAAACTACATTGCTAGGTTCATTTTTCACCTAACATCTACCTGTGAGCCAATCTTCAAGCTGTTGAAGAAAGATCAGGTAGTTAAATGGAATGATGACTGTCAAGTTGCTTTCGATAAAATCAAGGAGTATTTGCTAGAACCTCCTATCCTGATGCCACCCGTCGAAGGAAGACCGCTAATCATGTATCTGACCATCCTAGAAAATTCAATTGGGTGTGTACTGGGGAAGCATGACGAGTCTGGCCGAAAAGAGCATGCCATTTATTACCTTAGCAAAAAGTTTACCGACTGTGAGACTCGATACTCACTTCTCGAGAAAACTTGATGCGCTTTGGTATGGGCTGCTCGCCGGCTAAGGCAGTATATGTTGACTTATACCACTTTGCTGATATCTAAGATGGATCCGATAAAGTACATCTTTGAGAAGCCTGCTTTGTCTGGAAGAATTGCTAGATGGTAGATGATCCTCACGGAATACGATATACAGTACACGACCCAAAAAGCTATAAAGGGGAGTGTGCTAGCTGACCATCTGGCTCATCAAGCTGTCAAAGATTACCAATCCATGAGGTTTGACTTCCCTGATGAAGTCATCATGACATTGGACAATGTTGAAGATTTCAGACCATATGAAGGACCTGAACAAGGATCCCGATGGATCCTGTTCTTTGATGGTGCCTCCAATGCACTTGGCAACGGTATCAGTGCGGTACTCATCTCTCCAGAGGGTTGCCATACCCCTTTCACAGCCAGACTTTGCTTCAACTGTACGAACCACATGGCAGAGTATGAAGCTTGCATCTTTGGTCTCAAGGCTGCAATAAACCTGGGAATCAAATCTTTGATTGTGTTTGGGAACTCCGCTTTGGTCATCAGTCAGATCAAAGGAGAGTGGGACACTAAACATCCCAACCTTATCCCTTACAAAGAACATGACTTGACATTGCTACCACATTTCGAGCAGATTACCTTCGAGCACTTCCCGCGAGAAGAAAATCAGCTAGCAGATGCTCTAGCTACAATGTCATCCATGTTTAAACTTAACTGGGATAATGAGGCTCCCCAAATCACCATTGAACGGATGGACGAACCTGCACATTGTCACGAGATTAATACCGAAGAAGTAGTGGACCGATATTGGTTTCATGAAGTCAAAAGGTATCTCGAGGCTCAAGAATATCCTGAAGGAGCTTCAGTCAATGATAAAAAGTTCTTGAGGAGATTCTCTTCCAAGTTCTTTCTGAGCAATGGTATCCTGTACAAGCGCAATCATGATTGCATTCTGCTCCGTTGTGTGGACAAGATTGAAGCTGAACATGTTATGGTTGAACTGCATAATGGTACCTTTGGCACTCACTCTAGCGGGCATACGATGGCTAAGAAGATCCTAAGGGCAGGCTATTACTGGTCTACCATGGAAGCTGATTGCTATCAACATTCAAGGACTTGTCACAAATGTCAAATCTATGCGGACAAGGTACATATACCTCCAGTTCCTCTCAATGTCTTAACAGCTCTTTGGCCATTCGCTATGTGGGGAATCGACATGATTGGGGAGATCAAGCCTACAGCCTCCAATGGACACTGTTTTATTCTAGTGGCCATTGATTACTTTACCAAATGGGTCGAAGCAGCTTCCTTCGCATCCGTCACAAAGAATGTTGTTGCCCGCTTCATCAAGCAGAACCTCATTTGCCGGTACAACATCCCCGAAAGGATCATCACTGACAATGATACAAACCTTAACAACACTATGATCACCGCCTTGTGCAAGCAGTTCCAGATTCAACATCACAATTCATCTCCCTATCGGCCAAAGATGAACGGTGCTGTTGAAGCCGCGAACAAAATTATCAAGAAGATCATACAAAAGATGACAGTCACCTACAAGGACTGGCATGAGATGTTACCGTTTTCTCTCCACGGGTACTGTACCACGGCACACACATCAACTGGGGCAACACCCTTTTCTTTGGTATACGGCTTGGAAGCTGTTTTGCCTATTGAGGTTCAGATTCCCTCCTTGAGAATCATGAAGGATGGAGGTCTGAGTGAAGACGATTGGATCCAGACCCGACTTGATCAATTGAACTTAATTGACGAGAAGAGACTTACTGGTGTTTTCCATAGTCAGACGTATCAGAAACGAATGATCAAGGCTTTCAACAAGAAAGTAAGGCGACAAGTGTATCAAGTCGGAGATCTAGTGATCAAGCGCATCATATTGCCGCAAAGTGATCCCAGGGGCAAGTGGACTCCTACTTATGAAGGACCATTTGTAATCAAAAATATCTTTTCTGGCGGGGCAATGATCTTAACCACCATAGACGGTGACGACCTGCCGCACCCTGCGAACGCGGACATAGTCAAAAGATACTACGCATAAATGACCCGCTAGGTTGACACACCTAGGAAAAAAAGGGCATCCCGGTGAATCGAAAACCCGAAAGGGCGGTTCAGGCAAAAATTAGGGATAAATAAAAAAATCTATACACCCGGCAAGTTGAAAACCCGAAAGGGCGACTTGGGTAAAAAAGGGTTTCCCGGTGGATCGAAAACCCGAAAGGGCAGTCCAGGAAAAAGTTAGGGAACTAAAGCGTATGACTATGTCTCGTCGGATCACTTTAAGGACAATCTCTTCACAGACAAGCTCCGGGCTTCTGATCAACTCAATCATCTTCGGACGAAGCGACAAATGGAAAAGATATTCAGAGTTACGAAGGCTATAGCAGAATGGGAACCCCATGGAATTTTCACACATAGCCATCTTTCTTTGTATAAAATTTTCTCATTTTTATGACAACGTTCTCTTACTAGGATGTTTGTATCCTTTGTAAAAAATACTTACAAAAAGTTAATACAAAGATACTTCAAAGTGCAGAAAACTATTTTCCTTTTCTTCTTTTTACAATTGTGTTTTATTTGAAAACGTCCAATGATTTATTAATGAGAATATGCATTTGAATATAATCACATGTTTAAAAATAAACGAAATGGGAAAGAATAATTACTGACAGGTTGAAAGTATAGGAAAAAGTCTTCAGGCTATTCCAAGAGAAATCCCCTGCAGTACATCATCTAGATCCCCAGCGGAGCTAGAACCTTGAAATACATATCCCCAACGAAGTTATAATTTCGAATCCTCAATTCCCATCAGAGTTAGGTTTTCAAACTCCTAATCCCCAGCGGAGCCAAAACTTTGAACCACAAATCCCCAACAAAGATGAAACCTTCTTCCCCAGTCAAGTCAAAACTTCTAACTATCAATCCCCAGCGGAAACCTTCCAATTTCCAAAGCAAGTTATCTTGAAGCCTGGAAGTCAACCAGATAACAGTTAACTTTTGTCTTTCCCCAGCCTAGGATAATTCCCCAGTAGAGTGGTATACAACCCAAACTCCTGAACTTTTTCCAAACAAGAATAAGCTTTTCCCCCCAGAGTCCTGAACTTACTCTCCAGCAGGAAGCCTTCTTCCCCACAGAGTTTTTCACTCCCCAGTAGATTGAAGATTCTCATTCTCATTTCGCTAGTGAAGTCACCAAAGTTTTCATTACTCCTCCACAGAATAAGGATTCTCATTCTTAGTTCCCTGCAGAAATCATCAGAATTTTCCCTATTCCCCAGCCGAGTAAGGATTCCCATTATTTAACCCCCAGTAGAAGTCTTCAAAGTTCTCTGGATTACCTAAGCAGATTTCTCAAGCAGTTTGACGTTACTCTCGCAACAGATTTTGTCAATACTCCAACTTCAAGACATGAAGGATTCTCACATCCCCACAGAAGTTGTCAGGGATTTTCCATCCCCAACAGTCACCAAGGATTTCTCATCCTCAGCAATCATAGATTTTGAATCTCCAGCAGCGGTCAAGGATTTATTTCCCCCGGTAGCAGTCAAGGGTTTTATTATCTCCAGCCATCAAGGATTTATTTTCCTCAGTAATACAGCGAATCAGCTTACATGCGCATACATTACATTCATATATCATAAACATTGATAAAACACATTTTATTGCATCATACATTTCATGCAACATAACTTTGTGTTTCAGCTAACATTTTACCCTTTTCAGGATAAGATTAACAACTATCATTAACAATATTCAAAGATTTCAAATAAAATACGGATACACTCCAGACACGGAAGTCATTCTGTTACTCATTCAGATCTCTTATTCAGATACAGTACGAATACAATCCAGACACGAAAGTCATTCTGTTACTCATTCAGATCTCTTATTCAGATACAGTAAAGATACACTCCAGACACGGAAGTCATTTTGTTACTCATTTAGAATTCAAAGTCAAGATACAGTACAAATACGCTCCAGACACGGATTCCATTCTGTCACTCATTCAGACTTCAACAATCATAATACAGTTCAGAAATGCTCCAGACACGGATGTCATCCTGATACTTATTCAGATTTCAACTATCAGATACAGATTAGATACGCTCCAGATATGGAAGCCATTCTATTTCTCATTCAGATTCAACTATCAATTTCAAGTTCAGATACACTCTAGACACGAAAGTCATTCTGTCACTTATTCAGATCCCAGATACAGTTCAGATACGCTCCAGACACGGAAGCCATTCTGTAACTCATACAGATCTCAATTTCAGATACTGCTCAGATACACACCATACACGATTGCCATTCTGTCACTTATTCTGACTTTTTCCCCAGTCCAGATATGCTCCAGACACGGAAGGCATTCTGTCACTTATTTAGATTCAAATATCCAGATACAACTCAGATACATTCCAGATACGGATACCATTCTAAGATTCATTCTCCTGATTCACAACAAGCATTCCTGGGTGGCATCTACAAGTCCATCTCCAACAAGATTCAATCACCTTCCCAAATGGCATCTTTAAGCCTATTCCCTCAACTACTTCATCAAGTGCAAATTTATGGGCACTCTAGTGTCCAATCATCTTTTACCTTCGAGTCACGAACGACAAAACTCGCCAATATAACTCTTCAGGTTCAAGAAAATTGAACAGTGGAAGATGTTGTACCCCAAAATTTTCCCTCTCATTTTATCAAGATTCTCCTCACAAGACTCTTTGGACTCAAGACAAGATTAAGGTTTACTCAGCTCAAAACCTCACCTTGCACTGATGACCTGAAATTAGGGTTTGAGTTTGCAAAAGGATTTTTGGATCATAAATGCCTCATGTGACTTTCATACACCATCTTGGACCCCTAAGATTGCTCATACCAAGTTTCAAGCCTTGAATCACATTTTGCCCAGTCAATTGGACAATTGACCTAAAAATCAGCTGTATTGGGGAAAAAGTCAACCATGGCCAATTTACAGTCAAACTTCATAATTTTTTATCCAAATCAACATTCTAGTCTCCTATGTACCATTTGATCAATTTTGGACCACAACTCCTCAAGAAATTTGATCAGATCATCAAAAGGGCAAAATGGTCAAAATTAGGGTTTTGACTAAGGAAGGGCAATTTCTGATTTTTCACCTAGCCAATGACCAATTGGGTTCAAGCATGATTTCAAGGAATCAATAGAATCATCTTGACCTAATCACATAGTTCAAAATATCTCAAGTGCATAGGATTGACAGATGAATTTTGCAGTCAACTGATCAAAAATCAACTTTACACTGAAAAGTCAAACTTTGACTTTTTGGTCAAAATCAACTGCCAAGGGTCATAATTCATCAAGATATGCCAAAATGTGAAACTTGTTGACCAAGAAACCTAATTTTGAAAATTAGGATTTTAATTTGAAATTTTTCATAATTTAGAATTTTTCTAAGATATGGAAATTTCTTATTTTTTCCCAACTTTCCACAACTTTTTCACCATGATGCAATTGGATTCAAAGAAAACTTCCAACATGAAAGTTGTAGTCCTCCACAAAATCTACAACTTTGATTCACAAATTTTCCCAAATTATTCTTGGATCTCAAGTTATGATTTTGTGAATAAGGGTCCATAAACTTTTTAACTTAGTGAAATTTTGCCCTAGTTTAGGCAGATTTTTGACCTAACTTCATGGAAACTTTTCACCTAGTTCCAAGAGGAATATCAAAATTCATTTCAAAGATGGATTGTAGATCATGTTACAAGCTTTCCAAAATGTCAAAGAAATCTCCAAGATCATTTATGGTTAGGGAGAATCGAAGAAATGAAAATGGCAATTTATCACTTTTGTTCAAGGCATTTTTCACAATGGTGCAAGTTGCAAATCTGTTCTAAGCATGCTTGTACTTGGTTTTAAAGGTCCTACTCCCTTCTACACTCCATAATTAAATGCAAACACATTGTATAATGGTCTTATTCTGATCTTTGAAGCATTGCACAAAGAATTATTCCAAAAATGGCATAAAGTGCATAATACCATTTTCATAAAGCTTGCTTTTACAACTTTGCATTTCTTGAGCCATGGACCTAATCTATTTTTATAAACAAGATCCACAAACTTCAGGAAAAGTACACCAACTCTCATCAGGCCTTAAGCTAGCTTGTACAGGCCTTTGGCTTTGTCACTTCACCTTTTCTTTAAAAGCAAGCAAACTTGCAAAAGTCAAGCAAGCTTGTGTATCTGATAAAACCAAGCCTTGGTATCATTTCAAACAACCTCATAACATTGTTGCAAGCCTAAGACACGAATTAATAACTTCTCAAACCCCCTAAAACACAAAAATCCCAAGTTCTTGCCCAAACAGGGCATCATTTGCAGAACTCAAGCCATTTCAAAACCGGCTCGTGCGTTTTGCTTTGAATCACTTCAAACACATTCCCTACATCACACCTAAACTATCCAGGTCCCTGTCTTGCAACTGTAATCTCAGTTTCACACTTCACCATTTTCATTTTGCCAGGTTGCAGGTTGACTCGTGCAAGGAGTTTTAGCCATCTACAAGACCAGCTAAGCATCGGAAAAGTTTGAGGGGACTTCAAGGAAGCTCACAAGAACTTCAGGCCTCACTCAAGGTTCCCACATTGCCATATCCAAACTCAATTGAACAAGGTATTTGTCAAGTTTCTATCTCCCTATTTAAGCATCCTTAAGCTTAGGTTAGTGAAGCAAAGATGTAGTCCTTAACATGCTTGAGTTGTACATATGCATAGTTCTTATTTATATTAACTAAGTAGTGAGAATTTAAAGCTTGAAATTCATGAAAATTTTAGGTCAGAAATTAGGGGAGATAAAATTCTCCTTGATCTTTGAGAGTTAGGTCATGATTTTTATATCATTGGAATCGTGAGTTAACATGCTACAAGTTTCATGTTGCAAGATTTTGTTTTTATGCACGTATGCAAGAGATACAGGTTTGGCTCAGAAACACGCGCAGGAAGTGTGCAGAGGACAGGGATGAAGCTGGCTTGGGCCTGACGCTTGGGCCTGCTACTTTTTGCACCCCTCATTTTACTTCTGCACCCCCCTTTGCATTTTCTTTTATTTTTATATTTTTTTGCATATTTTATATTTTGACCTGCATTTATTTATTTTCTGAACATTAAAAAATCCCAAAAATATTTTCTTAATTTTTTTCATTTTATTTTATTATTTTTATTATTTCTATGGCATAAAAATTGTTTATTAGGTTAAATAGAACTTATTTTCTTAAATAAACTTGTAAATAATATTAAAATACTTAAATATTTTATTTTATTATATTATACACATAAAATATTATTTTCTCACATACTTTAATTTTTAATATTTATACACAATATTATTATTTTTTTTCTTAAACAAAAATGGACAAATAATTAACTAGAAATCAATATTTTCTTTTAAAAACAAAAATTAGGGTTTCTTCAGCCTTTCAAAAATAATCATATTATTTTTTCTTATTTTTAGAACTTAAATAATTTATTTTTTTACGTACATAAAACAATTACAAAAAAAACATTTGTTGCATATTTACATTTTATTGCATATTTAAATACTTGTTTATTTATTTATTGTACAATAAATTCAATTGGGTTGTAATAGTAAATTAGGGTTTTATTTTGTGCAAATATCCCCATTCAAAACTTGTATCCCCCTCCCCATAATATTATTGTAATAGTTTAGATTTACATTACGCAATTTATCGCATTATATGCATGTTTAGTAAATTAGGGTTTGTATGATAAGACAAAAAATCAAAACAAATAGCATGACCTAATCCAAGACAAAAATGCATGAAAAAAGACAACACATTGCACACAACACCTCTAGGGTTTCACCCACTTTGTTGCCTTAAAACATGACCATAATATGCATGCTATGTATCTTGGTAAAATCAAACAAAACAAAAGATCATAGTCCCTCGATGACGCTATCAAAAAGGTTGCCTAAACAAATGATCTTAGTCCCTCAAAATGCTAAATATACTTGGCACTATTGTTATCATGGTCATACGATGACCCACGCCCGTCCTGTTTAACATCTAAAGATAGGGTTATCTACCAAAACAATGGTAGGTTAACAATATCAAAGGAATAAAAATGTGTAGGAAAGACTTTTGAGTAGGTAGATAAGCTTCTAGTTACTTAATCAATTTGCAAACCATCCTTGCTATTTTCAACAAACACACACACATTTTCAAAACATTTCCAAACAACTTTCAAAAACATTGAAACATTTTTCAAAAGAAAAACATCTTTGTATACATTCTTACAAACAAGAATCATTACAAAGATTGCCTAAACGAGGGCCTCTTTTCAAAATACTTTCAAAACCACCCAAAGCACCATTTCAAACAATTGGAAAAGCAAAGCAAGTGATCTAAAACAAGTAACTAAGAGCCCATGGAAAACCATGGATGAAAAGGGTTCTAGCACCTTCCCTTTTCATAATCTACCCCCCCAAACCCAAGAAAACATCTCAAAGGTCTTTCTTGTGCGTTTTGACCTTTCCTTTTGGATAAAATAAAAGTCGGTGGCGACTCTTGCTAAACCGGAACATTTGCAAACACAAAACCTCAAGTCAGTTCTCGCACCGTAGCACACTTAGCAATTTGTCTTAAGGGTCTAAGATCGTTTATCAAAGGCAATATCGAAGGGTCATCAAGGGACTACGATCTTGTATTCGAGGGTCATTGCTAGAGTATCCCACGTTCGAGGGGCATGAATATTTTTATCTTTAGGCAACAAGTGAGGTTAGACCTAGAGGTACAAGTGTGCAAGTGTTTTGATTTCATGCATTTTATCTTTGAATTAGAGTTTTCTACTTATTGATTTTATGTCTTTCCATACAAACCCTAATTACTTGCATTTATATTGAAAGCGATAAATTGCGGAAATGTAAAATTCTACGCTATTACATCATTTGGGGATGGGGATACAATTTACAAATGGGGAGAGAAAGCAATTAAAACTATAATTTACTAATACAACCATATTGAATATTGTAAGATAAAAATGTACAAGAATGTAAAATAATATGCATGGAAAAGGAAATTGTTTTGTTTGAGTTTTTTATGAAAAGAGTTTTTAACCTAATTAAATTAAAAACTAAAAATGAATGGAAAGAAATTAATTAATCAAACTCCTAAGTTCTAAATTAATTTAATTAAAATAAACTAAGTATAATATTAAATTAATTAAGAAAAGAATTTGGTTAACGAAATGTTTTTGGTCTTTTTGTCTAAAAGAAATAAAATAAAAATATACTAAATATCTAAATAATAAATATAAAATATTTTTGGTATTTTTGGTTAATAATAATAATAATGATAATAATAATAATGAAAATACAGAAAAAGAAAATAAAATATAAAAATTAAAGTCAAGAGGGTGTAAAAGTAAAAAGGGTGGTTTGAATGAAGAAAACAATTTTTTTGTTTGATTTAGGCCCAAATGTATTTTTGTAATCAGAAAAAGAAAATAAATAAATAAAACAATGGGCCAGCGGGTTGCATAGTGATCTGGGGGTGTTGCTGAGCAAAAAATGGCAAGGCCCAAAGGAGGGAAGCCCAGCGCTGCAGTAAAACAAAAAGTGAAACAACAAAATATGGAAAAATAAGCAAAACGGACGTTGGGGCTCGAACCCAGGTCCAAGAGGTAATAAGCGCATGCTTTAACCCCTGGGGTGGTGATACATCTGTGTATTAAAACAAAACCATAAATATATATTACAAAACCAATCCTATGCATGTATCATCATCAACCTCGCGCCATAAAATTCCACAAGATTTTTAAAACCTGTAACTTCTTCATCTCTCAACCAAAATGGAAAATGTAAACATGAAAGTTGCGTAAAATTTCATCACGAATCCAAAAATGTAAATAACTAACGCTATAGATCAAAGATGAATGAGAATTTATAATGGTACCAAATTTTGACCTAACTTTTTTAGGAAGTTCAAACTTGAAATTCACACTAATCAGGCAATATAAATGAAATCTAAGGGAATGGTTAGCTTCATGGCTATGATGTCTACATTTTATCTTCATAAAATGGAAACCAAATAATGCCTATGTGAAGAGTTCAAAAGTCAGAAAACTAAACTTGAAAATGGAATTCGTGTTTTGAAAATGAGCTTGATTCAAAGTGATGCTATGATTAGGTTAGCTTCCTTGAGTCTCTAGGAAGCTAATGCAATGCTTAGCTTGAGTTGAGAGTTGCTAAAATGGCCTGGAGAAGTTAAGTTACAGACCTCTGTTTTTGAGTTTGGACAATGGTGAAGATGATGTTAAAGTTTGGAAATATGGATTCAGATGAGTTATATTTGAGGTAAGGAAGCTTTTGAGACGATTTAGAGAGGAAACACATGAGTGGTTTAAGAGATGGAAGTTCTTGGGCAGAACTGTGGTAACAATGGAGTTTTTATGCAATTTATGGTTTTCAGGGAGTTTGGGTGAGTTTGAGTGCTTGCTAATTTGTGTCTTAGCTCACAAATAGTGTCTCTATTTATAAGCAAGAAGTTTGGATGCTTTGAGAAGTCATAAATCAAGAATCACATGTTTGTGGATTTGCCTTGTTTTTGAAGCAACATTGACGAACATAGTTCCAATGCTTGTATCAGGCCCTCTAGAGTGGTTGAAAACTTTAAACATGTTTCTTCTGGCCTAGTAGGTTAATAGTGTGCAGAATAAACAAGTTAGAGGCTCAAGAAGTTTACTTTGTGACTAAAGTGATCTTTACAAGAATGGAATGGTTACTTTCTTCCCAAAATGGCAATTTGGTTTGGATAATGCTTGAATCAATTGGATAATGGATCAATCAATTGTATAAACCATTAATTATGGAGTGAAACACAAGTTTGAGGCCTATAAAGCAAAGATTATGCAGCATGGCTATGGATTTGGTCAAGTTGTTCATCACAAAATTGACTTGTAATTCAAGTTTGAAACCCTAACTCCATCTCTTCGATTCTCCTAGCTCAAGAATGATCTTAATGATTTCTTGGAAATTTTGAAAAGCATGTAACATCCTATAAAAACTTCATGTTTTTTATTTTTGAAGAATCAATTTGGAACTATGTGAAAAATATCTATGAAGTTAGGTAAAAAATCTGCCTAAACTAGGTCAAATTTTCACTAAGTGTTTTAAGAAAAAGTGCATGACTTCATGAATTTATAACTAAAAGTAAAAGCATTTATAGGACTTGATCAATAAATAAAATTTGTATATCTCATCAAGATCTACAACTTTCATGTTGGAAGTTTTTTTTGAATCATCTTGCATCTTGGTGAAAAGTTGGCATGAAGTCATGAAAAAATAAGACTTAAAACACTTAGAAAATTTTCTAAGTCTTGAAAACTTTGACTTTTTACAAAGACTTTTAACCTTTTTTATTTCTTGATGATCAAGTTTCAAATTTTTGAATGTCTTGATGAAATGTGATCTTTGAAATTCAATTTTGATCAAAAAGTCAAAGTTTGACTTTTGTTGTATCGGTTGACTTTTCATCAGTTGGCTGAATTTCAACTATCAATCAATTGATCTTGAGAAATGAATTGAGATATGAAATTAGGTCAAAATTATGCATTTGAATCCTTGAGATCATGTTTCAAACCAATAAGTCGTGTATTGGGTCAAAAGTCAAAGATTAGCCATTCTCAGTCAAAACCTTAATTTTGATCATTTTGCCCTTTTGGTGATTTGTACAATTTTATTGGGGAATTGTGATCTAAACTTGAACAACTGATACATATGACCTCAAAATGTTGATATTGGTTCAAAATCTTGAAGTTTGACTGTAGGTTGACCATAATTGACTTTTTACCCAATATAGTTGATTTTAGGGCATCTGATCAATTGATTGAGCAATTTTGTGATCCAAGACTTGAAACTTGTCATGAACAATATTGAGAATCCATAATGATCCATGAAAGTCATTTGAAGTATTAGAAGTCCAATTTTCCTTGTGTAAACTCAAACCCTAATTTGAGGTATCAGTGTTGAGGAGATGGCTTGACCTAGTCAACCCTTGTGCAATCTTGAGTTATTGAAGATATTTGTGAGAAATGTCTTGAGAAAAGAGAGGGTAAATTTTGGGGTACAACAGTGAAGTTCAATTTGTATCTATTTCCTGAGATATATATCCTCGATATATAACTTCATTAAGAGTTTGAAAAACTCAACCTCAATATGTAATAGTCAACATTGTCACATAATGTTGCACAAACATCCAAATTAACTACTTGTTGTTACCCAATGAATCTTAGGTTAAGATTTGTTAACTTCATATTGAGTTGTTATCATTATCGAATCTCTTATTCAAGGAGTTTTAATCCCACACCTCTTGAGGCAGTCTTTACTAAGTCTCTGGACAACGACTTATTAAACAGATCAACCAAGTTATAGCTTGTTTATATCTATGTAAATGAAATGATCCCATCCTTAATTAATTTTATCACGAGAGAGTGTCTAAGACCTATGTGTCTAGAATTTCCATTAAATACTTCACTGTATGCTCTAGCTAGGGTAGCTTGAATGTTACAATGTATCAATACTTTTGAAACATTGTCCTTAACTAATGAAACCTCCAATAGAAGGTCCATCAACCATTTTGCTTCTTGTCCAAAAGGAACAAGATCCACAAACTATAATTCCATGGTTGAGAGAGTAATGCATGTTTTCTTCTTGCTCTTCCAAGAAATTGCACCTCCGACTAATGTAAATATCCACCCAGTTATAGAATTATAATCTCCAACACTTGATATTCAACTCGCATCAGTATATCACTCTAGTATGACAGGAAACCTACCATAGTGAAGGCCAAGGTTTTTGGTCTTTAAAAGATAACTGAAAATCCTAGTTATGGCCTTCCAATGTTTATCATTTGGATTTCTAGTAAGTCTACTCATCTTACTAACTGCAAATGCTATGTAAGTCTTAGTGCAATGCATTAAGTACATTAGACTTCCAATTTCACTTACATATTGTAATTGGGCCATAATTCTTCCATTGTTTTTTTGAAGTTTTACATTAGGATGAAATGGAGTGTTTACTTCCTTAAAGTTTAGGTGTTTAAACTTATCCAACATTTTCTCAATATAACGTATTTTATTATGTTCACAACTCCCACTATTTCGTTTTACTTTGATTCCTAATATAGTGTCAACTAGCCCAAGATCTTTCATCTTGAATTTGGAAGTTAGAAATCTCTTTGTTTCTAAGATTCCATTCATTTCCTTTCTAATTATTAACATATCATCAACATATAGACATAGAAATATTATAATATTTCCATGCACCTTTGTGTACAAGCATTTGTCACAAGAATTTGGAATAAACTCATTAGAAAGTATGACAAAGTCAAACTTTTGATGCAATTGTTTTGGTGTCTATTTCAAACCTTATAAGGATGTAACATGTTTTCATACCTTTTGTTAATTTCTAGGAAGCACATAGCCTTCTGGTTTCTCCATGTAGATTTCTTCATCGAGATCTCCATTTAGGAGTACTGTTTTAACATCCATTGGATGAACAATAAGGTTGTTCAAGGAAGCTAGTGAAAACAATATTCTAATTTTCGTAGTTCTTGCTACCAGTGCATATGTGTTAAAGTAATCGACACCTTCCTTTTGTCTAAACTCTTTTGCTACTAATCTAGCCTTGTACGGGTTTAATGTACCATTACTATGATACCTTTCTCTAAACACCCATTTGCATCTAATGGGTCTTGATCCCCTGGGAAGATCGACAAGTTCTCAAGTGTGGTTTTACATAATTGAATCCATTTTGTCTTGGATAGCAAGCATCCTTCCAAAAAGAAGCTTCCTTCAAAGCCACTGCTTCTTTTTATAGGTTTTAGGACCATCCTCCACTTGAAGAATAATAGGAATCTTATGAACATCATTCTTTCAATTTCTTTCAACTAGATAAAAGGAAATAATTTGAGAATCGATTTAATTTGGTCCTAGATCCTTAGCTTTTCGGGTCCTTTTGCTTATCCTAGGCTCGGGTTGTGTTTCAACAATCCGCAGAGAATCTTTCACACAAGATTCTTAATTCATGGGATTCTCAGGTTACTTATCCTTTGTGATAAGATTTTTGGAGAATTCCATATCTTAGAATCTAATATTTACATTAGACTACAGATTTAAAAGTTCACATGCTTTGTTGTTGGGTGCATATCCTATGAAATCACATATGATCCCTCGAGGAGCTAATTTAGTTCTTTTGGCATCCATATTATTTTAATATGCTACACACCCCCACACTCTAAAATTACCAATATTTGGTGATCTTTCTTTCTATATCTCATATGGAGAAATACCAGTTGTTTTCAAAGGAATCATGTTCATTATGTGACATGCTAACAATAATGCTTCATCCCACAAATTAAATGGAAATTTAGAATTCATTAACATAACATTTATCATTTCTTGATATGTTATTTATCTTGGCCAGGCCATTTTGTTTTGGTGTACTAGGCGCGGAACATTCATGTATATTTCCATATTCTTCACAATATGCATCAAATTCTGTAGAATAGTACTCACCGCCTGTATCACTTCTAATTACTTTTATATTTTTACTTAATTGATTTTCTACTTCCGCTTTATAAGTCTTAAAGGCATTAAAAGCATCATATTTATGCTTTAAAAGGTATACATCTGCAATCTAGAACAATCATCATTAAATTTTTTGAAATAACAGTTTTCCCCCACTGGCTAGCATGCCATTAAATTAACACAAATCAAAATGCACAAGATCAAACACATTTCATTTTCTTTCAACACTTTTGAAAGGTTTCTTGATCATTTTTTATTTAACACATATTTCACATTATTCAAAATCATGAATGTTACATGAGATCAATCCAGATTTAATTAGTCTATTCGTAGTACTAATACCGATATGTACTAATCTAGAGTGCCATAAAGAAATAGGTTCAAGCATATAAGAAGAAATAGAGGTTTCATTAATAATATTATCGGTAGTACAAAGTTTTATCATTCCTTTAGCAGAATATCCTTTTTCTACAAATACACCATTACGAGTCAATATTTGTTTTCCTGATTCATATACAGATTTAATACCGGGTTTTCCCAAGAAGTCCCCACTAATAAGGTTTCTATTCATATCGGGGATATGAAGTACATTAACAAGAGTGACTTTCTTTCCAGAAGTGAAGTTGAGTTCGAATGATCCCGTTCCAACGAATTTAGATTGTATTTCATTTCCCATATGTACTTCTTGTCCAGCATTAACTTCAAAGTATGTTGTAAATGCTCCTTTGTCATAAGATACACGCACAATTGCACATGTATCATTCCACCCTTCTTGTACTTTTCCTTTGATTGCCATAATCTCGCTCACTATAGTGATTATGTCATCATCAATATGAACAACATTAACCTATTTTTTGGGCTTGTTGTGCCTGCAGTCTCTAGCATAGTGTCCTGGTTTATCTCTAACATCATTTTTTGTACCCTTTGATCCACCAGAAATTTTGAACTTGTTATGTTCCTTCTTAAGGCCAAGATGGTTCTTCATGCCATCAGGTTTTTTGTTTGCTTTTGTAGTAACCGCATTGGCTTTAGAAAATATAGTGAACTTGGATTTTCCCTATCCTTCGTCTCATCCTAAATTCGAAGGTGTTTCTAAAGTTTCTCCAACGAGAAATCCTCATGACTATGCAACAACTTCTTTCTGTATCCTTTCCACGAAGGTGGGAATTTTGCAATGATTTCACCAACTTGGATAGCTTTAGGAATGTCTATTTTCACGGCTTTTATTTTATTCACGAGAACTTGTAACTCGTGTACTTGTGCAAGAATAGGCTTGGAATCTAACATTTTAAAATCAAAGTATTTAGATATTTAAACTTTTTCGTACCTTCTTCTTCAACCTTGAATTTGAATTCGAGTGCTTTCCATATTTTTGTTGCAGATGGTGCATCGATGTATAGATCATAGATACAATTAGATAGTGTGTTCAGAATGTGTCCACGTAAGAGCAATTCATATTCCTTTCATTTATTTAGTTCCTTTTTTACTTCATCAATGCCTTTCTCTGTTGGTTCTGGAATTGGCTCCAAATCAGGATCTAAGACCTAATGCATCTTCAGGGTAAGCCGGTGAAATGCCATTTTCTTGCCAGCAGGTGAAGTTTGTTCCATCAAAACAATCCAACTTGACAAGGTCCTGGTTCATCAATTTGATACTTGAAACTGAAGCATCGGTGGCCATGATTTGTGAGTAGATTAGATAAAAATTGGGGAGAGTGAGGTTCAACTAAATTTTTAACATACTCTAAATCATTTTAAGCTAGATTTAAATGAATGTTAAATTAAGTAAAAATATTAAATTGGTAACAACCAGGAAACCTGCATCAAGTTGCTTATGAACTTCTTCCTTGATCTTGGTAGACATATTTGGACGAGTCATTTTAATCTTCTGCTTGACAGGAGAACATTATTGTTTAAGAGGAAATTTGTGAACGACAATATCTGTATCAAGCCCATGTGTAATACGGTGGGAGAACTGACTTGGTTGTTTTGTGTTTGATTGCAAATGTTGCGGATAGCAAGAGTTTCCACCGACTTTTCTTTTATCCAATAAGGAAAGGGTGAAAAGAACAAGAAAGACCTTTGAGATATTTTCTTGAGTTCGGGGGGTAGGTTATGAAAAGAGAAGGTGTTAGCACCCTTTTCATCCATAGTTATCTATGGGCTCTTAGTTTCTTGCTAGATCACTTTTGAAATTGCTTTGTTTGAAATGTGTTTGTGGTGGGTTTTGAAAGTATTTTTGAAAAGCGCCTTCGTTTAGGCAAACTTTATAATGATTCTAATCTCTATAAGAATGCATATAAAGTGTTGGAATTTTTGAAAATATTCCATGTTTTGAAAGTGTTTGGTGTGTTTGAAAAGATGTTTGTTTTTGAAGATGGATTGCGAGCAAGCAACTAAGAATGTTCTACCTATTCAAAAGTATTTTGTTCATTTCTTTCTTCCTTTAATATTGCTATCTCACCATTGATTGGTAAGTAGCCTTATCTTTGGATGTAAAGGGATGGGCACGGGTCATCGTATAGTCATGAATAACAATGTTGTGAGATATCTTAGCATTTATCTTGAGGGACTAAGATCATTTATAAGGCAACATTTGAAGCGTCATCGAAGGACTATGATCTCGTATTTTTGATTATTTTTGCTAAGATGTCTCACATGCATATTATGACTATTTTCTCAAGGCAACAAGTGAAGTTAACCCTAGAGGTATAAGTGTGCAAGTGTTTATTTTTTCATGCTTGGTTTATCTTGAATTAGGGTTCTCTAAGCATTGCTTTTATATTTCCATACAAACCCTAATTTACAGAATTGATATGAAAGCGATAAATTTCTGAAAGTAAATTTACTACGCTATTATATCATTTGGGGAGGGGGGTATAAATTTACAAATGGAGATTGAAAGAAATTAAACCCTAATTATCTATTACAACCATATTGAATTTGTACAAGAATTGAAAGGAATATAATGTTCAAGACATGAATGAAAAGAAAATGAATTTGTTTTGATTTTTTTAAAGAAAGATTTTGGCCTATTTAACTAAAAGGAAATTTAATTAAACTAAATAAAAATTAAGGTGAAGTTAAAGAAAAGAAAATAAATAGGAAAATATTTTTGGTCTTTTTCATTGTAAGAAGTTAAATAAAAATAAACTAAATAACTTAAATATATTTTTGGTGTTTTTGATTAATAAAAATAATTATAATAATAGCAATAATAAAGTAAAGAAAATGAGATAAAGACATAACATTAACATCAAGGGGTTCAGAAAATGGAAATGTCAAGGCCCAGCCAATGGAGGCCCAAGCGCGCTTCCTGCAAACAAAGAAAAGTGAGAAAATTTGGAAAAATGACAAAAGGTCTTGCTGGGGCTCGAACCCGGGACCTTCTACATGGAAAGGCTTTAGTGCGCGTTGTTTGTACCACTGGGGTGGTCTGTTTCATCCGTTAGTTATCCAACTTGCACTAAATATAAAATGAACTCATTTCTGAAAATTTGAACATGGCTTTCTCATGATGCAGGGAGGTATATCACCATTGTTAAGCTTCTAAAAGCTTCATTTCTTAGCCAAATCAAAAAAATGTAAACATCAAACCTGCCTAGAATTTGAATACGAATCCAACCATGTAATTTTCGAAAGCTATGGATCAGAGGTTAGCATGAATTTTGTTTAGTACCAAAACTAAAACCTAACTGATCATATATGAAATTCTCAATGTATAAGCAGTGATAATCAAAACTAAGAGCATGGTCAACTTCCTAGATATGATATCTACATCTTTTCTTTTATTTGTATGTGCTGAAAATGCTTGAATCAAGATATCACACTTAAGAAATCTTACCTCTTGAAGTGAAAATCAAATGACCTCTATATGACTTTCAGAAATGACTTGATGATGGATTAAGCTTGCAGGGACCTTCCTTGAGCTAGTGGGATCACTACTTTGCTTTAAAAGTCACTGAATCGAAAGGTTGGTATATGGAAGCTGGGAGTGATTCAAAAGGATCACTACCTACCCTGAGAGGTTTTCTTTGAGGGCTTTTGCAGTGTTCTAAGGCTGGTATATGGAAGCTTAGTGAATCGAAAGCTAAAAAAATGCACGAAGGGATTTAAGATTTTGTCTGTAAAGTCAGAAATGGCAAGCAATATGGCTTTCGATGTAGATTCTGAGTTTAAGGAGTTTTGAGAAGTTTTGGGGTTTTTTGGGAGTGTTCTAGGGTTGGTCCTCTTTTTTTTTTCATATTGCAAATAATGTCTCTATTTATAGGGAAAAGGTTCGAGAAGTTGAAGTAATAAGATTTGTAAGATAACAAATTATGGTTTGGTTGGAATGCAAATATCAAGTTATGTCAAATTTTCTATGATCCCAAGATGAAGTACCAAAGTTATTGGTTTAGAGGGGTTGCTTTCTATGATTTATGGTGGGTCAAAAATCAGAAGCAAACAAAGTATGTGCTCAAGACAAATTTGTACCAAAAAGTTTGCTTTCCAAGAATAGCAATGATAACTTTATTCCATAAATGTAAAGATCTTTTGGATAAAGGCTTAAACACTTGAGTAATAGCTCAAAAGTGGGTGTAAGCATTAAATTATGATGGGATTTGTAAGCAAGGAGGCCTGCAACATAAGATTATGCAGCATAGCATAAGGATTTTGTTATGTTCTTCAAAATTCTGTCTCCGACTTGATTCCTTCTACAAAGATCTTGAATCTCTATAAAACTTTGATCTTTTTCCTTACTCTGGTCGAATACTCCGTCCTTTCGTTTTAATCACATAGATCCACAAAGTTTGACCAAACTCATCAACATACAAAAAAATATTTTTTTCCACCAATTGTGTGTTCTTCGAATGGACCACATTCATCTGAATGTACCACTTACTTCGTCCTTTCGTTTTAATCACATAGATCCAACCTTCGACCAAACTCATCAACAGACAAAATAATATTTGTTTCCATAAATTGTACGTTCTTTGAATATACCACATTAATCTGAATGTGCCACTTTGAGCATGCAAGATGATCTCATTGGAATAGTCGAAATGGAAGAATTTCTAGATTACTTTCCTATTAAACAAACTTCACAAAGTTTTTTCAGGCATCTCAAGACTTGGAATACCAGTAACCATATCTTGAGTAATCAGTTGATTAAGTGGTCGAAAGTTTAAATATCCAAACTTCGAATGCCACAACCAACTATCCTTGTGGATCGAAGCAAGTATGAAGATAAACTTGTAATTCATAGTGTCGAAAATATGTGTGTCAAAGGGTTTAGAGGTGGATCAAAGCAGGTTGCTCGAAGGAAATTGTTGTACCCCAAATTTTCCCTCTCATTTTTTACAAGATCTTCTCTTACATGGTGTAGCGGTAGAAATGTTCAAGACTAAGCCATTAGATTGACTAGACTTTATACAAATCAAAATAAAAATCACCACTGCGCTTTATTGTTTCCAAAAGAATGGGAAAAGAGCGAATAACCCAAAAAGAGGGGGAAAGATTCAAGGTAAGGGGGTTGGTTGTGCAAAGGGGAGGAATTAGCACCCTAAACATCTACGGTACTCCGCAGGAGCCTCTTTGTAAAATCTGTATATTTTGGCTATGAAAACTATTGTATATATAAAAAGTGGATGATGGAGGTGAGAAAAGAAATATTTTTTTTAATGATTTTTGCACCCGCCGTGGTTGCGAACCTTTAGCGCCTACGTACCACCTTTTCGTGCAATATGGGATCAGGGTACACGTAGTTCCTCTTTCAAAAATTTAAAACACAAATGTGTTGGTTAATTTTATAAGATAAAACATCATTGTCATTGTCCGTGTGGAAAACACACCTACTACCCACAATCATGAGAATTGAGAATTTGCATCATCTCAAAGTGGAGGATATGGCTTGGATTTCAAAATCAAGAATGCCTCACTCAACACCCAAGTGGAAAATATCTCTCTTCACTATATATTGTAGAAGTATAGTTGTTTGCATCACTACAAGGATTGACAAGAGTCGAATCTTTTGATAAAAGTTTAAGAGTAAGAGCCAAAGTGGCAAGATGGTTTGAAATGAGATTGATTGACTTTTAGTCTTCTCACAAAAAATGTCAAGGTATCATTAAGTTGATTGTGGTTTATTTATTAAAAATGTTTTGAAAACACATGGACATAATTCCAAGTTTATTATAAAAGTGGTTCAAGTTTAAAACAAGAAGAGTTTTCAAAATGAGGAAGAAGATTTTTGAAATTAAAGAAGATGGGAGGAGAAGAAGAGGCTATCCTAAAGCATAAGGTAAAAGCTAGGGATAAGAACCATCTAACCAACAAGAAGCCAAAACTTGACATTATGATCCAAGACAGAATTCCCATTCCTTGGATTGAAACCAAGCAAGCAAAAATATCAAACCTCTTGAGAGAACCAAACTTCAAGTGTATTGAGTCTTCACAAAAATTGGGCAGAGTAACGACTGTATACGGGTGAATTCCAGATTACAAACAGAGGATGTAATCACAAAAACCTGCACACAAAAACAACTAAGCAACCCAATGTCTTGAGGTAAACCTCAAGAACTCCAGACAAAATAATCAGATAAGATATCAAGGTCTCCAATCATAGGCCAAGGTTTCTTATCCTAAGTCCAAGAAAAGTCCCATGCTCCATAATGCCAAGGATAGTAACCAAATAGTCCAAGTATCATTAAAGTTTTTTTGGGTTTATGTTGATTATTAAGTATCTTAAGAAAGGAAAAGAACAACTCAAGTGAGCAAAGTAAAAATGACAAGAAAATAAATGCTCAAATGAGCAAATATGAAAATGGCATGAAATGTAAATGCTAAAAGTAAATAGTACATAAAGCATAAAAAAGAATAAAAGCATAAGGTAAAACAAGTCAATAATTAGTTGTTAGTTGGATGACCATCTTAAAACTTGCATTTGGAACTCATTAGAGGATTGGTAGAACCAAAGCCTCCACACAACAAGTTGCATTTTCTTTTTTTCAAGTATATCATTCATTTGGAATTCTCATAATTACCATTTAATGATCAACGATGTTTAAGTGATCGCGTTGACACAAGGTGTTGTAGATCCATTAGAGGATTGGTAGAACCAAAGCCTCTAGACAATGAATCTCAAGGTTATTGGATCAAAGAGATCAAATTAACATACTTGGGCTTGCAATCATAAGTTTGGGCCACGAATGATCATTTATTTGAATCGTGACAAAATTTAGCGCTATGTTAAACAACCGTAAGTGGACTTATATAGAAGTCACACCTATTTTGAGACCGGTCAATCGCAATTTATGCACCATTTGTTTTGAGACATGATATAGAGATCATGCTCCAATAACACCTAGTGCAATAAGAAAGGGATAAGATGAAGAGGGAATGGGAAGAATGAATAAACCACTTTTGAATAAAAAATTTAGTCAAACTATTATTAAAATCATTCATCCATTTTGGTGGAGTTGAACTCAACACCCAAGATCCAATGATGTTAATAAAGTCATGATCAAAAAATCAACTCAAGGCAGCCATAAAATAATCACAAAATAATATTATATTTAATATATACATTAAAAGGGTTTAAAGAAATGTTTAAAAATAAAAATAGAGGAGAAAAATATCAACTATGTTCAAATTAATCAAGAAAGATAAAGTAAGGCCATAGAAAAATCAGAAATGGATCAAAATATTTTTATAAAATTTTTGGTAATTTTTAAAATTCAGGAACTATTTTTAAACTATTTAAAATTTCTCAAACAAACAGAAAATAGGTCAAAAATAGTAAACCTCAATATAAAACTCCATAAAATTTTCAGAAAGTCAAAAATATGCAAAATAATATTTATGAATTTTTTCAGAATTAAAAAAGTCAGAAAGTATTTTTTAAGTAATTAAAAGAAAGCAAATAATTCAAAAAATACAAAAAATATCAAATGTCAAAATAAAAATGTGAAAATATAGTCATGAGATTAGAAATAATTCAAAGTATTTTTGTGAATTTTTTCATAATTTTTGGATAAAAAATAAAAGAGTTATGAATTTTTGAAAATTTAATCAATAAAAATATAAAATCAAAAAATAAAATAAAAGAAAAAAGATGTGGACCATCAAATCATAGTCAAAACGCGTTAGTAAGTTGATCCAGTGGACTAGACGCGTTGTGCTTGATATGGACCTTAGTGAGATACGCATAGGATCAGAAAAAGGGCAACCAATGAAATTAAAATGTTTGATACGTGATCATTGGCTGAGACGAGATATGTCATCGTCTTCAACCTCCAGACACCCTGCAATGGGGATTTTGTGAGATCCTTCAAGTGGAAAAATTAGGATCCCAGGCTAGTATCATTGAACTCGTCTCTTCAAGACGATTCTAACACCACCATCGCGCCAAATTTATATAAGGTATGGAGAGAGATATGAATCCAAAACCCAGAAAATAGCGAGCACCTTCAATTTGAGATTTCTCTCTCAATTCTCAATGGATTTAAAAATTGTAAGCAGCATTGGAATCAGGAGAAGGAGTAGAATATATTAGTGCTTGATTTAGATCCAAATGGTAGAGAATTATACCTTTTCGAAGTTCATGGAAAAAGCTCTGAAGCTAGACTTCTGTAGCTTGAATTATGGCTCGTTTTGATTGGTTTAAGTGCTGGAGAGTTTATATGATGCTTAAGGATGATGAATGCGCAAAGAATTTTGGAAAATGGAGCTTAAATCTCAGAAACTGAATTCCAAAAAGATGGGTTTGTGTGAAGTTTTGGCAGGGTGTTTTTGGCTCTCAAAGCTTGAAGAAATGAATGGGGGATGACCCTCTATTTATAGGTAAGTGAATGGGAATGAAAATTGAAAAAACAAGGAAGTTTGGAGGGAAATTGAGTGAAGGTCGAGCACAAGTAAAGTGTGACTTCATTTCCATCAAAACTCAACCAAATCTTGTGTTTTGGGTGCTAATCACTTCTGGAAAGTTTGCTAATCAAGTTTAAATAAAAAATGCACATAAATATTGTGTTTAGAAGTCACATTATGGATTTCAAAATTCTGACTTTGTGGAAAATTCAGTTTCAAGTTACCAAATTCAAATCCATGGCATTTCCAACTCAAGGGGTCTTAGGGCATGATTCTTGATGCTTTAGAAAGATGAGGTTACAAGCTTTACAATGGAAAAAGAATGGATTTAAATGGATACTTGAGATGAAAGTTTCATTGAGTCAAAGTTGAAGAAAAAGGGTTGACTTTCCATACTTAGAAATATTTCAAATTCTTCTTCAAAAATGACCTATAATCTTTTGCATCCAAACATGGCCTTCCACTTGGAATTTGATCTTGACCAAAAAATATGGAATGAAGTAGATCTATTGAATGAAATTTTGAAACTTGAACCACTCAAAATATCCGAAAATTGAGCAAGTTATGACTTGTTGAAGTTGGCCAAAAATCATGAAATGACCTATAATCTTTTGCATATTTAAGGCAACCTCCATCCATTTTCCCACTTTGCACATAAAAGAAGGCATAAAGTTCACATCTTCAATATCATTATGGATAAATAATGGAATAAAGGTGATGAAAATTGACCAAGTTATGATCAATTGAAGTTACTTATGTAAAATTGTGGATTCATCTGAATAACTAGTAACCTTTCTTCTTCACGAAGTTTCTTCCACATGAAAAATCCTTGGAACTTTTGAAGTGATTTGTTGATAACCATTTTAAGAGAAGGGTGTATTTGGAATCATTCAAAAATACCAAAAGGTGAGCAAGATATACTCCTTTGAAGTTCAAAACCCTATCTTCTAGATCAAGAGAATGCCTTGAGGAACTTTGACAAGTTTGAACAAACTTCTTGTACCAATATTCTTGCTTTGTGAATAGAAGTTGTTGAGGATGATAATGAGAAATCTTAGCCACAAAAACCACTTCCATATCTTGAATTTTGAGAGAAATATGCTCTTGTGACCAATAGGAACAAGGCCTTGTCCAAGCATGACAACTTCTCTAATCAACCCCTTGTACTATTGAGTCAAATCTAATAACATTTAAATGTGATGAACCAAAAAAACCTTGCCATGCCAATTGTCCCAAAACCAATCCAATGGTGAGGTTTGAACTTCTCAAGCTATATTGACTAGGGCCTGGAAATAAACTCATGAACCCATGGAGTAACTTGATAAATCTCATTGTCCTTCACCTACATGGATAACAAGCAAGACAAACACATGTTGCATTTTATTAGTTAAATGAAGAAAACAAAACAATAGTCATGATCACAAACGGAACATAAGTCAAAATGCTTGGTAATCCATCAAAAGGAGCAAAACTCAAAGTAGGGAGGGGAACCAAGAATCCTAGTGTGATATTGTTGTGAGTGAATCAACAAGGTACGATGATGGGATCTTAGGGAAAAAATTGTGGTACAACAACTGCCCTTATTTAAGTTTCTTCTATCCGGAGATACGAAGGTTAAAAATCTTCGTGTCGACGCGATCTAAGATACTTAAATATAAAACAAACCCTATTTTTGGTCCTAAGATGCCATGCAAATTCTTATGATCATGAATGCATATGAACAGGACCAAAGAGACGCGAAAATAACATTGGGGATGCAACAATAATAAAGAAACAAAGGAGCAACCCCACCAGGAAAATAAATCACTGGTGGACCCAGAGAACTAAATCAAAGAGGATGGTAGGATGGTCAAAGGACACACCAACTTCTACTGAAGGCGAAGCTACCAACATTTACTGAAGGCAGAGAGAAAGATGACAAACATCGACATTCACTGCCGATGGTCTACCAACTTTTACTGAAGGTAGAAAGAGAATATATCATATCACCGCCGTTCACTGATGATGAACTACCAACGTTCACTGAGGGTAGCAAAAAGATAACAAACACCAACGTTCACTGCCGATGGTCTACCAACTTTCACTGAAGGTAGAAAGAGAAAGTATCATATCATCGCCGTTCACTGACAATGAACTACCAATGTTCACTGAGGGTAGCAAAAAGATAACAAACACCAACGTTCACTGCCGATGGTATACTAACTTTCACTGAAGGTAGAAAGAGAATACATCATATCACCGCCGTTCACTGACGATGAACTATAAACGTTCACTGAAGATAGCAAAAAGATAATAAACATCGACGTTCACTGCCGATGGTCTACCAACTTTCACTGAAGGTAGAAAGAGAATATATCATATCACCGCCGTTCACTGACAATGAACTACCAACGTTCAATGAGGGTAGCAAAAAGATAAAAAACACCAACGTTCACTGCAGATGGACTACCAACTTTCACTGAAGGTAGAGAGAGAATATATCATATCACCGCCGTTCATTGACGATGAACTATCAACATTCACTGAAGATAGCAAAAAGATGATAAACATCGACGTTCACTGCCGATGGTCTACCAACTTTCACAGAAGGTAGAAAGAGAATATATCATATCACTGCCGTTCACTGATGATGAACTACCAACATTCACTGAGGGTATCAAAAAGATAACAAACTTCGACATTCACTGCCGATGGTCTACCAACTTTCACTGAAGAAAGAGAATATATCATATCACCACCGTTCACTGACGATGAACTATCAACGTTCACTGAGGGTAGCAAAAAGATAACAAACACCGACTTTCACTATCGATGGTCTACTAACTTTCACTGAAGGTAGAAAGAGAATATATCATATCACCGCCGTTCACTAACGATGAACTATCAACGTTCACTGAAGATAGTAAAAAGATAACAAGTTTACCCAAGATTATGGTGTTTCGCCTAGAGCGGGTCTCAACTTCTTCTTTAACCAAGGCACTCCGTCTGGAAAGGATAATACATAAGTTGTCTCAAATAAAGAGACTTGCTATTTGTGGTCACGGAGGATTGTAAAAGGAAATGACTTTTTTGGGGAAAGAGGTATGACTTCCTGGGGAGATGCCATGATGTTCTTGCTAAGGGGATAAAGTCTTCTTGTGCAAAATAAATGCACCAACCAAAGCTTGGAGTTTTTTTCAGGATTCCAAAAGTAAATAATATTGCCGGGGGACCATAGATCCAAACCAGAAATAAACCGGAATGAAAAAGTCAACCAGAATACATCCTTTGAGAAATAAACTCAAGAGGGAAAACAAGATCTGTCTAAACAAGGAACTGTACCGGAAGGCTAAGGCAGAAATCTTCTATGAGGAACAACTCAGTATGGAAATTGAAAGAATATACATTTTCTGCTTAAGACCCACGCTCTAACGAAAAGAGGGTAACTTATCTATGTAAAATAGGGTAATATGTCAACAAAAATATTAACAAATGTCAATGAAAAATGATTTAGCTATGCATGATGCATGTATGAATGTATGGGTGTTATCGTGTGCATGCTGACAAAACAGATACACAACATGGGTAACAACCAGGAAAAACTGCCTCGGGCACTAACAACACTCGGCTAAACTTCAACCAAGATGATCATTATAAGAAAGGTAAAGGCCAGCTGGGAAACCAAACCTACTACCTACTTTTATGTTTACTGAGGAGAAACATAATCTGGAGGTAGCCAAATTAAACAGATACCGGGGTAGAACATCCTTCTTTAGGCTTCATCAGGGAAACCAGTGTTTCTCAAAAGTAACATGCCTATTGGGGATTGCGAGATCAGTCTCAAATAAAGTAGTCTGACACCGAAACATCCAAACATTCACTATGGAATTCAGACCCACTTCACTAGAGGGAATGCGAATTCACATCATGAAAACTCAGAAAAGGAGAAATGAATCCGAACTTGACCGAGGATACCAGAATCATAAACCTCGTGTGGTGAAACATCCCGAGTAGAACTTCCCGAGGGGAACAAAAGCTTCTCAAAACAACCGGAGTTTGTCCATTCCTGGGATCACCATTTTTGTTGTCATTGTTTCATCACAAATCTCAAAGTAAAAGTAAATTGTAAAAATATTTTTTTTTGAAAAATCAATTTTGTTATTTAATCTCTTTGATTTGAAAGTTATTATCAGTAATAAATGGAGTCTTTGCAAGCTAAATAACATAGGAAATACAAAGAATTGGGTAAAAGCTCGACTTTTATTAATAGAATGGTAGTCTACGAATGGCGAGACTCCATAGATGATTACAAAGTTTGGGAAATGGTAATACATAATGGAAAAGATACATTGAGATACAATGATCACTATCCCCCCTAACAACTTTTGAAATCCTGAGCAGTAACTTCTGTTGGAGTATGGTAAGGATCCGAGAAGATTGTTGCTTCAATGATCAAGTCTTGTCTGACGTAGTTACTTGCCAAGAAAATCCCTAACTTTTGCCTAAGCTGCCCTTGCGGGTTTTCAACTTAGCGGGAAATTTATTCTGTTTAGGTCTCTAATTTTTGCCTAGACCGCCCTTTCGGGTTTTCGGCCTACCGAGATGCTCCTTTTTTGCCTAAGCCACCCTTTCGGGTTTTCAACTTAGCGAGCTGTTCTTTTATTTCTTTAGGCGAAGTATTTCTTAATTGCGTCAGCATTCATGGGACGTGGGAACTCCTCGCCATCCATAGTTTCAAGAATTAATGTACCACCAGAGAAGGATTTCTTGACAACATACGGGCCTTCAAAATTGGGAGTCCACTTGTCCGTAGAATCAGTGTTGAAAGACATGATCTTCCTAAGCACGAGGTTGCCTTCTCTGAATTCACGAGGTTTGACCTTTTTATCAAAAGCTTTCTTCATTCTTCTTTGATATAACTGGACATGACACAAGGCTGTCATTCTCTTCTCCTCAATCAAATTCAAATGGTCAAACCTGTTTTGGACCCATTCAGCCTCCGTCAACTTGGTTTCCATTATCACACGCAACGAGTGAATCTCTACCTCGACTGGGAGTACAACTTCCATTCCATACACTAGGGAGAACGAGGTTGCTCCTGTTGAAGTGCATACAGATGTTCGATATCCATGCAGAGCAAAATGGAGCATTTAATGCCAATCCTTATAAGTAATTACCATCTTCTGGATAATTCTCTTGATATTCTTATTAGCAGCTTCAACAGCCCCATTCATCTTTGGCCTGTATGGAGATGAATTGTGATGGACAATCTTAAATTCTTCACACAGTTCTTCCATCATCTTGTTGTTCAAATTTGATCCATTGTTAGTGATGATTATGCTCGGCACACCATACCGGCATATAAGATTATTCTTAATGAAGCGCACAACCACCTGCTTAGTAACATTGGCATATGAATCATCCTCCAACCATTTGGTGAAGTAATCAATTGCTACTAAGATAAAATGGTGCCCATTCGAAGCTTTGGGTTCTATCATCCCAATCATGTCAATACCCCACATAGAGAAAGGCCATGGGGAGGAAACCACATTGAGAAGTGTCAGAGGCACATGGACCTTGTCTGCATAAATCTGGCATTTATGACATTTCTTTGTAAATTTGTAACAGCCAGACTCCATTGTCAACCAATAGTAACCTGCCTTTAGCATCTTATTAGCCATCGAATGTCCATTGGCATGAGTGCCAAATGAACCTTCATGAATCTCATGCATCAACATGTCTTCTTTGTGTCTATCCACGCATCTGAACAAGACCATGTCATAATTTCTCTTGTATAACACATTTTCACTGAGGAAGAAAATTCTTGCCAATCTTCTCAATGTCTTTCTATCTTTCCTCGATGCACCAATCGGGTATTCCTGAGTCTGAAGAAAATGCTTGATATCATAATACCAGGGTTTTTCATCTGCTACCTCCTCTGCTGTAAACACATGAGCGGGCCTATCCAACCGTTGAACTGTAATTCAGGGTATATCATTCCAAGTATTCACTTGGTACATAGAAGCCAGAGTTGCCAAAGAATCCACCATTTGATTTTCATCTCTAGGGATGTGATGGAATTCAACTTTATTGAAGAAGGGTAATGATCTTCTAGCATAAGCTTTGTAAGGGATCAAGCCAGGGTGACGAGTGTCCCATTCTCCTTTAATCTGATTTATTACCAAAGCTGAATCACCATACACATCTAGAATTTTGATTCTGAGATCAATAGATTCCTCGAGACCCATGATGCAAGCCTCATATTCTGCCATATTATTAGTGCAATCAAATGTTAACCTTGCAGTAAAAGGAATGTGCGATCCATGAGGAGTGACAATCACAACACTAATTCCTTTACCATAAGCATTCACAGCTCCATCAAATATCATACTCCAACAAGATTCAGGATCAGGACCTTCCTCAGGTAATGGTTTATCACAATCCTTCACTTTCAGGAACATCACGTCCTCATCGGGGAATTCATATTCTGCAGACTGGTGATCTTCCACTGGTTGGTGAGCAAGATAATCTGCCAACACACTACTTATAATAGCCTTTTGAGTGCGATATTCGATATCTTATTCAGATAACAACATTTGCCAGTGGGCAATTCTCCCAGTAAGAGCAGGCTTTTCAATAATGTACTTGATTGGATCCATTTTTGAGATCAACTAAGTGGTGTGATTCAACATATACTTCCGCAAACGCTTTTCCTCCCAGGCCAAAGCACAACATGTTTTTTCCAGCATGGATACCGCGACTTACAATCAGTGAATTTTTTACTAACATAATAAATGGCGAACTCCTTCTTACCTGTTTCATCTTGTTGTCCCAGAATACAACCCATGGATTTATCTAACATTGTCAGATACATAATCAACGATCTTCCTTCTATGGGAGGGAGCAAGATAGGAGGTTCAAGAAGATATTCTTTAATACTCTCAAATGCCCTTTGGCAGTCATCCGTCCACACACAACCTTGATCTTTCTTTAAAAACTTAAAGATCGGTTCACATGTTGCAGTCATGTGGGAAATGAATATGGAAATATAATTCAAACGCCTGAGGAAACCTCTGACTTGCTTTTCATTTCTCGGTGCTGGAATTTCTTGAATTGCCTTGACTTTATCAGCGTCAACTTCAATTCCTTTCTGTCTAGCAATGAAACCCAACAACTTCCACGATCAAACACCGAAGGTGCATTTATTTGGATTCAAGCGGAGACGATACTTCCTCAAACACTGTAACAACTTCAACAAATCTTCTATATGCCCTTCTTCAGTCTGGGATTTGGCAATCATATCATCAACATATACTTAAATTTCCTTGTGCATCAGATCATGGAATAGGGTTGTCATAGCCATCTGGTACGTTGCACCAGCATTCTTCAACCCGAAGGGCATCACTCTGTAACATAATGTTCCCCAGGGTGTGATAAATGTTCTTTTTTCCATGTCCTTTGGAGCCATTCTTATTTTATTATACCCAGAAAATCCGTCCATGAACGAGAATACTCTAAATTTTGCTGTGCTATCCACTAACATGTCGATGTGAGGCAATGGAAAATCATCTTTTGGACTAGCTATATTTAGATCTCTGTAATCTATTCACATACTGATTTTTCCGTATTTTTTAGGTACTGGGACAATATTGGCAATCCATTGAGGATACACTGACGTCACAAGTAAACCAGCATTAATCTGCTTTAGAACCTCCTCTTTGATCTTTACTGCCATATTTGGGTGAGTTCTTCTTAAATTTTGTTTAATTGGCGGACACTCTGGCTTCAACGACAAATGATGCTCAAAAATATCTGTATCTAGACCAGGCATATCTTGGTAAGACCAAGCAAAATTATCCACATACCCTTTCAACAACTCAATCAACCTTCTCTTCATATCGGGATGCAACGATGCTCCAATATTGACTTCCTTCTGATCTTCTTCTGAACCTAAATTGATCACTTCCAAAGGCTCTTTATATGGCTGAATGGTATTTTCCTCATGCTTAAGCAACCGTGAGACCTCTTCTGGAGTCTCATCATAATCTTCTTCTTCAGCCCCAAACACAGGACATTCAAAGTTGGGAGAGGGTGCAGGGTCATTGTATTCAACGGGTTTTTTAGTTAATCTGCACATATTATTTATGATTTCTTTTAGAAACTGACACATATAACAAGTGATCATGCAAATTGAATTTCAGTTATTATTTATTTTTAAAGGTTTTTTTTATTATTATTTTCCAAGAAAAAGCAGGAAATAAAAACATAATTCGGGAAGCAAAGACAACTTTTATTAATGATCTTAAAAGTCACAGCAAACAAATAAGCCCTACAACATTAATACTTCCACCTTGGGCATAGTGAAAGCCTTTAAAAAAAGATTAATCAAATCAAATTACTTTGAAACATGCATGCAAGAGGGAACATCAATGGTGACCCAGTTCTGAACCCTGACTCTATGCATCACATAATTCGGCATTTCCTGCTCTGCTTCATCCTCCTCAACAACATTAATTCCAGAATCAGTTGGATGGAGGTAACCTCCGCTGCAGAAAACATCATGATAGCTGCTGATAGTAGACTTTGAATTTAAACCTTCGCCTCTTCCATTCATCGAAGAGAAACCTAAACCAGTTCGGTTCTTGTTCACGGGTGGATCCACAATTCGTCCCCAGACTTCATTATGACCCTTACGCACAACCTGTTGTGCATCCTTCAGTGAGACCATGTAATTCTCATTTCTCCTTATGCTGTCAATGGATAGGGCTTGGAATTGGGTTCCAACAGCAGCCTCATCCGCTTCTACAATACTGAAAGAGGACAAATGAGATATCAACAATGCGTGCTCCCCATTTATGATCACCACCTTCCCTTCACGCACAAATTTTAGCTTCTGGTGTAAAGTTGAAGTGACATCCCCTGCTTCATGTATCCATGACTGTCCTAGAAAAAATATATATGCGGGAACAATGTCCATGACCTAGAAGGTTATCTGGAACAAATGTGGTCCTATATGGATAGGTAAGTCCACTTCACCGATGACATATTTGCTTGACCCATCAAATGCCTTCACAATGATGCCACTCGGGCGCATATGTGTTCCTTGATATTTAAACTTCATGAGAGTACTCCTAGGTATAACATTCTACGCGGATGCATTATCAATTAGCACATTAGATAGCGAATCATTCTTGCAGTTCATAGATATGTGGAGGGCCAGGTTGTGATTCCTCCCTTCATCTGGTAATTCATCATCGCAGAAACTCAAGTTATTACATGACATAATGTTTCAAATTACGCTGCTGAATTGATCTATTGGCATGTCACTCTCCACAAAAGCTTGGTCCAGTACCCTCATCAAGGATTCTCTATGAGCAGAGGAGTTCATTAATAAATCTAAGATAGATATCTTTGAAGGAGTCTGTAGTAGCTGATCTACAATTCTGTAGTCGCTCATCTTAATTATCTTCAAAATATCATCCACTTCTTTCTCTAGCGTAACTCCACTAGTCTCTCCTGTAGTCTTCTTAGGTTCATCATTCTCAGGAATTTTCTTTCCAGCAGCAACATCTCTCCGAACAACCGGCGCAAACACACGACCACTACGGGTCACCCTGCTATTTTCAGCTATATTTTCAACATCGGGCATTGGCTGGATGGGAACTCCCACCCCATCTTCTAAGATTGTAGCGTTGTATTTGTAAGGCATAGCCTTATCTGATTTGTAGGGGATAGGACCTGGAAAACTAATTACCAATGGAGTAACAACTGGATTGCTATGGTACTCCACTTCAAAATGAGCGGGTGCACCAAAACAAGGCACAATGATGTTTACCCCTTCTTCAACACAACCAGGCATCAATAAGTCATTTCTGGAAAACAAATCTTCGTCTGAAGAGAAATACTCATCCACAGAGGCATACTCTTCCTCCGACTCTTCTTCCTTTAAACAAACCTCAACCATATCAACTTCATGATAATCATCCCTCTGACCTATGATCTTGATAGTTCCATGGTCTAACAACAACTGAACACCCTTCTTCACGATTGAACATCCTCGGGGGTCTCGACAACAAACTCGGCAAGATCCATATTGGTGTTCCACCTGACCAGCCGTATGGCAGAAGATAGCATGCAACTGCACGAGTTCCTCATTCATATACTCAACATCAAAAAATTTGAATTCACCGGGACATCCAGAAACCATGTTCACTTCCTCTTCATACTCTTCCCTAGGCCTGATTATGTGGATGAGGCCCTCATCCATCATCTCCTGTAAATCAGCCTTTATCTTATCGCAACCCTGTATATTTGTACTGCAAGTAACACAAACGGTATGGTCATGTGTGTAGTAGCTAAATTCACAGAGGTCTGCATGCATTTTCACCAAATCTCCTCTAACCTAATTAATATCAAAAATACGGAAGTCGCCTGGACAACCGGCCACCATATTCACAACATTTACTCCCCTATTCTTGGGTAGAGGATTATCTTTCAAATTAGGTCCCATTTCCTTGAAAGATATAACACCAGACTTTACCAATTTTTGCACCTCAGTCTTCAAAGGATAACAATTCTCGACATTATGCCCTGGTGCTCCTTGATGAAAAGCACATGTTTGGTATGCCTTGTAATACCAAGGCAATGGTGATGGTACGACGCGAGGTGGTCGTGTACGGACCAACTTTTTCTGAATCAATGCTGGTAGTAGCTCTGTATAGCTCATGGGAATAGGGTCATAACTCTCCCTTCTCTGATTATACCCTTGATTCCCCTGTTGGGACGGTCTTTGATAAGCAACGATAGTTGGAGCGACATTCATAACATGAGTAACTGAGGCGACTTGCTGATGACGCTGATAATTCCTTCTAGGAGCGTTTACCCTCCTCTCTTGCATAACATCATTTGCATCTCCCTCTTTCTTCTTGGTAAACCCATACGATGGATTCTTTACACCTCCGGACACTTTACTTTTCGTCAAACGACCATCTCTTACAACCTCTTCTAAGCAGATACCCATTCCTACCATCTTAGTAAAGTCACTTGGCGCACTTGCTACCATCCTCTCGTAGTAGAAAGCACCCAGCGTCTTCAAGAAAATCTTAGTCATCTCCTTCACTTCCATGGGAAGAATCACTTGGGCGGCTACCTCATGCCATCTCTGTGTAAACTCTTTGAACGATTCCCTGTCTTTCTGAACCATGGCCCTAAGTTGGTCACAGTCAGGCGCCATGTCCATGTTGTACTTGTATTGTTTGATGAATGCTTCTCCCAAATCATTAAAAGTATTGATGTTAGTGCTGTCCAAACTCATATACCACTTCAACGCAGCACCAGTCAAACTATCCTGAAAAAAGTGGATCAACAGACGCTGATCATCAATATGGGTAGACATTCTTCTCATGTACATCACCAGGTGAGCACGAGGGCAAGTGTTTCCCTTATACTTCTCAAACTCCGGGACCTTGAACTTAGCAGGTAAATTAACATTTGGGACCAAGCATAGCTCATTCACATTTTGCCCAAATAGCTCTTTCCCTCTAAGGGCCTTCATCTCTCTTTGCATCTTACCAAAATTCTCTTGAAAATCATCCATTCTGTCATAAATACCGAAGTCTTCACTCGGCAAAGGGAAAGGATGACACACATCATCATTAACAAACAGAACTATATTCACCGAAGGAGGTGCAGCAGGAACAATATGCACCACAGGAGGTGTCGGAGTAACAATAGTATGAAACACTGGAGTATCTTGAGGACCAAGATTGAAACCTTCAGGTGCAAAATCCTCTGGCATTCCCCATGGATAACCTTGAGGCATGCGATTCTGAACAATAACCGGAGTAGAAGATACGGGAACAGTCGGAACTTCAGTATTTTCCCTTGTTGGTTGAGGTTGAACACACGATGGCTGATTCTGAGCAGCCACCAGAGCTTCCATCAGAGTAGTCAGATTGGCCATGCCGTCCTTCAAAGCAGAAACTTCCTCGCTCATCTCGCGATTCTCTTGTTCTAAGTTGTCCATCTTATTTTTGAGATTAGCCCGAGTGTTGTAGTGATGAGTCAGCTTGCTGAACGAAGTAAAGAAGCTGGGTAAGACACCTGGATATGCATAACAAATGCAAGAAATATGCGTAATATGATTCATGATATGCAATGCATATGATTATTTTTACTTTTTTATTTAATATTTCAAAGGATTTAAAGTTTATAGACATATTTCAAACATCAAAGTAATAGCGCTTTTGAAATACTGAAAGTTTTATTATAATAACTCCAAAATGGATTACAAGTTTCAATGATCCTAAGTACAAGATGAAAATAAAATCTAAAACCCTAAGAAGTAAAACTGATGGAGATCACTCTATATGCTGGCTCTTCCCCGTGAGCTTGGCAATCTGAGCCTTCAACCTCTAGTTTTCTTCCGTATATCTGATGGCAATCTCCTTCCAATTATCTGAATCAGGAAGTGAGTGATCAGCACCTGATTGAGGCTTAGGAGAAAATAAATCCCCTTGCCTCTCCATAGACTCTACCGCCCGACTCTTAAGGATCTCAATTAAGTCGTCTTTCTCCTTCAAGTCTGCTCTATAGGAATTCTCTAAAGTTTGGAACTTATTCTTCCAAGCATCCCTTTCCTGTTACATCCTAACCAAAGCAAGCTGCAGCTCTTCCAGAGCATCTAATAAGGGAGGAGTGGTCTTCACAAATAGATCAGGCATGGGTGTCTCCCGGGTATACGACATCTTTAACTCAATGGCTCTCGATCAGATCCATTGAAGATATGGCTCCAAAGAAACAACACCCCTAGGTCCTAAATCCTTCCTACCCTTCTTATGAATGTGACGCCAGGCCTTCGCAATCTGCTCCCTAGCTTCCCTATGGTCTTCTCCTTCCTTTAGAAAGAAACTACTCAAATGAATACTATTCAGTTTATCCCCCATCAGATAACCAAGTTGTCGCCGTGCAAGAACAGGGTTATAGTAAATTCCTCCCTTTGTACCAAGAAGAGGTACATTGGGGAAACTACCACAACTGCAATATTCGCTATATCCTGGTAAGCTCGATGATACCAATCAATATCCGAGTGAGTAAGTGCCATGATCTTAGGAGCCCAACGGGGTTCCTTCTAGACATCCCAAAATGCATCAGACTGAGGCATATGAGAGATAAACCACCGGTTCAACAGAGGCGTGAAACAGATAATCATCCCCCCATGATAAGAATTTCGAAGATGGATAGAGTAATAAGTATCACCCAACAGTGTAGGAACTGAATTTCCAATCATGAAGATCCTGATAGCGTTAATGTCAACAAACCTGTCCACATTAGGAAATAAGAATAACCTGTAAGCAAGTAGAGCAAAGATGGCCTCAAAAGCAACTGTACTCTTCATTCTGGCAAAGTAACGAGCTTTCTCCAATAAGAACTGAGCTGGTAATCCTCTAATCCCTCCTTTAGTAGTCATATGGGCTTCCACCTCAGACTTCCCCAGATGAATCAAAGTAGCAATCTCATGTGATTTTGGCTCACCCTCCAAACTAGTAAAAGGAACACGATCAGTAACATATAAATCCAATATATAAGAATACTCCTCCAGTGTAGGCATTAACTAATAGTCGGGAAAAGTAAAGCAATGATACATCAGATCATAGAACTAGACCATGGTCGAGAGAATACCCTTCTTCATCTTCAGCTTCATGAGAGGAATAATGGACCCATACTTCTTTCGAAAGTCTGCAGAACACTCGATATCAGGGATTAGACTGATCAACTCATCTATCTTGGGTTCCTTGAAACTGTACTTCTCGGTCTTTCTCTTTCCAGAATCCACGATTAAAAATTACCTGAGATATTCACAAATAGTCAACCTTTAAATCCCTTGAAATATGGTTTCTTCAAAAGATGCATATGAGTGCATGGATACATGATGTAACAATCACACACAAGACCACACATATAGGTTTCATAGGTTCAACGTCACGAGCATGAGTTCGAAGGTACTACCCGTAAGGTGTTGGTATAAAGTTATCACCTGCCGAACAAGGTTCTAGAGGTTCCCAGAGTCTACATCCTTCCTTCAGATATTGCCAACTTCCCGATTAACATGGTAATTAGTAATATTCTCAAGAAAGACTCGGCCGAGTGTAGTATCACGTGACAACTATTTCCGGATTACTCCGTTATAGCTTCCGCACTAAACCTAAAAGGCCAAGATGGGTTTGGTATTCTACGGTCCTCAGTTTCAGCAGGCTCCCAGGTCGAAAGCAGTATGTCTTCCTGATTACTCGGTAAATAACACTACAGTCAAAGGGGCCTCCACTGAGTGGGGGATCTCATGCCTCCTTTTTTGGGATTACTCCCTCAAAGTTAACATGAATATACCGCCCGTCTTATCTTAAAGTTTGCCCAAGTCCGGGTATAGGACTTATGAGTAATCACCAAGCACCCTTAAAACCAGGAAAATCCAGACAAACATATATACAACATATAATCACAAAAACAATAATAACACATATACAGATATAAATAAAGATAGGCTTAACCCACTTAGGGATGGACCAGTAAGAGGTCAATCTGTCCCCAGTGAAGTCGCCATTTTTCTATAGCGGTAGAAATGTTCAAGATTAAGCCATTGGATTGACTAGACTTTATACAAATCAAAATAAAAATCGCCACTGCGCTTTATTGTTTTCAAAGGAATGGGAAAAGAGCGAATAACCGAAAAAGAGGGGGAAAGATTCAAGGTAAGGGGGTTGGTTATGCAAAGGGAAGGTATTAGCACCCTAAACATCTACGGTACTCCGCAGGAGCCTCTTTGTAAAATCTGTATATTTTGGCTATGAAAACTGTTGTATATATAAAAAGTGGATGGTGGAGGTGAGAAAAGAAATATATTTTTTTATGATTTTTTCACCCGCCGCGGTTGCGAACCTTTAGTGCCTACGTACCACCTTTTCGTGCAATAGGGAATCAGGGTACACGTAGTTCCTCTTTCAAAAATTCAAAACACAAATGTGTTGGTTAATTTTATAAGATGAAACATCATCGTCATTGTCCGTGTGGAAAACACACCTACTACCCACAATCATGAGAAAGGAGAATTTGCATCATCTCAAAGTGGAGGATATGGCTTGGATTTCAAAATCAACAATGCCTCACTCAACACCCAAGTGGAAAATATCTCTCTTCACTACATATTGTAGAAGTATAGTTGTTTGCATCACTACAAGGATTGACAAGAGCCGAATCTTTTGAGAAACGTTTAAGAGTAAGAGCCAAAGTGGCAAGATGGTTTGAAATGAGATTGATTGACTTTTAGTCTTCTCACAAAAAAATTTCAAGGTATCATTAAGTTGATTGGGGTTTATTTATGAAAAATGTTTTGAAAACACATGGACATAAGTCCAAGTTTATTATAAAACTGGTTCAAGTTTAAAACAAGAAGAGTTTTCAAAAGGAGGAAGAAGATTTTTGAAATTAAAGAAGATGGGAGGAGAAGAAGAGGCTATCCTAAAGCACAAGGGTAAAAGCTAGGGATAAGAACCATCTAACCAACAAGAAGCCAAAACTTGACATTATGAGCCAAGACAAAATTCCCATTCCTTGGATTGAAACCAAGCAAGAAAAAATACTAGGCCTCTTGAGAGAACCAAACTTCAAGTGTATTGAGTCTTCACAAAAATTGGGCAGAGTAACAGCTGTATACGGGTGAATTCCATATTACAAACAGAGGATGTAATCACAAAAACATGCACACAAAAACAAACAAGCAACCAATGTCTTGAGTTAAACCTCAAGAACTCTAGACAAAATAATCAGATAAGATCTCAAGGTCTCCAATCATAGGCCAAGGTTTCTAATCCTAAGTCCAAGAAAAGTCCCATGCTCCATAATGCCAAGGATAGTAACCAAATAGTCCAAGTACCATTAAAGATTTTTTTAGGGTTTATGTTGATTATTAAGTATCTTAAGAAAGGAAAAGAACAACTCAAGTGAACAAAGTAAAAATGGAAAGAAAATAAATGCTCAAATGAACAAAGATGAAAATGGCATGAAATGTAAATTCTAAAAGTAAATAGTACATAAAGCATAAAAAAGAATAAAAGCATAAGGTAAAACAAGTCAATAATTAGTGGTTAGTTGGATGACCATCTTGAAACTTGCATTTGAAACTTATTAGAAGATTGGTAGAACCAAATCCTCCATACAATAAGTTGCATTTTCTTTTTGTCAAGTATATCATCCATTTGGAATTCTCATAAGTACCATTTAATGATCAACGATGTTTAAGTGATCCGCATTGAATAAAGGTGATGTAGATCCATTAGAGGATTGGTAGAACCAAAGCCTCCACACAATGAATCTCAAGGTTATTGGATCAAAGAGATCAAATTAACATACTTGGGCTTGAAATCATAAGTTTGGGCCACGAATAATCATTTATTCGAATCAAGACAAAATTTAGCGATATCTTAAGAAATCGTAAGTGGACTTATATAGAAGTCACACCTATTTTGAGGCCGGTCAATAGCAATTTATGCACCATTTATTTTGAGACATGATATAGAGATCATGCTCCAATAACACCTAGTGCAATAAGAAAGGGATAAGATGAAGAGGAGATGGGAAAAATGAATAAACCACTTTTGAATCAAAAATTTAATCAAACTATTATTAAAATCATTCATCCATTTTGGTGGAGTTGAACTCAACACCCAAGATCCAATGATTTTAATAAAGTCATGATCAAAAAATTAACTCAAGACAGCCAGAAAATAATCACAAAATAATATTATATTTAATATATACATTAAAAGGGTTTAAAAATCAAAATAGAGGAGAAAAATATCAAGTATGTTCAAATTAGTCAAGAAAGAAAAATTAAGGACATAGAAAAATCAGAAATGGATCCAAATATTTTTATAAAATTTTTGGTAATTTTTAAAAGTCAGAAACTATTTTTAAACTATTTAAAATTACTCAAACAAATAGAAAATAGGTCAAAAATAGTAAACCTCAATATAAAATTCCATAAAATTTTCAGAAAGTCAAAACTATGCAAAATAATATTTATGAATTTTTCAGAATTAAAAAATGTCAGAAAGTATTTTTTAAGTAATTAAAAGAAAGAAAATAATTCAAAAAATACAAAAAATATCAAATGTCAAAATAAAAATGTGAAAAAATAGTCATGAGATCAGAAATAATTCAAAGTATTTTTGCGAGTTTTTTCATAATTTTTGGATAAAAAATAAAAGAGTTATGAATTTTTGAAAATTTAATCAATAAAAATATAAAATCAGAAAATAAAATAAAACCAAAAAGATGTGGACCATCAAATCATAGTCAAAACGCGTTAGTAAGTTGATCCAGTGGACTAGACGCGTTGTGCTTGATATGGACCTTAGTGAGATACGCATAGGATCAGAAAAAGGGCAACCAATGAAATTAAAACGTTTGGCACGCTATCATTGGCTGAGATGAGACATGTCATTGTCTTCAACCTCCAGACACCCTGCAATAGGGATTTTGTGAGATCCTTCAAATGGAAAAATTAGGATCCCAGGCTAGTATCATTGAACTCGTCTCTTCAAGACGATTCTAACACCACCATCGCGCCAAACTTATATAAGGTATGGAGAGAGATATGAATCAAAAACCCAGAAAATAGCGAGCACCTTCAATTTGAGATTTCTCTCTCAATTCTCAATGGATTTAAAAATTGTAAGCAACATTGGAATAAGGAGAAGGAGTAGAATAGATTAGTGCTTGATTTGGATCCAAATGGTGGAGAATGCTACCTTTTTGAAGTTCAAGGAAGAAGCTCTGAAACTGGACTTCTGTAGCTTGAATTATGGCTCGTTTTGATTAGTTTTAGTGATGGAGAGTTTATATGATGCTTAAGGATGATGAATGCGCAAAGAATTTTGGAAAAAGGGAGCTTAAATCTCAGAAACTGAATTCAAAAAAGATGGGTTCGTGTGAAGTTTTGGCAGGGTGTTTTTGGCTCTCAAAGCTTGAAGAAATGAATGGGGGATGACCCTCTATTTATAGGGAAGTGAATGGGAATGAAAATTGGAAGAAACAAAGAAGTTTGGAGGGAAATTGAGAGAAGGTCGAGAACGAGTGAAGTGTGACTTCATTTCCATTAAAACTCAACCAAATCTTGCGTTTTGGGGTGATAATCACTTCTAGAAAGTTTTCTAATCTAGTTTAAATAAAAAATATGCATAAATATTGTGTTTAGAAGTCACATTATGGATTTCAAAATTCTGACTTTGTGGAAAATTCAGTTTCAAGTTACCAAATTCAAATCCATGGCATTTCCAACTCAAGGGGTCTTAGGGCATGATTCTTGATGCTTTAGAAAGATGAGGTTACAAGCTTTGCAATGGAAAAAGAATGGATTTAAATGGATACTTTAGATGAAATTTTCATTGAGTCAAAGTTGAAGAAAAAGGGTTGACTTTCCATACTTAGAAATATTTCAAATTCTTCTTCAAAAATGACCTATAATATTTTGCATCCAAACATGGCCTTACACTTGGAATTTGCTCTTGACCAAAAAAGATGGAATGAAGTAGATCTCTTGAATGACATTTTGAAACCTGAACCACTCAAAATCTCCAAATATTGAGCAAGTTATGACTTGTTGAAGTTGGCCAAAAATCATGAAATGACCTATAATCTTTTGCATATTTAAGGCAACCTCCATCCATTTTCCCACTTTGAACATAAAAGAAGGAATACATTTCACATATTCAATATCATTATGGAAAAATAATGGAATCAAGGTGATGAAAATTGGCCAAGTTATGATCAATTGAAGTTACTTATGTAAAATTGTGGATTCATCTAGATAACTTGTAACCTTTCTTCTTCACGAAGTTTCTTCCACATGAAAACTCCTTGGAAATTTTGAAGTGATTTGTTGATAACCATTTGAAGAGAAGGATGTCTTTAGAATTACTAAAAAATACCAAAAGGTGAGCAAGATATACTCCTTTGAAGTTCAAAACCCTAGCTTCTAGATCAAGAGAATGCCTTGAGGAACTTTGACAAGTTTGAACAAACTTCTTGTACCAATATTCTTGATTTCTGAATAGAAGTTGTTGAGAATGATAATGAGAAATCTTAGCCACAAAAACCACTTACATATCTTGAATTTCGAGAGAAATATGCTCTTGTGACCAATAGAAACAAGGCCTTGTCCAAACATGACAACTTCTCCAATCAACCCCTTGTAATTTTGAGTCAAATCTAATAACCTTTAAATGTGATGAACCAAAGCAACCTTGCCACCAATTCTCCCAAACCCAATCCAATGCTGAGGTTTTAAATTCTGAAGCTATATTGACTAGGGCATGGAAATAAACTTATGAACCCATGGAGTAACTTGTTAAATCTCATTGTCCTTCACCTACATGGATAACAAGCAAGACAAACCAACATTGCATTTTATTAGTTAAATGAAGAAAAAAAAACAAAATTCATGATCACAAAAGGAACATAAGTCAAGGTGCTTGGTAATCCCTCAAAAGGAGCAAAACTCAAAGTAGGGAGGGGAACCAAGAATCCTAGTGTGATCTTGTTGTGAGTGAATAAACATGGTATGATGAAGGGATATTAGGGGAAAAAATTGGGTTACAACACATGGGAGGTTACATAAACTTGCTTGAAGAAAAATAACAAATTTTGAAGTTGGTCACAAACACTTTCTTGAAGAAAAATAATAATTTTTGAAGTTTGTCAAAGTGTCCTTCGATGGGGTGTACTTCGAAGGCATGTCAAAAAATGTCTTTCATTTGGAATTTTAACAAGGTGTCTTTCGATTGGCATCTTAACAATATCTTTCTATAGGAATTTGAACAAATGCGTCTTCGATTGGCATTTTAGCGTCACTTCGATTAGTCCAAACTGAAGGAAATCAAAGAGAGCAGAACGAAGTTTTCGATCGGTCAACAAAGTACTCCGATTGGCGTCTGAGCAAGGCACTTCCATTGGTATTAGAATAAAGTATCATTGGATTGGCACCTGAACAAGGCCTTTCGAATGGCCTCATTACCAAGCCCTTCGATTGGCATTGTGGCCAAGCCTTTCAATTGACATTCCAAAAAATATTCGATTGGCATTATGGCCAAGCCCTTCAATTGGCATGGATACAAGGCCTTTTGACCGACCTCATGGCCAAGCCCTTCAATTGGCATGGATACAAGGTCTTTCGATTAGTCTTATGACAAGCCTTTCGATTGGCATGGTGTCATAGCCTTCGATTGGCATTCTGAAAGACCCTTTTGTTTGGCACCCTAGGCCTGACACTTTGATTGGCATAGCAAGGAATCCTTCGATTTAGCATCTCAATCAAGGTAGCTTCGACTGACATGTTAACCAAGAACCTTTCGATTGGCCTTTTGGCAAGGCCCTTCGATCGATGTTTCATCAAATACCCTTTGAGTGGTATTTGGGCAAAGGATTTTCGAATGACAGGAGGACGTTTGAAGGAGGAAAATGTCCAGATTCATCCAAGATTTCAAAAGGGGCATGAATATTTCAAAAAGGAAACCTTTCAATTTGTCTGATTCTTGTCTCATAGCATTAAAGGCATGGTTAAATGGCTCTCTTGCCGTTACTATAGCACACTCCTATAAATATGAGGCAAAGGACACATTACAAGGAGGGACGAAAAAGAGGAGAAATCACACATATTGCATCACCCACACAGATTTCCCATCGAAGCTCCCAAAAATCTCAAAGTCGTCAACGGGTTCCAGGAAACGTGTCCAAGCATTAGAAGGATCCAACACACGCTCCCTCTGTTTGTTAATCTGTTTGATCTCATGCTCCCTCTGTTTGGTAATCTGTTCGATTTCAAATTAGCTAAATATGCAGTTTCCTTTAAATCCATATTAATCATTACATGCATGTTATTGTTGATGTTTGTGCTTGTTCAATGTGTTGTATATAAGTTTAAGTGCAGGGAGGAGATCGTGCCATTGCTAGGGCATGATTTTTATCTTCTTTCGAATCTCAAGATTCATGGTCTTATAGGATAAAGGGAATTTCGATTCAGATACAGGAGATTCGAATTAGGACGACACAACCACGATCTATCGAATCCAAGACCGAGATTCGACACAAAACTAAGATTTTGTTTTTATCTTTCTAACACTTGTTGCAGATCCATCATAAATAAGGCCATAACACGCAGGATCGAAAGACTTGAGCCTAGCACCCAGGTCTTGCTTTTTGTTTTTGCTAACATACCTTTACAGATTCATTTTCCTCATAGCATCCACCCCTGGATCGAAATACAATCATCTCTCTCTGGGTCGAAGGACACACATCTCTCCTGGGTCGAAAATTCCACTTATCTCCAGATCGAAAGACTGCTTCCTTTCTGAATCGAAAATACCATGACTCCTTCTGGATTGAAGCTTCCTTTTTCTCCATGGATCGAAGCTTCCCTTATCCCCTGGATCGAAGGATGTCCCTTGCATTTTATTTTTGTTTTCATTGATTTCTTTTTATTTTTACATTAAAACCAAAAAAATCACTAAAAAAACATTAGGCTAATTTTCTCTTCTAATTAAATTAATTTATAAATGAATTCGTTAATTATTTTAACAATTTTTTAAATTTAAATTAAATAGACTTAGGCTTTATTTTCTTTTATACTAAATACAACAAAAAAATATTTCTTTTCTTTAGGATTTTTAGACGTCTTTTCTTTTTCACACGCGTTTATTTAATTTTGTATTTTTACTATTATTGTATCGGTTTACTAGGTGTAATAGATAAAATTAGGATATTTACTTCTTTATCCCCTTATCCTTGTATAATGTAAATCCCCTCCCCGAAGCCTTGTAATACCGTAGGATTTACGATTCCTGCACTTTAAATTCTTGTACATATATTAACTACTTAGATGTATGCTAACTAGGATTGCATGACAAGATCTGAAAACAAACGGTAGAACACCTAAATGTTTAAAGATAAAATAACTGAGTTGAATACACTTGCACACAAGCACCTATAAGGTACGCCCACTCCGTTTGCCTTTCGGAAAATAAAGCAGTCATGTCCCTCGAGAATGGGGACGCTTTAGTAAAGACCCATAAAATCAAAAGATCATATTCCCTCGATGACCCTTACAGTGTTGCCTTTCGGTAAATGATCTCGTCCCTTAAACAAAGATTGCTAAAGCGTCTCGGTATGTTGCCTTTGTGACTGTAACGTTCCTTTCGAATTTCCCTCATACATCCAACGATAGGGCTACCTACTCACTAATAGTAGGACAACACTGTCTAAAGGATATGAAGAAAAGAAAAACCTTTTCGAGTACAAAAGTAGATAGTTGTTAGAAGTTTGCTCAAACTATTTTTGCAATTACAAACAAATACTAATTTTTCAAAATACATTTTCAAACACTTTGTATACGTTCTCTACTATTCCGAGAAACATTATAAAGTTCGCCGTACTAAGGCGGTTTCAAAATATTTTCAAACACACAAAGCACAAAGGTATTTCAAAATAAGCAAACCTCTAAGAGCCCGTGGAAAACCACGGATGGAAAGGGTGCTAACACCTTCCCTTTCCATAATCTATCCCCCTTACACAGAAAACATCTCGAAAAGGTCTTTTTATGTTCTTTTCACCCTTTCCTTTGTTGGATAAAAGAAAAGACGATGGTGACTTTTTCTTACCGCACATTTGCGAACAAAAATGCAAAACCAGTATATACAGTCGGTCCTGCCACCGTATCACAGAACTGGCGACTCTGCTGGGGAAAGTAAATAAAAAGTGGGGTTACCTTAGATTTAGTTCATTATTTAACTGCTTTGTTGTGCTTTGTTTGCTTTACCCTTGGAGGGCTGTTTGGGTTGTTTCTATACATCTTACACCCGGATCTGGGGCACACTTTTAGGTAAACAACAATAGATCATGGAGACTATACGATGTAGACTGATATGGTTGAAGCGATGGTTGTGTTGGTGCGACACTTTGGTTGGTACCAGTATCCCTTATGTTGAATCGAGGAGATTACGGGGCCGCCGCATGGTGTCGTGAAGCACTAACGGACCTTAGAACCTTAGTTGAACAAACTTGGCCATTAGAAAGTAGTGAGATAGCTGGTCTCGGTGTAAAGATGGGAATTGGTTGATACTCGATACTACACTCATTGAGATAGGACTTTCGGGATGTTTCAGCCGTAAGAAAAGATTGCTAAGCTGAGATAATACCGATAAAGGAAGATCAATGATATTGAGACTCCTTAGAACCCGATTACTATTTCTAAGACAGGTTGAGTCAACTAAACTTCAAGAGGGTACTTACCTACAAACCTCATGCAAGCCTAAACCTAAGGCTATTTGTGTGACTTATTTGCCTTCATTGTCTAACAACTTGAATTCTTTACAGGGTTTACTTGCCTACATAACCTTACACTTTTGCTTAACATATAACATACACATCATAACATCATTCCACAACATTTCCTTAACCATTTCAAGGATCTCAAGGGTTTGTGATGCAGGTTATCATAAATCAGACGTCTAGCAAAGGGAAAGGGGATTTATTTTCCCCTAGCTAATACCGTCAAAAGATTAAAACACGACAACTTGAGTCAGGGGATATGACCCACTTTATATGGTGAGCTTGACTCTTGTAGAAGGACCTTTAACGATACAAAGTTCTTCACTCAAAACTGTAAATTTCAACTTCTGACATTTTCTTGTTTACCTCGCAAGTCCTTGAAAACATTGCATACACATATCATACATGTCATTGCATAGACAGGTTTCAAAGCAGGGTTCTCATCTTCTTCGCTGTTTATTTCAGCAAGTAAATAAATGGCTCTTGAACAAACAATCAAACACCTTCAAGCTCAAAACGCTCAATTCCAACAAATGTTCCTAACTCTGACCCAGGGGCAAGAAGACCTGAAAGCTCTGATCGTCAAAAAGAAGGCTAAGAAGGCAAAGAAACAAGTTCGTGTTTCGAGTGTGGGAAGAAGAAGACCAGTTAACCGAGATCTAGACTTCGCAACCTCATCAAAGAGAGGGGATAATCAAGAGGAAAAGGATGAGGAATCAGATGAAGGAGACAACAACCCAGGAACTGATGAAGAAGAACCTGACTACTTTGAGGAGCAATATCCTCCTGCTGACAATAAATATAAACGAATAAAGGATCGACTAAATGCCATGGAGATTAAAAGGGTTCCCGACATATATTTTGAAGAATTAGGTTTGGTTCAAGGGGTGGTCATCCCACCTAAGTTCAAGGTCCCCATCTTCTCAAAATATGATGGTGTTTCCTATCCCAAGCTTCACTTGAGGTCATATGTCAGAAAGATCCAGCCTCACACTGCTGACGGAAGTTATGGGTCCATTTCTTCCAAGAAAGTTTGGCTGGAACTCAAATGGATTGGTTCTATCAGCTAGAAGAAACTGACATCCATACATGGGAAGACTTGGCTGCTGATTTCTACAAGAAGTACCAATACAACACTGACCTAGCACCAACTCGAGTGCAACTGCAGAATATGTTCATGAGCTCAAGAGAAGGGTTCAAGGAATATGCACAAAAATGGAGGGATCTAGTTGGAAGGGTACAACCTCCTCTGAATGATCATGAAATGGTAGACATGTTCATGGGCACTCTGACAGGCCCGTTCTTTAATGTGCTAATTGGGAGTTCCTCATCCAGTTTCACAGAGATGGTTCTGACCAGAGAAAGGATCGAAAATGGTATCAAGAGAGGGAAGATCCCGATGGCTGCATCTTCTAATGATGAGAAGAAACCATTTGATGGTAAGAGGGAATCCAATGCTTTGCAGAAGGGTCGTAATAAGGCGGACTACCACCAAGCTGTAGGGGCAGTGCTGGTCTCTAATTCGGCACGTGTGCAACGACCTCAACAACGGGGTAATCAGCAAAGGCAAGACGAGCCCAAGAGACAGTTTACCAAGCTCAACATGCCACTGTCTCAAGCATTTCAACACTTGATGAGGATGAATCTGATTACACTGATAGGACCTCATCCAAACCCCAAGACTTCCTCTCCTAACTACAATCTTGATGCAAGATGTGCCTATCATTCTGGCAGTCCAGGGTACGATACTAACGAATGTTGGGCGTTGAAATACAAGATTCAGAATATGATTGACAACATGGAGATTGAGTTTGACCCTCCTGAGACTCCTAACGTGGTCACTGCTCCAATTCCAAATCATGGCTAGGACCAAGAGCATTTTTGTTCATTTTAATTCTCAAGTTGTATTTTCTTTGTTTCTTCAAACAATTATTGTCATGTCAAACTTTGTTATTTCATTAATGCATTACACATGTTTGTCTTGAATTAATTTCTTTTCATTATGATTAAACTGCTTTGTTACTTCCTTATTGTGATATTCAACTCTAGATTACAAGCTCCAAGCCTTTAGAGGGAGGATGACAAAAACGATACCACAATCCACACAATGTGTTTTTGAACAGACCTTGCTGGCGATGTACAGGCGTTGTTTCAAATCCTAAACAATGGAGTTATAAGGAAGATAATCCCTAGTCAACCCTTTGAGGCTAAGAAGTAGGAGTTTTCTTTTCACACAAATTAAAACCCTTAATCATAACCTGGGGCAAGGTATTTTCTAAGTTAATTCAAATGCGCATTCAGTCGCAATATTCTACTTCATACATAATGAATGGCATCAAAGACGTCCTTCCAAATCAGAAGATGGTGATGGTTCCACATAATCATTAAGAACAGGAAGTCATTATCTCTCAAAATAAAATCCCATTAAGTCAAAACCTATGAAGGATACTTAAGAAAAAACTGGGGCATCCCGCTGGCTGTAATCACAAAAGAAACAGTTCAGGAAAAAGACAGGGATAGCAAAATCCAAAATAAAGAGGTCCTACAAATCCTCAACAAAAAGAAAAGGTTACAAAAATGACTGCCTTCCCAAACAAACGTTCAATTTATGAACCATTACCAGAATATCGGGGCCAACATTCCAGAATTCAACTGGGATTCGAAATGCACAATTAACTGAGCATAAGACTGAAGAACATCACGAAGAACGGGTGGGTACAAATAAATTTTGAGCCTTTATCCTTTGTTTATTAAACCGTGAACCAGGCCACGTTAGAACCCTTAAAAGTCCTAGCTGAAGCATGGGTTAGTTCGAGAGCATATTGTTACAAAGGTATCCTGACTCCTGTAAGGTTTGCTATAAATCATGAGTTAATATCACATTCTTGCAAATTTTGTTTTACTATGAAAAACACATTTTCAAAAAATTTCAAGACAGACATAAGCTTTGCATTCTTTAAATGTCATTGTTTGCACATGGTTAATTGTTCAAATGGCATAGAAATTCACACAATGAATATTCAGTGAACAAAAAACTTCTGAATGAAAAGGATCACCTCAAGTGGAAAAATACTTCCAACCAAGGGGCATGGCATAGTGTCCAGCTGATCTGGGGCAGTCAAGTCAAGATTCGAGGAATCTCTCAAAAATGCTGAATAGCCAGGGGCAGATCTCCATCTGAATCACTTAGGGCATTGGACATGAATTCCAACAACGAATCCTATACAATCGAACAAACATCTTCTGGTAGTGGGGCAACACTTACTACTATGGACAATGACAATTCTCCGTACCGGTGAATGTGGACATAGTCAGAAAAGACTACGCATGAACAAAGACCTGCTAGGTTGATTGGCCTAGGAAAAAATAAGGGTATCCCGGTGAACCACAAGGGTTCGGGAAGAAATTAGGGATAAAAAAATATGTACACCCGACAAGTCGAAAACCTGAAAAGGCGGCTTGAGCAAAAAAGGGTATCCCATGGACTGAAAATTTGAAAAGACAGTCCAGGAAAAAGTTAGGGATTAAAGCGTACGACTACATCCCGTCACCTTGTCATTTGTTTATCAGTAGAAAACTTATCATCCTGATCATCATTTACCAAGCACCCCAGGAGTTGGGATGACACTAAAACCATCCACAAAGTCTCTGCAGGTACTTTCTCCAGTAGGTACAGAGACATGGGCATCTTACTAAAAAGTCGCCACCATATCCTCAACTTACAACCTAGTGATGTCAGGTGTTCTTGTATCCCCGACAAAACAGGAATTTGCAACTACTGCTCCGACATCGGGTTTTCCCCAGTAAAGCCGTCAAACTTCTCAGGATTCCCCAATAGGATTTCACAAAATCCTCAGGAAGTACATACAGCTTTCTTTCCCCAACAGATTTTATTTCTCTAACAACGGAAGATCATCTCCCAGCAGTTCAACTTCAATAAAATCTGAAGACCCACGTTTTTCCTCACCAGCTGCAATCAAGGATTTATTTTCCCTAATTCAACAGTGTTGCAATAAAACAATTGATACGTTCACATATTGCATTCATACATCATTCTATAAATGTCATAGCATATGCAGTACAAATGCATACATCCCAATCTCATCTATTTTTAGAATACCATTACACAATGGATTTCATACATCATGACATTTCATACAGCTAACGCTTTACCTTTTCAAGAAAGATCAATCAACATATATTTATCATCAACAATTTTCAACAGGTCCAGGATTAGCTCCTGAAACAAAACAGAGTAATTGTCTGTGCAACCAAAAAACAACTTTACACGGGCTCAACATGAAGTAATCTTACATGGGTTTCTTATGACTTCCAAAAACATCTTTTCACGGGCTCAACATGAAGAAATCTTACATGGGTTTCTTCTGACTTCCCAAAGAAGCTTTACACAGACTTATCCTGAAGTAGCCCTACCCAGGCTCCTTTTGAAGTTTTACACGGACTTATCTTGAAGCAGCCCTACCCAGGCTCCTTCTGAAGTTTTACACGGACTTATCCCGAAGCAGCCCTACCCAGGCTCCTTCTGAAGTTTTACACAGACTTATCCTGAAGCATCCATACCCATGTTCCTTCTGAGGTTTTACACAAACTTATCCTGAAGTAGCCCTACCCAGTCTCCTTCTGAAGTTTTATATGAACTTATCCCGAAGCAGCCCTACCCAGATTCCTTTTTAATTTTTACACAGACTTATCCCAAAACAACACTACCCAGGTTCCTTCTCATTTTAGATGCAGTTTTACTCGGACTCATCATGAAGCAACCCTACCCAGGTTCCTTCTCATTTCAGATGCAGTTTTACCCGGACTCATCATGAAGCAATCCTACCTAGGTTCCTTCTCATTTTAGATGCAGTTTTACCCGGACTCATCATGAAGCAACCCTACCCAGGTTCCTTCTCATTTTAGATGCAGTTTTACCCAGACTCATCATGAAGCAACCCTACCCAAGTTCCTTCTCACTTCAGATGAAGTCTTACCCAGAATCATCCTGAGGAAACCCTACCCAATTTCCTTCTCTTCAATTTCCAGATGCAGTTTTACACGGACTCATCCTGAGGCAACCCTACCCAGGTTCCTTCTTACAATTTCCAGATGTAGTTTTACCCGAACTCATCCTGAAGCTGCCCTACCCAGGCTCCCTTTCATATATCTCCTAAAACAGCCCTACCCAGGTTCCTTCTCATACACTTCCAGATGAAGTCTTACCTAGACTCATCCTGAAACAGCCCTACACAGGTTTCTTCTGATACATTTCCAAATAGCAGTTAATTTCATTCTCCCCAAAAAATTACTACGAAGCCCGAATTTCAACCAGAAAACAACAAACTTTCATTTCTCCAATCCAGGGATAACTCCTCATTAGAGCGATGGACAAGTGAAGTTCCTAGACTCTATTCCCAGAGTTTTCCTCAGACAGGAAAACAACAGAAATCAACATCCCCCAGTGGAGTCCTCCTCAACAACAGGAACCGGAATCCCCACAAAGAGACTTCTTATGAAGTCAACATCTACTTTGGATTGCATCTTTAAACCCATCTTTGATGACTCTCCGTCATACCCCTTGGATGGCATCTTTAAGCCCATCTCCGACGACTCTCTGCCATCTTCTCCAAATGGCATTAGTAAGCCCATTCCTGCCATCATCAACAACCAGTGTTACTTCACGCGAGTGCAAATTTCTGGCACTCTAGTGTTCAATCATCTTCCACCTTCAGATCACGAAAGGCAGACAAGCCAATCTACATCTTCAGATTTAAGAAGATTGAACAGGGGCAACTGTTGTACCCCAAATTTGCCCTATCATTTTTTACAAGATCTTCTCTTATATGGGTGGTTAGAAACACTTGCTTGAAGAAATTTTTTTTTTGAAGTTGGTCACAAACACTTGCTTGAAGAAAAATAACAATTTTAAAAGTTGGTCAAATTGTCCTTCGATGGGGTGTACTTTGAAGGCATGTCAACAAAATGTCTTTCATTTGAAATCTGAACAAGGTGTCTTTCGATTGGCATCTTAACAATTTCTTTCAATTGGCATCTGAACAAAGGCGTCTTTGATTGGCATTTTAGCGTCACTTCGATTAGTCCGAACTGAAGGAAATCGAAGAGAGCTGAACAGAGTTTTCGATCGGTCAACAAAGTACTCCGATTGGCGTCTAAGCAAGGCACTTCGATTGGTATCAGAACAGAGTATCATTCGATTGGCACCTGAACAAGGCCTTTCGGTTGGCCTCATGGCCAAGCCCTTCGATTGGCATTATGGCCAATCCTTTCGGTTGGCCTCATGGCCAAGCCCTTCGATTGGCATTATGGCCAATCCTTTCGATTGACATTCCAAAAAAGCTTCGATTGGCATTATGGCCAATCCCTTTGATTGGCATGGATACAAGGACTTTCGATCGACCTCATAGCCAAGCCCTTCGATTGGCATGGATATAAGGCCTTTCGATTAGTCTCATAACAAGAATTTCGATTGGCATGGTGTCAAGGCCTTCGATTGGTATTCTGAAAGACTCTTTTGTTTGGCACCCTAGGCCTAGCCCTTCGATTAACATGGAAAGAAATCCTTCAATTTAGCATCTCAAACACGACAGCTTTGACATGCATGTTAACTAAGTACCTTTCAACTGGCCTTTTGGCAAGGACCTTCGATCGGTGTTTCAACAAATAACCTTCAAGTGGTATTTGGGCAAAGGATTTTCGAATGACAGGAGGATGTTCAAAGGAGGCAAATGTCCAGGTTCATCCAAGATTTCAAAAGGGGCATGAATATTTCAAAAAGGAAACCTTTCAATTTGTCTGATTCTTGTCTCATAGCTTTAAAGGCTTGTTTAAATGGCTCTCTTACCATTACTATAGCACACTCATATAAATATGAGGCCAAGGACACATTACAAGGGGGGACGAAAAATAGGAGAAATCACACATATTGCATCACCCACACAGATTTCCCATCGAAGCTCCCCAAAATCTCAAAGTCGTCACCAGGTTCCAGGAAACGTGTCCAAGCATTAGGAGGATCCAACACACGCTCCCTCCATTTGTTAATCCGTTCAATCTCACGCTCCCTCTGTTTGGTAATCTGCTCGATTTCAAATTAGCTAAATATGAAGTTTCCTTTAAATCCATATTAATCATTACATGCATGTTATTGTTGATGTTTGTGCTTGTTCAATGTGTTGTATACAAGTTTAAGTGCAGGGAGGAGATCATGCGATTTCTAGGGCATGATTTGTATATTCTTTCAAATATCAGGATTCATGGTATTATAGGACAAAGGGACTTTCGATTCAGATACAAGAGAGTCGAATTAGGATGACACAACCACGACCTGTCGAATCCAAGACCAAGATTCGACTCAAATCTTAGATTTTGTTTTTATCTTTCTAACACTTGTTGCAGATCCAACATAAATAAGGCCACGGTGCGCATGATCGAAAGACCTGAGCCTAGCACCCAGGTCCTGCTTTTCTTTTTTGCTAACATACCTTTACAGATTCATTATCCTCATAGCATCCACCCCTGGATCGAAAGACAATCATCTCTCTGGGTCGAAGGACACACATCTTTCCTGAGTCGAAAATTCCACCTATCTCCGGATCGAAAGACTGCTTCCCTTCTAAATCGAAAAGACCATGACTCCTTCTGGATCGAAGCTTCCTTTTTCTCCCTGAATCGAAGCTTCCCTTTCCCCTTAGATCGAAGGATGTCCCTTGCATTTTATTTTTGTTTTCATTGATTTCTTTTTATTTTCCACTAAAAAAAACATTAGGCTAATTTTCTCTTCTAATAAAATTAATTTATAAATGAATTAATTAATTATTTTAACATTTTTTTAAAAATTAAAATTAAATAGACTTAGGATTTATTTTCTTTTATACTAAAAATAAAAAAAAGATTTCTTTTCTTTTGGATTTTTAGACGTCTTTTCTATTTCACGCGCTTTTATTTAATTTCATATTTTTACTATTATTGTATCGGTTTACTAGGTGTAATAGATAAAATTATGATATTTACTGTTTTATCCCCTTATCCTTGTATAATGTAAATCCCCTCCCTGAAGCCTTGTAATAGCGTACGATTTACAATTCTTGCACTTTAAATTCCCGTACATATATTAACTGATTAGATGTATGCTAACTAGGATTGCATGACAAGATCTGAAAATAAACGGTAGAACACCTAAATGTTTAAAGATAAAATAACTGAATTGAACACACTTGCACAGAAGCACCTCTAAGGTACGCCCACTTCGGTTGCCTTTCGGAAAATAAAGCAGTCATGTCCCTCGAGAATGGGGACGCTTTAGCAAAGACCCGTAAAATAAAAAGATCATAGTCTCGCGATGACCCTTAGAGTGTTTCCTTTCGGTAAATGATCTTGTCCCTTAAACAAACACTGCTAAAGCATCTCCATATGTTTCCTTCGTGACTGTAATGTCCCTTTTGAATTTCCCTCATACATCTAACGATAGGGCTACCTACTCACTAATAGTAGGAAAACATTGTCTAAAGGATAGGAAGAAAAGAACAACCTTTTCGAGTACAAAAGTAGATAGCTGTTAGAAGTTTGCTTAAACTATTTTTGCACTTACACACAAATACTACATTTTCAAAAGAAATTTTCAAACACTTTTTATACGTTCTCTACTATTCCGAGAAATATTATAAAGTTCGTCGTACTAAGGTGGTTTCAAAACATTTTCAAACACACAAAGCACAAAGGTATTTCAAAATGAGCAAACCTCTAAGAGCCCGTGGAAAACCACGGATGGAAAGGGTGCTAACACCTTCCCTTTCCATAATCTACCCCCTTACTTAGAAAACATCTTGAAAAGGTCTTTTTCTGTTCTTTTCACCCTTTCCTTTGTTGGATAAAGGAAAAGACGGTGGCGACTCTTTCTTACTGCACATTTGCGAACAAAAATGCAAAACCAGTATATACAGTCGGTTCTGCCACCGTATCACAAAAGACATTTCCCAGTCGAAGCTTGTGGATTGAAGAAAGTTGCTCGAAGGAAGCCATTACCCAGTCAAAGCTTGTGGATCGAAGAAGGTTGCTCGAAGGAAGACATTGCCCAGTCGAAGCTTGTGGATTGAAGCAAGCTTGCTCGAAGGAAGCCATTTCCTAGAAGAAGCTTATGGATTGAAGCAAGCTTGCTCGAAGGAAGCCATTGCCAAGTAAAAGCTTGTGGATCTAAGCAAGTTGCTCGAAGAAAGCCATTTTCCAGTCGAAGCTTGTGGATTGAAGCAGGTTGCTCGAAGGAAGCCATTGCCTAGTCGAAGCTTGGGGATCAAAGCAAGCATGGTCTTCTTCGATTTTTCAAAATATGCCAACCACTCCTTTCGACCAGTCATGTGGTTCGAACATCCTGAACTAGATTTTGAATTTAACATGGTTATCTGCAACCACTCCTTTCGATCTGCTTTACGATTTCAACAATTTCCTCTTCCTCCTTTCTTCGACCTGATGATTGAGATCCCAAAATGATCCATGGAAACTAAATGGGGCATTGTGATCGGTGGGAATGAGAACTGACTGTTTTTGGAATGCTGGTTCGCGTTTGCGTTTGTTTTTGCAAAATGTCGTGGTAAGCAAGAGTCGCCACCGTATTTTATTTTATCCAACAAGGAAAGGACAAAAGCACAGAAAAATTCCTTTTTGAGATATTTCTCGGGTTCGGGAGGTAGATTATAGAAAGGGAAGGTGTTAGCACCCTTTCTATCCGTGGTTATCCACAGGCTCTTAGGTACTTGCTCATTGTATTATCAAAAGTTTTCTTTTCTTTATGTTTGTGGGTTTGAAAAGAGTTTTTTATTTTGAAGAGAGTGTAAGTGCGAAAAGTTTCGTTTTGTTTTAAAAGGAGCAAGTACTTAAGAACCATCTACCTACTCAAAAAGGAATTAAACTGTGCAAATATCCTTTAGACAATGCTATCCCACTATTGAGGAGTAGGTAGCATCGTCGTTGGAGTTTTCGGGTCAATTCGATTAAGAGACGTGTGGTCACTAAAGCAATGTTAGGACGCCTTAGCGGTAACCCTAATATCCTAGATCATTTTTCTGAGGCAACCATTTTGAGGCAACTATGATCTTTGGACAAGAGGGCGACCTCTAAAACTTCCTATACTCAATGACCACGTTCGAGGCAACCAAGTGAGGTGTACCCTAAGAGTGGCATGTGCAAGTGTGTTATTTCAGTTAATTTTTATCTGTACATGTTATGGGCGAGCTATGTTGATTTTAAGTTCATACATTTGGTCTTATCATGCATTCCCTATTATCAAACATCTAACAGTTAATATTGTGCAGAAATTAAATTACGGGAAATTAAATCTAAGCTATTACAAGGCGTCGGGTATTTACATCGCCAAAGACAAACCCTTTAATTTAAATTGCGGAAAGTAAATAAAAGAAATAAATAATTAAAAGTCCTATTGAAACTATTACATACTGGAAGCAATTACAATATTGGATAAAAATAAGATGCGTGCGAGAAAATTAAATCGGTGTATTTTTTAGGGTTTTGACCCCTTTTTATTTAAAGAAAGATTTTTTGTTATTTTTGAATTAAATGAAATTAAACCTAAGTTAATTAATTAATTAAATAGAAAATATATTTTTTGGATTTTAGAATGTTTGGGGAAATAAAATAAAAATGGTTAAAAGTTATTAAAAACCCTAATTCTAAATTTATTTTAATTTATTGCAAAAATATTAATGTTAAACCTATTTAAAACTAAATAAATTAATTATTGTTTATTTACAAAAAAATAAAATAATGAAATTAAATTTAATAAATAAAAATAATGTTTTTTTTTTTATGTTTTCTGATTTTATTAGGCAAAATAAATTGGTTAGTATAAGGATAATAATTAATAAAACAATTAAATAATAATACAAAAAATATGAGAAGAAATAACCAAGGGGGGGTGCTGGGCCCAATGTGAAGGTGAAATCAGCAATTATTTGGCCCATTAACGTTCAGCCTGCTTTGATCTTGGCCATCCCGTGTGCGCTTGTTGACTTGGGTATATGAAAGTCCCTCATTCCTGTCCACCAGATCTGGCCTGGAGGCCATCTGGCAGGTTGATCTTGTAGGCATATGGTGGTCCAACGCTTTGGAGAGCACACTCAATTACCTGGAGAAAAAATCAAATAAAGGTTTTGGGGGACCTGGGATTCGAACCCAGGTCCCAAGAGACTTTGACATAGCGCGCTCACCAATCCAACCAAACTGCTTATTCGTTAATAAAATACATAACAAATATTATATAGAAGACACGCCTTCGTCTTCCCCACAAATCTCTGGTTTGTTTCCTGTGGATTTAAATCTGTAGCAAAATCCCTAGCTGCCTTCCAAAATCATCTATAGGCCATGGAAACGAGTTTTAAGAACACCATCACACTCGTCTCCTTCCACTGATTCCATTTATGCCCATGATTCGTTCTAATTTTCCCTGAAATCAAAATGCCTAAAAACGAAGAGCCAAAACCCTAACTTCGGGCATGGTTGTACAAGCTATAAAAATTCAATTAAATTATGCCAAAAGCTTCACAATGCAACGCAAAGCATGAATGTGCAATTATTTAGGCAAAAAGATGCAAGAATCCAAGGTTGTGAATCCGTGCACAGGGCTATGTTCAGGGTGACTTACAGGGCGATTCTGGTGGTCTCAGGACTTGATTCTTGTTGCTATAGCTTCAGGAGATTGCAAGCAAGAACACCACGTTGTGATTTTTGATTGAAACGAGCCCTACGTGTGATTTCAGTTTCCACTTTTTCCAAGCTTTTTGCAAACTTTGTCTGGCCGTTTCTTGCAGTTTCAGGTCGTGTTCTTGTTATGCCTGGCTTGTGTGTGTATAAAGGAATGAATTTAGGTTAAAACTTGGGCTTGAATCCATATGAATTGATGAATGGAGTTTTGATTTGATCACCATTGATAAAGTTTCTAAGAAATGCCTCAAATCTGATTTTTTGTGCACAACAATGCTTGATACGAGTTTGATTAGGTGTATCTTGGTATTTGAAAGCTGTAATGATCACAAAGATCTCATTCCATCAATTTTTAGATTTTATTTGAATTAATATTGATTTAATATTGATTTAAAATGAATTAAATCAATAAAAATTAAATAAAATAGAAAAATAAATGATTGGTCATGAAATTGAAGATGGGACACGTGTGTGGTGTGATAAGACCAAATCAAGTGGAAAAAAGTGGGCCCTTTTGTCAAAAATTGGAGTTTTGAGGATAGTTGACTTTTGGCACTTTTGGAAAAATGCCCAACTTCAACAATGCATAACTTCTTCAATTTTGAGATTGAACACTAGAGTGCCTAGAAATTTGCACTCGCATGAAGTAGTATTTGTCTTGTGATGTCGGGAATGGGCTTACAGATGCCATTTGGATATTGATGATGGGAGATGGGCTTAAAGATGCCATCCGAAGGAGTGTCGATCGCGTAAGAGATTCCTTAGCGAGAGCTTGTATACCTGTTGTTGAGGGAGATTCCGCTGGGGAATGTTGTTCTTTGTCTTAGGAGAAATAGAACTTTAGGAGCTTCGATCGTCCGTTATTCTACTGAGGAATCATCTCTGTCAAATTTTAGGAGCTTCGGTCGTCCGTTATTCTACTGAGGAATCATCTCTGTTGAAGAGGTGAGAGTGAACTACTATCTGGTCGTAACCCAGGCTTCATAATGATAAGACCGACTGCTATCTGGTCGTAATCCCAGCTTTACAATGACTTACTGGGGAGATGAGATTAAACTTGCTATCCGGTCGTAATCTAGGCTTTGCAATACCTCACTTCTTATTTGGTCGAAATCCAGGCTTCAGAACAAATCAAGTGGTTACCCGGTCGCATCCGTGCTTCAACTTGAATTTAGGGCACACTAATATTCAGCCGACTCCGGGCTTCTTAGTAACTGTCCATATAAACTGCTATTTGGTCGGAATCCAAGCTTCACAGTGCCTTGTACCGCTATCTGGTCGTAATCCAGGCTTCACGATGTGTTATACCATTATCTGGTCGAATCCAGGCTTCATGGTGTCACGTACTGCTATCTGGTCGAATCCAATCTTCACAATACCTCATTTCTTATCTGGTCGAAATCCAGGCTTCAGAACAAATCAAGTGGTTATCTGGTCGCATCCGAGCTTCCTTTTGATGGTTTGGTTTACTAATATCCGGTCGAATCCGGGCTTCATAGTAACTGGCTGAGCAAACTGCTATTTGGTTGCAATCCAAGCTTCACAGTGTCCCTTAATGCTATCTGGTCATAATCCAGGCTTCACGATGTATCATACCACTATCTGGTCGAAATCCAAGCTTCGTAGTACTTTTGGTTGCTATCTGGTCATAATCCAGGCTTCACAATAACTTGCTGAGTTGTTATCCGGTCGTGATCCGAGCTTCACGGCTTGTGTTTATGAGATACCACCATCTGGTCAAATCCAGGATTTATGGTGCTTACTGAGCTGCTATCCGATCGTAATCCGGGCTTCATGACTCACTGGGGAATAAACTATTATCCGATCATTCTCTGGGCTTCATAGTTTACTTTTGAGAGATATCACTATCTGGTCGTAATCCAGGCTTCGCAGTAGTCTGATATTGTTGTCCGGTCGTAATCCGGGCTTCACAATATGCTGTAGAAATCAAGATACTATCCTGGTCGTACCCGGGCTTCATAACTTGAATTTTGATTGTATCTTTCCTGAAAAGTAACGGTCAGTCTTATGCAATGCATGATATGGATCAATAATGATGTTCTCAATATAAATGAGATTGTATGGTATGATGCGTATATGCATGTATCATGATGTATGGACATGCAATGTCTTAGCTGGGGAAAATAAATCCCGGAGCTGCTGGAGTATAAAGTTGAATGCTTCGCTTCCGCCAGGGATGGTGAACGAAGATGATTGTGAGGATAAACCTGCAGGAGAAAAGAACTTTGTTGGGGAATAAACTGATGAAGAGATTACTCTGAGGGGAATTACTCTGTGGGGAAGGGGTATTCTGCTGAAGATTTTAACGATAAACTCTGCTGGAGATTCCGTTGATAAGCTCTGTTAGGGATTATAATGATGACCTCCATTGGGGATGGATTACCGTTGCCGGTGATATTAAATCTGTTAAGGACTGAACTCCTTTTTGGGGAAGAAAGGACTTTGCTGGGGATGATTTTTTAGTTGCTGGGGGATAACCCAGTTAGACTCTTGTGGGGATAAACCTCTGAGTTCTGCTGGGAATGATCCTTTGAACTTGATAAGACCATGCATATCCTGATAAGACCAAGAAAATATGTCAACATACTCTTGCAGGATTTCAATCAACTTCCTTTTCACACCCTCTTCTAAAGCATCCTCGATCTTGACCTCTTTCTTTACCTCCTCGGTTCCAAGGTTGACAACTTCCACTGATTCCTTGTGCGGTTGAATAACTTTATCTCCATGCCTCAATAATCTGGCCAACTCTTTAGGGAGTTCAAAATCTTCCTTGCTCTCTTCTTCGGCGTGGTAAATTGGATTATCAAAGTAATAATGAGCCAAAAAAGCATCATTATCAATGGAATCTGAGGTGGAGGTGGATTTGCATGAATGATGGTTCATGCTTCACTTTAGAATGATTGTGATAAAAGTAAAAAGAAAAACATTTTTATTTTTTAATGAAAAGATAATAAAATTAAAAACTGAAAGACAAAGAACAAAATATTTAAATGCAAATCATTTTTTATTAATGATAAAATTGCAAATGACATAATGAGGCCCTACAAAATATTCACTACGCCTTGGGAAGAACGTATGAATTATTGTATGAAAATAAAATAAGGGAAATTACTCTTGATCAAGAGTGAATGAAATGATATCCTCGGATGACCAATTGGTGATCTCTTATCCTGGGACACATGGGTAGATCCAATTATCTATATCATAATCACTATCAACGTTGTCATCCACAACATGCACTTGACCATTATGAATGATACTAGGACTGGAAAACTTGATGGGAACTGGAGAACCTTGAACTCTATGATCTATTCCCTGCATTATCTGAGTAGGCTTGTAACCAATACCAAACTTATCTCTTTTCACAAGAAGATCCAACACACGACCCCAACCTTTTGGGTTACCAGATTCAACAATAACTCTAGCTTCCTTCAAGGACACTGTGATACGGTGGCAGAACCGACTGTTATACTGGTTTGCATTTTGTATTCACAAATGTCACGATAAACAAGAGTCACCACCGAATTTTATTTCATCCAACAAAGGAAAAGGAAAAAAGAATAGAAAAAACCTTTTTCGAGATGTTTCTGAGTACGGGGGGTAGATTATAGAAAGGGAAGGTGTTATCACCCTTTCTATCCGTGGTTTTCCACGGGTTCTTAGGTACTTTGCTCATTTTTAAAATTGCTTGTGTGTGCTTGTTTTGAAAAGTTTTACTTTGTGATAACCCTTGTATCGGTCCTCAAGAGTGTGACGAAGTTGTTTTGAAAAGTGTTTGTAAAATTTGTTTGTTTGAGCAAGCACCTAGGAACTAATCACCTACTCGAAAAAAGTCTTTTCGTTTTCCTTTTGAAATCGCTATCCTATTATTAAGGAATAGGTAGCACCATCGTTGGAGCTTTAAGGGACGTTCGAAGGGACAAGTACGATCATAAAAGCAATGTTAGGAAATTTTAGTAATCATCCTAAAGCCTTAAAGATCTTTTTCTGAGGCAACATCCGAATGGGATATTTTAGATCTTTTTGGACTAGAGGACGACCACTAACATTCCCTATACTTCATGACCGTTTACGGAAGGCAACCAGAGTGGAGTAAACCCTAGGAGTGAGCATGTGCAAGTGTGTTCTTTTTATTTTCAGTTTATTTATATTTGCATATTTAGGGTTTTCTACTATTTTAATTTCAATTTGTCTTTCCATACAATCCTATTAACATACATCTAACAGTTTATAGTTTGCGGAAATTAAAAATTCGAGAAATTAAAGTCCTAGCTATTACAAGGCTTTCACAGATACATAATTATTTAAACTGTAAATAAAGATGCGGAAATTTAAAACCCTAATTACTATTACAAACTCGGAGCAGTTACAATAATAGAAAAAGGAAAATTAAAGGCGTGCGCGGCGAATTAAATACGAGGAATAATTGGAAAACCTAAAAATCTAATTGGGAAAATATTTAGTTTTTTTTTGAGAAAAATTAGGTTTTGTACAACATTAAACCCTAATTCTAATTATTTTAAATTATAATAAAAAAAGAATTAAATTACCCTAATTTAATTAAACTAATTAATTAATAAAATATTTTTTTAAGAAAAAATGATTTTTGATGTTTTTATGATTTTTTTGATTAAATAAAAAACATGATTTTTGGTGTTATTTGAAAAAAAAGAAAATAATTAATAAAAAATAAAAGGAATTAAAATAGAAAAAAGAAGAGAATTGGGCCTGATATGATGAGCAATTAGGGGGTGTGTTTCTGAATTTGTGCCAAGCCCGTGAATGCTGAGCCCATTCCTACGCTTGATTTTGTGCAGCCACGTTTGGAGAATGCACCATAGTCCTTCCTTGGTTTAAGAGTTGGATCTGTATTGGTAATGATCCAATGGCTGGATTTTGAGACCACACGATAGGCGCTTGGAACGTGTATACATAGAATCTGCAAATGAACTTTAAGAAACTAAAGAAAACGCAGGTACCTGGGAACGAACCCAGGTCCTCTCCACTATCCAATGCACACTTCACCACTGGGCCATATTGTTCAGTTGTCAATATAATAAGATTAAATGATAATATACAAAATAAAGGTGAATAAACTGAAAAACGCGTGTAATTCAAACAAGCCAATGATGTTGGGCCAAATCATCACCTTCTTCTCCTGTCTGTCGTTTTAGGCCAACACCTTTTACCTACGTACAGAACTCCATAGCCATAGCCCTGCAAGCTTCAAAAATCCATAAATCACATGATAAATTTAAAGTGAGTACATGGATCAATTCGTCTTGATCCCACGAGCATCATGGTATCCTTTTCTTGGCCTAATTTTACCTGTACAGAGAAGCCCTAAAACAGCTTCTTAAACCCTAACCATGGTAATGATTAATATATGCATCAAAACAAAAAATTAATTGAACCAAAACATTCCAAATGATGATACAAACACAATGCTATGCTTAAGAGTTGTTAATCATGCGTAAATTGTAAAATCAAAATCCAGCTTGTATGTGCAAACTGTGGGTTTACCAGGAGCGATAATGGGCTTGGGAAGGCTTACAAACGATCGTATTAGCTTCAGGAGATGTCTAGGAAGCAATTAGAAGCTTTGAATGGCCTTGAATCGTACCCTAGGTTAGAAATCAGACCCACAGTTTTTGTCCAATTTTTGAGTTTTTTTCTTTCGCTCTCAAGACTGCAACCCTTGTCCTTTTGGCTTGTGTATGTTCTATATATGCCGTGTAATGAATTAGGGCAATAAAAACAACTTGAATCTTTTGGAATCATGGGAATTGAATGTGATTTGTTTTCTATATGATATCTTTCCAAAACCATCCTCATCATGCTATTTTTGCCTAAATTTGCCTTGATTCGATTTGATATGATTAGGCCAGCTTAATTAGATTTGATTCTAACAAAAATCAGATCAAAAAATCAATCTTTGATATTTTTTGTCATTTATTTGATTTAATGTGACTTTTAAATAATAAAAATCAAAATAAAATAAAATAAATAAATAGAGAAAATAATATATGGATGCTGATTTGGGTCATGGACCATGTCTTCAACAAAATACAATCATGAAAAGCTAGGCCCATTTGACAAAAAATGCACATTTGAGCACATTTGACATTTGACAATTTTTCAAAAATGGCCAACTTTGACGATGCATATCTCCTCTAATTTTGACCCTAGGAAGGTGTTATTGGACTGTTTAGAAAGCTTAGGATGTCCCCTAAACAACCCTTTTTGTTTATTCTCAATTGGGTCTTCCATGTTCATGTAAGAAGCTTTGACCCAAAAGGTGTTTTTGTTGACTTTTCAAAAGGACCTATAATGTAGAAATTCATATCTTTTGAGTGCATTTTTTGAACTTGAGGGATGAAGATGAGTTGTAGGAAATTGGATTCTATTCAAAATGAGCCTTGGATGGAAAATTTATGATAAAGTATGAGAAAGTTATGCTTGGTCAAAGTTTGGTTGATTTTTCCTGAGAAACCCTAATTTAACAACTTTTGAGTTTTGATGAATTTGGAGAATTCCTTGAGGAGTCATGATCAACCCTTGATCAAATGATGGATATAAATTCAAAATGTTGATGTTGACCAAAAATATTGAAGTTTGACTGTATGTGGGTCACAATTGAATTTTGACCTAATACAGTTGATTTTCAAGCATCTGAGCAGTTGACTGAGCAAACTTCTTGTGCAAGGCATGAAACTTGGCATGGATGATATTGAGAACATATTAGGACTATGGATAAAATTTGAGGCCTTTGGAGCTCACCCATCTTGATGAAAAGGGAAACCCTAGTTGGAGGTTCCTTGCTTTAGGAGAGGATTTGCCTGGTCCACTCTTGGGTATCCTTGAGCAAGTTAAGGATCTCCATAAACATATGTTGAGTAAAATGGGAGGGAAAATTTTTGGGTACAACAGACTCCATGGAGATCTTCGACTTTTTAACCATGTGAGGAGGAGTCTTCAAAACTTGCACAACTTCAAAAGTTGGAAAGAAGTTTCATGGATCTCTCCTTCTACCTCAACATACCTGAATGAAGTCAGATGACTGATCAAGAAGTGTTCCACACTACACGCAGTGATAACCTAACCATTAACAATAAAATTAATGTTCGGATGAATAGTGGATCTGTCATAATTGGCTGCATGAATCCAAGGATGTCCTAGGAGACAACAATAAGCAGGATGAATGTCCATGACAAAGAAAGTAGCATTGAAAACCCGGGGTCCCACCATAATGGGTAAATCCACTTCACCAAAAACTGATCATTTAGACACATCAAAAGCCCTGACTACCAAGTCACTGGGTCTGAGTACCTTACCTTTCATATTCAATTTTATCAATGCTAACTTCGATAAAACATTAAGAAATGATCATGTGTCAACTAACATGATAGAACAGTACTGAAGCATTCCAAGGTAATATGTAAAGCTTTGTTATGGTTTCTTCCTTCTAGAGGCAAATCAAAATCAGTAACACCCAAGCCATTACTAGCAGTAATATTAGCCACAACCCATTCAAATTGTCAACATAAACCTCATGAGGCATAAAAACAGTGTTCAGGATCTTTATCAAAGCATTGCAGTGAGTTTCAGAGCATAATAGTAGTGACAAAATAGATATCTTAGAAGGCGTCTAGTTGAGTTGGTTAACCACCTTATAATCAGTTTTATTGATAAGCCTTAACAACTCTACAACTTCTTTGGAATAAGATGCTTCAAGAGTAGGAGTTGGACTTTGCACTGGGTCCTCAGTTGCCACTTGCCTGTCTTTAGTCTTAGCTAAATTATCAACATCTTTGTCCTAGATAGATTGTTGAAGAGCGAATATCCGACCACTACGAGTAAATATTCCTTCCCCCACAATATTACCAACATCTAATTCCACAACCACAAAAGGTTCAATCTCTTGTTTGAGCCCTTGGTCATAAACCTCAGCCCCATAACTCCATGGCACAACCTTGGTATTCTCATAGAGAATATGACCATGTGTAGTAATAATAAAAGGAACTTGTTTAACTTGTGCCGGAACCTGAGCTGAAGTATAAGGAATGATAACAACATCAACATCATTACTAACATCTTTCTTATCAATTGCAGTCCTATTAAACTGAATAGAACATTCATCAATTAACCTCTGAATTCCCATCTTCAAATAATCACAACCCTTAGGTTGACCCAACCACTTCTTACATTCCAAAGAATAACCAGGAAACACATCCTTCTTAAGCAATTTCTCTTTGACAAAAGATGACAGAGTCTTCAACAAACTCACATCCTTTACCAAATTTAAACCATCACCCCCTTCTATAGCATTCACAACAGGACCCCCGTGAGGTGGCATTGGATTTTGGATCACATTGGGACCTACATTAGGAGATAACTCAATAGCCTTCACATTAATCAAATCTTGAACCTTATGCTTTAAGGCTATGCACTTTTCAATGTTGTGGCCAGGTGCCCATGAATGGAATTCACATCTGGCGTTGGCATCATAACCAGGAGGAAGCTTTATAGGAGTTAAGAGTGTCCTTAACTGAATTAACTAAAGCTTGAGAGGATGGGGTAACAATTGGGCATAAGGCATAGAGATAACATCAAAGTGCCTTTCAAGCATCTTCTGTCTCGGCTGATAGGGACGAGGAGCATATGATTGTTGATATTGTGGTTGTTGGGGTGCAGTAAGAAGAAAAATAATTGGTTTTCCCCTCCTTCTTCTTAGGGAATTAATTATAAGGTTTCTTTCCTCCACTGGAGGAACCAACATCAATCTGAATTTTTCCTATCTTAATCCACTTTCAAACCTCTCACCTAACATCACCAAATTGTAAAATCCAAAAAAAGTACTTCCCTGAAACCTATCATGATAAAGACCCTGCAAGGTGTTCATAAACATATCAACCAGTTCCCTCTCCTTCATCGGAGGTTGTGTTAGAACAAAGTTTGAATCTACTACCCTAAGTTTAAGTTTTGATGATAACAAAATGCAAAGATATGTAAATTGTATGATTCATGTAAGACATATATACTACCTAAAAATTACATTCTGTTTTTCAGAAACTCTGATGGGTATCAACAAGAGAATATCATCATCAGCATCAGAAGATGAAATATCAACATCAGCATCAGAGGATGTTATATCAGATGCCAGAATCAGAAGATCAACATGTGCTTACGCTGAAGCTTGATGAACAGATTTGCGCGTAACAATCTGAACTCTGATCAAGACAACAACAATTCATCAGCACCTAAGCAGCGTCAGAATAAGCCAAAGCCAGAACACACTTAAGTGGCAACGGTACTGTGCATTCAAGATGCTTTATTATCAACGACATCATTCCAGACAAGATCTTATCATTATGGAAAGAATGTTATTGGCATTGAAACGGAATTAACTGACTCCAACGTACCATTTTCCAATGCTATTTAAACAAGACAGTGAAGATTGAATTGGCTAATGCTCTACAACTCTCTACACGCCTAAAGCTATTCATCATCTTCCTCACTCTCAGTTTGCTAAAGCTCTCAAATTCTTTACTCAATTATTTTAGCACTCTAGTTCTCATAAGCTTAACGTGTGTAGTATCACAGTTGTGATAAACAGTTTTTGTAGAAAACATTCAACACACTTAGATTTCATTTATCTGTAAGAAAGTATTTCCTTGAGAAACCGGGTTGTGGTTTGACTCAAGAAGGCTTTAGCAGTTGTTAAAGCAGTTGTAATATTCAGTTGAATATAGTGGATTAATAACTCGTTGGAGAGAGGCGAAATCACCTTGACGGGTGGACTGGAGTAGTTTGAGATCAAACAAACCAGGATAAAAATACTGTGTTGACTGCAATTGATTTCAAGTTTTTACAATTCAACCCCCCTTCTTGTGTTTGTCACTTCTTCAATTGGTATCAGAGCGCCTGGTTCTGAGCTAAAACACTTAACCGTGTCAGTACAAGATCCAGCGTCAGAAAAACACAATGGCAGGAACATATCAACACACCAGCAATGACAACAATGAAGACAGAGACAGATTCAGTGGCAAACCTCCAGTCTTTGATGGAGAAAATTTTGATTACTGGAAAGACAGAATTGAAAGCTTCTTTCTGGCACATGATGCTGATCTGTGGGACATGGTGACAGATGGATACACGTACCCAGTGAATGCAAGCGGTCAGAAGATTGACAGGAAAGCAATGTCTGATCAAAAAAAGCGTGACTTCAAAAATCACCACAAGTCCAGAACCATTCTTCTCAGTGCCATCTCTTACGCTGAATATGAAAAGATCTCTAATAGAGACACATCAAAGAACATGTTTGACTCACTCAGAATGACGCATGAAGGCAACATTCAGGTCAAAGAAACTAAAGCTCTTGCGCTCATTCAGAAGTATGAGGCATTCAAAATGGAAGAAAGTGAATCCATTGAAACAATGTTCTCAAGATTCCAAATTCTGGTGGCTGGTCTCAAGGTTCTGGACAAAGGATACTCTACTGCTGATCATGTCAAGAAGATCATCAGAAGCTTGCCAAAACAGTGGAGGCCAATGGTTACAGCGCTGAAGCTAGCTAAAGATCTCAACAAAATTTCTCTGGAGGAACTTATCAGCTCCCTTAGAAGTCACGAGATAGAGCTGGAAGCTGATGAACCTCAGAAGCAAGGTAAGCCTTTAGCATTAAAATCTAACAAAAAATATGAGTTAAAAGTTTTGCAGGCAGTTGAAGAAACATCTGATGGATCCTCATCAGAAGAAGACGAACTTTCCCTCCTCTCCAGAAGAGTGAACCAACTATGGCAGTAGAGGCAAAGGAAGTTCAGAACTCCCAAAAGATCTGATCAGAATAAGTCTTCTTCCAGATACAGAAGGTCAGATTCTTCCTCTGGATATAGAAGATCTGAAGGCTCCTCAGGAAGCAGAAATCCAAACACCAAGGTCATCATCTGCTATGAATGAAATGAGCAAGGACACTACAAGAGTGACTGCCCAAAGCTTCAGAGGGAAAAGCCCAAAAAGAAGTTTGGAAGAGAAAAGAAGAAAAGTCTCATGGCTACATGGGATGACTCTGACTCGTCTGAAGCTGACTCAGAATCAGATGATGAGAGAGAAAACATAGCTCTCATGGCCAACATTTCAGAAGACAGTGAAGCTTCTGAATCAGACACAGAATCAGACACTGAAGAGGTATTTCTTGACTTTGTAATTAATTTTACTAAGGCTGAACTTGCTGAAAGCCTTAACGAAATTCTGGAAAGGTACCAGCAGATTAGAGTTAAATTCAGAAACCTAAAAAGGAATCTTAAATCTGACTCTGATAAGACTGGGAGTCTTAAATTGGAAAATTCTGAGCTGAAAAATAAAATTTCAAAGTTAGAAAATGTTTTACAAAACTCTCAGAAGGAAAAAATTTCTGAAACTCTCAGCAGCGCTGATGAGATCATCAAGGAGTATGATCATAGCTTTTAGAAGTTCCTTGCTAAAAGCATAGATAGAAGCAAAATGGCTTCAATGATCTATGGAGTTAGCAGAAACGGCAGAAAGGGAATAGGATACCAATGTAAGGTTCCTACACCAAAGAATGCCATGGATTTAACTATTAAACACACTCCTTTGAACTCACATTTTGTGTATGGTCACACACATGATATTAAATAACTAGCAGTAAGTATTCTGTGAAACCAAAATTCAACCAGAGTTTTGGTAAATCTAATAAATCAGGACCCAAGAAAATCTGGGTACCTAAGGATAAAATAATACATGTTGCAGATATCTTTAGCAGCAAATCAGAAACACCAGTCATGGTACCTGGACTCTGGCTACTCGCGACACATGACGGGAAGAAGGCATATGTTCCAAAGCCTGGAACTTAAGCCTGGAGGCCACGTTGGCTTTGGAGGCAATCAGAGGGGAAAGATCATTGGCTCTAGAAATATAGGTAATGGAAATCTTCCCTCTATAAATAATGTTCTGTTAGTAGATGGATTAATGCATAATCTGTTATCCATAAGTCAATTAAGTGATAACGGTTATGATATAATCTTTAATCAAAAATCATGTAAAGCTGTTAGTCAGAAAGATGGGACTATCCTATTTAATGGAAATAGGAAAAACAACATTTATAAAATCAAACTTTCTGAACTGAAAAGTCAGAATGTAAAGTGTCTTCTGTCTGTTAACAACGAGCAATGGATCTGGAACAGAAGATTGGGGCATGTTAGTATGAGAAGAATATCTCAGATTAACAAACTCAATTTGGTCAGAGGACTTCCTAATCTGAAGTTCAATTCAGATGCTCTGTGTGAAGCATGTAAGAAAGGCAAGTTTGCAAAACCTTCTTTCAAATCTAAAAATGTTGTTTCTACCTCTAAGCCATTAGAACTTCTGCACATTGACTTATTTGGACCAGTTAAAACTACTTCAGTCAGTGGCAAGAAGTATGGGTTAGTAATCGTAGATGACTATAGCAGATGGACATGGGTAAAGTTCTTAAGACACAAGGACGAGTCACACTCTGTGTTTGTTACCTTCTGTAACCAAGTTCAGAATGAAAAGGATCTTAGAATCGTTAAAGTCAGAAGTGATCATGGTGGAGAGTTTGAAAACAAAGATTTTGAGTCATTCTTTAATGACAAAGGCATTCTGCATGATTTCTCTTGTCCTAGAACTCCCCAACAAAATGGAGTTGTAGAACGAAAGAACAGAACATTGCAAGAAATGGCCAGAACCATGATCAATGAGACAAACGTTGCTAAGATCTTCTGGGCAGAGGCAATAAACACAGCGTGCTACATTCAGAATAGAATCTCCATAAGACCTATTCTGGAAAAGACTCCATATGAATTGTGGAAGAACAGAAAGCCCAACATTTCATATTTTCATCCATTTGGATGTACTTGTTTTATGTTAAATACAAAAAATTATTTGAACAAGTTTGACTCTAAAGCACAGAAGTGTATTATGTTAGGATACTCTGAACGCTCAAGAGGGTACAGAGTATACAATACAGAAACACAGATTGTGGAAGAATCAATCAGTGTTCGTTTTGATGATAAGCTTGACTCTGAAAAGTCAAAGCAGGATAAAGTTTTTGCAGGTATGGAAGTTGAATTTACAGGCTCTGAAGACAAGTCATCAGAAGCCAAAGACACCCCTTCAACATCTGAAAGGAGAACTGCTAGCAATCCAACAACATCTGTTGACCAACCTCAGAAGAGACTACCCAGAAGCAGCTTGGATCACCCAGAAGAAACTATCTTAGGAAGAAAAGAAGATCCAATCAGAACAAGAGCCAGCTTCAGAAACTCTGAAGAATCCCTCATGGGACTTGTTTCTCTGATTGAACCTTCCTCAATTGATGAAGCACTTCTAGACAACGACTGGATTCTAGCAATGCAAGAAGAGCTGAATCAATTCACCAGAAATGACGTATGGGATCTTGTTCCCAGACCAAAAGGATTCAACGTCATTGGAATAAGATGGGTGTTCAAAAATAAGCTGAACGAAAAAGGTGAAGTTATCAGAAACAAAGCACGACTGGTAGCACAAGGTTATAGTCAGCAAGAGGGGATAGACTATACAGAAACCTTTGCTCCAGTCGCCAGGTTAGAATCTATCAGACTTTTAATTTCGTTTGCTGTTAATAAAGGCATCACTCTGTATCAGATGGATGTCAAGAGTGCATTCTTAAATGGTTATATATAAGAAGAGGTTTATGTGCACCAACCCCCTGGTTTTGAAAGTACAAAAAATCCAGAATATGTTTTCAAACTAAAGAAGTCACTATATGGTCTGAAACAAGCTCCCAGAGCTTGGTATGAAAGACTAAGTAACTTTCTGTTAGAAAAAGAATTCACCAGAGGGAAGGTGGACACTACCTTATTCTGTAAGTCAGTTAAGAATGACATCTTAGTTTGCCAAATTTATGTTGATGATATTATTTTTGGATCTACTAATCCTTCTCTTGGAAGAAAATTTGCTAAGTGTATGCAGGCAGAATTTGAGATGAGCCTCATGGGAGAACTGAAATTCTTTTTGGGAATTCCGATCAATCAAAATCCCGAGGGAACTTACATTCATCAGAGCAAATATGTCAGAGAACTTCTAAAGAAATTTGACCTCTCAGAATGTAAGTCATCAAAGATTCCAATGCATCCCACGTGCATTCTGGAAAGAGAATAGGTAAGCAAAAAGGTAGAACAGAAGGTCTACAGAGGTATGATTGGTTCTCTCCTTTATCTGACGGCTTCAAGGCCTGATATCTTATTCATCGTATGTATTTGTGCTAGATTCCAATCAGATCCTAGAGAATCTCACTTAACAGCTGTTAAGCGAATTTTCAAGTATCTGAAAGGTACTACTAATCTGGGTTTATTTTATAGAAAATCTAGTGATTACAGCTTAGTAGGCTACTGCGATGCTGACTTTGCTGGAGACAGAGTAGAACGTAAAAGTACTTCTGGAAGCTGCCAGTTTCTGGGAGAAAATCTGATCTCTTGGTCCAGCAAAAGGCAATCCACAATTGCGCTATCAACAACATAAGCTGAGTACATAGCAGCAGCAGGATGTAGCACACAAATGCTCTGGATGAAAAGTCAGCTTGAAGACTTCCAGATTTTTGAGAGTAACATCCATATACTCTGTGACAATACTTCTGCCATTTGCTTAAGTAAAAATCCTATTTTTCATTCTAGGGCAAAGCATATAGAAATAAAACACCATTTCATTAGGGACTATATTCAGAAAGGAATTTTGAACTTAAAATTTACTGATACAGACCATCAATGGGCTGATATCTTCACTAAACCACTTTCTGAAGATAGGTTCAACTTCATTCTGAAACATCTCAGCATGAAGCTCTGCCCAGAGTGAAAATGTTTTAATTTTATATATTAACCTTCAGAATGTGTTTTCTTTTTACTGTGAACTTCTGATCAATCTCCTTTCAGAAAGATAGACATGCAGATTGTATCAGATTCTATTCTTAAAGATCTGAGCATTTCAGCTCAAGGATAGACGTGCTGCTCACTAAATCAAACAAGTGTCATCCAATCATCAGCAAATCTCTGAAGCAGAACACGCGTGCACGCTTCTGAGAAGGAAAAATGCTGATTGGATGCATTGAGACACATGTCTGGTAACCGTTCCAAGTATCTTTCTCAAATCCCCCAAAATCAGCAAGCATTAAATGCGTGTAATCATGAGTTAAACTGTAATCATGAATTAATTCTCTTTCTTAAAACCGTTTATGTTTTTAAAACACATTTTGAAATCTATTTAAGCACATTAACATCATTCATTAAACTTTTACCGTCTCTTACAATCATCCAAAATATTTTCTGCATTCTTCTTGTGTGTTCATCCTTTTTCAAAAAAACCCTTTCTCAAACTTTTTCTCAGAAAACCCCAGTGTGAACATGGAAACTTCTAGCACTGTTTCTGCAGGTTCTCAGAAGGAGGCTTCATCTGAACAATACCAAATCCCCTTCAGAACTCTACTTACACCAGTGAAGAACTTGGAAGTTCTGTCTGAACTGATTGTTGATTTCACCAGTCTGAAAGAAAATGGATTCGATTTGACAGAAGAAATTAGGGAACAAGGATGGGAGAGATACTTTGATAGGTTGGTGGGTCCAACGTTCCCTGTATTGGTCAAGGAATTCTGGATTCATGCGTCTTCATCAACACATCAAGTTACCTCCTATATCATGGGAAAGAAGATTGTGATCACTGAGGATCACATTGCAAGATTGATTGGATACACAGGTGGTGGTATCCGCTGGATCGACATGGCAGAAAGATGCTCAGATGCTGTTGTCATTGCAAGAGAGATTTTCTCCCATGGGGTTCCCAACAGCAAAATCAGAGACTTGAAGGATCAACACACAATATGGGCGAAGATTATTCTGGGGTGCTTCAATCACAGGAAGCCCACAAGCTCTCCTGATTATATTAACATAGATCAGCAGTTTCTGATCTATTTTATTAATCAGAAGGTAAAGATTAACTTGGCTCATCTTCTGTTTAATCACCTCAGGACCAGCGTCAAGGAGACAAGAGAAGAAGAAAGGACAAAAAGGGATTGGATACCCTTTGGCAGGTTAATATCAGATATTCTAACTGAGAATAGGCTGATTGAACACCTTACAGAAGCACAGGAATTAAGCTCTATTGAACCTACTGTTGGCAAGCCTCTAAATGCCAAGAATCTGAAGAAAATGAAACTGATAGAGAATATCAGAAAGGAGCCCAGCGTCACTCCTCTTGCTGACATCACCAGCAGAAGAGTCCCTCTGGACGACTTTCCAATATTCTCTGAGATTGACTCTAAACCAGTCATTGTCCTCAGATACTTGGATGCTTGCAAGGTTGATGGCACAGATCCCACTCTTAACATTAAAGATCTGCACCAGCAAAATCCAGAAGCTACTGTGAAGAAGACGAAGAAGAGAAAGGCCACTTCAGAAGGACCATCCCAGCAGACCCCTAAGAAGAGAGGTAATCTATCTGTTATTAATGTTTTAAATTCTTCTGCTATTCCAACATCAATCCCAACCCCAGCTTCATATGAACTCCCAATCCCCATACCAACCATTGATGACACCGAACCAGAGGCTGACCCTTCTGAGTCACTAACTCTCAGGAGATCCCGCACCAAAAATCCAAAACCCACAATATCAACAGAATCAGAACTTGACAAAGTTCTTTCTGAAATTGATCAACGTTCTTCCTCTCCCCTCTCAGAAAATCCAAACACTCAACCATAAACTCCCCATTCACCACAACCAGCAACCACACTATCTCCAATACCAGAGCAACCAGAAATTCCACCTCCTTCTCCACAACCAGAAATTCCACCTCCTTCTCCACAACCAGAAATTCCACCTCCCACTCCATAACCAGAACTTCATCCAATTTCACCTCAACCATCATCTCCACAACCTGAGTTTCAACACTCTGAAACTCCATCACCTGAACCTCAAACCCCTGAACCTCTCTCACCTCAATCCTCTGAACCACAACCCTTGGCAATTCAGCTACCTTGTGGTACAACTGTAAACATACCCCAACTGCCATCCTCACCAGAAACTACCCCTCCAAATACTCCAAATAGTCCAATAATCATTTCTGATTCTCCCACTCCATCTCCTAAACAAAATACAGAAGACCACAACAGGACCTTCATTGATTTAACAATCCTTGACCGTCTTGCTGACCTTAAAAATAAAATAGCCATTCCCAAACCCAAACAGCTAGATGTTGGCTCTGGAATTTTGAATTTTGAAATAGGCTTGCAGAATTGGATTGCTTCTCTAAAGCAGGTTTGTCCTGCAATGATTGATACTGCTGCTTCAGACCAACTCTGGACACAATTCAGAATGTGGGTACGCGCTGAAGCCCTCAAGCTGCAAGACATCAACTATGAACAGGCTCAACAGAACTTCAGCAAGCTGCTGAAGGAAGTTGAAGGTCAGCTGCTGATGGAAGAAGTGCTCCTTCTGGATAGTGAGCCATGGTCTGACAAGCATCCAACTTCAAAAGTTCAGCCAGCAGAAGATCAGACAATTCAAGCTGAAGAGGTTAGTCAAGCAGAAGATGTTGCAGAAAGCTCTCAGAAGCATCCTGTTTCTGATGTCTCTCAAGCTGCTTTGGACAGGCAGACTCTTGAAGAGCTGAAGCAGAATGATATCCGTCTGCAGCAAAGAATGGTTGAGAATGATCAGAGGATGAAGGAAAGGATGGATGTGCAAGATGGAAAAACTGATACAGTTGTCAGCATGGTTCATCAGCAGAAAGAAACTGCTGATCAGATCAAGAACATGCTAGAAGCTCTGTTCACACACTTTCCACCCCAACCTTAGTTTTTCATTCATGATGTTTTCATTGTTTTCTTTCCATGTTTTCTGTACTCTCTTCTAAGCTTTGAATTAAATATAACAGTTTTTCTGCTCTGGTCATTTTAGCTTATATTACTTACACTTTTTGATTGCTGACAAAAAGGGGGAGAAAAAGAATGATATTTTTCAATAACGGATTACTGACACAAAAAGTCTCAAACATTCTAACACTCTGATATACTTGAATATTTTTGTTTTGCATAAGCTTACAGGTACAAGAAGTTAATCATCTCTGATACACTGAAGCTCTGATGTTCTGATGTTCAAAGAAAGTCAATAAAGATCTGATCCTGAAGGACTCATGGAATTAAAAAGGGAAGTAATAAATTCAGGGGGAGTATCTCCGATCTAAACTCTGATATATCTTTATCCCTTATCCTCTTATCTTTGATAACTTCCTATTTAATTGTGATACAATTTATTAGTTGGTTATCTCTGATACTTTTCACGTTAATTTTCAATTGAAAAAATCTAGTTTTTGTCATCATCAAAAAGGGGGAGATTGTTAGAACAAAGTTTGAATCTACTACCCTAAGTTTAAGTTTTGATGATAACAAAATGCAAAGATATGTAAATTGTATGATTCATGTAAGACATATATGCTACCTAAAAATTACATTCTGTTTTTCAGAAACTCTGATGGGTATCAGCAAGAGAATATCATCATCAACATCAGAAGATGAAATATCAACATCAGCATCAGAGGATGTTATATCAGATGCCAGAATCAGAAGATCAACATGTGCTTACGTTGAAGCTTGATGAACAGATATGCGCATAACAATCTGAACTCTGATCAAGACAACAACAATTCATCAGCACCTAAGCAGCGTCAGAATAAGCCAAAGCCAGAACACGCTTAAGTGGAAATGGTACTGTGCATTCAAGATGCTTTATTATCAACGGCATCATTCCAGACAAGATCTTCTCATTATGGAAAGAATGTTATTGGCATTGAAACGGAATTAACTGACTCCAACTTACCATTTTCCAATGCTATTTAAACAAGACAGTGAAGATTGAATTGGCTAATGCTCTACAACTCTCTACACGCCTAAAGCTATTCATCATCTTCCTCACTCTCAGTTTGCTAAAGCTCTCAAATTCTTTACTCAATTATTTTAGCACTCTAGTTCTCATAAGCTTAACGTGTGTAGTATCACAGTTGTGATAAACAGTTTTTGTAGAAAACATTCAACACACTTAGATTTCATTTATCTGTAAGAAAGTATTTCCTTGAGAAACCGGGTTGTGGTTTGACTCAAGAAGGCTTTAGCAGTTGTTAAAGCAGTTGTAATATTCAGTTGAATATAGTGGATTAAGACCTCGTTGGAGAGAGGCGAAATCACCTTGACGGGTGGACTGGAGTAGTTTGAGATCAAACGAACCAGGATAAAAATACTGTGTTGACTGCAATTGATTTCAAGTTTTTACAATTCAACCCCCCTTCTCGTGTTTTTCACTTCTTCAGGTTGAACTCATGCATCCAGTTTACGCCATCTCTGGGTATACTCCTTAAATGTCTCATTGGAACCCTGGTCAAGACTCTACAACTGAGTTCTTTTGGGAGCCATATCAGTATCCAAACGCTTTAGATAGCTCTCTCCAATTGTAGATATAAGTTCTTTCCAATTTCATATACCACTCCAAGGATGCCACACTCAGGCTGTCCTGGAAGAAGTGCATCAGTAGTTTTTCATCATCAGAGTATGCAGGCATATTTCAGTAGTATGAACAAATGTGGGCCTTAAGGAATGTTGTACCCTTGTACTTGTCAAAGTCTGGAACTTTGAATTTATTAGGAATTCTCACACCTGGAACCAACCCAGGTCAACAATGTCCATGCCAAGAGTATTGGGACTCTCTATAGCCATATCCTTTCTTCCAGCATACATAGTTTCTTCTCAGGCTCAGTATGAAAAACCAAATCATCATTATGCATAGAAAACAAGTCCTCACGATTTTCCTCTTACAGATGTGCAATATGAATATCAATTGTTCACCTACCCTATTGTGCCAGCAATTGCTCAGGGGTGGGTTAAGGGCCCACGTTATTTCGAGGAGGATTAACACCTCCAATATGTGGATTCACATTACCTTCATGGGGATTACCAACTCTATTTGGTGGATCAACATGACCAATGGGTAGGTTAACAACATTTTTAATAGTAGGTCTTTGAACAACTACCCTTAGTTCCTCCTGACCACGAGCCATGACCTTAATGACTTCCATGAATTGGCCCATCTGAGCATTCATCTGAGTCCTCATCTCAATCATATCTATTTATAGTTGTTCCATGAGTAGTTTCTTATTTCTACGAGTTGCGTAGCGGTGGAAAGTTGGATTAATAATTTTGCTGCAAAAACCAAATCATAATAAGAAGACCAAACTTGAAAACCTTTCATGAATGTGCGCATGAAATTCATCAATGCATGCAACGTTTAACATTTCTAAGGGATCCTGGAGTTTTGTCATTTATTAAGCATAATCAAAAGAAATAAAGTAAATATGAACATCAAACCAAGAAGTAATACATAACCCAAACTGCTTTAATTGATAAAAGGGAAATAAAAAAAGATAATAATGATTTCATAACAAGATAAATAGAAAAAATCAAATTACAAAGACAAGAGATCCCAATCAACATGTCTGATGGTGATCAATAACAACAAAAGCACACAACCCTAAGGTGCATTATCCATCTCCACCGAGGCAAGTCCTCCCCAACCAAGATGTTTCCTGCTCTAGTCCTGGGCTTCTTTAAAGAGCTTCCGTGTTGTTTCGTGCTTCGACTTCATAATTAAATCTTGTATAATAACATATTTTCTGCTAATGATACCTTCTAAGTAAAGACACTGATGCTCCCGATGATCACTATCTTCTTGCAGCTTGTTAACATCAACCCCTTCAGGATAAACTTCAACTCCAACCATCTTGACTTCAAATTGAATCTTGATCTCTTCAATATATTGTAAAGCTTTGTTCAATTGAACCTAGAGTTCAGTAAGCTTATGATCAATCATATCCTTCTAACTTCGTTCCTCTTTAAGCTCCTCTTCCTTTTCCTTAAGCTGCTTCATCAGGTCCTCAATGTGATCTTTGTATTGGTATTCCATCTTCTTACATGATGTCATGAGACTCTCTAAATCTTGATTTTGTTTGAAGATCTTTAGTTTGCTTCGTCTATCTCTTTATTCCTATCTTTAATGGTAAGAACACTTTCACCCAAGTCTTTGCTAATCCTCTTCCTCCTCTTATTTTCAACCTTAACCATGTTATCCTTCTTGGCAAGCAATTTATATTTCTCTTTAAATGCATACCTCAAGTCGTTTCTTTCATAAGTAACCCTATAAACCTCCCTACTCAAATCTTCATTCTCTACATAAATTCCCTTATTCATGGCTTGAACCTTGTTGAAACGATCAATTGTCACAAAAGTAGGTTGAACCAGAGGTTGTGGATACAAGGGATCCCCCAAAGGAAAAGACAAAAGATAATTCTCCACCTTTTTCTTCACCCACTCAACATAAGTTGGATAAGCTACACAATCCTTCTTTCCTAGAAAAATATTTCCCTTTCGGTGAAATTTATTTCAAGAATCCCTTACCCCATGCAGCAACTCTAGGTTTCCTCCCTTATCTTAGAAAATAGACTCCTCTACTTCCTTATCCTTTAGTTGGTCTTTCATAGCATAGCCCAACTGACGCTTGGAAAAGACATGGTTGTAATTGATTCCCCCTCTTGTCCCCATGAGAGGAACATTATGGAATTCACCTCAACTAAAGATGATTTTAGTTCCATTATACACCCTATTGTACCAAATGATATAATGAGAAGTAAGCACCACAAGCCTCTATGACCACTTAAGAGAGTCCATGGTACTTACAAAGGGTTCATTCACAGGAAGGTGAGACGTGAACCATTTATACAACAAGGTTACACAACAAGTGATAGCTCCTCCTCTCTTCTCATTCCTCAAATGGATAGAATGATAGGTGCCAGCTAACAGAGTAGGTACATGATTCTTGTTCATGAAGACAAAAATGGCAGCCAGATCAACAAAATTCTCCATATTGGGAAAGATAATTACCCCATATATTATAATAACTAGAAATATGTTGAAAGCATCCCAACTCCCGTTGTCTGCTAAAAATGTGACCTTATGCATCAGAAACTTCAAAGGGAGTCTGAAAGTGTCACTTTTGGGCTTCCAATTATCCTTTACCTCTTTCATACTCAAATAAAGAGCCTAAACAATCAGATGAAACTACAGAACTTCTGGTACACTGACAAAAGGCATGTGGTCTTTAATCTTGACACCCAAGATATAAGCATACTCCTCTAGAGCAGGAGCAAGCTGATAATCTTGAAATGTAAAACAACTCAAAGGAGAGTCGTAAAATTGCACAATAGTATGGATGGCCATAGTATCAACCATTGTGTTATGTAGAGAAAGGTGGTTGCCATAGGATTTCTTGAAGTCATCTTATTTGTTAAGATCCAAACCCGAACCCGAATTTCTGATATTGTCCAGGATGAACTAAGGAAACTTGTAACTAAAGGTATCCTCCATGCCTATATCCATCTTTCTTGTCATACTTAACAAAGATGCCGACTCTTGGATACCCTAGAAATGACATACATATGCAATTTATTTTCTTTTTTATAATAATGTCATGATGCAAATGCAATAGCATGGGATCAAGGCTCCATATAATCTGAATAACTACTGTACTAATCTCGGAACAAGCTGAACATAATAGGTTCAAAGGTTTGGACCCATCTTGGAACACAAGAAAACCAGGTAGGATGAGGTCAAAGTTTCCTGCAAAATTACAACTCCCTTCCACAATTGGGTTCTAATCTTGAAGGTTCCTAAAATGGTTCCCAGATTTGTAAGTCCACGTGGAAATATATCATCATAACAAAGAAACGGATGATGATAATATCCTTAAATGAACCTCGTCTGAGTGTCCCAGTAGGCGTCATGACTATCCACTCTAATCCTATATGTAAATCTAAATCCTGGGTATTAGGCTTATCCATCAAAAGTATCACCTAACCCGACAACACATCAATATCCAGAAAAATAGAACAATGAAAGTAAAAATGAAATGAATGCAAATGAATAAAACAAGTAAAGCATAAAGATAAAACACCCAATGAAAATAAAACAAACAAGAGACATGACCGATTTGCTTAGGTATCCCCAACAAAGTCGCCAGCTATCACTACGCGAAAAATACTAGCATAAACAGAGCCGCCACTGAACTTTATTTATCTCAAAGAGGGAAAGGTAAATATCAAGAAAACCTCAAAGAATGGAAAGAATATGGTCTCGCAACCAATATTCGGGTTCGAGAGTCGATTATGTAAGGAAACGGTATTAACACCCCTCACGTCCGTTATACTCAACGGGGTCCACTCTTGTTGTGCTAATCAAAGGGTGTGTCTATCTAAAACTATAACTTTCTAGGAATGCATGAATTAATAGACTAAGGGAAAAATGGTTTTTATTATTGAGTTCGCCCAAGTTTTGCAACCCAATGCCTACGTATCCCCATAATGCAATGAAGAAATTAGAACTCAGTAGTTCTTCTAAATAATGTTTGTGTGTTGGTTTTTTAGGAACGATATTAATTTTACATTCTAACAATTAACGTTGCTGCTCGACCTTTGGTGAGTCATGCGAGATTGTAATGTGTAGAATGGAATTAAAATGTCCTTTTTGAAAAAGTTTTTAAAAGGGAAAAGCCCGAAGCCAAAAAGATTTGGATTTGTTGGAGTGTTTTTCCGGGGATAATAGTAAATGACTCCCAAATAAGGGGAACTTGTCTATTTATCCATCTTTATTTGAGAAAAGGTTTGTGATTTGAATCATACTAAAGTCTAAGAATGAAAAAAGAACAAGGTTAGAAATGCACTGCCTCAATATTTCCCATTACTTAAGGCTCAATGACGTATGATTCACATCTTTATTTGTTAAGTGTTTTAAGTTTGATTTGAGAAAAGAAGTTTTAGTTTTAAAAGAATTTTGTCGCGGTGAAAAATCGGGGAGACCAAGCTATTGACTAACTTGACTCACAAAATTAAGAAGTCACCACCGAACTTTATTGTTTCCAAGGAAAGGGAAAAGATCTAAACAATATAATTATCATGCAATGCAAGAAACAAAAAACTAAAAGAAAAGCACAAAGAAGAGATCTAAGGTACAAGGGTTGGTTATACAAAGGGAATGTATTAACACCCTATGTATCTATAGTACTCTATAGGAACATCTTGTAATATTTGTTTTTGGTTAAAATGGTGTGTTGGCTAAAAGAGTGTGGAGGTGAGAAAAGAAAATGTTTTTTTATTGATTTTTGATTTGGAAAGACATAAAGTCTTATACCTACGTACCAATGAAGGATCAAAACCTCATAATTTAAGGTAATAATAAAAAAATGATTTGTTGATTGATTTTAAGAGAAGAGACAAATTGTTATCTTAAGGAGATTACTCAACTAATAAACCCACAAGTATGAGAAGATGGATTTTGAATCATCATAAAGGGAAGGGCTCCAACATGGATATTGTAATATGGTGGGATAACTAACTTGGTTTTGGGTTTTATCGCAAATGTTGCAGATAGCAAGAGTCACCACCAAATTTTCTTTTATCCAATAAGGAAAGGGTGAAAAGAATAGGAAAGACCTTGATAGATTTTGAGTTTGGGGGGTAGATTATGAAAAGGGAAGGTGTTCACCCTTTTCATCCGTAGTTATCTATAGGCACTTAATCGCTAGCTCATTTTGTTTTGAAAATTGACTTTGTGTTGTGTGTTTGAAAAATATTTTGAAAGTTGCCAATGTAAGGCGAAACTTTGTAATGATTCTTGTATTGATCCTCAAGAATGCGTACAAAGTGTTTGATTGAAAATATTCTTGAAAGTTTTTTTGAAATGTTTTTATTTTGAAATGTTTGTGAGCATGCAATTACGAGCGTTCTACCTACTCAAGGTCTTTCTTGTAATTTCCTCCTCCTTTAGATAGTGTTACCCGCACCATTAGTTCATAGGAAGCCCCATCTATTGGATGTGAAGGGACATGCGTGGGTTGTCGTACAGTCATTGAAGGAAACTGGTAGGATGCTTTAGCAATTATCATTAAGGAATAGACCGTTTACCGAAGGCAACATCAAAAGGGTCATCGGGGGACTACGATGTTCATTTTCGAGGGACTATGCTAAAGTGTCCCCACGTTCGAGGGACATGACTATGTTTCCAAAGGAAACAAGTGAGGTCACCCTAGAGGTGCAAGTGTGAAGAGTGCTTTGATTCCAATTATTTATCTTGAAATTAGGGTTTTCTACGATTGTTTTTAATCTTGCCATAGAAACCCTATTAGCATACATCTAACAGTTATATACAAGGCTTAAAAATATAAGTGCGGAAAATTAAAATCCTACTCTATTACAAGGCTTCAGGAATGGGGGTACAAATAGTAAAAAGGGAGGGAAAAAAGTAAAACCCTAATTAAACTATTACGAATGGTAACTAGATACAAAATCGGAAAAACGCGAAATAATAAAACACGCAAAAATGTAAAATAAAGAAAAGAGAGAGGAAATTGTTTTGTGATTCTTTAACAGAAAAAAGTTTGATGATTAACCTAATAACCTAATTAATTTTAATTAATAAAAATAAATTGGTTAATTAAACTAAACAAACCCTAAAAATCTAAGTTGATTTTAATTTAATTAAAAAAAGGGTTAATGCAAGAAAACCTAAAAAACTAAATTAGGGTTAATTAAATACAAACCTAAAAATTAATTAGGGTTTGTGAAAATGTCAGGGTTTTGAAAAAAAAGGTTATTTGTAAAAAATAGGGAAAGGAAAGAGTAAGAAGAAGAGAATTTGTAAAAAAAATGAACCAAATGGTAGGGGTGGATGTTGAATCCACGCCCTTGGAACCCTCATCCAACACCTTCACCACTAGGCCAAACACGCCTTGGTGATAGCAAACAGCTCCACCGCGTTTTATAAGTCATCCTGCAAAATATGAAAATATAAGGAAAATAAATGGAAAAAGACTGGATCAAACCCATTCTCTTTGATACCAAATGCCTTAACGCGCGCGCTTCAATCGCTGGGGCGGTAATACATCCATTCAATTATATCAAACGATATATATATATATATATATATATATATATATATATATATATATATATATATATATATATATATATATATATATATATATATATATATATATATATATATATATATATATATATATATATATATATATATATATATATATATATATATATAATATAAAGAAATTGCTTGAACTTCAGAGGCGACGAAACCCTAGCTTCAGTCATCTTCTCCGGCTGCTTTTTTCTCCCGAACCTGCAAAACATACAATATTAATAATCCAGGGGGACCATACCCCCCTAAATTGAGGTCTGCGATTTCAATGAGATGATTATCTTGTCCTAAATCGCAATGGATTTTGAGTTATGGTGAAAAATACATGGAATGTGTGTAGGCATGACATCTCACGATTTGGGTTGCATAGGATCGTTATGATGATGCAAACCTATATAAACACATCTCGGGAACAAGTCAATGGCATTAGTATGGCTTAAATCAAAACAAAAAATAAGATATGAATTTTTTGAGAATTATGGAATCAGAGATGAATACATGGCACTTCATGAGTTTGGACCATCAAACTTGGCCCATTCTTACTCTATATGATTGATGGGAATGAATGGATTGGTTATTTTATAGTGAAAGGGCTTGTGATAAGAGTTTGAATATCTTTAGGGTTCTTTGAAAAAATTTGAGGTTTTTTGACAAGTTTCTTGAGGAAAGGTTTCATGTGTGTTTGTATGAGAATAAATGGGAATATATATATATGACAAATTAGGTCAAAGATATAGGCTTGGTCTTTGTGTAAGAAAGGCTTATATTTTATCTTATTTATTTTTTTGAAATATTAATGAATAAACCAAAATAATTAAAGTAAAAATAGGTCATGGGGTGAATGAACAAGATTTGAGGTGTATAAGGAGTATAGAGCACGTTTGGACTCTGAAACAATGGCCCAATAGCCTAAAATACCAAGTTTGCCCAATATGAACTTCATGTATTCGCTCAAAATTTCCCAACTTGCACAAGTCATAACTCTCTCAAATTTCATCTTTTAAAGGTAATCTTGGACTCTTGGACTTTTTGGAAATCTAAAGTTGTCCTATACAATCCATGTTTTCATCATTTTTGCATTTGGAGACTTTATCTTGATGCAAGTTGCCTTGACAAAAGGTGTCTTTTTGTTGACTTTTGAAATAACCTGTAATGTATTGGCCCATATCTCTCAAATGAAGCATTTTTGGACTTGAGCTTAGAGAGACCACGGAGTAGAGAATTTAATTTCCTTTAAAATGAGCCTTGGTTGGAGAAAAACTGATGAAGCATGTGAAAGTTATGCTTGGTCAAAGTTCAGTTGACTTCTCCTAAGGAAACCCTAATTTGGCAACTTTTGACTTTTGATAATTTGAGGGCTTTTCTTGAGGAATCACGATCAACCCTTGATAAATGATGAATATGACTTCAAAATGTTGATGTTGACCAAAAATCTTGAAGTTTGACTGTATGTTGACCACATTTGACTTTTTACCCAATATAGTTGTTTTTCAGTCATTTGAACCATTGACTAAGCAAACTTGTGATGAAAGGCTTGAAACTTGGTATGAGCATTCTTGGAGACATATAAGAGACCATTAATTCCATTTAAGACCTTTTAGTCCCAAACTTCCTTGTGAAAAGTGAAACCCTAGTTGTGGATCCATTGCTTAGAAGGAGAATTTGCCTGATCAATTCTTGAGAAACCTTGAGCATTTTGGGAACCCTAGGAGGATGTCTTGAATAAAAATGAGAGGGAAAATGTTGGGGTACAACAGCTGCCCCTGTTCAGTCTTCTTAAACCTGAATATTTAGATTGGCATGTTCGTCATTCATGATCGGAAGGTAGAAGATGATTGGACATCTAAGTGCCCAGAGATTTGCACTCGCCTGTGCAAAAAGTAACACTTTTGATTGATTGTATTGATTGAATGGGCTTAAAGATACCATTTGGAGAGATGCTGGAATATCGTCGGAGATGGGCTTATGGATGCCATCCAAAGTATTCGTTGATAGAAGTATCAGAATAAGTCTACGCTCGTCTGTATCTGAAGAATGCTTTCCAGAATGAATCTCTCGAAAAGGTGCTTCAGTAGCTTCTCGTCAGATTTAGTCTCTGAGGGAGATTTTTGTCATGTAGATAGCCACCCAGTCTTGTTTCGGGAATTGATCTACAGTCTGTTTTGTTTGGTAAACATGTCCTGTTTCTGAAATTCATACCACCTGGTGATAAAAGATAGTCGCCCGCCCTGTTTCGGCAATTGATCTTTACCTGGTCATAAAGATAGAAAGATAGTTTCCCCATCCTATTTCAGGAGTTAATATTTGCTTGATCCTATAAATAGTTTTCCCGTGTTGTTTCAGGAGTTAATCTTCAACCTGTTCATGTAGATAGTGGCCTCGTCCTATTTCGGGAATTGATTTACAATTTGTTTTCACAGATAGATTCCCTGTCTTGTTTCAGGAATTAATTTATGTCTGGTCATATAGATAGTTGCCCCGTCTTGTTTCAAGAATTAATCTGTGACCTGTTTGAGAATAATTGATGATATTCGTCTGTTTGTAGACTTTTCCTGAAAAGACGAGGTTAGTCTTTATGCAATGTCATGATGTATGTAATGCATTGCGTAATGATGTTCTCAAAATAAATGAGAATTCTATATGCGTGTCGTATGCATATGCTATGATATTTTGCAAATAATGTATGAATATGAGATGTCGTTGAAGCATATTGGTAGCTTTGTGTAACATCTTTGACTGGGAGAAATAAATCTCTGATGGTCGTTGGGGATGAAGAATAGGTGTAATCTTCAATCTTTCCTGGAATGTTTCCGCTAGGTATTCCTGCTTGCAGTTTGAGGAAACTCTACTGGGGGATGTTAACTTCTACTTGCGGATAATAGTTCAAGAACATTGGTCGTTCATCGCTCTATTGGGGAATTTAATTCTTATATACCCTGACCAGGGATGAAATAGATGGGTAACCTTCTGAGGTGCTATATGACCGAGTTTCTGATATGGATGCTGACTCGTCTGGGGAGGATAAAGTTAAATGATATTTGGTACGATTTCAGATTTCGTAGCAACTCTCTGGGGATAGTTGTCTGGAATGTCCTTCACTAGAGAGAGGAATTTTGTGGGTGATTTGTAGTAGTCATAGAGATAGACTCAAGCTAGGGAGACTGTATTCTGTTGGGGAAATAAACCTTGCTGGGGAAATAAACCATGCTGGAGAAATATTTTGCTGAGGAAATAAGCCCTACTGGAGAAGAGAATTATGTAGGGGATTTTATAGTTGGGGAAATAAACCCAACTAGGGAAGAGAACTCATGTGAATTGTGCTGATGACATAATATTTGATGACGATCGGGACTCTTTAGGTTGGTGACATTTCCAAGGAAAAGATCATACTTATTTATTTGCTAGGGGGATCTGTTGGGGAGTATGATTAGGTTAATTGCTAGAAGATGCCCCAATTCCTGTCTTGAGAGCATATTGGACTTACGGGGAATGTATCTTTGTCAGGAATGAGCTTGTGAAGATAACTCTATGGGGATTTCTCTGTGGAGGTTTGTGGATGACTTGGGCGCTATCCCAACTCCTAGAGTCTTGAGCAAATGCTTATTTATGTGTTTATGCATATATTTGTTAACAGTAATCATATTCATATGCTTATTATTGTACCCCAAAATTTTCCCTCTCATTTAACTCAAGACATGTTTCTAGAGGTCCTCAATTATCTTAGGATGACCAAGAATTGACTATACAAATTCTCCTTCTAAGGCAAGGAATCTCAAATCAGGGTTTCAATTTCAAGCAAGATGTATGAGTCCAAAGGATCCAAAATATTCTCCATTGACCTAATATGTCCTCAATATCATCCATTCCAAATTTCATTCCCTGAGCAATAAGTTTTCTTAGTCAACTGCTCAAATGCCTGGAAATCAACTATACTAGGTCAAAATTCATCTGTGGCCCAAACACAGTCAAACTTCAAGATTTTTTATCAACATAAATATTTTTAAGTATTATCCATCATTTGATCAAGGATTGATAATGATTCCTCAAGAAAGGCTCATAACTCATCAAAAGTAAAAATGGCAAATTATGGTTTCTATAGGAAAAGTCAACCAAACTTTTACCAATCATAACTTTCTCATACTTTATCACAAATTTTCCAAACAAGGCTCATTTTGATGAGAATCCAATTCACTACAACTTCTCTTCATACCTCAAGTCCAAGAAATGCCTCAATCAAATGATAAAAGTTCATACAATATAGGTCCTTTCAAAAAGTCAACAAAAACACCTTTTGGGTCAAAGCTCCTTACATGAACATGGAAGATCCAATTGAGATGAAACAAAAAAGGTTGTTTAGAGGACATCCTAATATCTCTAAAAAGTCTAAGAACACCCTCTTAGGGTTAAAAATGAGAGAGATATGCATTTCTAAAGTTGACTAATTTTTGGAAATGTGCATGAAGCAAATAATGAGCAAACTTGAATTTTTTCCAAAGGGGCCCATGTTTTCATGCTTGAAACTTAATCCTAACATGGCCCACGACCCCTGAGTTCACTTATACATTATTTCATTATTTTTATTATTTGTTTTGATTTTTTATTCGTTAAAATCTAAATAATTCAAATAAAATAGTGAAATAATAAAATAAAATCCAAGATTTGTTTTCATGACCACATAATGAGTCTAGAATCTGCTGGAAAATCAAATATTTTGTGCAAGGGATGATTAGAACAAAAAGAGCATGATTTGGCCTCTTTTAGAAACTAAAAAGATCCATGGAAAATCAAATCTTTTCTCCATAATTCTTCAAGATTGCATCCAGTTTTGTTAACCTAATTCAGTCCATTATATATTCATAACAAAACCTGATCAGAAAAAGAAGGGTTGGCCGCATAGAATACACATTAGAAGCTCCATTTTTTTGGTTAAAAAGTGGCCATAGAATTTTGGATTACAGAGATATTCAAAGGACGTGGACATTTGCAATCGATTCCTGGGAACATTTAGAGGCAAATCGGATCATCCTCACGCGTCAAAGCCTTCAGAACCATCATCTATATCATCACGGTTTGTTCCAAATATTTTAAATTAGTTTTTGATCATACACGCGTTATAAATAAGTTTTGAATATGCATTCATGTTTGTATGAGTATTTAGAATGTGTTTGAATGATTAATCGTTGGTTTGGATGCATATTTGACCAATTGTCATTGTTAGGGTTTCAAGGTCCATTTTAGGGCTTTCCAGTACAGGTGAAATTAGGCCAAAAGAAGAACACCATTGTATTCATGAGATCAAAACCAATTGATCTATGTATTTAAATTAAATTTATATTGCATGTGGTGAATTTTGGAAATATGCAGGTCTTTTAGTGACGACCATGTCTGTAGGTAAAAGTCTTCTGGGCTAAAATGACAGCAACTGAAGAAGATGATGGCATGGCATCTCAGGATTGGGCCATTTGAATTGCGCACGTTTTTCTTATATACTGACCTTTTGTTGCATATATGATATTATGTTGGTTTTATATAACGAATGTGATGTTAGCTCAGATGGCAAGGCTGGAGGGACTTAAGGTTCACGCGTGTGGGAGGTCAGGGGTTCGACCCCTGCCTCCTGCATATTATTTTTCCTAACGTTTATTCCAGATCCAGCATGCCTGCTTGCCGATTTGTACACCTTGCATCATCAGCTCAGGCCATCAGATCTGCATGGCGCTAGATCCAACACTCCCAACAGGCAATCCCCATCATGGACGTCCAAGAGGAAGCAACACCAGATCCAGCGCAAGTTAGTGGGCTTGTGAATCTGGGCCTGGCAAATTCCACTCTGCACCCCCTAAATGCTTCAATATAAGGCCCATTCTTTTTCCTTTTTATTATTATTTATTTAAATTCTTTGTTTTTTTAATTATTTCAAAAAAATATCATTTTTTTATTTAATCATAAAAATCAGTAAAATCACAAAAAATAGGATTTAGGTTTTTTATTAAAATTAATTTTGTAAATTAATTTAATGTAATTATTTTGATTTGTTTCTTTAAAATAAAATCAATTAGAATCTAGGTTTAATTGCAAAAATCTTGTTCTTAAAAAATATTCAAAATATTAGTTTTTTATTCAAAATTTATTTATTTTTATTAATAATTTCTCCAATTAATTATCTTAATTAATTTTAACTTATCTTCATTAATTAAAATTAATTAGAAGATTATGTTAAATTTCAAATCTTTTTCATAAAAATCCAAAAAAATATTTTCAATGAGCAAATTAGATTTTTTAGGGTTTTGAACTTCTTTATAGTTTTAATTCTCGCGCGTTATTATTTTTCCGTTCAATTACTTTTTTTTTATTATTGATTTAACTGCGCCCAATTTGTAATAGTTTAATTAGGGTTTATAATTTCCACACTTTACTTTTCAGTCATTAATTATGTAACTGCCCCATGGCCTATAATAGTTAGGAACTTTATTTTTCCGCAATTTATTTTCCCGCATGATAAACTGCTTAGATGAATGGCTAATAGGGGTGCATGGAAAGATAATGATTAATTGAACATAGATAACCCTAAATGCACAAGATAAATGAACAAAATCAAGCACACTTGCACATGCTCACCCCTAGGGTATCTCCCACTTTGGTTGCCTTCGAATACAGTCACAATTCTCGAAACATGAGAATCCTTAGTGGCTGTCCTTGAGTCTAAGATATCACTAGTCCCTCGATGACCCTCTCGACTGCTGCCTCGGTTAAAAAAAGTGATCTTAGGACAGTTCCTAAGAGTTTTTGCCCAGTTGCCTTTAGTGACCGTACGTCCCTTTCGATAGTCCCTCAACATCCAACGACTAGGGCTACCTACTCACTAATAGTAGGATAGCACTATCTAAAGGATAGGAGGAAAAGAGCAAAATTTTTCGACTAGGTAGATAACTGTTGAGTACTTGCTCAAACAATTCTTTTTACACACCACACTTTCAAACACTTTTCAAACAAATTTTTCAAAACGCTTTATCACACTCTTGAGGACTAATACAATGGATATCATAAAGAGAATCGCCGCATTAAGGAATTTTCAAACAAAAACTTTTTCACACAAACACAAGCAGTTTTCAAAATGTGCAAGTACCTAAGAGCCCGTGGAAAACTATGAATGGAAAGGGTGCTAACACCTCCCCTTTCTATAATCTACCCCCTCTAACTCAGAAAATCTCGAAAAAGGTCTTTTTCTGTTCTTTTCACCCTTTCCTTTGTTGAATAAAAGAATAGTCGATGGTGACTCTCGCTTACCGCAAAATTTGGGAATACAAAATGCAAACCAGTATTAACAATCGGTTCTACCATCGTATCACAGAACTGGTGACTCTGCTTGGGAAAATTATAAAGTGGGGTTTACCTTATGGTCTAGATCATTTTAAAATTGCTTTCTTTGTTTGCTTTGACTGCTTTATCTTTAAGGGTTTGTTGGGGTATTCTTATAAAGATCCTATACCCGGATCTGGGACATCTTTTTAGGTAAACAACAATAGATCGTGGAGACTGTATGACTTAGACCGATATGGTTGAAGTGATAGGTGTGTTGGTGTGACACTTTGGTTGGTACTAGTATCCCTTGTGTTGAATTGAGGAGAATACGGGGCCGCCACGTGGTGTCGTGAAGCACTAACGAACCTCAGAACCTTAGTTAAATAAACTTGGCCATTAGAAAGTAGTGAGATAGCCGGCCTTTGTGTAAAGCTGGGAATCAGTTGATACTCGATACTACACTCATTGAGATCAGACTTTCGGGATGTTTCGGTCGCAAGAAAAGATTACTAAACTAAAATAATACTGATAAAGAAATATCAGTGATATTGAGACTCCTTAGAACCTGATTACTATTTCTAGGACAGGTTTAAAACCAACTAAACTTCAAGAGGGTATTTACCTATAAACCCCATACAAGCCTAAACCTAAGGTCTTGTGTGCTTTGCTTATGTGTGATTAATTTGCTTAAACATGACATCATGCATCATAAACATTCATTCTTCATTACACTAACCATTTCAAGGATTAGGGGAATTTGTCTTTGTTCTGTTTTGCAGATCATGGCTTCCGCTCGCAGAAATACCATCCGAATCAGCTTTGTGAGAATACCTATTCAACTCAAAGAGCTAGTATCCAGGGTTTCCGAGACTTTTTCATTCACCAAGAAGTATGGTCGACTCCTCAATCTGGTTACCTCAGGTTTTGATGAGAAGATGATGAGTGTGATCTTTCAATTCTTTCACCCTAAGCACCATTGCTTCACCTTTCTAGACTATTAGTTGGTACCCACCATGGAAGAGATCTCTCAGATATTGGGTATACCTATTTTGGATCAGTTGCCTTTCACCGGTTTGGAAGAAGCTCCAAGGCCAAAGATCATTGCCGCAGCTTTACACCTGAAACGGTCTGATGTTGTATCCAACTGGGAAATAAGAAGTGGAGTTAAGGGTTTTTCTAGTCAAGTTCCTAATAGAGAAGGCTCAGCTGTTTTGGGATGATTTGGACTTCCAGGATTTTGAGGAGGTCTTTTCCCTTCTCATCTATGGGTTAGTACTGTTCCCTAACCCATACTTAGTCATAGATGTGAATGTTATCAAGGTCTTCCTTTCTTGTAACCCTGTTCCCACTTTACTCGGAGACATCTTGCATAACTTCCACACGCGTACCACAAAGAAAAGAGGGATTCTTATGTGTTGTGTGCCATTTCTTTCGAAGTGGTTTATTTCTTACCTCCCTAAAACAATACTGGAGAATGAAGAAGGGTTAGGCTGGTCGCAAAGGATAATGTCACTTTATCACGTGGATATTCTCTGGTATTCCTAATCTATGGGAGATATTTCTATTATTGACCGCTGCGGGGAATTCCATAATGTCCCACTACTTGGCATTAGAGGATGCATAACCTATAATCCTCCTCTGGCTCTGAGACAATTTGGTTACGCTCGAAGGGATGGTCCTCACGAGATGCTTATCCAGGGCGTTGTCATTAACTATGAGGATGATGATCAAGGGTATTGCCAGAGGTTCATACGAGCTTGGGGCATGGTAAACTGATTTGACATCAAGACTTTGGGTCCGAAGACTTCCATCCCTATGGAACCTTATCTCCAATGGGTACGAGATCGTGCTCAGGACCTTATGATGCCATATATATCCATCTTACCAGTAATTGTGGTGCCCATTACTAAAGGGGATATTCCCTATACGGTTCTTCATCCTGATATGCCCACTGATCTTGAATAACTGCAGAGATCCTGGACTCAGCTAAAGAAAGAGCAGGATACCTATAGAGACCATTTATATGCCTATGAGAGGAAAGTTTTAGAGCTCACGAAGCAAATTCATGAGGAAAGAGGTCTTAATGTCTATTTTGGCGCGAAGAGGAAGCGCCCATGGGGAACCTGATTTTTTTTTAGTTTTTTGAATCTTCAATTGAAACGCCTAAAAGGCAATTGTATTTTGAATTCTACTAATAAAATCTTTGTTTCATTTTGGTTCACAAATTAAAGTTTCCCAAAATCCTTGAAATCATTGCATACACATATCATACATATCATTGCATAAACAGGTTTCATATCAGGTTTCTCATCTTCTTCGCTGTTTATTTCAGCAGTAAAGAAATGGATCTCGAACAGAAAGTAGAGGATCTACAAACTCAAAATGCTCAGTTTCAACAAACGATTATGGCTCTGGCCAAAGGGCAAGAGGAACTAAAAGCCCTGATTATTAAGGACACGACTAAGAAGCCAAGGAGGATAACTGGTGTGGTAAATCTGGGAAGAAGATTCAAAGGACCGCTACGACAAGTGGTTGAGCTGACATCTTCATCAAAAGAAGGAGATAACCAATAGGATGAGACAAGAGAGGAAGACCCTAGTCCGTGGGAATATGATAATGAGACTGATTACAATGAAGAGCGGTATCCTCCGGCCGGTGAAAAGTATAAACAGCTGGAAGAGCGTCTAAGTGCAATGGAGATTCTGAAAGTGCCTGGGATGGACTTTGAAGAGCTGGGTTTGGTGTCTGGGATTATCATTCTGCCAAAGTTCAAGGTTCCAGTGTTTTCCAAGTACAATTGGGTTTCATGTCCCAAAATGCACCTCCAATCTTATGTGAGGAAGATATAGCCTCACACTGCTGACATGGACTTATGGATCCACTTCTTTCAGGACAGTCTATCCAGAACTAAGTTAGATTGGTTCTACCAGTTCGAAAGGACCAAAATCCATAATTGAGAAGACCTGGCCGCTGCTTTCTATCATTAGTATCAGTACAATACACACCTTGCTCCCACCCGTACTCAACTTTAAAGTTTGGTTATGGGTTCAAGCGAGGGCTTTAAAGACTACACTCAGAAGTGGAGGGACTTAGTAGGAAGAGTCCATCTTCCCCTGTCTGATAGGGAGCTAGTGGATATGTTTCTGGGTACCCTGTCTTGTCCATTCTTTAATCACCTGATTGGAAGTTCCTCGACCGACTTTACTGAATTAATCTTGACAGGGGAAAGAGTGGAAGCTGGAATTATGAGTGGTAAGATCTAAAAGGATGCATCCTCCAGTGCAGTAAGGAATCCATTTGCTTGGAAGAAAGAGGTTAGTGATATGTACAATCAAAGGAATCAGGACAGAATTGAACACCGTCCAATGGTAGGGGCTGTCATAATCTCTAAGCCTGCACTTACTCAAAAAAGGAATAATCAACAGAGAACAGAAAGGCCGATAAGACAATTCACCCGAATAAATATGACTTTATCCCAAGTTTTTCCTTATTTGTCGAAATCTAATCTGGTAACCTTGCGTGAAACTCCAAAGAATCCCAACACTTTTTCTCCCCGTTACAATCCAAATGCCCGTTGTGCTTATCATTCAGAAAGTCCAGGTCATGATACAAATGACTGCTGGGCTTTGAAAAACAAGGTACAATACCTTCTCGAGGCGAAGGAAATTGAGTTTGACGCCCCTAAATTTCCAAATGTTATCACTGCTCATATGCCCAAGCACGGTCGTGGTGTTAACTCTATTGAAGATGATATGTTTGTTACTGTTGTTGATGAACTTGTTACACCTCTCCCGAATGTCAAGAGGGACCTATTGAAGGTCGGTTTATTTCCGGGCTATGGTGAAGGTTGCCACCTCTGTTTATCTCTATCGACTATTTGTCATTTGTTAAAGGCAGGTGTTCAGCGCCTGATGGATGATAGAGATATTTTGTTTGAGAAGAATCTCGTTCCAACCATTTCTTGAAAAGATGTTTCGATAATAACCATTTCCGCCAATCCTCCCAGGGTCTCCACCAAGAGACCCATCAGGATTACATCTATTCCAAAGGTTACTCCGCTGATAATTACTATTCCAGGGCCAATTCCACACTCCTCAGACAAAATCTTTCCTTGGAACTATGGGGGTGACGTCTACTACCACAGTGTCATACCCTAATTTTTGACCTAAGATCCCTGCTTCATTTGCATTGTTTTATATATACATCAAGGTTACAGAATATGGTAGGTTTCGAACATTTCACTTTCGAGCTTTGACTGTGTAGAGATTATCGAGTGTTATGAGTATTTTATCTTATGAATAACTAACCACTAATCAAGCACGAAGTGTATGTTTTGTTTTTTTGATCCCATGTGCAGGAAATAGGTATGAAAGAAGAGCATCGGACATCACACATCAATTAGGGTTTCGAGTCTCGGGACAAAAATGCGGTTGGTCGTTGATTCTCAAAGGCGGATTCATCAAAAGAATTTTAGAGAATCGTGTGTTTGTTTCCTTACTCTGTCCAATAGATGGTATCAAGCTTCTGTGAATATTTTTCAGAAAGAACATTCGAAGTTCTACTATCTTTGGTTCATGTGTGTTTCACATTACTTTAAAATACAAGAAAACCAAGCTATGCCATTCATTTTCGATCATTTATACCAAAAGTTATCTGCAAGTTTTCTCATGACGCGGAGTGAATTTCATCAAAATGGAATGATTAAATTCAAAACTGTTCTAGAAGAATTTATTCGGAACACTTGGAATTTTCTTTATTTGAATTCAAGCGATAATTAAAGAGAAGCTACCAAGAGATCTCATTCAAGAATAATTATTTATCGCATGTAATATTTATTCAAGACTATTTTGTGTGATTATTTTGGTGGATTTACATTATGGTTATTTGAACACACATGAAGCACTTATTCAAGAAGATATTGGGAAAAGAAATTCAATCCAATCGTTCATCACAAGATTAAATACATGATGGTTACTATTTTATTATAAGATCAATTCATGGGATTTATTTGATTTCTATTACAAAATGCAAGATTAAAGTCTAAGACTTGCATTATTATTTATTTATCATTCAACAATTCATCCAAGTATTATTCAATTATTTCCCAAATTCAAATGAAAGACTTGGAATTTTATCAAGACATATCAAGATTCAAAGTTGTATTTAATTACAAGGGAATTGAGATTTATATTGAAGAATAAATACCCATTCATGTCACAATTTATTTGGACTATTATTACAAAGTTACAAAAGAAATTAAAGTTTGTACATAAAATCAAGCTATTATTTCTTGCTCCAATAGCAGCCCTATTGCTTCCCATTTTTCCAGCACTGTTTAAATATAATAATAGTCCAATTCTTGGGTGTTTTGCTGTCCAAAAAAGTATTAGAAAATAGTCCCAATGTTGTTCTTTTTCTCCAACCTTGTTCAACACAAACCAATCCATTTTTGTGGTATTTTGCTGTCAAAAGAAATGCAGCATATCAGTCCTAATCTGCCCTGCAAAACAGTCCAAAATGCAGCCCATAAGACAAAAATCTGCACCTTTGCTACTACAAGACATGTTCAAAAAATAGTCTATAAAACTCCAAACATTGCACCAAAATGCACACTTCAAAAAGTTGTCTCATAAAACATCAAAATAGAGCCTAAAATAGTTTAAATCTCTACTATTTTCCCCCCTAAAACCCCATATATTCCACTTTAAATAAAAGCCTCTATAAAAATAAAAAGGAGAGGAGTTTTTTTTCCAAGAATCACCATAAAATTCAGCAAGAAGAAAAAACAGAAAGAGAAAAAAATTTGTCCAAGAATCACACTAAGAATCAGAAGAGGAACATTGAGAAGAGAAGCATAGAGAGGGAGGGAGAACTTACTATTTTTTCTGAAGCTCCATCAGAGAGACTCCGATAGGTATTTCTCTTCCCAATATCTCTGCATAGTTTTCTCATATAAAATCTGCTGAATCCATTTGCATAACAACATCGCCTTCATGATTTGAATCTTCTCTTTACACCATTTCCTTTATGCCATGAATGTTTGATTTATCATAATCCTTGAGGTATTATGAAGTTGCTACATTCTGTTGATGTTTAACCTGTTACAAAATCAGAATATTAATTCTTAGGATTATGTTACAACCTGTTAACATAATTAGAAAACTAAGATACATAACCTGCTAACAAATTTTCTCTAAAAAATTGCTCAACTCTGTCAATCCCAAACCTGTTAGCTGCAAAACAAAAATTCAGAACTTGTAAAACTCAGAACCAAAACTCAGAACCAAGCTCAGAATCAAATCTCAGAACCAAAACTCTGAACCAAACTCTGAACCAAACTCAACCAAACTCAGAACCAAACTCTGAACCAAACTCAGAACCAAACTCTGAACCAAACTCTGAACAAAACTCAGAACCAAACTCTGAATAAAACTCAGAACCAAACTCTGAACCAAACTCTGAACCAAACTCAGAACCAAACTCAGAACCAAACTCTGAACCAAAACTCTGAACCAAACTCTGAACAAAACTCTGAACCAAACTCTGAACCAAACTTTGAACCAGACTCTGAACTAAACTCAGAACCAAACTCAAAACCAAAACTCTGAACCAAACTCAGAACCAAACTCCAAATCAAAACTCTGAACCAAACTCAGAACCAAACTCAAAATCAAACCTCAGAACCAAACTCAGAACAAAAACCTAAAAACAAAAACTCAGAGCTTGTTAAACTCAAACAAAAACCTAGAAACAAAAAACTCAGAGCTTGTGAAACTCAGAAACAAAAACCCAGAAACAAAAACCCAGAAACAAAGAACCAGAAACAAAAACCCAGAACCAAAAGCTTAGAGCTTGTTAAACTCAGAAAAAAAACTCATACAGACCAACAACCAATGGGTCACTTCTGCTATCCACGAGCTTCCATCTTGTACACGCTACACCAGCCACACTTCAACCGTTGTGAACAACTTCACTCTCCCACTTTAATAAAATAACAACCACGCTCCCTTTATATCTCCACTCCCTCCGACTTTACACAAAAACCCTTATCTTTTTTCCACTGTCAATAACAACAATAACCTGCAACCGTTGAAGACCCATTGGTTGTAGCTGACCTTGATCCCCTGAATGACAGGGAGAAAAGAGAGGATTCTTAGCATTTTTGTAGGTACTGGCCCTTTTTTTTTCCCGTCGACATTCTGACCCAAGTTTTTTTTCCGTTTTTCATTTTCGATTTCTGAAATGAGGTTTGTAGATTCGATATTGTTGGTATGTTTGAAAAACTGAAAGAGAAGTGATGAACTTTTGAAATAAAAATGAGTTTTTAGGAAGATGGCGGTGGTAATTCAGTTTAGCAGAGAGAGAGGATCACCCTTTTTTTTTGTTCCATTTTTTTAATTGTCTCGTTATTGAAAACAATAATAATATAAGCTATTCCTTTCCCAAGACAACAACTCTCGTGGCACATTTCTTTTGGGGTTCCAAAAGACCCTTTCCTTGTTTTCTCTTGAGCTGGATCAACCCCATTAGGCCGCTGGCCCAATCCACTCATGTTTTCCCCTTTTGTATTATTAGTTTAATAATAGTAAGATAGTTCAGCTGGCAAAGTGCATTGTATTATTAGTATAAAAATACAAAACATGCTTAATTCAATTTATCTTTTATTTAATTTTTATCATGCTATTAATCTTTTTATTAATATTTTTGTTATTTATTAAATTGCTTAGAATACATGTTATAAATTAATCTTTTGTTTAAATTTTCATTATTTATTTACATGTTTTATAAATTAAATCTTCTACTTAATGTTTGCTATTTTTAATTATTCAAATACATGTTTTTATTTAATTTTTGCTGTTTATTTAATTATTCAAAATTGTATGCTAGTATAAATTAGTCTTCTATTTAATTTTTTCTGTTTATGTAATTGTTCCATTGTCGCTATAATTAACTTTACTCTTGATCATTTAATCTTTATCTTTCGTCCGTCTCAATTCCAAGGGAAATGTTTTAACTTTGTTGACTTCATGTCATCAAACACATCTCATCCAATCGTGTGAATACCCTCATTCATCTTTTGTTTTGTTTACTACTTTTCTAAACTTAAGATCATTTTCCTAAAAGACTCCATTTTTAAACTCACACCTTTTAAGTCAAAACTTCGACATTAGGTCGTCGTATCTTCAAAATCTCAGCCACACCCATTTTTAGCCAAACAAACTATTTTTAATCAAAACAAACGATTTTAATAATCAGATATTTCAATAGGTTCCTATAGGATACTATAGATGCATTGGGTGCTAATACATTCCCATTGCATAACCAACCCCCGAACTCTAGATCTTCTTTTCAAAATGCATTATATTTTCATTACTTTTAAGTATTATTTTACATTGCATATTTTAGGGTTTTATTTCGCTCTTTTCCCTTTTCCCTTGGAAATAATAAAGCGCGGTGGCGACTCTTGATTTTGTGAGTCGAGTTAATTAATAGCTCAATCTCCGATTTACCCCACTACATTTTTTATCGCTACAGAATTGGTGACTCTACTGGGGAAAGAGTGACCTCTTACTGGTCCATCCCTAAGTGGGTTAAGCCTAGTTTGTCTTATCTGTTTTATCATTATTTGATTGTTTGATTATATGTTTATATTGTGGTTATTTGGGTGTTAATGATATTTACAAAGGACAAGTCCTATACCCGGACTAAGTTACACTTAAGAATAGGACGGGTGGTATAGTCATGTTAACTTTGAGGGAGTAATCCCGAAGAAGGAGGCATGAAATCCCCCACTCAGTGGAAAGCCCCTTTGAACGTAGTATTTGTTTACCGAGTAATCGGGAAGACATTATTGCTTTCAACCTGGGAGCCAGAGAAGATGAGAATCGTAGAACCTAACCCATCTTGGCCTTTTAGGTGTAGCGCGGAGACTATAATGGAGTAATCCGGAAGTAGTTGTCATGCGATGCTACGCTCAGATGAGTTTCTCTTGAAAATATTTCTAATTATTGAGTAATCAAGACGTTGGTAATATCTGAAGGAGGAACGTAGACTCTTAGAACCTTGTCTTGCAGGTGTGATTAAACCATTAGTACATACCCTGGGGTTGGGCTTTACCTTTGACTCCATGCTCGTGGCGTTGAACCTTTGAACCCCATATTTGTGAACTTATGTGTAATTATTGCATTATCATTCATCCATACATCCATAAGCATTTTTTGTAAAACATGTTTTTCAAGGAACTTAAGAATGATTTTTGCAGACATCTCAGGTGCTGTTACTATGGATTTTGGAAAAAGAAACACTCGAAGTTATAGTTTTAAGGAGCCTGAGATTGAAAAGTTGAAGAGTTTAATTCCTAAGATTGAGAACCCAACAGAGTTTCAAAAGAAGTATGGATCCATTATCCCTCTCATGAAGCGCAAGATGAAGGAAGGCATCCTTAATACGTTGGTCCAATTCTATGATCCATTGTATCGATGCTTTACCTTTCCTGATTACCAGTTAATGCCCACTTTAGAAGAGTACTCCTATATACTTGGTTTGCTGATCACCGACTGTGTTCCTTTCTCTGTTTTAGAAGAGGAACCCAAATTTCATAAGATAGCAACCATCACCACTTGAGGAAGTCGAAGATAAAAGAGAACATGACTACTAAGGGGGGAATCCGAGGCTTATCTACGAAGTTTTTGTTGAAGAAAGCTCGTCACTTCGATGAGATAAAAGATATTGCTGCCTTTAAAGATGTCTTTTCTTTAATTGCTTATGGATTGTTCTTATTCCCTAACATCGATAAGTTCGTGGATATCAACGCCATTAGAATCTTCTTGATCGGAAATCCGGTCCCTACGCTGCAAGAAGATACCTACTATTCCATCCATCTTCGAAACTCCTATCAAGGAAGGATGATTATCTGTTGTGCACCATTGCTATACCAGTGGTATGTTTCTCATCTACCTAGGTCTGATGTTTTCTGGGATCTCGAGAAGGAGCCACGATGGGCGCCAAAAATTATGGCTCTTACTTATTCCGACATAGATTGGTATAATTGAGCTTACTACGACGTGAATATCATTGATAGTTATGGTGTTTTTCCCAACGTGCCTCTTCTTGGTACGAAAGGAGGAATTAACTATAATCCTGTTCTTGTGCGCCGCCAGTTTGGATACCCAATGAGGGATAAGCCGAACAACATTCATGTGAGTGGTTTCTTTCTACAATAAGGAAAAGATCACCGAGCAGCTAAGGAGGAGATTGAAAGGGCTTGACGTCACATCCATAGAAAGGGTAGTGACATGTTAGGGCATAGAGGTGTTGTTTCTTTGGAGCCTTACCTTCAATGGGTTCGTGCTAGGGCTTGTGCTCTCAAGATGCCTTATAATCCCGAGAAACCTCTATTCCCTGTTGTTGCATCATCATCTATTGATATCCCTATCGAGAACATGAGGGAGTACCAAGAAAATCTGGCTAGAATGAAGTCCGAAAGAGATGCTTGGAAGGAAAAGTATAATATGTCTGAATACGAAAATAGGGTCCTGACTCGACAACTGAAGGAGAAGAAGGATATGCCATTTATTCAAGACGGTTGGTTTATTGACCATGATGAGAAGCTTCGTCAAAAGGATGCATTACTCAAGAAATATGCTAATGAAAGGAAGAGGAAAAAGGAAGATTTGGTAGGAGTTACTCCTGTTCCTAATCCACAGAAGGAAATCATCGATCAACTGGTAGCAGAGAAGTAAGAGATGGAAGACTTCTATGAAGAGAAGATTAGGAAGCTCCAGCTACAATTGGCATTTGGTCCTTCATCTGATGATTCTGAGTGACCTTTAGTTCCTAGTTTTTTATTATTATTACTTATGTCATTTTGTAAAACTCTGTAAAAGGGCTTCATGTTCCAAAGTTGTAATTTACTTCTTTTAGTAATGGGTTTTGTTGTCCCAAAGTTATAATTTACCGCTTTGATTAATGAAATGAGTTTTTGTTGTTCCAAATTCCTTTACCATTGATGTGTGCAAAGTTATCAAAGTTCTAAAGCTCCTTGAAAAAATATCAAAATAAATGATCATTTGCATCGCCATCACGCATCATCCAACATTCAACTTCACATGTTTTCTAGAGTCTTATTCTTGTTTATTTTTCCACTCCAATAGTATTGTCAAGCTGTCTCACCGGTATGATACCCGAGCCAATCGTCAAAAGAAGATGGAGGATCTGGAGCAGGAAAATCACGAGCTTTGTGAAGAGGTTACTACTCTTCGTGTTGGAATGGAAAAGTTGACCGCACTGGTGGAAAGCTTGATGGCTGCTCATAATCAGCCATCAACTTCAGCTGCTGAAATTCAAACTTCAACTACTATGGTTTCCTAGAGCGTCACCGCTCTAACATCTGTGACTCAAGTCAACTCTCCGCTCCAACATCAAATGCCGAAAGGTTTTCCGTGGGGTATGCCATACAACTTCATGCCAGAAGGGTACCAGCCTACTGTACAACCCATGATTCAACCTGTTGTGTCCTTTCCTAAACATGAGACAACTACTGTGCAACCTATAATCCAGCCTATGGTATCTTTCCCTCAGCCTGTGATGACTACTTCCGCTCCTTTGGTTCACACCATTCCATACACAAATGAACCCATTTATCATGCTGAACCTGCTGAAAGTTTGGGCCTCTTCGATAGGATGGAGGAGTTCCAAGACCAATTCCAAGAAATGTAGAGGGAAATTAGAGCGCTTAAAGGGAAAGACTTGTTTGGAAAAAATGCTCATGACTTGTGTTTAGTCCCAAACGTGAAAATTCCAGCTAAGTTCAAAGTGCCAGACTTTGAAAGATACAAAGGTGACTCGTGTCTGCAAAGTCACTTGACCATGTATGTGATAAAGATGTCCACCTATTCTGATGATCATAATTTATTAATTCACTACTTCCAAGACAATTTCACCGGTGCCGCTCTGAAATGGTACATGGGTTTGGATAGCACCCGAATCCGCAACTTCAATGACCTTAGTATAGCTTTTGTTCGTCAATACAAGTACAATGTTGACATGGCCCTGGACCGTGATCAACTCTGGGCTATGTCCCAGAAAGATAGAAAGTCCTTTAAAGAATATTCCTAGAGGTGGCATGAGATTTCCCCTCAGATATATCCTCCCCTTGATGAGAAAGAAATGGAAAAGATTTTCCTGAAAAATTTAGGTTCTTTCGATTATGAGAGAATGATTGCGAGTGCGCCTAGCGACTTCACTGAGATGGTGAATATGAGCATGCATCTTGAAGAAGGAATTCGTGAAGGATGTTTGGTCAAGGAAGGAGGTACATCTAGTGGTGTCAAGAAGTTTGGAAGTGTCTTCCCCAAGAGGAAAGAACAAGATGTCAGTGCAATTTTTCTTGGGAGGCCGAGGAGAGGGTATTCACATGTTGCGACAGTTACTCCTGTTGTCTGCACAACAATGGTGACCCCAGCTTATCAAGCCCCTCCAATTCAACAATGGAAATTTCAGCAACAGCCTCGACAACAGGCTCATCAATTCAACAATCAGAATCGTTCGCCGAGGAAACCAAAATTTGATGCCATTCCAATGACTTACACTGAGTTGTTCCCTGCCCTGATCTGAAAAAATCTCATAACGACGAAGCCTCTTCCTATTGCACCGAATAATACTTCTCCTTGGTACAAGGCAAATCAATTATGTGCATATCACCAAGGTTCGCTGGGGCATAATATTGAAAATTGCTTTGCTTTGAAGGCAGATGTCCAGAGGTTAATCAAGAACGGTATTTTGTCTTTCAAAGATGTTAACCCGAATGTTCGAGATAATCCTATTCCTCGACATGAGGTAGCTTCGGTGAATATCGTGGAAGGATGTCCTAGAAATTTTTGAGTTTACCAAGTTGAGCACATAAGGGACACGTTGATCAGGACACATCAAAGCTTAAGTAGACTCACCTTCTTTAAACATCGACATGATTATGACGTTTGTGAATTTTGTTCAATAGAAGATGATTTCTCTATTGTGAAAGAGGATATTCAGAAGTTATTAGATCAAAGGGTTATCACCATTATCTATGACAGAGATCCAGATGATGAAGTGAATGTTATAGTGCCACAATTCAATATGCCTGAGCCAGTAGAGATTGTTTATGATAGTCAGACTTCACCCGCTGCACCTTTGATTATTTATCCACCTGGTCCTGTGCCTTACAACTCGGACTAAGCTATACCATACAAATATAATGCCACAATGATTGAGAATGGGGTAGAAGTTCCTATACCGCCAATGCCATCTTTTATTAATATTGATGATGTGATTAGAGTCACAAGGAGCGGACGTATCTTTGCAGCAGTACCGTCGAAAAGACCTGAAGTTCAAGTTAGAAGGCCTATACCGACAGAGATTCCGATGAGGAATATTGAACCAAGAGTTGAGGTAGGCCGATCCAATGAACCTAGCCCACATCCTTATGATGATGAGATTTTGAAACTCATTAAGAGAAGTGAATACAAGATTGTGGACCAACTATTGCAAACTCCTTCCAAAATTTCTCTGCTTGCTTTACTAAGAGATTCTGGTGCCCATAGGGAAGCTTTGATAAAGGTCTTGGACCAGGAATTCTTAGATCATGATGTGACGGTTGACCAATTTGATGGAATTGTGGGAAATATTACTTCATGTAACAATCTTGGTTTCAGTGATGAAGAGCTTCCGGAGGAGGGAAGGAACCATAATATGGATTTGCATATCTCAATAAGTTGTGGAAATGATACTTTATCAAATGTGCTAGTAGATACAGGTTAATCTTTAAATGTACTGCCCAAAACTACATTATATCGACTTTCGCATCAAGGTGCTCCTATGAGACCTAGTGGGGTAATTGTCAAAGCGTTTGATGGTTCTAGGAAAACTGTCATCGATGAAGTGGATCTTCCTATAACAATTGGTCCTCATACCTTTCAGATCACTTTTCAATTAATGGATATGCGTTCTGCTTATAGTTGCCTATTGGGTCGCCCATGGATCCATGATGCAGGGGCAGTCACTTCCACGCTCCATCAAAGATTGAAGTTTGTAAGGCTGGAAAGCTGGTAATAATTGGTGGAGAACAAGCTATGGTGGTAAGCCACTTGTCATCTTTCTCTTTTATTGATGCTGATGAGGATGTTGGAACCCAATTCCAAGCTCTATCTGTTGCTAGTAATGAAGTGAAGAAGCAAGGGACATCTATTTCTTCTTCTGAAGATGCGCGACGAGTGGTTGAGAGTGGTTCAACTGAAGGTTGGGGCCAGGTGTTAACTTTGCCTAAGAACAAGTTTGGAGAAGGTCTTGGCTTCCATCCCGTGTCTGCAAGAGTTAAGCAAGATATAATTACCCGTCCGATACAAGAAGTTTTCTGAAGTGCAGGTTTTATCCATCCGCCACCGCCCGAAGTTGATGCTATAATAGGAGACGATTCTGAAGAGGATTTACCCGACTTTGTAGCGCATGGAGTGGTTTTCCAGAACTGGACTGCTGTTGATATTCCTGTTGTGATGCACATTTTTGAGTAATGCTTTATTTTATTTTGAAAAAACCTTTCGCTCTGCCCAAGGCCAAAGAGTATTTGTGTCGGGCTATGTTGAAAATAAATCCTTTTGCTCTTCCCAAGGAAAAAGAGAAGATGTTTGGGCTCTTTTGTTTCAAGTATTGCCAATCATGAATAAAAATGTTATTTTGTCCCATACTATTTTTGTTTTTCACTTTTTCTGGAAAATAGTAATAAAAATAATAAAAATAGGAAAATATAATAATCTTTTTATATCTGTACAACATTCACATTAATCGATTTCTAAAATAAAGCATAATCATATGTGCAGATTAATCCATGACTTAACCATTGAAAACGATGACCCTATGCCCCCTCCCAACCTTGAATTCCCTGTGTTCAGAGCCGAGGAAGAGGATAGTGAAGAGATTCCTGATGAGATTTCCCGTTTACTTGAGCATGATGAAAAGACTATTCAGCCGTTTGAAGAGCCTGTAGAGATGATCAATTTGGGTAATGAAAAAGACAAAAAGGAAGTCAAGTTTGGAGCGTTGCTTATCCCAGAGGTCAAAGAAAGAATGTTGGATCTTCTCAGGGAGTATGTAGATGTGTTTGCTTGGTCCAACCAAGACATGGCAGATTTGGATAACAATATTGTGGAGCATCGTTTTCCATTGAGACATGAATGTCCGCCGATTAAGCAGAAGTTGAGAAGGACTCGTCCCGATATGGCTGATAAGATCAAAGAAGAAGTTCAAAAACAAATTAATGCAGGCTTCCTCGTTACATCAGTCTATTCTTAATGATTAGCCAATATAATGCATGTTGCTAAGAAGGATGGCAAGGTTCAAATGTGTGTGGACTACAGAGATCTGAATAGAGCTAGCCCAAAGGATGATTTTCCATTACCACACATTGACGTATTGGTCGACAGCACCGCAAAGTTCAAAGTCTTTTATTTCATGGATGGTTTCTCTAGTTACAATCAAATCAAGATGGCACCTGAAGATACGGAGAAGACAACTTTCATTACATCTTGGGGAACATTTTGTTATCGAGTAATTCCGTTTGGTTTGAAGAATGCTGGTGCAATGTACCAAAGAGACATGACTGCTTTATTCCATGATATGATTGTCAAATCACAAAATGAAGAAGATCATTTGGAACATTTATTGAAATTATTCCAACGTTTGAGAAAGTATAAACTCCGTCTGAATCCTAACAAGTGCACTTTTGGTGTTCATTTTGGAAGACTTTTGGGTTTCATTGTCAGCCAGCAAGGTATTGAGGTAGATCCTGATAAAGTCAAAGCTATTCGAGATATGCCCACACCCAAGACGGAAAAACAAGTAAGAGGATTCCTTGGAAGGCTAAACTATATTTCTAGATTTATATCTCATATGACTGCTACATGTGGGCCTATTTTCAAGCTTCTCTGAAAGAACCAAGGATGTGTGTGGACAGAAGATTGTCAGAAAGCTTTTGATAACATCAAATAATATTTACTTGAGCCTCCCAAATTGATTCCTCCAGTGGAAGGAAGACCTTTGATTATGTATCTGACCATATTGGAAGATTCCATGGGATGTGTGCTTGGTCAACAAGATGAGACTGGAAGAAAGTAACATGCCATATATTATCTGAGTAAGAAATTCAAAGACTGTGAGTCTCGATACTCAATGCTTGAGAAAACCTTTTGTGCTTTAGCTTGGGCCGCTCGCCGTCTACGCTAATATATGATTAACCATACCACTTGGTTGATCTCCAAAATGGATCCGATCAAGTATATCTTCGAGAAACCCGCCTTATCTGGAAGAATAGCCCGTTGGCAGATGTTGTTATCCGAATATGACATTGAGTATCACACTTAGAAAGCAATCAAAGGGAGTATTTTAGCCGATCATTTGGCTCACCAACCAATTGACGATTATCAATCCATCAAGTTTGACTTCCCAGATGAAGATGTTATGTACTTGAAAGATAAAGATTGTGAAGAGCCATTACCTGGAAAAAGACCTGATCCCGAATCCCGTTGGGGTTTGATATTTGATGGAGCTGTAAGTTCTTTTTGAAATGGAATTGGGATAATCATCGTCACCCCCCGAGGTGCTCATATCCCATTCACAGCGAGGTTGAAGTTTGATTGTATGAACAACATGGCTGAATATGAAGCATGCATTATGGGTCTCGAAGAAGCAGTGGATCTAAGGATCAAGATTCTTGATATATACGAAGACTCGGCATTGGTAATTAATCAAATAAAGGGAGAATGGGAGACTCGTCATCCTGGTTTGATCCCTTACAGAGATTATGCTAGAAGATTATTAACTTTCTTCAACGAAGTGGAATTACATCATATCCCTAGAGATGAAAACCAAATGGCTGATGCTTTAGGTACTTTGACTTCTATGTTCCAAGTGAATGATTGGAACGACGTGCCTTCAATCAAAGTTATGCGCCTCAACAGACCTGCTCATTTGTTCTCAGCAGAGGAAGTCACCGACGAAAAACCGTGGTTCTATGACATTAAACGTGTTCTTCAAACTCAAGAGTACCCGCCTGGGGAATCCAATAAAGAGAGGAAGACCTTGAGGAGATTGGCAAGTATTTTCTTCCTCAATGAAGAAGTATTATATAATAGGAATTATGACATGGTCTTGCTCAGATGCATAGACAGACATGAAGCAGACATGTTGATGAAAGAAGTACATGAAGGATCCTTTGGTACTCATGCCAATGGACATGCAATAGATAAAAAGATGTTCAGGGCTAGTTACTATTAGATGACGATGGAATATGATTGCTACAAATATGTGAAGAAATATCATAAATGCCAAATTTATGCTGACATAATACATGTGCCACCGTCCCTCCTCAATGTTATCTCTTCACCATGGCCTTTCTCTATGTGGGGCATTGATATGATTGGAACGATTGAACCCAAAGCTTTAAATGGCCATCTTTTCATCTTGGTGGCCATCGACTACTTTACTAAATGGGTGGAAGCAACATCTTATGCTAATGTAACCAGACAGGTGGTAGTCAGATTTATCAAGAATCAAATCATTTGTCGATACGACATCCTGAGCAAGATCATCACTAATAATGGTTTGAATTTGAATAACAAAATGATGAGAGAGCTTTTTGAAGAGTTCAAGATCGAACATCATAATTCTTCTCCCTACAGGCCAAAGATGAATGGGTCTGTTGAAGCTGCGAATAAGAACATCAAAAAGATTATCCAGAAGATGGTGGTAACTTATAAATATTGGCATGAAATGCTTCCGTTTGATCTACATGGGTACCGTACTTCAGTACGAACTTCAACAGGCGCAACCCCATTTTCCCTAGTATATGGCATGGAAGCAGTACTCCCTGTGGAGGTTGAGATCTCGTCTATGAGAGTTTTGATGGAAGCTAAGCTTTCTGAGGCTGAATGGTGTCAAAGTAGATATGATCATTTGAATTTAATTGAAGAAAAGAGATTGACAACATTGTGTCACGAATAACTATATCAGCAAAGAATGAAGAAGGTATTTGATAAGAAGGTTCGACCACACGAATTCAGAGAAGGTGACCTCGTGCTAAAGAAGATATTATCTTTCCAACCTGATTCTAGGGGCAAATGGGCTCCGAATTGTAAAGGGCCATATGTTGTTAAGAAGTTTTTCTCTGGAGGCGCCATGATTCTAACCAATATGGATGGTGAAGAATTGTCGTGCTCCGTGAATGCCGATGCAGTCAAGAAGTATTTCGCCTAAGTTTGAGCTGACAATTCACTAAGTTGAAAACCCGAAGGGGCGGCTTAGGCAGGATTTTGGTCAAACCAGTCATGGCATTTGAGCACATCTCAGAATTCGAAGTTGTTAGGGAGAATTGTGATCATTGTTTTTGTGTAACCTTTTTCTTTCATGTACTATTTTCCAAACTTTTATAAACCATTAGAGTCGCGTTGTTAGCGAACTACCATCTTATTAATGAAATTTGAGCATTTATCTTTTTGCGGGCAAAATTTTAGTTTTTATGGTAATATTTGAAACAAAGTCAATTAAATTATTCCTATTTTGAAATGTGTCATGAATACTGAAAGGAATATTAACAATTGCTCTGAGGATGTTTAAGCCATGAAATGCAAAACAATACAGTAATTCATCCTTGCATGATGAACATGTTTTCTTTCAAAATCGTCATGAGGTGTTGGTTGTGTAATCTTGTGTTTCTAGTATAGTACTAAATTTGGTGACTCCCCAATAATCCCGGTTAAGCCTTGATTCAGTTACCTCTAATTGAGAAAATTTCCGAAGTGTAGTACATTTTGTTGTCATGTCAGTGGTCTATCAGTGATTAGAAGATTGGATTTAAATACCTTTCTCCCGAGAAAGACTTGAGCCTTGTAGTATGATACGCTCTGACGTTGCCTTTTGTTCCAGTTCCAGTTATTTTCTGTCTCTTAGAGATTGGACGAGTATCTAATTATTTTGTGATATCTTATCACCTTCAATTTGTTTCCTCTATTTGTTTTGTCAGCATACACATGACATTCATTTACTCATTTACACTTATATCATGCATGCATATTTACATTTGTAGGTGATATTGGGGTCATATACCTTGTTTATGTTTATTCAAACAGCGTATCCACTCTTTCCAAATAGAATGTTAACTTAGGCATAAAATGTGCTTCCTTTCTAATTCCCCAGCTGAGCTAATCCTCGTGGATGAATTTTTTGATTTAGCCTTCCTTGTCCATCTCTGGATAGGGTGAATCCCCAATTGGGTTATTTTCTCATTAGGTAGAGTCTTGTTTGACTGTCTTCTCTCTGGTTTATTCCTGGATTGAGTTTTATCTCTTGCATAAGCTATCTCGTGGTTTTCTCCAGGTTGGGCAACCTAGACGAATGGTGCATTTATTTTGCGCATTTAAGTATCTGATCTCCTCAGGAAAGATCTATCCATGGTTCCCTTTGAAGAAGAATTTTATTCCTTGGTAGTGTTATCACAACATTCTTCTGGAACATCTTTGGAAAATGACAAGCGACAGTCTCTTCATGAGTAACTGGTACGTTATTGACATCTTTGGAAAACGACAAGCGGCGGTATCTTCATGAGCAACTTGTGCATTATTGACATCTTTGGAAAACGAAAAGAAGCAGTCTCTTCATGAGCAACTTGTGCGTTATTGACATCTTTGGAAAACAACAAGCGGCGGTCTCTTCATGAGCAACTTGTGCGTTATTGACATCTTTGGAAAACAACAAGCGGCGGTCTCTTCATGAGCAACTTGTGCGTTATTGACATCTTTGGAAAACGACAAGCGGTGGTCTCTTCACGAGTAACTTGTGCGTTATTGACATCTTTAGAAAACGACAAGCGGCGGTCTCTTCATGAGCAACTTGTGCGTTATTGACATATTTGGAAAATGACAAGCGGCGGTCTCTTCATGAGCAACTTGTGCGTTATTGACATCTTTGGAAAACGACAAGCGGCGGTCTCTTCATGAGCAACTTGTACGTTATTGACATCTTTGGAAAACGACAAGCAGCGGTCTCTTCATGAGCAACTTGTGTGTTATTGACATCTTTGGAAAACGACAAGCGGCGGTCTCTTCATGAGCAACTTGTGCATTATTGACATCTTTGGAAAACGACAAGCGGCGGTCTCTTCATGAGCAACTTGTGCGTTATTGACATCTTTGGAAAACGACAAGCGGCGGTCTCTTTATGAGAAACTTGCGCATTATTGACATCTTTGGAAAACGACAAGCGGTAGTCTCTTTATTTGAGCAACTTGTGCGTTATTGATATCCTTGGAAGACAGCAAGTGGTGGCTTCTTTATTTGAGAAGCTTGTATGTTATAGATATCCTTTGAAGACAGCAAATGGCAGACTCTTTTTTTGAGCAGGTTATGTATCTACAACCATATGTTATTTCAGCATCAAATGGTATCTCTCCGGAAAAGTCCCATAGAGAAGTTTGTTATGAAATCTCTACCTTCAGAAGTCAATAGTTCACTATCAGCAAAAGTTGATATTTTATTTATTTATTTATTTGTCTATCTTTGACCTTAAGTTATGAACTCACCATCATCTTGGGTCAATAATATTTTTTCTTGGCCTATGCAAGGCGTCTTCTTTGTTAGGGTCAGAAGTTGTCTTCTCTCAAATTTTATTCTCCGTTAAGAGTCTATCATTCAAAGTCGATGGCTCATTTCCCCAGTAGTGTATAATCTCTGTTCCTGTGAGTTATTTGTGTATGGTTTCTCCAGCATTATTTTGTCTCATACAGTATCATTCTCCATAAAGGTCAAATACTACATTCATATCATAAACATAATGGCGGTATCTTAGAGCAAAAATTGCGTATTATGTATTTAAGTACCTTCAATCTCGTCGAGACGAAGATTTCAATCTTCATATCTCCGAATAGAAGAAACTTAAATAGGGGCAGCTGTCATACCCCAATTTTTGACCTAAGATCCCTACTTCATTTGCATTGTTTTATATATACATCAAGGTCACAGAATATGGTAGGTTTTGAATGTTTCGCTTTCGAGCTTTTCCTGTGTAGGGATTATCGAGTGTTGTGAGTATTTTATCTTATGAATAACTAACCACTAATCAAGCACGAAGTGTATGTTTTGTTTTTTTGATCCCATGTACAGGAAATAGGTCTGAAAGAAGAGCATCGAACGTCACACATCAATTAGGGTTTCGAGTCTCGGGAAATAAATGTGGTCGGTCGTTGATTCTCAAAGGCTGATTCATCAAAAGAATTTCAGAGAATCGTGTCTTTATTTCCTTACTCTGTCCAACAGATGGTCTCAAGCTTCTCTGAATATTTTTCAGAAAGAACAGTCAAAGTTCTACTATATTTGGTTTATGTGTGTTTCACATTACTTTAAAATACAAGAAAACCAAGTTATTCCAGTCATTTTCGATCATTTATACCAAAAGTCATCTGCAAGTTTTCTCATGACGCGGAGTGGATTTCGTCAAAATGGAATGATTAAATTCAAAACCGTTCTAGAAGAATTTATTCGGAACACTTGGAATTTTCTTTATTTGAATTCAAGCGATAATTAAAGAGGAGCTACCAAGAGATCTCATTCAAGAATAATTATTTATCGCATGAAATATTTATTCAAGATTATATTGTGTGATTATTTTGGTGGATTTACATTATTGTTATTCGAACACACATGAAGCACTTATTCAAGAAGATATTGGGAAAATAAATTTGATCCAATTAATCGTTCATCACAAGATTAAATACATGATGGTTACTATTTTATTATAAGATCAATTCATGGGATTTATTTGATTTCTATTACAAAATGAAAGATTAAAGTCTAAGACTTGCATTATTATTTATTCATCATTCAACAATTCATCAAAGTATTATTCAATTATTTCCCAAATTCAAATGGAAGACTTGGGATTTTATCAAGACATATCAAGATTCAAAGTTGTTTATAATTACAAGGGAATTGAGATTTATATTGAAGAATAAATACCCATTCATGTCACAATTTATTTGGATTATTATTACAAAGTTACAAAAGAAACTAAAGTTTGTACATAAAATCAAGCTATTATTTCTTGCTCCAATAGCAGCCCCATTGCTTCCCATTTTTTCCAGCACTGTTTAAATATAATAACAGTCCAATTCTTGGGTGTTTTGTTGTCCAAAACAATATTAGAAAACATTCCCAATGCTGTTCTTTTTCTCCAACCTTGTTCAACACAAACCAATCCATTTTTATGGTATTTTGCTGTCAAAAGAAATGAAGCATATCAGTCCTAATCTGCCCTGCAAAACAGTCCAAAATGCAGCCCATAAGACAAAAACCTGCACCTTTGCTGCTACAAAACATGTTCAAAAAACAGTCTATAAAACTCCAAACATTGCAGCAAAATACACATTCAAAAAGCTGTCTCATAAAACATCAAAACAGAGCCTAAAATAGTTCAAATCTCTACTATTTTCCCCCTAAAACCCCATATATTCCACTATAAATAAGGGCCTCTATCAAAAGAAAAAGTAGAAGATTTTTTTTTCAAGAATCACCACAAAATTCAGCAAGAAGAAAAAACAGAAAGAGAAAAAAATTTGTCTAAGAATCACACTAAGAATCAGAAGAGGAGCATTGAGAAGAGAAGCATAGAGAGGGAGGGAGTCCTTACTATTTTTTTTGAAACTCCAACGGAGAGACTCCGATAGGTATTTCTCTTCCCATTATCTCTACATGGTTTTCTCATATAAAATCTGCTGAATCCATTTGCATAACAACATCACCTCCATGATTTGAATCTCCTCTTTGCACCATTTCCTTTATGCCATGAATGTTTGATTTATCATAATCCTTGAGGTATTCTGGAGTTGCTACGTTCTGTTGATGTTTAACCTGTTAAAAAATCAGAATATTAATTCTTAGGATTATGTTACAACCTATTAACATAACTAGAAAACTAAGATACATAACCTGCTAACAAATTTTATCTAAAAAATTCCTCAACTCTGTCAAACCCGAACCTGTTAGCTGCAAAAAAAAAATTCAGAACCTGTAAAACTCAGAACCAAAAATCAGAACCAAACTCAGAATCAAATCTCAGAACCAAAACTCTGAACCAAACTCTGAACCAAACTCAGAACCAAACTCAGAACCAAACTCTGAACCAATCTCAGAACCAAACTCTGAACCAAACTCTGAACCAAACTCTGAACCAAACTATGAACAAAACTCAGAACTAAACTCTGAACCAATCTCAGAACCAAATCTCTGAACCAAACTCAAAACCAAACTCTGAACCAAAACTATGAACCAAACTCTAACCCAAACTTTGAACCAAACTCTGAACCAAACTCTGAACCAAACTCTAAACCAAACTCTGAACCAAACTCTGAACCAAAACTATGAACCAAACTCTGAACCAAACTCAGAACCAAACTCTGAATTAAAACTCAGAACCAAACTCTGAACCAAACTCAGAATCAAACCTCAGAACCAAACTCAGAACAAAAACCCAGAAACAAAAACTCAGAGCTTGTTAAACTCAGAAACAAAAAGCCAGAAACAAAAAACTCAGAGCTTGTTAAACTCATAAACAAAAACCCATAAACAAAAACCCAGAAACAAAAAACCAGAAACAAAAACCCATAAACAAAAACCCAGAAACAAAAAACCAGAAACAAAAACCTAGAACCAAAAGCTCAGAGCTTATTAAACTCAGAACAAAAACTCATACAAACCAACAACCAATCAATCACTTCTATTATCCACGAGCTTCCTTCTTATACACGCTACACCAGCCACACCTCAACCGTTGTGAAAAACTTCACTCTCCCACTTCAATAAAATAACAACCACGCTCCCTTTGTATCTCCACTCCCTCCGACTTTGCATAACAACCCTTATCTCTTTTCCACCGTCAATAAAAGCAACAACCTTCAACTGTTGAAGACCCATCGGTTGTAGCTGACCGCGATCCCCTGAATGACGGGGAGAAAAGAGTGGATTCTTAGCATTTTTGTAGGTACTGGCCCTTTTTTCTCCCTTCGAAATTTTGACCCAAGTTTTTTTCCGTTTTTCATTTTCGATTTCTGAAATGAGGTTTGTAGATTCGATATTATTGGTATGCTTGAAAAACTGAAAGAGAAGTGATGAACTTTTGAAATAAAAATGAGTTTTGAGGAAGATGACGGTGGTAATTTAGTTTAGCAGAGAGAGAGGATCGCCCTTTTTTTTGGTTGTTCCATTTTTTTAATTATCTCGTTATTGAAAACAATAATAATATAAGTTAAGCTATTCCTTTCCCAAGACAACAACTCTCGTGGCGCATTTGTTTTGGGGTTCCAGAAGACCCTTTCCTTGTTTTCTCCTGAGCCGGGTCAGCCCCATTGGGCTGCTGTCCCAATCCACTCATATTTTCCCCTTTTGTATTATTATATTAATAATAATAACGATTAGTAAGATAGCTCAGCTGGCAAAGTGCATTGTCTCTTACCCTTAAAGTCTCAAGCTCGATAACTGTTGGGGTACTTTTTTGTCTCTTTAGTTCTTTTAACCTTTTTCTTTCAATTCTATTTGATTTCTATATAATATTAATTTAGTTCTTCATAAAAATATAAAAACACAAAACATGCTTAATTCAATTTATCTTTTATTTAATTTTTGTCATGCTATTAATCTTTCATTTAATATTTTTGTTATTCATTAAATTGCTTAGAATACATGTTATAAATTAATCTTTTGTTTAAATTTTCATTATTATTTACATGTTTTATAAATTAAATCTTCTACTTAATGTTTGCTATTTTTAATTATTCAAATACATGTTTTTATTTAATTTTTGTTGTTTATTTAATTATTCAAAATTGCATGCTAGTATAAATTAGTCTTCTATTTAATTTTTGTTGTTGATTTAATTGTTCCATTGTCGTTATAATTAACTTTACTCTTGATCGTTTAATCTTTATCTTTCGTCCGTCTCAATTCCAAGGGAAATGTTTTAACTTTGTTGACTTCACGTCATCAAACACATCTCATCCAATCGTGCGAATACAATCATTCATCTTTTGTTTTGTTTACTACTTTGCTAAACTTAAGATAATTTTCCTAAAAGACTCCATTTTTAAACTCACACCTTTTAAGTCAAAACTTCGACATTAAGTCGTTGTATCTTCAAAATCTCGTCCACACCCATTTTTAGCCAAACAGACTATTTTAATCAAAACAAACGATTTTAATAATCATATATTTCAAAAGGTTTCTATAGGATACTATAGATGCATTGGGTGCTAATACCTTATCATTATATAACCAACCCCCGAACTCTAGATCTTCTTTTCAAAATGCATTATATTTTCATTACTTTTAAGTATTATTTTACATTGCATATTTTAGGGTTTTATATCGCTCTTTTCCATTATCCCTTGGAAATAATAAAGAGCGGTAGCGACTCTTGTTTTTTTGAGTCGAGTTAATTAATAGCTTGATCTTCGATTTACGCTGCTACATTTTTTATCGCTACACACAACGTCAAGCAAGATTGGATAGCTGATGAAGACCATGTTTCCGAGAAGGTTGACCCCGACATTGGCAACATTGTGGGAACCAGAAAAATAACTAGAAGTGGAAGAGTATTCTCCCCTAATATTTCTCCTCCGAAAGCTGTTACTGGTCCTGTGATTGTTCCTACTTTTGTTCCTGCTAACACTACTACTACAATTCTTGTGATTAACCCTGCTGACACCTTTATCATCGAGTCGACCGAGACTCGGGGCAAAGACATAATGATTGAGCCTGTCCAGACGAAGGCACATTCAGTATCTATCCCAGAGGCTTCCAAGAAAGAAATGGAAGAAAATTTGAAAATTATCAAGAAAAGCGACTACAACATGGTAGAATAGCTGGGGCAGACCCCTTCAAAGATCTCTATGCTAGCCTTATTGTTATGCTCCGAAGCTCATGCGAAGGCTCTAGAAAAATTTCTTAAAACTGCCCATGTGCCACAGGAAACCTCTGCTGACCAATTTGAAGATTGTGTGGCCAGTTTGACGGCTGATAACGGTTTAAGTTTTTCTGATGCTGATTTGACTCCTAGAGGGAGGAAACACAACAATGCGTTGCATGTCTCTATCGAATGCAAGGGCACTACTTTGGCCCATGTCCTAGTAGATACTGGTTCATCATTAAATGTGCTGCCTAAAAACGTTCTGGATAGACTAGACTGTGAAGGTTTGACCTTGAAGCCCAGCAATATTATAGTGAGGGATTTTGACAGTTCAAAGAGAATGGTGTAGGGAGAGGTGGGCGTCCCTATTAAGGTTGGTTCTCAAACTTTCGATTCTACCTTCTATGTGATGGATATCAGACCATCCTATTCTTGTCTATTGGGTCGCCCTTGGATTCATGGGACGAGTGTTGTTACGTCCACTCTGCATCAGATGATGAAATACTGGGTCAAAGGGAGAATTATCACTATACACGAGGAAGAAGAATACATGGTCAGTCACCTAAGTTCCTTCAGATATGTAGAAATGGATGGTAAGTTCATCGAGACTCCGTGTAGAAATGACATGTTCTATTTTCATATGGCATTAATAAAGCATTAGACGTTTATGTATACAAATTTTGAGCTCTCTGTTTTTCTTTTCTACTCTTACTTTGTCTATACATCTATGCTCTTACACACATTCACATATCGACTGCAGATCCATATCCACTCCGGATCCCATTGATAACAGTTCTGCTATTGCTAGTTATGACTTTGAAAATCAGATAAACCAAGTTGAGGACGAAGGTGAGGAAGATTGTGAGGTACCTGGAGAACTTGCTAGGTTGTCAGAGCAGGAAGAAAGGGAAATACAGCCTCATGAAGAGCTAGTCGAGACATTAAACTTGGGCACAGAGGAAGACAGAAAAGAAGTCAAGATCGGTGCAAATTTGGGGCTTAATGTCAAATATCGATTGATACAGATGTTGCATGATTATGTTGAGATCTTTTCCTGGTCATATGAAGACATGCCGGGACTAGACACGGATATCGTGGTTCATCGTCTGCCCACTAAAGAAGATTTCCCTCCGGTAAAGCATAAGCTCCATTGCATGTGCCCTAAAATATCAGAGAAGATCAAAGCAGAGGTTATGAAGCAGTTCAATGCTGGTTTCTTAGTCGTCACCTCTTATCCCCAATGGGTTGCCAACGTAGTTCTGGTGCCTAAAAAAGACGGCAAGGTAGGGATGTGTGTGGACTATAGAGATTTGAACCCCAAAGATGACTTTCGGCTCCCCCACATTGAAGTTTTGGTTGACAACATCGTGCAACACAAGATCTTTTCCTTCATGGATGGTTTCTCTGGTTACAATCGGATCAAGACGACACCCGAAGATATGGAGAAGACAACCTTCGTCATGCAATAGGGCACTTTCTGCTACAAAGTGATGTCGTTTGATTTAAAGAATGCCGGGGCAACCTATCAGCGAGCCATGGTAGCCTTGTTTCATGACATGATTCACCATGAGATAGAGGTATATGTGGATGACATGATAGCCAGGTCTCAAACTAAGGAAGAGAACCTTGATCATTTACAAAAGCTGTTTGATAGGTTAAAGACATACAAGCTATGGTTGAATCCAAACAAGTGCACCTTTGGGGTAAGGTCTGGTAAACTGCTAGGTTTCATTGTTAGTAACAAGGGTATTCAGGTGGATCCTGCAAAGGTAAAGGCTATATAAGAGACGTCGGCTCCTTGCACTAAGAAGGAGGTCAGAGGCTTTTTGGGACGACTAAATTACATCACCAAGTTAATTTCCCATTTAACTGCTACTTGTAAGCCAATCTTCAAGCTCCTGAAGAAAGATCCAGTGGTATAGTGGAATGATGGATGCCATACTGCCTTCAAAAGAATCAAGGAATACCTTCAAGAACCACCAATTATGATGCCTCCGATTGAAGAAAGACCTTTGATAATGTACTTAACAGTGTTAGATAATTCAATGGGGTGTGTGTTTGGACAACATGACGAGTCTGGTCGAAAAGAACATGCAATATACTACCTTAGAAAAAAGTTTACCGACTTTGAAACAAGATACTCACTGCTCGAGAAAATTTGTTGCACTTTGGCATGGGCTGCTCGCCGACTGAGACAATATATGTTGACCCAAACTGCTTTGCTGATATCTAAGATGGATCCGATCAAGTATATCTTTTAGAAGCCCGCCCTCTCCAGAAGAATAGCAAGATGGAAGATGATCTTAACTGAATATGATATCCAATACACGACCCATAAAGCAATCAAGGTAAGTGTATTTGCTAATCATTTGGCGCATCAGGCCGTGGATGACTACCAGTCCATAAACTTTGAATTCCTTGATGAGAATATTATATTAGTAACTAACTACGAAGAACCTGGACCAAATGAAGGACCTGAAGAAGGATCCTAGTGAATTATTGTTTTTTACAGAGCCTCCAACGCACTTAGCAATGGCAATGGTGCTGTAATTATATCTCCTGAAGGCAGTCATACTACTTTCACCGCCAGATTATGTTTCAATTCTATCAACAATATGGCGGAGTATGAAGCATGCATCATGGGTCTCAAAGCTGCTATTGACCTGAGGATCAAGTTCTTGAGCATTTTTGGGGATTCAGCCTTGGTAATAAGTTAGATCAAATGAGAGTGGGATACGAAACACCCGAATCTCATCCAGTATAAAGAGCACGTGCTGGCATTGCTTCCACACTTTGAAGAGGTCACCTTTGAACATTTTCCGCAGGAAGAGAATCAGTTAGCGGATGCGCTAGCTACCACGTCATCTGTGTTCAAGTTCAAGTGGGACAATGAAGCTCCCCGAATCACTATTGAGAGGTTAGACGAACCAATATACTGTTACGAGATTGACACTGAGGAAGTAACAAACATACCTTGGTTTCATAAAGTGAAAAGGTATCTTGTGGCTCAAGAATATCCCGAGGGGGCATCTGTCAGTGATAAGAAGTTTTTGAGAAGGTTCGCCGCAAAGTTCTTCCTCAGTAATGGAATCCTCTACACCATGACTCTACTTTACTTTGATACGTAGACAAGAGCGAAGCAGAGAGGATTATGGAAAATTTACACGAAGGTGCCTTTGGAACCCATTCCTATGGACATACCATGGCTAAAAAGATCCTATGGGCAGGATACTATTGGTCCACTATGGAAGCAGATTGTTATCAGCACTCCCAAACTTGTCACAAATTCCAGATCTATGCTGATAAGGTGCATGTACCTCTGGTTCCTTTGAACGTCTTGACGGCTCCTTGGCCCTTTACAATGTGGGGCATCGACATGATCAGAGAGATTAGACCTACCGCTTCCAATGGGCATCGCTTCATCCTGGTGGCCATTAATTATTTCACGAAGTGGGTTGAAGCTGCCTCTTTTGCTACTGTTACCAAGAATGTTGTGGTGCGGTTTATCAAGCATAACCTGATTTGTCGGTATGGTGTTCCAGAGAGAATCATCACTGACAATGGTGCAAATTCAACAATACGATGATCACCGAACTCTGTAAACAATTCAAGATCAAGTAACATAATTCTTCCCCTTACCAGCCAAAGATGAATGGCGTTGTGGAGGCTGCTAACAAGAACATTAAGAAAATTGTACAGAAGATGGCGGTGACATATAAAGAATGGCATGAGATGTTCCCATTTGCTTTTCATGGTTACCACACCTCAACACGAACGTCGATATGGGCAACACCCTACTCTCTGGTATATGGTATGGAGGCCGTCCTGCCTATTGAGGTCCTGATTCCCTCTTTAAGGATCATGAAGGATGCGGGTTTTAACGAAGACGATTGGATCCAGACTCGATTTGATCAACTGAATCTGATTGATGAGAAAAGGCTTACTACTGTCTATCATGGTCAAATGTATCAGAAACAAATGATCAAGGCTTTCAACAAAAAGGTCAGACGTCAAGTATGTCAAGTTAGGGATCTAGTGATCAAGCGCATCATACTTCCGCAAGGTGATCCCAGGGGAAAATGAACTCCCATGTACGAAGGGCCATTTGTGATCAAAAGCATATTTTCTGGTGGAGCCATGATTCTGACCACCGTGGATGGTGATGACCTTCCTCACCTTATTAATACGGACATAATGAAAAGATACTACGCATGAATAAAGACCCGCTAGGTTGACTGACCTAGGAAAAAAATAAGGGAATCCCGGCGAACCAAAAGGGTTCAGGCAAAAATTAGGGATGAAAACAAAAATAAATTCTGTACACCCGACAAGTCGAAAACCTAAAAAGGCGGCTTGAGCCAAAAGTATATCCCGGTGGACTGAAAACCTGAAAGGGAGGTCCAGGAAAAAGTTAGGGATTTGAAGCGTATCATTATGTCCCATTGGATCACCTTGTGACCAGACTTCAGTGTCAACTATCAAGCTCAAACGGTACCGATCAATCCAGTCAGCTTCAGACAAGTAGCAAAGTGATGAGACGCTCGAAGACATAGGGGCAATAGAAGAATTGAAACACAATGGGATTATTACACATAGTTGTCTTCCTCTCCTTGTACACTATTTTCTATAGTTGTCACTCTCACGACGGTGTTCTCCTACTAGAACATCAGCCTCTTTGTACAAAATGTCTGTTATAGGAAAATTTCAGAAACCAATATAAATCATTTCTTTGGAAGTATAAAACAGTTTGTTTTTTCTTTTTTCTGTTTTGTTTTTCAAAAACGTCCAATGACTTATTCTTGACATATGCATTTGAATATGATTTCTATTCACAAATATTTGCATAAGAAACAGAAACACAGTTGCTCATGACTTTAAGGAACGAGGCAAAGTCTAAAAAACCATTTCAGTCCCGACAAGTTACTCCTTCCAGCAGGTACAGAGGCAGAGACAGTTTTGAGACAAAGTCACCATTACATATGACCCCGTGACATCTATGTTCCCCATAAAGCAGAAACAACCAAAGTTTTGATCTCTCCTTCCCCAAGAAGGAATTATCTTCTCCAGCAAAGTTCCTTTAGAGAGCTAAAATCTGTATTCTCCAGCCAAGTTGTATGATCCAACAGTTATAAAACCTCCTCCCAAGTAGAGTTTATTTCTCTAACTACAGAAGTTCATTCCCCGATAGTGTTTATTTCTCTACAATGGAAGAATCTTCCAATAAAACATCTCCCTCCATAGAGTTTATTCTCAAGCGGAGTCAATCCCCGACATAATATCGTCAGACAGAAATAGGAAATCCCTAGCGAATAATCTCCATTCATCATCCATAGCAAAAATGAAGAATTCAGCCTCCCAATACTCTTCAGCAGCAGTCTGGGATTTACTTTCACAAACTAAGAAACATTGCAATAGCATTCCAGATTCATACATCATGGTATGCACATACACATTGCATACGGCACAATCTCATTTATTTTGAGAACATCATTACACAATGCATTTCATACATCACGACATTGCATACGACTAACTCTTCACCTTTTCAGGAAAGATCAAGTCAACAAATACCTTTGACTACTTACATGACCTTGTAGTCTTTTCAAAGGCTATATCTGATGAAGGGCTATTTCGGCATCTTCCTCAAAAAGATTTTCTCAAAATACCTTCTCTGGTTCAGTTAGATCGACACTAAGATCTCTCTGAATTCTATTCTAGTTGAAGATATCCAAGACTTTTGTCTGGTTTAGTTGAATCGGTACTAAGATTCTTTTGATTTCCATTCCAGTCAAAGTTAACAAAGGACCTTCTCTGGTTCAGTCAGATCGACACTAAGATCTCTCTGATTTCTATTCCAGTTGAAGATATTCCAAAACTTTCGTCTGGTTCAGTCAAATTGATACTAAGATTTTTCTGATTTCCATTCTAGTTAAAGTTAATTAAAGACCTTCTCTAGTTCAGTCAGATCGACACTTGGATCTCTCTGATTTCTATCCCAGTTGAAGATATTCCAAAACTTTCGTTTGGTTCAGTTAAATCGATACTAAGATTTTTATGATTTCCATTCCATTCAAAGTTGATTCAAGACCTTCCTCTGGTTCAACTAAATCGATACTAAGATTTTCTTGATCTCTATTCCAGTTGTAGATAACTCAAGACCTTTCTCTGGTTCATCTAAGTAGACACTAAGATTTTTCTGATTTTTATTCCAACTAAAGAAATTGTGAAGCCTGGACACGACCAGATATCAGTCCAAGTCACTGAAACCTGGATTCCGACCAGATAATAGTTTAAGAAACTATAAAGCCTGGAGTACGACCAGATAACAGTTTTATCCCATTTCCCCATTAAGTTGCTGTGAAGCCTGGAATACGACCAGATAGCGGTCGACCTTATTATCCTTAACAAGTCACTGTGAAGCCTGGATCCTGGCCAAATAGAAATTCACTTCTGTCTCTTCAATCAAGAGATGACTCCCCAGTAGAGTAATGGACAACTGAAGCTCCTAAACTCTATTCCCCAAAACAGTGACCATCATTCCTTAGAAGAGTCCTCCTCAACAATAGGAATATGAGTTTCCACAAAGGAATATCTCATGAAATCAACATTGTACCAGATGGCATCTTTAAGACCATCTCTGACAAATCTCAGCCACATTGCTCTTGAAGGGATCTTTAAGCTCAAATCTGACAATCTTCCATCACCTTATCCAAATGGCATCTGTAAGCCTATTCCCGATATTACCTACACAGTCAAGTATCGTCTCAGACGAGTGCAAATTTCTGGGCACTCTAGTGTTTAATCATCTTCCACCTTTAGATCACGAAAGGTAGACCAGCCTATCTACATCTTCAGGTTTAAGAATATTGAACAGGGGCAGCTGTTGTACCCTAAAATTTTCCCTCTCATTTAACTCAAGACATGTTTTTAGAGGTCCTCAATTATCCTAGGATGACTAAGAATTAACCAGACAAATTCTCCTCATAAGGCAAGGAATCTCAAATCAGGGTTTCAATTTTAAGCAAGATGTATGAGTCCAATGGATCCCAAATGTTCTCTGTTTTCCTAATATGTCCTCAAGATCATCCATGCCAAATTTCATGTCTTGAGCAATAAGTTTGCTTAGTCAACTGCTCAAATGCCTGTAAATCAATTGTACTAGGTCAAAAGTCAACTGTGGCCCAAACACAGTCAAACTTAAATATTTTTGATCAACATCAATATTTTAAAGTATTATCCATCATTTAATCAAGGGTTGATCATGATTCCTCAAGAAATGCTCCTAACTCATCAAAAGTCAAAAATGGCAAATTAGGGTTTCTATAGGAAAAGTCAACCAAACTTTGACCAAGCATAACTTTCTCAATTTTCAGAAATTTTCTAACCAAGGCTCATTTTAAAGAGAATACAATTCCCTACAACTTCTCTTCAGACCTCAAGTCCAAGAAATGCCTCAATCAAAAGATACAAGTTCATACATTATAGGTCCTTTCAAAATGTCAACAAAAACACCTTTTGGGTAAAAGCTCCTTACATGAGACAAATATGCATTCCTAAAGTTGACCAATTTTTGAAAATGTGCATGAAGCAAATAATGACCAAACTTGAATTTTTTCCAAAGGGGCCCATGTTTTCATGCTTGAAACTAATTCCTAACATGGCCCACGACCCCTAAGATCACTCATACATTATTTCATTATTTTTATTATTTGTTTTGATTTTTTATTCATTAAAATCTAAATAAATGAAATAAAATAGTGAAATAATAAAATAAAATCCAAGATTTGTTTTCATGACCATATAATGAGTCTAGAATCAACTAGAAAATCAAATATTTCGTGCAAGGGATGATTGGAACAAAAAGAGAAGGATTTTTCCTATTTTAGAAACTAAAAATATCCATGGCAAATCAAATCTTTTCTCCATAATTCTTCAAGATTGCATCCAGTTTTGTTAACCTAATTCAGTCCATTATATATTCATATTAAAACCTGATCAGAAAAAGGAGGGTTGGCCGCATAGAATACACATTAGAAGCTCCATTTTTTTGACAAAAAATGGCCATCGAATTTTGGATTATAGAGAGATTCAAAGGCCGTGGACGTTTGCAATCGATTCCTGGGAACATTTGGAGGCTAACAGGATCATCCTCACACGTCAAAGCCTTCACAACCATCATCTATATCATCACGATTTGTTCATGATATTTTAAATTCGTTTTTGATCATACACGCGTTATAAATAAGTTTTGAATATGCTTTCATGTTTGTATGAGTATTTAGAATGTGTTTGAATGATTAATCATTGGTTTTGATGCATATTTGACCAATTGCCATTGTTAGGGTTTCAAGGTCCGTTTTAGGGCTTTCCAGTACAGGTGAAATTAGGCCAAAAGAAGAAAACCATTGTATTCACGAGATCAAATCCAACTGATCTATGTATTTACATTAAATTTATATTGCCTGTGGTGAATTTTGGAAATATGCAAGTCCTTTAGTGACGACCATGTCTGTAGGTAAAAGTCTCCTGGGCTAAAATGATAGCCACTGAAGAAGATGATGGCGTGGCATCTCAGGATTGGGCCATTTGAATTGCGCGCATTTTTGTTATATACTGACCCTTTGTTACATATATGATATTATGTTGGTTTTATATAACGAATGTGATGTTAGCTCAGATGGAAAGGCTGGAGGGACTTAAGGCGCACGCTTGTAGGAGGTCAGGGGTTCGACCATTGCCTCCTGCATACTATTTTTCCTAACATTTATTCCAGATCTAGTATGCCTGCTTTCCCATGTGTACACCTTGCACCATCAGCCCAGGCTATCAGATCTGCATGGCGCCAGATCCATCGCTCCCAACAGGCAATCCCCATCATGGACCTCCAAGAGGCAACAACACCAGATCCAGCGCAAGTTAGTGGGCTTGTGAATCTGGGCCTGGAAAATTCCACTTTGCACCTCGCAAATGCTTCAACATCAGGCCCATTCTTTTTCTTTTTTATAATTATTTAATTAAATTCTTTGTTTTTTTAATTATTTCAAAAAAAATCTTTTTTTTTTATTTAATCATAAAAAGCAGTAAAATCACAAAAAAATAGGATTTAGGTTTTTTATTAAAATTAATTTTGTCAATTAATTTAATGTAATTATTTTTATTTGTTACTTTAAAATAAAATCAATTAGAATTTAGGTTTAATTGCAAAAATCTTGTTCTTCAAAAATATCAAAAATATTAGTTTTTTATTCATAATTAATTTTTTTATTATTATTAATAATTTCTCCAATTAATTATCTTAATTAATTTTAATTTATCTTCATTAATTAAAATTAATTAGAAGATTAGGTTAAATTTCAAATCTTTTTCATAAAAATCCCAAAAAAATATTTTCAATGAGCAAATTAGATGTTTTAGGGTTTTGAACTTCTTTCCAGTTTTAATTTTCGCGCATTATTATTTTGCCATTCGATTACCTTTTTTATTATTGATGTAACGGCGCCCAGTTAGTAATAGTTTAATTAGGGTGTATAATTTCCGCACTTTACTTTTCAGTCATAAATTATGTAACTGCCCCATGGCCCTGTGATAGTTAGGAACTTTAATTTTTTTCTGCAATTTATTTTCCCGCATGATAAACTGCTTAGATGAATGGCTAATAGGATTTCATGGAAAGATAATGATTAATTGAGCATAGATAACCCTAAATGCGCAAGATAAATGAACAGAATCAAGCACACTTGCACATGCTCACCCCTAGGGTATCTCCCACTTTGGTTGCCTTCGAATATGGTCACAATTCTCGAAACGTGAGAATCCTTAGTGGTTGTCCTTGAGTCTAAGAGACCACTAGTCCCTCGATAACCCTCTCGACTATTGCCTTGGTTGAAAAAAGTTATCTTAGGACTTTAGGACATTTACTAAGAGTTTTTTCCCAGTTTCCTTTAGTGACCGTACGTCCCTTTCGATAGTCCCTCAACATCCAACGACTAGGGCTACCTACTCACTAATAGTAGGATAGCACTGTCTAAAGGATAGAAGGAAAAGAGCAAACTTTTTTCGAGTAGGTAGATAACTGTTGAGTACATGCTCAAAAAATTCTTTTTACACACAACACTTTCAAACACTTTTCAAAATGCTTTATCACATTGTTGAGGACTGATACAAGGGTCATAAAGCGAATCACAACACTAAGGCATTTTCAAACAAAAACTTTTTCACACAAACACAAACCGTTTTAAAAATGAGCAAGTACCTAAGAGCCCATGGAAAAACACGGATGGAAAGGGTGCTAACACCTTCCCTTTCCATAATCTACCCCCTTTACTCAGAAAATCTCGAAAAAGGTCTTTTTCTATTCTTTTCACCCTTTCCTTTGTTGGATAAAAGAAAATCCGGTGGCGACTCTTGCTTACCGCAGCATTTGCGAATACAAAACACAAACCATTATTAACAGTCAGTTCTGCCACCGTATCACACATATGTTTGTTCAATTTAGTCACTGGATGTTTTTGCAAACAAAACAGGAAAAGTAAAACAAAAATTTGAATTTGGAAGTGGTAATTGTATTGATAATTTTCCTATAAACAGACAGTTTGGTTCAAAGAGACATAGATCCTAGTAAGAGGACATTGTCGTAAAATGAAAAGAGTACAAAATAAAAACAAAACATATAGCTATGTGAAAATAATCTCGTCGAGTTTCAACTCTGCTATTTCCCCTATGTCTCTGACCACCTCATCCCTTGCTGTCGGAAGAAGTTAACTGGATTGGTCTGTACCATTTGAATTGGACGTTGGTAATGAAGCTTGCTATAAGTGATCCCACGGGACATAGTCGTACGCTTTAATCCCTAACTTTTTCATGGACCGCCCTTTTGGGTTTTCAGTCCACACGGATACCCTTTTTTGCCCAAGCCGCCTTTTTAGGTTTTTGACTTGCCGGGTGTACAATCTTTATATATATATCCATAATTTTTGACCGAACCCTTTTGGTTCTCTGGGATGCCCTTATTTTTGCCTAGGTCATTTAATCTAGCAGGTTACTTTTATGCATAGTATCTTTTGACTATGTCCACGTTTAAAGGGTGCGGAAAATCTTCACCGTCCATGGTGGTCAATATCACAGCACCTATAGAAAATATCTTCTTGATTACAAATGGCCCTTCATAGGTGGGTGTCCATTTTCCATTGGGATCACCTTGCGGTAGAATGATGCGCTTTATTACCAAGTGTTGTACCCCAAAATTTGCCCTCCTCTTTTTCCACAAGAAATCACAGCTTCGGGCTTTTCCTGATTTTTCAGATTGGCATAAGAATCAGTCAAACAGACTTTTCTTATCAGTCAGACAAAATTAGGGTTTTCATTGATTTTAAAGAAGTTCAAACAGATTGCTTAGGGTTTGGTTGAGTTGGCTCAGGTTTTGATCAGGCGAACGTTTCTTTGACGTTTAATAAAAAAATCAGGGTTTTATGCGCATATTTCTCAGAAAAGAATTAATTCTATCAGTGCTTTTCAATTTACTCTGAGATATGGACTGAGGCTGTTGATTGAGAATTTGCAGTGTTTGGATTTAATCAGTGAAAAGAGGACATGTGGACGTTTGTTGTTTAGCTGTGCAATGCTTTGATTATTCGGAATCCCGGACGTTTATTGGTTATTTATTATTCTGAGTTAAAATGGTTGGGATTTATTTCCAGTTATTATAATTTAAGAGTTATAAATAATTAAATAAATAGTTGAAGAAGAAGAGGAATAAACTGATAAAAAGGATGTTTATTCACTTTGAATTGTTTGTTACAGATATTATTTAAATACTGTTAAATTTATTTACAGTTATTTACATTAATATTATTACAAATAATTAAAATTGAAATAAAGCTATGTCCTAAATGTCCTGAAATATTCATCTTCTATCCAATGCTCCTTTGCTCAATTATCTTTACCTGCAAAAAGAAAATAAAAGAAATCAAAAGCAGATAAAATAAAAGAGCAGAGACCGTTAAAAAGATCATCATTAAAAGCAACTGGCCGGAATCAGTTTTCCCTCTTTGCAAATCACAAGATTTCTCTTGGTTCACAAAGAGGGATGGAAGTTTGCTTGCAATTAAAGTATGAAATGCACAAGTATACAAATTGCACAAATTCAAAATGGTCAAACAAACTGCATAGTTCATGATTCAAGTTTGTCAAACATACTGCATAAATCCAAAATTCCAAACCAAGGATAAAAGGCAAACTGAACTAGGCCTAACCAAATCAAAAAGGCAAGCTGAAAGTTACAATTTCAAATTGTCCAAAGCTGTAAAAAAAAAACTGTCAAAGGTACAAGAGCTGCCAAAAGGATATCAAAGCTGTCAAAAGGGCTATCAAGGAGATATGCAGAAAATCTTGAAAGAAGTACAAAGTATGCAGAGCTAAACTACAAGTGCGAATACAAACGCAAAAACTCAAGTCAGTTCTCCCACTGTATCACAGAACTGGCGACTCTGCTGGGGATTAATCTTAAAAGTGGGGTTACCTTAGGGTTTAGATCACCTTTACATACTTGCTTTGATTGCCTTGATTGCTTTACTTTTTGGGTCCTTGTTTGGGTTTGTTGTAAATCCTACACCCGAATTTGGGGCACCTTTTTAGGTAAATAGCAAAAAACTGTGAGGGAACTGTGCGGGGTATACCGACATGGTTGAAGCAGTAAGCTATGTTAGTGTGACATATTTGTGAGTACCGGTAACCCTTGAGTTCAATCAAGGAGAGTACGGGGCCGCTGAGTGATGTCGTGGAGCCCTAACGAACTCTTAGAACCTTAATTGACCATCTTAGCCTTTTTAGGGGTAGTGAGATGACCGACTTTGGTGCAGTCTGAAGTTGGTAGATACTCGATACTACACTCATTGAGGGTTGTTTTCTTGGAATATTTTGGTCGCCAGTTAAATGGCTAAACCAAAACAATGAACACATAAAACAATCCAATGATATTGAGCTCCTTAGAACCCGGTTTTTATTTAAGGATAGGATGAGCCAACTGACTTCAAGAGGGTACTTACCTACAAACCCCATGCAAGCCTGAACCTAAGGACTTGTTTGCTTTATGTGAATATGATTGCCTGTATATACACTTACTTACTTGCATACATGTACATAACATCATAACATCATACCATAGCATTTTCAATAAACCATTTCAAGGATCTCGAGGGTTCTTTTGATGCAGGGTTACGTTGAACCAGACGTGTACCAAGAGGCAAGAGGTTTCTCCTCTAAGCAAATGCCGTCAAAGATCAAGTACAACAACTTGAATCAGGGGCTATGACCCACTTTACATGGTGAGCTTGATTCTCGTGGAAAGACATCCACCAGTGCAAAGTTCTCCAATCGAAGATCGAAGTTCAACCTCTAACATTCTCTTGTGTTTACCCCAAGAGATCCTCGAAAGCATGCATCCACATATCATGCATTTCATCTTAACCTTTTTTCCTTTTCAGGTTTCCTTATTCTCCTACTATTTATTTCAGTAGAGATGGCCTTGGAACAGACTCTCAAAGATCTCCAAGCTCAAAACGCTCAACTTCAAAAGATGTTCTTGAACCTATCCAAGGGGCAAGAAGAGGTCAAGACGCTCCTCACCAGGGGCATGATCATGGGAAATACTGGGGATGACAGAGATGACCAGTGGGAGCTACACATTGAGATAGCCATATTGAAAGGGGAACTGGCGAGTCAGAGGGCTCTCATCCAGGACTTGGCTCAAAAACAAGAAGAGCTCGGGGTTCTCGTCAACAAACTGCTTCGGGACAACCAAGTGGGGCAGACAACTGGGGCTGAAGATCAAATCATCCTTCCACCTTTTCTGAGACAAGGAGACAATAGAAAAGCTCCTCAACTTGCTTCAGGGTCACAAGCCCAACCAAATCTTACGCCTGTTCAACAAAGACAGGGGCATCAGCGTAAGAAGGTCGCACCCAAAAGACAATTCACCAAGATCAACATGTCACTGGGTCAAGTGCTACAACGCATGCTGCAGGCAGGGCTGATTACATTAAGGGTCCCTCATCCGAACCCTAATACTTCTGCTCCTACCTATCATTCCAATAGGAGGTATGCATACCACTCATATGGTCCTGGACATGACACCGAGGACTGCTGGGCCTTGAAAAACAAAACTCAGGATCTGATTGACAATGGAGTGCTGGAATTCATGCCAGACGGCGAGATGAAAATCTTCCGTTAAAGAGTTTCTCCACCTGAATTGACAAAGCTCAAACTGAGAGACTTTTGTTTCTTTGAATTTTCAAGTTGTAATCTCTTTGTCATTCAAACAATTAACTGTTAATGTCAAACTCTGTTTCATTAATGCATTGCATGTGTTTGTCTTAAATTCATCCATTCATTTTCACTACTATTATGCTTTCTTTATGATATTTAACTCTTGATAAAAAGCTGCAAGCCTTTAGAGGGAGGATGACGAAACAATACCACAATCTCATACAATATGCTTTTGAGCAGACCTTGCTGATGATGTACATGCATTTCTTTCAATTCCCAAACACTGAAGTTATAAGGAAGATAATCCCTAGTCAACCCCTTCGAGCCAAAGAAGTAGGAGTTTTCTGTTCTAAACGAATCAAAACCTTTGATATAAACCTGGGGCAGGGTAGTCTCTCAGTTAATTCAAAAAAAAAAGGTGGGCATAAAGTCGCAAACTCTCAGTTCGTAACACAACGAACGACGTCAAAAAAAAAAGAAGCATTCCTTTGGAATCAAAAGACAGTGATGGTTCCCTATCACATAGACAGTCAATCTCTCAAAAAAGAAAAAGCCCACTAAGTCAAAACCTGTAAAGGAGGCTTGAGAAAGCCGGGGCATCCCGCTGACTGTAATCTCAAAAACGGGAACAGCAGGCAAAAGTTAGGGATAACAAATCAAAATCAAAATAAAGAGGTCATTACAAATCCTCAACAACATGAAAAATGTTGCAAAATAAAAAGGAGATGATGACTTCCCCCTAAATTCAAATGGGTGAACCGTCACCCAAAAAGCCGTTCCAAACTCAAATAGAGTGCGACGCACAATTAACTGAGCTTAGGGTTGAAGAACATCACGAAGAGCGGGTGGGTATAAATATACTTTGAGCCTTTATCCTTTGTTTCTTAAACCGTGAACCAAGCCACGTTACAACCCTTCAAAAGTCCTAATTTAAGCACGAGTTAGTTCGAAAGCATACTGTTACAAAAGGTGTCCTGACTCATGTAAGGCTTTGCTCTAAAATCTTGTGTTGAATTTGTCTTATGAGAAGTTTTATGCTAAAAAACGCATTTTTCAAAACTTTGAGACAAACATAAACTTTGCATTACTTGAATATCACTGTTTGCATTTGGCTTTTGTTTGACAGCGAAGAAATTCATACAGCGAATGTTCGGAGGAACGAAAACTCTCTCAGTGAACAAAATCACTTCAAAAAGGATGACACCTCCATTAAAAAATCTCATATCAACAAGGGGGCTTGACATGTCAACATCCAGCACGTCTGGGGCAGTCCAGTCAAGGTTTCAACAGACCTTTCAAAGTTCAGTTAACCTGGGGCAGTCCAGTCAAGATTTCAAGAAATCTCTCAATTGCAGAGTGAACCTGGGGCAAGTCTCCCTCACCATCACTTGGGGCATTCGAATGTCAAATCTCAAGGGTTACAAACAGTCCAAGTTTCCTGGCAATATCACAAAGCATCCGGTGCTAGGGGCAATGATGAAACCTCTCCGAAATCTTTCTGAAAAGAAATTCAAGCGTCCTCGAGAAGATGTCACCTCTCCAGCAGATCGACAGCAGGGTTTATTTCCCCAACAACATCAGGATTCCCCAGCCTGAGGTTTCCTCTTCGACTACTACAATTCAAAGGACCACAGCTCCTCTTCTCCAGTAGACTACTCTGCAATCTCCAGCAAGTTACTGCGAAATCTGGACCCGACCCGATATCAGTTCAACTTCGACTTCCCGGTAGAGCAACGAACAACCGAGACTCCTAAACTCTTTTCCCAAGCAGAAATAAACATACTCCCCGCAGAGTTTTCAGCATCCCCGGCAGTCTTAATATAGGATTGTTCCCCGGCGGAATACCAGACACCCCAGTGGAGCCCCTTCCCCAGTACAGTCTGAAAAGTTTCCCCAGGAAAGTTGAATCATCCTCCCCAGTAGGTTCTGAAGCTTATCCCCAGTAGATTCTGGAAGCTTATCCCCTGCAGAGTATGAACGCATCTCCCCGGCTTCATTCAAAGGTTAGTTCCCCACCAGGGTATAACTGGGTTATCCTCAGCTAATTACCACGGAAAGATCGTCCTCGGCGAAGCTCTTCCTATCCCTAGCGGAGTACATCAAATTCCCCAAAGAGTTTTCAATATCCCCAGCGGAGTTCTCATCAAAACCTCAGCGAAGTATCTCTTCCCACAGAGTAATTCCCCGCAGAGTAATCTCTCCAACAAGATTATCCCCCGACTGAGTCATCTTCTCCTACCGGTTTATTCTTGCAACCATCATCCCCAGCGGAAGCGAAGAACTCCACTCTTCAACATCAGCCCAGGATTCCACAAACTCCCGGCAGTCGTCAAGGATTTATTTTCCTAGACAAAAATACATTCATCACATTATCATACACCATGATGCATGCATAGACGCATCATATCATACAACCTCATCATGACATCATGCACTTCATACATCATGACATTGCATATGACTAATGTTTTTCCTTTTTAGGAAAAAGGTCAATCCAAAGATGATTACTATAAACTGTCACAATTTCATATTCGATTCATGTATCTAGCCAGGGAATATCTGTGAGTGATTGATTGTAGATTCGATACCTGTATCCAGCCAGGGCATATCTGTAGACGACAAATTCCAGATTCGATTCCTGTATCCAGCCAGGGCATATCTGTAGACGACCAATTCCAGATTCGATTCCTGTATCTAGCCAGGGCATATCTGTGAGTAACTGATTATGGATTCGACACCTGTATCTAGCCAGGGCATGTCTGCATGAAGAGTTTAGAGATTCGATTCCTGTATCTAGCCAGGGCATATCTGTAGACGAAAATTTCCAGATTCGATTCCTGTATCCAGCCAGGGCATATCTGTAGACGACAAATTCCAGATTCGATTCCTGTATCTAGCCAGGGCATATCTGTGAGTAACTGATTATGGATTCGACACTTGTATCTAGCCAGGGCATGTCTGCATGAAGAGTTTAGAGATTCGATTCCTGTATCCAGCCAGGGCATATCTGTAGACGACAAATTCTAGATTCGATTCCTGTATCTAGCCAGGGCATATCTGTGAGTAACTGATTATGGATTCGACACCTGTATCTAGCCAGGGCATGTCTGCATGAAGAGTTTAGAGATTCGATTCCTGTATCCAGCCAGGGCATATCTGTAGACGACCAATTCCAGATTCGATTCCTGTATCTAGCCAGGGCATATCTGTGAGTAACTGATTATGGATTCGACACCTGTATCTAGCCAGGGCATGTCTGCATGAAGAGTTTAGAGATTCGATTCCTGTATCTAGCCAGGGCATATCTGTAGACGACAATTTCCAGATTTGATTCCTGTATCCAACCAGGGCATATCTGTAGACGACAAATTCCAGATTTGATTCCTGTATCTAGCCAGGGCATATCTGTGAGTAACTGATTGTGGATTCGACACTTGTATCTAGCCAGGGCATGTCTGCATGAAGAGTTTAGAGATTCAATTCCTGTATCCAGCCAGGGCATATTTGTAGACGACAAATTCCAGATTCGATTCCTGTATCTAGCCAGGGCATATCTGTGAGTAACTGATTGTGGATTCGACACCTGTATCTAGCTAGGGCATGTCTGCATGAAGAGTTTAGAGATTCGATTCCTGTATCCATCCAGGGCATATCTGTAGACGACCAATTCCATATTCGATTCCTGTATCTAGCCATGGCATATCTGTGAGTAACTGATTATGGATTCGACACCTGTATCTAGCCAGGGCATGTCTGCATGAAGAGTTTAGAGATTCGATTCTTGTATCCAGCCAGGGCATATCTGTAGACGGCCAATTCCAGATTCGATTCCTGTATCTAGCCAGGGCATATCTGTGAGTAACTGATTGTGGATTCGACACCTGTATCTAGACAGGGCATGTCTGCATTAAGAATTTAGAGATTCGATTCCTGTATCCAGCCAGGGCATATCTGTAGACGACAATTTCCAGATTCGATACCTGCATCCAACCAGGGCATATCTGTAGATGACCAATTCCAGATTCAATTCCTGTATCTAGCCAGGGCATATCTGTGAGCAATTGATTGTAGACTCGATACCTGTATCTATCCAGGGCATATCTGCATGAAGAGTTTGAAGATCAACCCCTGTAACAGGCCAGGAAATTATCTTTCTTTCTCAGGTACGCAAGTTCTCGCTAAGGAATCTCTTACGCGATCGACACCCCGGATGGCATCTTTAAGCCCATCTCCACAACTATCCATTACACTTCCAAATGGCATCTATAATCCCATTCTCAACAAGGTTCTGTCACATCTCCAGATGGCATCTATAAGCCCATCCTCCTATCCATCATCTCTCCAAATGGCATCTGTAAGCCCATTCCCTCTTCCATCACATCACCGAGTGCAAATTTTTGGGCACTCTAGTGTCCAATCTCCTTTTACCTTCAAGTCGCGAACGGAAAACTTGCCAATCTAACTCTTCAGGTTCAAGAAGATTGAACAGGGGCAACTGTTGTACCCCAAAATTTGCCCTCCTCTTTTTCCACAAGAAATCACAGCTTCAGGCTTTTCCTGATTTTTCAGATTGGCGTAAGAATCAGTCAAACAGACTTTTCTTATCAGTCAGACAAAATTAGGGTTTTCATTGATTTTAAAGAAGTTCAAACAGATTGCTTAGGGTTTGGTTGAGTTGGCTCAGGTTTTGATCAGGCGAACGTTTCTTTGACGTTTAATAAGAAAATTAGGGTTTTGTGCGCATATTTCTGAGAAAAGAATTATATCTATCAGTGCCTTTCAATTTACTCTGAGATATGGACTGAGGCTGTTGATTGAGAATTTGCAGTGTTTGGAATTAATCAGTGAAAAGAGGATATGTGGACGTTTGTTGTTTAGTTGTGCAATGCTTTGATTATTCGTAATCCCGGACGTTTATTGGTTATTTATTATTCTGAGTTAAAATGGTTGGGATTTATTTCCAGTTATTATAATTTAAGAGTTATAAATAATTAAATAAATAGTTGAAGAAGAAGAGGAATTAACTGATAAAAAGGATGTTTATTCACTTTGAATTGTTTGTTATAGATATTATTTAAATACTGTTAAATTTATTTACAGTTATTTACATTAATATTATTACAAATAATTAAAATTGAAATAAAGCTATGTCCTAAATGTCTTGAAATCTTCATCTTCTATCCAATGCTCCTTTGCTCAATTATCTTTACCTGTAAAAAGAAAGAGAAAAGAAATCGAAAGCAGATAAAATAAAAGAGCAGAGACCGTTAAAAAGATCATCATTAAAAGCAACTGGCCGGAATCAGTTTGCCCTCTCTGCAAATCACAAGATTTCTCTTGGTTCACAAAGAGGGATGGAAGTTTGCTTGCAATTAAAGTATGAAATGCACAAGTATACCAATTGCACAAATTCAAAATGGTCAAACAAACTGCATAGTTCATGATTCAAGTTTGTCAAACATACTGCATAAATCCAAAATTCCAAACCAAGGATAAAAGGCAAACTGAACTAGGCCTAACCAAATCAAAAATGCAAGCTGAAAGTTACAATTTCAAATTGTCCAAAGCTGTCAAAAAAACTGTCAAAGGTACAAGAGCTGCCAAAAGGATATCAAAGCTGTCCAAAGGGCTAACAAGGAGATATGCAGAAAATCTTGAAAGAAGTACAAAGTATGCAGAGCTAAACTACAAGTGCGAATACAAACGCAAAAACTCAAGTCAGTTCTCCCACCGTATCACACCAAGTTACCAGCCTGATATACTCGATGCTTGACTTTCTTGTTGAAGACTTTGATCATACGCTTCTGATACATATGACTGTCGCAGATAGCCGCCAATCTCTTCTCATCAATTAAATTCAACTGGTCCAGCCTAGTCTGAATCCATTCATCTTCCTCCAAGTCTGTATCTTTCATGATCCTTAGAGAAGTAATTTGAACTTCGACAGGTAGGATAACTTCCATACCATAGACCAGAGAGAATGGGGTTGCCCCAATTAATGTCTGAGCTGAAGTGCGAAAGCCATGAAGAGCAAGCGATAACATCTCGTGCCAATCTTTATATGTCACAGTCATCTTTTGTATAATTTTTAATGTTCTTATTGACGGCTTCCACTGCACCATTCATCTTCGGTCGATACGGAGAAGATTTGTGGTGCTTAATCTTGAATTCCATGCAGAGTTTCATGATCATAGTATTGTTAAGATTAGTACCATTATCTGTGATAATTCTCTTGGGGATGCCATATCAACAGATAAGGTTATGGATAATGAACCGGGTGACAACATTCTTAGTAACAGAGGCGAGCGAGTCTTCTTGAACCCATTTCGTGAAGTAATCAATGGCGACGAGGATGATGCAGTGTTCTTTGGAAGTTGTAGGCTTGATTTCTCCAATCATATTGATGCCCTATATTACAAATGGCTAAGGAGCGGTCAAGACATTCATAGGTACTAGAGGCACATGTACTTTGTCATCGTAGATCTGGAACTTATGACAAGTTCTTGAGTGGTGATCATAGTCGACCAATAGTATCCTGCTCTCAGAATCTTATTACCCATAGTATGTCCACTGGAGTGAGTACCGAGGATACCTTCATGCATATCTTCCATAATTTTCTCCACTTCCTTCTTGTTTACACAACGAAGCAAAGTCGAGTCATGAATGTGTTTGTATAGAACCTTATTTCCCAGGAAGAACTTGGATGAGAACCTCTGTAAGAATTTCCTGTCATTGATAGATGCCCCCTCGGGGTACTCTTGAGCCTCAAGGTATCTTTTCACTTCATGAAACTAAGGCTTCTCGTCTACTCCATCAGTTTCAACTTCATAGCAATGTGCTGGTTCGTCTAGCCTCTCAAAGGTAATTTTAGGAGCCTCGTTTTCCCATTTAACTTTAAACATAGATGACATGTTTGTTAATGCATCTGCCAACTGATGCTCTTCTCGTGGGATGTGCTCAAAAGTGATTTCCTCAAAGTATGGGATTAAGGTAAGCACATGTTCTCTATAAGGAATGAGATTCGGGTGCTTAGTATCCCATTCTTCCTTGATTTGACTGATTACCAGGGATGAGTACCCATATACATTCAAGAACTTAATCCTCAAGTCAATAGCAGCTCTGATACCCATGATGCACGCTTCATATTCGGCCTTGTTGTTGGGACATTCAAAGTAAAGTCTAGAAGTAAAGGGTGTATGTCAAACCTAGGAATAGATAATTACAACACCAATTCCATTTCCAAGTGCGTTAGAATCTCCTTCGAAAACCATAGTCCATTTGGATCCTGGCTCAGGTCCTTCATACGGTCCAGGTTCTTCATAATTTATTACTAGCATAATATTCTCGTCTTGGAACTCGAAATTCATAGACTACTAGTCGTCTACATCTTGATGAGTCAAATGGTATGCCAATACAGTTCCTTTGATTACCTTCTGAATGGTGTATTGAATGTCGTATTCTGTTAAGACCATTTGCCATGGGGCTATTCTTTCAGAGAGAGCTGGCTTCTCGAATATGTATTTGATGGGATCCATTTTAGAGATCAACAAAGTGGTATGGGTTAATATATACTGTCTTAGTCGGCGAGTAGCCCATTCCAAAACGTAACAAGTTTTCTCGAGCAGTGAGTATCTTGTTTCATAATTGGTGAACTTTTTGATAAGGTAGTATATTGCATGCTCTTTTCGACCAGACTCGTCATGTTGGCCCAGTACACACCCCATTGAGTTCTCTAACACTATTAGGTACATAATTAGAGGTCTTCCTTCAACTGGTGGCATCCGAATTGGAGGTTCTTGTAGGTACTTCTTGATCTTGTCAAAGATTACATGACTGTCGTCGTTCCACTTTACTACCTGATCTTTCTTCAGTAGCTTGAAGATTGGCTCACAAGTTGTAGTCAAATGAGAAATGAATTGAGCAATGTAATTCAGTTGTCCCAAGAAACCTCTGACTTCCTTCTCGGTACGGGGAGGAGGAATTTCTCGAATAGCTTTGACTTTGGCGGGATCAACCTTAATGCCTTTACCACTGACAATAAAACCCAAGAGCTTTCCGGATCTCACCCCAAAGGTGTACTTGTTCGGATTCAACCTCAGCTTGTACTTCTTCAGTATCTCAAATAAATTGTGTAAATGGTCAGGATGCTCTTCTTCAGTCTAAGATCTGGCTATCACATCGTCGATGTAGAGCTCTATCTCGTGATGGATCATGTCATGGAATAAAGCTACCATGGCATGCTGATATGTTATGTCGACGTTATTTAACCCAAAAGGCATAACTTTTTAGCAGAAAGTGCCCCACTGTGTGACAAAGGTAGTTTTCTCCATGTCTTCAGGTGCCATTTTGATCTGATTATAACCCGAGAAACCATCCATGAAGGAGAATACCTTGTGTTGAGCGGTGTTGTCAACCAGAACATCAATATGTGGAAGTGGAAATTCATTTTTGGGGCTCGCCCTACTCAGATCCATGTAGTCTACACACATATGCACCTTACCGTCTTTATTTGGTACTGGAACAACATTTGCAACCCATTAAGGATACGATGTAACAGCCAAGAAACCTGCGTTAAATTGTTTTATAACTTCAGCCTTGATCTTCTCTGACATCTCGGGACGCATGCGACGAACCTTCTACTTTATTGGAGAACAAACCTCTTTCATTGGAAGATGGTGAACCAAAATATCAGTATCCAACCCTGGAATGTCTTCGTATGACCAAGCAAAGATCTCAACATATTCATGCAACATCTATATTAACCTGTTATTGACATTGTAATCTAAGTTGGCGCATATCTTGACTTCTTTTCTGTCTGCTTTAATATCCAAGTTTACAATTTCAAATGGCTCTTCATGTGGTTGGATATCCTTTTCCTCTTGTATTAACAGTCTGGAAAGTTCTCCAGGTATTTCAAAATCTTCCTCACCTTCGTCCTTGACTTGGTAGATCAGATTTTTAAAGTCATAAGTGGCAATAGCAGAGTCGTTATCAATGAGATCTAGAGTGGATGTGGATCTGCAGTTTATTATGTGGGTGTGTGTAAAAACACATATCTATTTGAAAATGTTAAAAGTAAAAAGAATGACAGAGAGCATAAAATTTGAATGCAAAACATCCAATGCTTTATTAAATGAAAATATGTTTATGAAATGACAACCCTTAAAAAACGAACTGTTGTACCCCGGGTAAGGTACAATGTTTAAAGTCATTGTTTAAATATTACATAACCAAACTTTGAAAGCAATAAAAAAGGAAATGTAGCTATTACTCCTAACTAAAGGAGATAGAGATAATGTCTCGAGTCTCCTAGTTGTTGGGTTAGTTTCCGATGGTAGGAAAGATCTAGTTGTCAAGGTCATAATCACTGTCAGCATCTTATACTACGTTGACTCTATTGTTGCTGACACAGAATGGTGGTCTTCAAACATGTGCGTGAAAAACAACCCTTTGACCCCCTTCAATGAAACCCAAACCAAATTTTTTCAGATTTATATGGAATGTCAGGAAGCTGACCCCAAGTAGTACAACCACCTTCTTCTACAACAGCTTTAGCGTCTTTTCGTGAAGCCATTCTGTGTGGAACCCTGGTAACTTTGGGAATGGTAGAGACGTCTTCAGTTGAGGCAGGAGGGATGACTTCAAAAGTCTGACAGGGAGTCTCGATGAATTTGCCATCCATCTCTACATACCGGAAAAAGTTCAAGTGGCTAACCATATACTCTTCTTCACCGCAGACAGTAACAACCTTTCTGTTCATAGGATATTTTAACTTTTGATGTGGGGTTAAGTTAATAGCGCCTTCCCCATTTATCCAATGGAGTCCGATTAAACAATAATACGCTGGCGGGATATCCATCACATATAAGGTAGATTTGAAGACTTATGAACCTACCTTGATTTAAAGATCCACTTCTCCGTGCACCATCCTCTTCGAACCGTCAAAGGCTCTCACCATAATATCACTAGGTTTCAATTAACCCCTTCACAATCAAGTCTGTCAAGGGCACCCTTCGGTAGCATGTTCAATGAAGAGCTAGCATCAACCAATACATGAGAATGAGTAGTGCCCCTGCATTCAATAAAGACATACAAGGCCTTATTGTGATTTCTTCCCTTAGGAGTTAGGTCAGCATCATAAAAACCTAACCCATTATCAGTCGTCAAGCTAACAACATAGTTCTCAAATTGATCGGCAGAAATCTCTTGTGGCACATAAGCAGACTTTAATAATTTCACCAAAGCTCGCGTATGGGCTTCAAAACACAGTAGCAGAGATAACATGGAGATTTTGAAGGGGGTATGCCCTAGGTGTTCAACAATCTTGTAATTGCTCTTACAGATCATCTTCAAAACCTCCTCCAACTCTTTCCCAGAGGTGTCTTCGACTGTAACTTCTTTAGGAACCTCCATCTAGGCAGGCTTTGTTATTTTCACTTTGCCTCGAGCATAAACAGTTGACTCGGTAGAAAAAACTCGAACAGGTGTAGCAACAGTCTTCAGAGAGATTTCCGGGGAGCTAACCCTTTCGCTTCTAGTGACCTTACTGGTCCCAGCAATATTGTCAATGTTGGAATCAGTAGTTTTAACACTTTCATCTTCAGTAGTTGATAGTTCTTGCTTGACGCCATGGTAGTAGACGTCGGATCCATAGTTTTAAGGAATATCTTTATCCAAGGAATATGGAATAGGTCCAAGTGTAGTGATTATTAGAGGAACAAATTTTGGATTGGCAGTAATCCTTACAAGACCTTAGGAGGTGATCCTGACTAGAGGGCTAGATATTACAAATAAATCTTGAAACGGATTCTCAGTAGGTGGAATCTTCTCAACCAGAATTATGTGATTGTCCATTAGGCACTGAATGCATTCCTTTAGTAACTTGCAACCAATGGGTTGGGCTGCGTAGCAGTAACATCTTTCAATATAGCCTGGAAATAAATTGGCCTGTAACAGATTCTTTTTTATAATTGGGAAGGGAGTAACCAATTCACTTATAGTAGCAACATAAATAAAATCATCAATAGCACATACATCTTTGTCATGCTTTAGTATTGGTGCGGTAATTACACTCGGAGTCTCCAGAGGATCAAACTCAATCTCTTTGTTGTCAATCATATCCTGAATCTTGTTTTTCATGGCCCAACAGTTGTTAGTGTCATGCCCAGGACTGTTGGAATGATAGACACACTTTGCATTTGGATTGTAGCGGGGAGAGGAGGTGTTAGGATTCTGCGGAGGCTCCCTTAATGTTATCAACTCCTCTTTCAGTAAATGTTGTAATGCTTGAGACAGTCGCATGCTGATCTTCATAAATTATCTTCTCAGAGCGTCTGTCCTACGTTGATTATCCTGTTGTTGTTGTTGTTGAACAACCGTAGGATTAGAAATTAACACGGCTCCTACAGATTTGTCGCGATCACTTTTAACACGACAGTTGTACCCTAAATATTTCCCTCCCTTTTTCTCAAGAAATTTCTTACAAAAGTTCTCAAATGCCTAAGGATTCTCAAGAGATGATCAGACAAGCTCACCTCCTAAGCATTGGGTCCACAACTAAGATTTTGGTTTTCTCAAGGAAAATTGGACTCCTAATTCCCCAAGTTACTTTCATGGTTCATCATAAGTCTCGAAGCATGCTTATACCAAGTTTCAAGTCTTGCATCACAAATTTGTTCAGTCAATTGCTCAGATGACTGAAAATCAGTTGTATTGGGTAAAAAGTCAACTGTGGTCAACATACAGTCAAACTTTAAGATTTTTTGCCAACATCAACATTTAGGTGTGATATTCATCATTTTATCAAGGGTTGATCATAATTCCTCAAGGAAAGCACTCAAATCATCAAAGGGGCAAATTGTCAAAATTAGGGTTTTGACTGAGAATGACTAATCATTGACTTTTGACTTAGCACATAACCTAATGACTTGAAGCATGATCTTAAGGACTCAAAAACAACATATTGACCTGATTACATGGTTTAATACATTTCTAAAGGTGCAAGATATTGATAGTTGAAGAATTGAGATCAACTGATGAAAAGTCAACTGTCACACAAAAGTCAAGCTTTGACTTTTTGGTCAACTTTGAACTTCAAAGATCAAGAGTCATCAAAACATTCAAATTTGTCAAGCTTGATCAACAAGAATCACAAATTCAACAAAAAGTCAAAATTTCCAATACTTAGAAAAATTCTAAGTGTTTTGTCCTTAATAAATTCACTACTTCAGGACCATTTTTCACCAAGAAGCAAGATGATTCAAGGAAAACTTTTAACATGAAATTTGTAGAGCATGATGAATTCTAAAACTTTTTCCTTGAGGGTTAATGTCCAAAAAATGCTTGGATTAAGAGATATAGGCCCATGAAGTCATGAAATTTTTATCTAACACTTAGAGAAATTTTCAACAAGATTGGTTAGATTTTTGTCCTAACTTCTTGGCCAATGATTACCAAGTTCCAATTTGATTTATACAAAGTGGACAACATGAAAGTTGTATACAATGTTTCAAGCTTTCCTAAATGTCCAAGAACGCATTTTTATCATGCTTGAGCCAAGAGATTCAAAGAGATGAAGTTGGGAATCCATTCTTGAATTACAAGTCATTTCCTTGATGAACGCATAATCAAATCCTCATGACATGCTGCATAACCTTGCTTTGCAGGCCTCTTAACCTCTAAATGTATCCATAATCAGATGATTGCACAAACTTTCGAGCCATTATCCACTTGATTCATGCTTTGTCCAAATGATTTTTTCTATTTTTGGCACAAAGTTAACATTGCCATTCTTGTAAAGTTGCTTTAATAATAAAGTCAACTCTTCTTGAGCCTCTAACTTGTTTCTTATGCATACATTTAACCTACAAGATCAGAAGAAACATGTTTAGATTGTTCAACCACTCTAGAGGGCATGGTACAAGAATTGGAACCATGTTCTTCAATGTTGCTTCAAAATTAAGTAACCTAGCCATAACCTTTTAACTTGTAAACCAATCCTTCTCATCCTCTAAAACCTTTTCTCTATAAATAGATATGTCATTTGCAAGATAACAAACGGGTTCACAAGCCTCAGAACCCTCTCAAACTCTCTAAACCACATTTGTTACAAATTCTGACCTTGAACTCCAAACAGCTAATCCACTCGTGTGTTTCACTCTAAAACATTCAAAAAGCTTTTATAACTCATATAGAGGCTATCCAAATACCTGTCTCACCACTGTAACATCATCTTCATCATCCTACATTTTCAAAAACAGAGCTTTGAAACTTGACTTGTCCAGAAGAATCCAGCCACTCTCAGTCCAAAGTAAGCATTGCAATAGCTTCCTCAGAGTTCAATGAAGCTATCCAGATCATCACAACACCTCCAGGAGTGCTCCAACTTCAAACACGATTCTCACTTTTGAGGTAAGTTTTCTAAACTTTTAACTTTCTGTACAAGCATCATTAATGTCTACTTTCTGGGAAAAAAATGTAGATATCATTGCCGTGAAGCTAACCATGTGCTTACATTTCATATATCTTGCCTGAGTGATGAGAATTTTGAAACTAAAATTTCTGGGATTTTAGTGTTCATTTTGGTACCAAGTAAAATTTTCACTCATATTTGATCTATAGCTTTTGAAATTTATATGGTTGGATTCATGGTTAAATTTCCAGCAAGTTTCATGTTTACATCTTTCCATTTGGTTGAGAAATGAGCATTTTCAGAAATTCAAAAATGTTATTAAGGCATCTGGCGTGAGGAAGAAGATGAAGTCATATTCAGAAATGGTTTTATAATATATTGAGTAGTTTTTGTTTTAACTACTGGATGTATCACCACCCCAGTGGTTAAAGTGCGCGCATGTTACCTCTATGACCTAGGTGCGAGCCCTAGCGGTACCCTTTTACATTTTTCATGTTTTATTTTATTCTTTTTTTGATTTCTAGCGCCCTAACATTGGGCCTCCTGGCCTTGGGCCCAGGTTCTCCTGCTTCCCAACAACCCCCATTTGTTGTATAACGCGCAGGCCCATATATTCTTTTAATTTTTCTAATTCAAACAAAAACGTATTTTGGGCCTAATAAAAATAGTTTTCTCACACCCCCTTTTTTACTTCTGACTCACGACCCAATCATTTTTATTTATTTTTATATTTTCTTTTTCTACTTTTATTAATTTATTTTATTTAATAAAATATATTAAATCATAAAAATCATAAAAATTAGGTTTGGGTTTTAATCAATTATATTTAATTTTCACAAATAAAATTAATAATTTATTTTTTTAACTTGTAAAAAATGATTAGAATTAGGTTTTTATTATTTATTTTACATTACAAAATATTCTTCTAAATAAAACCTCAAAAATATCTTCTAACAATTAATTTCTCTTTTAAATTAACTTAGACGTAGGTTTTTTTTTCTATATTTAAATTATTTTTACTTTTAATTAATGAAATTAATTTTTATCTTAACTTAATTTATTTAGGTTTACTAATTTCTTTTAAACACAAAGTCAATCAATTAGGTTAAAACATTAAACCTTTTTCTCTACCAAAAACACTTCCTCTTTCTTTCCTCTATTTTACATTTTTGTGCATTTTATTATTTCGTATTATTATCTATGTAAATGGTCTGTAATAGATAATTAAGATTTTATTGCCTTCCATCCCCATTTGTAAATTTGTACCACCCATTCTCAAAATGTTGTAATAGCGTAGGACATTTTAATTCCGCAATTTATCGCTTTCCTTATTACTGTTAGTAATTAGGGTTTGTATGGAAAGATTAAAATCAATCATATAAAAACACTAATCCAAGACAAATTAAATGAAATCAACACACACATACACCTCTAGGATTAATCTCACTTGTTGCCTCGGATAAAACAGTCATGTCTCTCGAACATGGGATGCTTTAACAAATACCCTCGATTAAAAGATCGTAGTCCCTCGATGACCCTTTGATGTTGCCTTCGGTAAACGATCTTAGTCCCTTACGACAAATTGCTAAATCATCCTACAAGTTTCCTTCTATGATTGTATGATGACCCACGCCTGTCCCTCACATCCAGTGATAGGGCTTCCTACTAACTAATGGTAGGATAACATTATCTAAAGGAGGAGGAAAAGAACAAATACTTTTTGAGTAGGTAGATCTCTCGTAATCGCTTGCTCACAAACTAAAACAATTTTCACAATTCACACTTTCAAAACAACTATTTCCAAAACACTTTTCAAAACAAACATTTTATATACATTCTCAACGATACGAGAATCATTACAAAATTTCCTTACATTGGCATTTTCAAAACATATTTCCAAAACAACACTCTCTTTCCCAAGTATTTTCAAAACAAACATTTTGTATACATTCTCAACGATATGAGAATCATTACAAAATTGCCGCACTTAGGCATTTTCAAAATATTTGCAAATATACACAAACATAAAGCATTTTCAAAGTGAGCTAGCAATTAAGAGTCGTAGATAACTACAAATGAAAAGGGTGCTAACACCTTCCCTTTTCATAACATACCCCCCCCCCCCCCCCCCCCGAACTCAAGAAAATTCTCAAAAGGTATTTCCTGTACTTTCCACCCTTTCCTTTATTGGATAAAAGAAAATTCGGTGGAAACTCTTGCTATCCGCAACATTTGCAATAAAATGTAAAACCTTCAAGTCAGATTTCCCGCCGTATTACAGAACTGGCGACTCTGTTGGGGAAAATACTAAAAGTGGGGTTACCTTAGAGCTAGATCACATTTAAAAATGCTTTACTTGCTTGATTTGCATGCTTTACATTTTGGGGTTATGCTTGGGTTTATTTCTTTTATAGATCCTATACCTGGATCTGGGGCATTTTAGGTAAGTAGAAATAGATCGTGGAGACTGCACGGCATAGACCAATATGGTTGAAGCAATGGCTATGTTAGCCTGACACATTTGTTGGTATCGGTGTCCCTTGAGTTGAACCAAGGAGAATACAGGGCCGCTGTGTGGTGTCATAAAGCACTCATTGAGTTTGGTTCAGACCGAAGTTGGTTAATACTTGATACTACACTCATTGAGTTTGGACTTTCGGGATATTTCAGTCGCAGTTCCGATGCTTGTGGGGAAATAATGCCCGATGAAGAAATATTAATGATATTGAGATTCCTAAAACCCGATTACTTCTTTTAGGACAGGTTGAGCCAACTAAAACTTCAAGAGGGTACTTACCTATAAACCCCATGCAAGCTTAAACTTAAGGCCTTGTGTGCTTTGTTTGCGTATGATTAATTGTTTGAACATGACATCTTACCATCATGACATCATGCCATAGAATTTTCACTAACCATTTCAAAGACCTAGGGATTTATCTTTGTTCTATTTTGTAGGTCATGGCTTCCGCTTGCAGAAACACTATTCGAAAAAGCTTCGTGAAGATACCTTCTTAACTTAAGGAGTTAGTCTTGAAAGTTCCCGAAAATTCTCCATTCATTAAAAGGCATGGTCAACTACTCAGTTTGGTTAATTTGGGCTTTTAAGAAGATATGATGGGTGTTCTATTCTAATTGTTTGATCCTGCTCATCATTGTTTCACCTTTCCGGATTATCAACTAGTACCCACAATAGAAGAATTCTCTGAGCTGGTGGGAATACCTGTTCATGACCGGATACTTTTCACCAGTTTAGAGAAAGACCCACAACCTGAAGAAATTGCATCAGTCTTACATCTGAAGTAGTCAGACATTATAGGTAATTAGGAAACAAGGAGTGGAGTAAAGGTTTTTCTAGCTAAATTTCTATTAGATAATGTTCGACTGTTTTTGGAGGCTACGAATTGTCAAGCTTTCAAAGAAATCTTGGCTTTATTGATCTATGGTTTGGTGCTATTCCCTAATTCGGACTAACTCATAGATATGAATGCTGTCAAAATCTTCCTTTCTCGTAACCATGTGCCTACTTTGCTCGGAGACATTCTGCATTCTGTTCACGCTCGTACTATAAGGAAGAGAGGGGATCTTATGTGTTGCATAACGTTGCTATCTAGGTGGGTGCGAGCTTGCGCTCAAAACCTCATGATGCCATATCCATCTATCCTACCAGTGATTATGGAGCCCATTGCCGAAGGGATGTTCCTTATACCATTCTCCATCTTGACATGCCTACTGACCTCGAAGAATTGCAGAAATCATGGGTTCAACTCATGGGATAATGAGACACCTTTTAAGCTCGATTCTATGCAAGCGAGAAGAGAGTGTTGGAGATCACAAAGAAACTTCACGAGGAGAAAAACCTTAATGCATACATCGTCACTAAGAGAAAGCGTCTGTGGGAGACTTGAGTCTTAGGTTTTAGGAGTTCATTTTTTTGTCTTTTTGAGACCTTTTTTCTTTTTCATTGTAATCCCAAGGGGCAGTTGTAATCTTGAACTTATTAATGCAATGTTTGTTTCAGTTTCCTTTTTTGCTAGAAAATTTAAATCTCCTAAAGGTCCTTGAAAACATTGCATCCACATATCATGCATCATTTCATAAGCAAGTTTTCTGATCTAGGTTTCCTCATCTATTTACTGTTTATTTCAGTATAAGATGGCTCTCGATAAAACCGTCAAAGATCTGAAAACTCAACACGCACAATTTCAAGAGACTCTCCGGAACCTAGCCAAAGGGCAACAAGAGATGATGGCGCTCCTCGTCACGAAAACGAAAACTAAGAAGCGGGTTGTTATCCTTAATATGGAGAGAAGGTTCAAAGGTCCTGCCTGACAGGCCCAAGTAGAAGAGGTTTCTTCTGAGGAGGACGACAATCAAGAAGAGGATGTTAAAAGCACCAGGGTTGGGGGTGGAAATAACCATATTTCTGAGGATGAAGACTATTTCGATGAGCAGTACCCTCCGGCGGATGACAAATACAAAAAGCTAGAAGACCGACTCAAAGCCATGGAAATTCAAAAAGTTCCTAGATTGGACTTTGGAGACTTAGGTTTGATCCCAAGGGTAGTCATCCATCACAAATTCAAGGTCCCTGTCTTTACAAAATATTATGGGGTCAACTACATTTGAGGTCATACGTCCAAAAGATTCAACCCCATACTACTGATTATAAATTGTGGGTCCATTTCTTTCAATAAAGTTTGACCAGTACTCAGTTGGAATGGTTTTACCAGTTGGAAGGAACCAATATTTGCACTTGGGAGGATTTGGCTGCTGCCTTCTACAAATAATACCAATACAATGTAGACCTTGCAACAACCCATGTACAATTACAGAGTATGACTATGGGGTCGAACGAAGGCTTTAAGGAGTATGCTCAAAAGTGGAGAGATTTGGATGGAAGGGTGCAACCCCTTTGACTGTCCGAGAATTAGTGGACATGTTCATGGGTACTCTAACGGGTCCATTATTTAACTTGCTGATTGGGAGTTCTTTTTCAGGGTTTACTAAGCTGATTTCGACTGGTGAACAAGTTGAAAGTTGTATCAAAAGTGGGAAGATTCAGATGGGTGCATCCTCTAGTAATATGAAGAAACCATTCATTATAAAGAAAGAAACCAACGCTGTCTATGGCCAGAGGAGTCGTAGTAAGAATGCTCGTCATCAATATGTAGGGGTCAATTTAATCTCTAATCCAACACATGTTCGACCATAACAACCAGGCAATCAATGTAGGTCAGACGCTCCGAGGAGACAATTCACCAGGATTAATATTCCATTGGCTCAAGCATTACAACATCTGTTGAAAGCACAATTGGTAACACTGCGGGATCCTCCCCAGAATCCCAACATATCATCTCTGAAGTATAACCCAAATGCAAGGTGTGCATACCATTCCAATAGTCCAGGGCATGACACCAATGATTGTTGGGCCCTAAAAAGTAAAATCTAAGACATGATTGATGCAAAGGAAATTGAATTTGATATTTCCGAGACCCCTAACGTAATTACTGCGCCTATGCCCAGTCATGGTAAAGGTGTTAATGATATTGATGATGTTTCCTGTGTCTCCACCATAAGTGACTTGACCATTCCCTTGATGACCGTTAAGAAGAATTTGTTACGATCCGGTTTATTTCCAGGTTGTCCTAAAAATTGTTACCATTATGCTTCCCAAACTAATGGTTGTATGTGGCTGAAGAAGGGTATTCAACACTTGATTGATAGCCATGAAATTATGTTCAAGAAAACTCCGTCCATGAAGATTTTTCTTGAAAGTATATCTCAAGAACTGAGGCTTGAAGATGTTTCTATAATCAGAATTTCTAATACTCCTATAAGGATCACCTCTAGAGGTCCTATAAGGATTCCTGCTGAGCCAAGAGTGGCTCCCCTGATCATCATTGCACCGGGGCTAATCCTCTATTCCTCTGACAAGGTTGTTCCCTGGAACTATGGGGCATAAGTTTATTATCATGGTGTTAAGAAAGAGCCATGGATTACCGAAGATGAAGATTCTGAAGTTACCAATCTCAATAATATTGTCGAAACCGGGAAAGTTACCCGAACGGGAAGTATCTTCTCCCCATAGATCTCTCTTCCAATCACAACACTTGTTCATATTCCTACTGCTGGGTTAACTACTGAAGCCCATGGCAAATAGAAAGTGACTGAGCCTGCCCAGACAGAGGCACCCTCAAAATATGTTACAATTGAAGAGCCTTCTAAACAAGAGATGGAAGAGATACTGAAGATCATTCGTAAAAGTTACTACAAAATAGTTGAATAATTTGGGCAGACACCCTCCAAGATATCCATGATGTCCTTGTTATTATACTATGAAGCCCATGCCCAAGCTTTTTTGAAATTTCTGAAGAATGCTCATGTACCACAAGAGACCTCTGTTGATCAGTTTGAGAATTGTGTTGCAAGCCTAACTGCTTATAATGGTTTAGGATTTTATGATGTTGACTTAACTCTGGCGGGGAAGAATCATAACAAGGCTCTGCACATCTATATTGAGTGTAAGGGCACTACTTTGGCACATGTGTTAGTTGATACATGTTTTCCCTGAATGTATTAGCAAAAGGTTCTCTAGATAGATTGGACTATGAAGGGCTGGTGCTGAAACCCAACAATATTGTGGTAAGAGCCTTTGAACGGTGCACGGAGAAGTTGATCTTCCGATCAAGGTGGGATCTCAGGTTTTCAACTCCATTTTTTATGTAATGTAGATTTTCCTGGCCTACTCCTCTCTACTCGGATGCCCTTGGATTCATGGGGCAGGCGCTGTTACCTCTAACTTACATCAAAAATTGAAATATTCGGTGAAAGGGAAGATCGTTACAGTCTATGGAGAAGAAGAATATATGGTCAGCCATTTGAACTCTTTAAAATATGTTGAAATGGATGGTGAATTCATTGAAACTCCCTGCCAGGCATTTAAAGTAATCCCTCTAACGATTGTCGTTGCCAAAGCTACTCTTACTACTCCCAAGATCATCAAGGATACACCGAGGATGGCTTCTCTGAAGGATTCTAGAGTTGTGATAGAAGAAGGCAGATGTACTGTTTGGGGTCAGCTTCCTGATATCCCTTACAAATCTGATAAGTTTGGTATGGGATTTACTACAGAGGGTCAAAGGGCAGTCCTTCTTGCTCGAGCTGGAAGAACTCCTTTCCGTATTAGCAATAATGAAGTCAATGCTCTGGAAGACACTTATAATGATGATGACTTGGATGATTGGATATTCCTAACCATTGGTGGTGGACTCAACAACTGGAAGACCAAAGACTTTGTACCAATCTCCTTTAGTCATGAGTAATTTCTATTTCCTATTTTTATTTCTTTAAGAAGTTTGGTTATGTAATTTCTTTTAAAACAATGACTTTAAACCTTTTGCTTTGCCCAGTGCACAATGGTCCATTTGTTAAGGATTGTCATTTCATATGTCATATCTTCATTTAATGAAAAACATTGGACGTTTTTCATTCAAAGTTTGTGCTCTCTATCTTTCTTTTACTTTATTGCACTTTCAAATAGCTATGTGTTCTTATACGCATCCACACACTACATTGCAGATCTCCATCCACTATAGATCTCGTTGATAACGATCTTTCTATTTCCATCCATGACTCTGAAAATCCAATCTATCAAGTTGAAGACGAAGGTGAGGAAGATTGTGAGATACCTAGAGAACTCGTCATAATTTTGATTCAAGAAGAAAATAATATTCAACCACATGAAGAGTCGGTTGAAGTGGTAAACTTGGGTTCTGAGACAGATAAGAAAGAAGTCAAGATTGGCGCCAACCTGGAAGACAATGTCAAGATTAGATTGATTCAGATGTTGCACGAATATGTTGAGGTCTTTGCTTGGTCATACGAAGACATGTCAGGGATCGATACAAATATTGTGGTTCATTGTCTGCCGATGAAAGAGGGTTTTGCTCCAATTAAACAGAAAGTTCATCGCTTGCATCTCGAGATGTCTGAGAAGGTCAAAGTCGAGGTCATGATATAGTTCAATGCAGGGTTCTTAGAAGTGATTTTGTATCCTTAATGGGTTTCCAATGTTGTTCTAGTGCCGAAGAAGGATGGTAAGCTACGTATGTGTGTAGATTACAGGGATCTGAACAGGGCAAGCCCCAAAGATGACTTCCCACTTCCATATATTGATGTCCTTGTCGACAACATTGCTTAACACAAGGTATTTTCTTTCATGGATGGTTTCTCGGGTTATAATCAGATCAAGATGGCACCTGAAGACATGGAGAAAACTACTTTCATTACATAATGGGGCACATTCTGTTACAAGGTCATGCCTTTTAGGTTGAAGAACGCAAGGGCAACTTATCAGCATGCCATGGTAGCTTTATTCCATGACATGATTCATCATGAGATAGAAGTCTATGTCGATGATATGATAGCCAGGTCACAAACTAAGGAAGAACATATTGACCATCTACACAACCTGTTTGAGAGGCTGAAGAAGTACAAACTAAGGCTGAATCTAAACAAATGCACCTTTGGGGTGAGGTCTGGAAAACTTCTAGGTTTCATCATTAGTGGTAAAGGTATTGAAGTCGATCCTAAAAAAGTTAAAGTTATCAAAGAAACTCCAGCTCCCCATACTGAGAAGGAGGTCAGAGGTTTCTTAGGACGACTAAACTATATTACATGGTTCATCTCTCATTTGACTGCTACTTGTGAGCCAATATTCAAGATGTTAAAGAAAGATCAAGTAGCCAGATGGAACAACGAATTTCAAAAGGCTTTTTATAAGATCAAGGAGTACTTATAAGAACCTCTCATTCTGATGCCACCCGTTGAAGGAAGACCTCTAATCATGTACCTAATAGTTTTAGAGAATTCAATGGGGTGTGTGCTGGGGAAACATGACGAGTCTTGTCGAAAAGAGCATGCAATATACTACCTTAGAAAAAAGTTTACCGACTGTGAAACAAGATATTCACTGCTCGAGAAAACTTGCTGCGCTTTGGCATGGGCTGCTCGTCGACTAAGACAGTATATGTTGAGTCATACTACTGTATTGATCTCTAAAATGGATCCTATTAAGTACATATTTAAGAAGCCATCTCTCTCTGGAAGAATATCCCGATGGAAAATGATCTTAAATTAATACGACATTCAATACACCATACAAAAAGAAATCAAAGGAAGTGTACTGGAAGATCATTTGGCGCATCAAGGTGTAGACGACTATCAGTCTATGCACTTTGAATTCCAGGATGAAATCATCATGCTAATAACAGACTGTGAAGAACCTGGACCGTATGAAGGACCTGAGCTAGGATCCCGATGGAATATGTTTTTTGATGAAGCTTCTAATGAGCTTGGAATGGAATTAGTGTTGTAATTATCTTCCCTCAAGGTTTCCATACACCCTTCACTGTCAGACTTTGCTTTGATTGTACCAACAACATGGCTGAGTATGAAGCATGCATGTTGGGTTTAAAAGCTGCTATTGACTTAAGAATCAAATTCCTGAGCGTATATGGGGATTCAGCATTGCTAATCAGTCAGGTTAAGGGAGAATGGGACACGAAACATCTGAATCTTATCCCTTACCGAGAACATATGCTAACCTTGATTCTGTACTTCGAAGAGATTACCTTTAAGCACATCCCAAGGGAAGAAAATCAGTTGGTAAACGCTTTGGCTACCATGTCATCCATGTTCAAGTTTAGATGGGACAACGAGGCTCCTAGAATTACCATTGAAAGATTCGACGAGCCGACACACTGCTACGAAATTGATATTGATGGAGTAGAAGAGAAGCCTTGGTTTTATGAAGTAAAAATGCATCTTGAGGCTCAAGAATACCCTGAAGGAGCATCTATAAATTACAAGAAATTCCTACGGAGGTTCTCATCTAATTTCTTCCCGAGCAATGGAATTTTGTACAGGCGCAACCATGATTTAACTTTGCCTCATTGTATGGACAAGAAGGAAGCAAAAAAGATTATGAAGGATATGCACGGAGGAATTTTTGGTTCTCACTCCAGCGGGCATACAATGGCTAAGAAAATCTTGTGAGCAGGTTACTATTGGTCGACCATGGAAACTGACTGCCACCACAACTCGAGAACTTGTCATAAATGTCAGATCTATGCCGATAAGGTGCATGTTCCTCTAGTTCCTTTGAATGTCATGACTACTCCTTGTCTATTCGCAATGTGGGGCATTGATATGATCGGAGAAATCAAGCCTACTGCTTCTAATGGACATCACTTCATTCTGGTTTCCATTGACTACTTCACAAAATAGGTTGAAGCAGCTTCATTTACCTCACTTACCAAGAGTGTTATGGCTTGCTTCATTAAGCATAACCTCGTCTATTGGTATGGTATCCCTGAGAGAATCATCACTAACAATGGTACAAACCTCAACAACACTATGATCACCGAACTCTTCATGTAGTTTAAGATCAAGCACCACAACTTTTCTCCATACAAACTAAATATGAATGGTGCAGTAGAAGCCTCCAACAAGAACATAAAGAAGATTGTGCAAAAGATGGTTGTTGCGATATGGTGGCAGAACCGACTGTTTAATACAGGTTTGCGTTTGTGTTTGCAAATGTTGCGGTAAGTAAGAGTCACGACCGACTTTTCTTTTATCCAACAAAGGAAAGGGTGAAAAGAACATAAAAAGACCTTTTCGAGAATTTTGTGAGTAAAGGGGGTAGATTATGGAAAGGGAAGGTGTTAGCACCCTTTCCATCCATAGTTTTCTATGGGCTCTTAGAGGTTTTCTCATTTTGAAATTACTTTGTGCTTTGTGTGTTTGAAAGTGTTTTGAAAATGCCTTAGTGTGGTGATTTGCTTTGTGTTTAACTCTTGTATCAGTCCTCAAGAGTATTAACAAAGAAAATGTTTTGAAAATCGTTTTTGAAAAGTAGTATTTGTGTAAGTGAAAAAAATGTTTTTGAGCAAACTTCTAATAGCTATCTACTTTTATACTCGAAAGGGTCGTTCTTTTCCTCCTATCCTTTAAATATTGCTATCCTACTATTATTGAGTAGGTAGCCCTATTGTCAAATGTTGAGGGACAATCAAAGGGACGTTTTACAATCAGGAAGGCAATTTATGGAGACGCTTTATCAATTTTTCTTTTAGGGACTAGATCATTTACCGAAAGGAAACTGTAGGGTCATTGAGGGACTATGATCTTTTTTGATTTACGGGTCTTTACTAAAGCGTTCCTGCCTCATGAATGTTTTATATAAAGGCAACCAAAGCGGGAGATACCTTAGAGGTGCGCATGTGCAATTACGTTCAAGATTCAGTTATTTTTTTATCTTTTTGTTTGGTTAGCTAACGTTTTAATTTTCAGTCTTATCATGCACGCCTAGTTACTAACAGTTAACATTTACAGAAATTTAAAGTACAAAAATTTAAATCCTAGGCTATTACAACGCTTTGGGACAATTACATAAAAAAGTGCAACAAAATAAAATGCAGAATTTTAAATCTAGACTATTACATACCATAATCAGTTATATTATTTATATAAAACGCGAGAACAAAAATAACGCGCGCGAAATAATAATTACGTCTAAAAATTATAAGAAAAATTCTAAGTAAACAAGAAAAATCTTTTTGGTTTTATTTTTATTTATTTCAAGAAAAATAATTAAACTAAATCTAAATTTAATTTAAGAAAATAAATATTGAATGAAATTAATCTAATTCTAATGTTTTTGCATTTTTTATTAAGAAAACATTTGAAACATAAATTAAATCCTAAATTCTAGTTCATTTTAAAATAAAAAAGTAGTTAAAATTTAATTAATTAATTAATTAATTAAAGCATTTCATAATTTTAATTAAAAAAAGTCTAAGCCTAATTTTTTTGTGAGTTTTTTTTATTATTTGCTTAATTAAGTAAAGAAGATAAAAGAAATTAAAACATTACAAAAAAAAAACTAGATCGGCTTGAGATAGTAAAAAAAAGTGGGGGTGTGGTTGTTGAATTTGCTGGCCCATGAAGGGAGAGACCTAGATTTGCTTCTGGATCCAATGTGGATTGGTCTTTATGGCACATGGTGAGCCTGTAAATGGGGTGCGCTAGATTTGATCAGATGTATATCTGATGGCACATGTCTGATGGTGTATAATGCACATCTAGCTACGAGGAGCACCGGATCTGCATGAAACAAGTTAGAAAATATAAAAATGGAGCTTACTAAGGCGTTTTGTGATGTTTCAGAACTTGGTAATGATTACAAAAGCTTTAGGGAGCCTCCAGGAATGTATTTGGATCTTTTGTTTGGACTGAGAAAGGCTGGAACCTAAAATGATAATTTTTACAACTTTGGTAATTTTTGCAAAATTTGTAGAGCTTTTCCAGACTGTATCTCATGTATTGAAGCTTGCTAATGTGTCCTTCATATAGAGAGGATGGAGGAGACAAGATAACAAAGGTAATAACAACCATAAACATGCGTTTTTAAACCATGAATGATGTTTTATAACTTTGCCAAAGACATGGAATCATGTCCTTTTAAATTTGAATGAATGTGGACACATTTGTATAAAACTTTATGAGCCTAGGATGTCCAAAACATCAACCCAAAGCTCAAAGCCCATTTCCAATTATTTTATACGTTTTATTTTATATTTATTTGAAATAAATTAAAATAAATATGAACAAAATAGTTAGCAAATGCAAGGCACGGCAAGAATAATTTTATGGGTCCTCTATAAACTTAGGAAGATTCTTGAATTCTACGAAATTGCGCCCTTGCCTTAAAACTTCAAATATGCTCAATGCATAATTCTTGAAAATTCCCGAATTTCCCCAACTTGGGAAAGCCATAACTTGATTAATATTTATCTCATGATGATAATCTTCGACTTTTTGGAAAGCCCAAGATGTCTATTTCAATCCCTCTTTTGATCAATTTTGCATTTGAAGATTTTATCTTGATGTAAAAGGTCTTGGAAAAAAGTGGCTTTTGTTGACTTTCTGAAAATGACCTGTAATGTATGAGCTTGTATCTTTCAAATGGTGTGTTTCTTGGACTTGAGTGCTGAACAGAAGTTATATGGAATGATATTATCTTCAATATGAGCTTTGTTTTGGTAAAAATGCATGAAGTATGTGAATGTTATGCCTGTTCAAAGTTCAGTTGACTCTTCCTTTAGAAACCCTACTTTGCCATTTTTGACTTCTGATGGGTTAGGAGCATTTTTTGAGGAATCATGATCAACCCTTGATAAAATTATGGATATAACTTCAAAATGTTGATGTTGACCAAAAATCTTGAAGTTTGACTGTACATAGGCCACATTTCACTTTTGACCTAGCATAGTTGATTTTCCAATACTTGAGGAATTGACTGAGCAAACTTGTTAAGCAAGGAATGAAATTTGGCATGGATGATCTTGAGGACATATTAGGACAATGAAGGAAATTTGGGATCCTTGGAGCTCAACCATCTTGATGAAAATTGAAACCCTAGTTAGGGGTTCATTGCCTTAGGAGGAGAATTGTCTGGTCAATTCTTGGTCAACCTTGAGCAATTGAGAACCTCTAGGAGTATGTCTTGTGTGAAAATGGGAGGGAAAATTTTGGGGTACAACAGCTTCCCCTGTTCAATCTTCTTAATCCTGAAGATTTAGATTGGCTTGTTTTCCTTTCGTGATCTGAAGGTGGAAGATGATTGAACACTAGAGTGCCCAGAAATTTGCACTCGCCCGAAGAGAGACTATTGGTGACTAATATCAGGAATGGGCTTACAGATGCCATTTGGAAAATATGACAGAAGACTGTCAGAGATGGGTTTAAAGATTCCATCCAAGGAATATGACGGAGAGTCATCGTAGATGGGCTTAAAGATGCCATCCAAAATAGATGTTGACTTCATAAGAAGTCTCTTTGTGGGGATTCCTATTCCTGTTGTCCGAGGAGGAGTCCGTTGGGGAATGTTTTTTAGGGGAATAGAGTCTCGGAGCTTCAGTTGTCCATTTCCCTACTTGGGAGTCATCCCTTGACTGAAGAGATGGAAGTGAACTGCTATCTGGTCAGGATCCAGGCTTCGCAGTGACTTGCTGAGGATGATAATGATGACTTCTATCTGGACATATTCCAGGCTTCAGAGTGACTTACTGGGGAAATGAGATTAAATTGTTGTCTGGTCATACTCTAGGCTTTGCAGTTTCTCAAACTGGAATATATATCAGAAAAATATTAGTGTCAAATTAACTGAACCAGAGAAAGGATCAACCGGAAAGAATCAGTAACAAATCAATGGTTGATTCGAACTGAACCAGCAGAGGTCTTGATTTATCTTTGACTGGATAAGAATCAGAAACATCATAGTGTCGATTTAACTGAACCAGAAAAAGGTCTACTAGAAAAGAATCAGTAACAAATGAATGGTCAATTTGAACTGAACCAGCAGAGGTCTTGGTTTATATTTGACTGGATAAGTATAAGAAAAATATTAGTGTCGATTTAACTGAACCCGAAAAAGATCTACCAGAAAAGAAACAGTAATAAATCAATGGTCGTTTCGAACTGAACCAACAGAGGTCTTGATTTATCTTCGACTGGATAAGAATCAGAAAAATATTAGTGTCAGTTTAACTGAACCAGAAAAAGGTCTTGGATTATCTTCATCTAGAATAGGAATCAGAGAGATCTTATTATCGATCTAACTTAACCAGAGGAAAATCTTGAATTAACTTTGACTAGATAAGAATCAGAAAAATCATAGTGTCGATTTAACTGAACCAGAAAAAAGTCTTGGATCATCTTCAACTGGAATAGAAATCAGAGAGATCTTAGTGTCGATCTGACTGAACTAGAGAAGGTCTTGAATTAACTTTGACTGGAATGGAAATCAGAAGAATCTTAGGATCGATTCAACTAAACCAGACAAAAGTCTTGGAATATCTTCAACTGGAATAGGAATCCGAGAGATATTAGTGTCGATCTGACTGAACCAGAGAAGTTCTTTAATTAACTTTGACTGGAATAGAAATCAGAAAAATCATAGGACCGACTCAACTGAGCTAGACAAAAGTCTTGGAATATCTTCAACTGGAATAGGAATCAAAGAGATATTAGTGTCGATCTGACTGAACCAGAGAAGGTCTTTAATTAACTTTAATTGGAATGGAAATGAGAAAAATCTTAGGATCGATTCAACTAAACCAGACAAAAGTCTTGGAATATCATCAACTGGAATAGGAATCAGAGAGATCTTAGTGTCGATATGACTGAACAAGAGAAGGTCTTGAATTAACTTTGACTGGAATGGAAATCAGAAGAATCTTAAGATTGATTCAACTGAACAAGACAAAAGTATTAGAATATCTTAAACTCGAATAGGAATCGGAGAGATCTTAGTGTCGATCTGACTGAGCCATAGAAGGTATTGAATTAACTTTGACTGGAATGGAAATCAGAAGAATCTTAGGATTGATTCAACTGAACCAGATAAAAGTCTTGGAATATCTTCAACTGGAATAGGAATCAGAGAGATCTTAGTGTCAATCTGACTGAACCAGAGAACGTCTTTAATTAACTTTGACTAGAATGGAAATCAGAAGAATCTTAGGATCAATTCAACTGAACCAGACAAAAGTCTTGGAATATCTTCAACTGGAATAAGAATCATAGAGATCTTAGTGTCGATCTGACTGAACCAGAGAAGGTCTTGAATTATCTTTGTCTGGAATGGAAATCAGAAGAATCTTAGGATCGATTCAACTGAACCAGACAAAAGTCTTGGAATATCTTCAACTGGAATAGGAATCAGAGAGATCTTAGTGTCGAGCTGACTGAACCAGAGAAGGTCTTTAATTAAATTTGATTGGAATGGAAATCAGAAAAATCTTAGGATCGATTCAACTGAACAATACAAAAGTCTTGGAATATCTTAAACTGGAATAGGAATCAGAGAGATCTTAGTGTCAATCTGAATGAACCAGAGAAGGTCTTGAATTAACTTTCACTGGAATGGAAATCAGAAGAATCTTAGGATCTATTCAACTGAACCAGACAAAAGTCTTGGAATGTCTTCAACTGGAATAGGAATCAGAGAGATCTTAGTGTCGATGTGACTGAACCAGAGAAGGTCTTGTAAGGACGTCTTTCTGAGGAAAATTCTGAAATAACCCTTCGTTAGACGTAGCTTTTGAGAAAACTACCAGGTCACACAAATAGTCAACGGTGTTAGTTGATTTGATTTTTCCCTGAAAAAGGCAAAGAGTTAGTCATATGCAATGTCATGATGGATGAAATGCATTCTGGTGATGTTCTCAAAATAAATGAGGTTATGATGTATGCGATGTGTATGCGCATGCCACGTTGTATGAACATGGAATGTTATTGTGATATTTTCTAACCTGGGAAAATAAATCCCTAACTGCTGCTGGAGAGTATAAGGAGGCTAAATCCTTTATTTCCACTAGGGATGATGAATGAATATGATTTGCCGGGGATTTCCTCTTTCTGTTTGAGGATGTTCTGTTGGGGATTGACTCTGCTTGAGAATAACTCTATGGAGGGAGATGCTTTATTGGAAGATTTTGCCGATATAGAGAAATAAGCTGTATTGGGGAATTAACTTCTGTAGTCTGAGAAATAAACTCTAACCGGGAGGAGATTTTATAAACTGTTTAAGGTTATAAAGCTCGGCTGGGGAACACAAATTTCAGTTCTCTGAAGGAACTTGGATGGAGGAAGTAATTCCTGCTTGGGGAAGAAGAGGTCAAAACTTTGGTTGTTTTTACTATATGGGGAACATAGGTGCCACGGGGTCATATGTAGCGGTGACTTCAGCTCAGAGTATCCCTTCCCCTATACCTACCCGAGAAAGCACCTGTGGAGACTTTATGGATGGTTTGAGTGTCATCCATACTCATGAGATGCTTGGTAAATACTGATCAGGATAACAAGTCTTCTACTGATAGACAAGTGACAAGATGACGGGACATGGTCGTACACTTTAATCCTTAACTTTTGCATGGACCTTCCTTTTGGGTTTTCAGTCCACCGGGATACCCTTTTTTGCTCAAGCCGCCTTTTTCAGGTTTTCGACTTGCCGGGTGCATAATTTTTGTATATATCCATAATTTTTGCCCGAACTCTTTTTGGTTCGCCGGGATGCCCTTATTTTTGCCTAGGCCTGTCAACCTAGTGGGTCTTTTTCATGCGTATTCTTTTCTGACTATGTCCATGTTCACCGGGTGTTGAGGATTGTCATTGTCCTTAGTAGTAAGTGTTGTCACACTGCAAGAAGGTGTTTATTTGATCGTACAAGATTCATTCCTAGAATTCATGTCCAATGCCCCAAGTGATTCAGATGGAGTTCTGCCCCTGGCTATTTGGCATTTTTGAGAGATTCCTTAAACCTTGACTTGACTGCCCTAGATTAGTTGGACACCATGCTATGCCCCTTGATTATGAATGGCCTATCACTGGAATGTCTTTCCATTTGAGGTGATTCTATCCACTGAGAAGATTGTTGTTCATCGAATATCCGTCATGCAAATTTCTCTGTTGTTTAACAAATATTCATATGCAAATAATGGTATTTTAAGAATGCAAAGCTTATGGCTGTCTTGAAGTTTGAAAATTCATTTTTAGTAAAACAAACAAATTTTGTAAAAGTTTGATGTGAACTCAGGATTTATAGCGAACCCTACAGGAGTCAGGATACCTTTTGTAACAGTATGCTTTCGAACTAACCCATGCTTCAGCTAGGACTTTTAAGGGTTATAACTTGGTCTGCTTTATGGTTTAAGAAACAAAGGGTAAAGGCTCAAAGTTTATTTGTACCCACCCTTTCTTCGTGATGTTTTTCGATCCCATGCTTAGTTAATTGTGCGTTCAGATCCCAATTGAGTCTGGTATCTTGTCCTTGATGTTCGGGTGATGGTTCAGATACTGAAAGTTTATGTTGAAGAGGCAGTCATTTTTGTAATCTTCTTTTTGTTTAGGATTTGTAGCGACTTCTTTTTTTATTATCCCTTCTTTTGCTTGAACTGGTTTTTTTATGATTACAGTCAGCGGGGTGTCCCAGTTTTTTTTTAAGTTTCCTTCATAGGTTTTGACTTAGCGGGCTTTTATTTTGAGAGATAATGACTGTCGGCTTTAATAATTATGCAGAACCATCACCATCTTTTGATTTGGAAGGACGTCTTCGATGCCATTCATTGTGTATGAAACGGAAAACTACGACTAAATGCGCGTCTGAATTGACTGAGAAACTACCCTGCCCCAGGTTATAATTAAGGGTTTTAATTGGTATGAAAGGAAAAACTCCTACTTCTTTGGCTCGAAGGGGTTGACTAGGGATTATCTTCCTTATAACTCCACTATTTAGGATTTGAAACAATGCTTGTACATCGTCAACGGGGTCTGTTCAAAAGCATATTGTAGAGATTGTGGTATCGTTCTCGTCATCCTCCCTCTAAAGGCTCAAAGCTTTTGATCGAGACTTGAATATCACAAAAAGGAAAGCAGTTTAAATATAGTGAATACGAATGAATTGATTCAAAACAGACATATGCAATGCATTGATAAAGTAACAAAGTTTGACATGAATAAATGTTCGAACAATCAAAAGAAAATTACAAATTGAAATTTCTAATGAACAAAACCTTCTTTGTCTGATCTTGTAACTTCGGATGGCGTGCCTTGGAGGGATGGCAGAAGAACTCAGCCTGACCATCTTGTGTAAACTCCAACACTCTTTCATCAATCAAATTTTGAATTTTATATTTCAACATCCAACAATCGTTAGTATCATGCCCCGAAATATTGGTGATATGCACACCTTGCATCAGGATTGTATTTAGGGGAATAAGTCTTAGGATTCTGAGGAGGCCCTATCAATGTAACCAGATTCATCCTCAACGTGTTGTAAAGCTTGAGACAGCGGCATGTTGAGTTTGGTAATCTGCCTCTTGGGTGTATCCAGCTTACTCTGATTAACCCGTTGTTTTTGGCGAGGTTGTTGTTGGACCCGTTATATGGTAGCAATTTGGAAAGGTCCACTCTTCACCAAACCAACCTATTGTCTTCTCGAAGGTTGATCAATGACTTAGTCCCTAACCTCATATGTTTGCTTCACATTGTTGCATCCTTCTTGATGAAGCTTGTTGACAACGCCTCTCAACTCTTCTTATACCCGAGCCAGGTCTTGGATAAGAGCCATCTTCCCCAGCATCTGGGTTCTCATTGTTTTAACCTCAGCTTGCAGTTGTTCCAACCGTTCATACTTATTGTCTTCAAGATTTTTCTTGGCCAGGTTCCCAGCGAGGAGTGCTTTCAACTCTTCCTGCCCCTTGGATAGGTTTAGGAATATTTCCATGAACTGAGCCTCTTGAATTTAGAGATCTTTGTTGTCTTGTTTGAGATCCATTGCTGAAATAAACAGCGAGAACATGAGAGACCTGTTATGAAACCTTCTTATGCAATGATATGTATGATATATGTATGCAATGTTTTCAAATATCTCGCGGGGTAAACAAGAAAATGTCAGAAGTTGAAATTTGCAGTTTGATTGAAGAACTCCGTATCATTGAGTGTCCTTCTATGAGAGTCAAGCTTACTATATCAAGTGGGTCATAGCCTCTGACTCAAGTTATCGTGTTTTGATCTTTTGACAGCATTGGCCAGAGGAAAATAAATCCCCTTGCCCCTTGCTAGATGTATGGTTCATCATAACCTGCATCACAGGCCCTTGAGATCCTTGAAATGGTTAAGGAAATGCTATGGTATGATGTTATGATGTGCATTCTATGCATAAAGCAAAAATGCAGGGTGATAAAAACAAGTATGTCTTGCAAGAAAACCAGTTTATTGGATAATGACTGTAAACAAATCCTGCAAGTAAATCATGTCGTTAGATAAAAACCCATCTAGTAGCTCAAGTTGAAAGAAAACAAATCACACAAGCAGCCTTAGGTTTAGGCTTGCATGGGGTTTGTAGGTACGTACCCTCTTGAAATTTAGTTGGCTCAACCTGTCCTATAAATAGTAACCGGGTTCTAAGGGATCTCAACATCACTGATCTTTCCCACAAGTTTTGTTTGATAGGCGATTGACTCGCAACCAAACAAAACTCGGGAGTCAAATCTCAATAAGTGTAGCATCGAGTATATGCTGACTTTGGGAATACACCAAAGACGACCATCTCGGTACATCCTAATGGCCAAGTTTGTTCATTTAAAGGTTCTAAAGTCAGTTGACGCTTCATGACACCACACAACGGCCTTGTATTCTCCTTGATTAACTCAAGGACTACTGGTACCAACCAAAGTGTCGCATCAACATAACCATCGCTTCAACTGTGCCGGTATACTCCGCACAGTTTCCATGATCTATTGCTACTTACCTAATAGGTTTCCTCAGATCTGGGTGTAGGATCTATAGTAACCCAAATAATCCCTTAAAATTAAAGTAAACAAAAAAGCAAACAATTTAGAAATGATCTAGACCCTAAGGTAATCCCCACTTTTATTATTCCCCAGCAGAGTCGCCAGTTTTGTGATATGGTGGAAGAACCAACTGTTTAATACTGGTTTGCGTTTGTGTTCACAAATGTTGCGGTAAGCAAGAGTCGCCATCGAATTTTCTTTTATCCAACAAAGGAAAGGGTGAAAATAATAGAAAAAGACCTTTTCGAGAATTTTCTGAGTAAGGGGGGTAGATTATGGAAAGGGAAGGTTTTAGCACCCTTTTCGTCCGTAGTTTTCTACGGGCTCTTAGAGGTTTGCTCATTTTGAAATTACTTTGTGCTTTGTGTGTTTTAAAATGTTTTGATAATTCCTTATTACGGAGATTTGCTTTGTGTTTAACTCTTGTATCAATCCTCAAGAGTGTTAACAAAGCAAATGTTTTGAAAATTGTTTTTAAAAAGTAGTATTTGTGTAAGTGTAAAAAATGTTTTTGAGCAAACTTCTAACAGCTATCTACTTTTATACTCGAAATGTTCACCTGTTTCCTCCTATCCTTTATATAGTGCTATCCTACTATTGGTGAGTAGGTAGCCCTATCGTCGGATGTTGAAGGACAATCGAAGGAACATTTTACAATCACGAAGGCAATTTATGGAGACGCTTTAACAATTTTTCTTTTAGGGACTAGATCATTTACCGGAAGGCAATTGTAGGGTCATCAAGGGACTATGATCTTTTTTGATTTACGGGTATTTACTAAAGCGTTCCAGCCTCATGACTGTTTTATTTAAAGGCAACCAAAGCGGGAGATACCTTAGAGGTGCGCATGTGCAATTGTGTTCAAGATTCAGTTATTTTTTGTCTTTTTGTTAGGTTAGATAACGTTTTAATTTTCAGTCTTATCATGCACGCCTAGTTACTAACAGTTAATATTTAAAGAAATTTAAAGTACGAAAATATAAATCCTAGGCTATTACAACGCTTTGGGACAATTACATAAAAAAGTGCAACAAAATAAAATGCAGAATTTTAAATTTAGACTATTACATTCCATAATCAGTTACATTATTTATATAAAATGCGAGAACAAAAATAACGCGCGCGAAATAAAAATTACGTCCAAAAATCCTAAGAAAAATTCTAAGTAAACAAGAAAAATCTTTTTGGTTTCATTTTTATTTATTTCAAGAAAAATAATTAAACTAAATCTAAATTTAATTTAAGAAAATAAATATTGAATGAAATTAATCTAATTCTAATATTTTTGCATTTTTTATGAAGAAAACATTTGAAACATAAATTAAATCCTAAATTCTAGTTCATTTTAAAATAAGAAAGTAGTTAAAATTTAATTAATTAATTAATTAAAACATTTCATAAATTTAATTAAAAAAAAGTCTAAGCCTAATTTTTTTGTGAGTTATTTTATTATTTGCTTAATTAAGTAAAGAAGATAAAAGAAATTAAAACATTAAAAAAAAACTAAATGGGCTTGAGATAGTAAAAAAAGTGGGGGTGTGGTTGTTGAATTCGCTGGCCCATGAAGGGGGAGGCATATATTTTCTTCTGGATCCAATGTGGAATGGTCTTGATGGCACATGGTGAGCTCGCAGATGGAGTGCACTAGATTTGATCAGATGGACATCTGATGACACATGTCTGATGGTGTATAATGCACATCTAGCTACGAGGAGCACCGAATCTGCATGGAACAAGTTAGAAAATATAAAAATGGAGCTTACTGAGGCATTTTGTGATGTTTCAGGGCTTAGTAATGATTGCCAAAGCTTTAGGGAGCCTCCAAGAACGTATTTGGATCTTTTGTTTGGACTGAGAGAGGATGGAACCTAAAATGCGAATTTTTACAACTTTGATAATTTTTGCAAAATTTGTAGAGCTTTTCCAGGTTGTATCTCATGTGTTGAAGCTTGCTAATGTGTCCTTTATATAGAGAGGATGTATGAGATAAGAGAACAAAGGTAATAATAACCATAAACATGTGTTTTTAAAGCCATGAATGATGTTTTGTAACTTTGCCAAAGACTTGAAATCTTGTCCTTTTTGAATTTGAATGAATGTGGACACCTTTTCATGAATTTTATGGGCCTAGGCTGACCAAAACATCAACCCAAAGCTCAAAGCCCATTTCCAATTATTTTATACATTTTATTTTATATTTATTTGAAATAAATTAAAAGAAATATGAATAAAATAGTTATCAAATGCAAGGCACAACAAGAATAATTTTACAGGTCCTCTATAAACTTAGTAAGATGCTTGAAGTCTAATAAATTGAGCCCTTGCCTTAAAACTTCAAATTTGCTCAATGCATAATTCTTGAAAATTCCTAAATTTTCCCAATTTGGGAAAGCGATAACTTGCTCAATATTTATCTCATGATGATGCTCTTGAACTTTTTGGAAATCCCAAGAGGTCTACTTCAATCCCTCTTTTTATCCATTTTTCATTTGAAGATTTTATCTTGATATAAAAGGTCTTGGAAAAAAGTGGCTTTTGTTGACTTTCTGAAAATGACCTGTAATTTATGAGCTTGTATCTTTCAAATGGTGCATTTCTTGGACTTGAGGGCTGAAGAGAAGTTATAGGGAATGATATTATATTAAATATGAGCTTTGTTTGGGGAAAATGGATGAAGTATGTGAAAGTTATGCCTGGTCAAAGTTCACTTGACCTTTCCTTTAGAAATCCTACTTTGCCATTTTTGACTTCTGATGGGTTAGGAGCATTTATTGAGGAATCATCATCAACCCTTGATCAAATGATGGATATAAATTCAAAATGGTGATGTTGACCAAAAATATTGAAATTTGACTGTACATAGGCCACAGTTGACTTTTGACCTAGCATAGGTGATTTTCCAATACTTGAGCAATTGATTAAGCAAACTTGTTGAGCAAGGAATGAAATTTTTCATGGATGATATTGAGGACATATTAGGACAATGAAGGACATTTTGGATCTTTGGAGCTCAACCATCTTGATGAAAATTGAAACCCTAGTTGGGGGGTTCATTTCCTTAGGAGAAGAATTGTCTGGTCAATTCTTGGTCAACCTTGAGCAATTGAGAACTTCTAGGAGTATGTTTTGTGTGAAAATGGGAGGGAAAATTTTGGGGTACAACAGTTGTGACTTGCAAATACTGGCACGAGATGTTAGCATTTGATCTTCATGGCTATCGCACTTCAGCACGAACATCAACTGGGGCAACCTCATTCTCTCTAGTCTATGGCATGAAAGTTGTCCTACCCGTCGAAATTAAAATTCCTTCTCTAAGAATCATGAAATATGCAGAATTAGACAAAGACGAATGGATTCATACCAGGCTAGAACAATTGAATATGGTTGATGAGAAAATACTTGCGGTTTTCTGTCATGCTCAGATGTATCAGAAACGTATGATCAAGTCTTTCATCAAGAAGATCAAGCATCAGGTATATCAGGCTGGTGACTTGGAAATAAAGTGCATCATTCTACCATAAGGTGACCCCAGGGGAAAATGGACTCTCATCTACGAAGGGCCATTTATTGTCAAGAGAGTATTTTCAGGCGGTGCTATGATACTAACCACCATAGACGATGAAGATTTCCCACACACTGTGAACACAGACATAGTCAAAAAAATACTACGCATAAAAACGACCCACTAGGTTGACTGGCCTAGGCAAAATAAGGGCATCTCGACGAACCAAAAGGGTTCGGGAAAAAATTATGGATATATACAAAAGATTATACACCCGGTAAGTCGAAAACCTGAAAAGGCAGCTTGGGAAAAAAAGGGGTTCCTGGTGGACTGAAAAACCTAAAAGGGCGGTCCAGACAAAAATTAGGGATTAAAGCGTACGACTATGTCCCGTTGGATCACTTACAACCAGCTTTATCACCAAGGTCAAAAGTTCAAATGGTACAAACCAATTTCAATCAACTTCTTCTGACAGCAAGGGACAAGATATTCTAAGACATATGGGCAATAGTAGAGTTGGAACCCAATGAGATCATTTCCACATAGCTATATATTTTGTTCTCACTTTGTACTCTTTTCCTTTTATGACGACTTCCTCTTATTTGGATTTATGTCTCTTTGTACAAAAAAAATCTTGTTTATAGGCAAATTATCAATACAAATACACCCTAAAATTTAAACTTTTTGTTTTCTCTGTTTTGTTTGCAAAAACGTTCAATGACTAAAATTGAATGAACATATGCATCTGAATATGATTAACTGTTAACAAATATATACATAAGAATAGGAATAAGCATTTACTCAAGATTCTAGGAGTTGGGATAACGTTCAAGCTGCCCATAAATCCCCACAGAACCATTTCTATTAGATTATCCCCACATAGTAATCTTCACAATTTCATCCCCAATAAGGATACATTCCCCACAATTTCCCCATAGAGTTCCAATCAGTACGATTCATGGAAATTCTCTTCCCCAACTGAGTTTATTCCTCCAAAACTGAAAAAAAACGTGTAGATTTCTTCTCTTTAGAAAAATTCAATTTCCCCAAGAAAGTTTGCTTCCACAGCAAAATACTTCTCCGTCAACAGGGTTTATTTCCCCAATAAATTACAGTCTCCTTAGCTTGAGTCTATTCTCCAGATTACTATGAATCACTGGAAAAATTCCTCTCCTCAGTGAAACCACCACTATCCTTGGAGAGTTGCAACGGAACCTGGAACCAAACCAGATATCAATCAACATTATCCTGCCCAAAATATTCAGAAGGTTATCCATCTCTTTTATCCCCAGCCAAGGTATATAAGAATTAAATTCCATAGACGAGTCAGAAGGTTATCCATCTCTTTCATCCCCAGTCAGGGTATATAATAATTAAACTCCCTAGTAGAGCGATGAACGACTAATGTTCCTGGACTCTTCTTCCCAAACAAAAGTCAACATTCCCTTAGTGGAGTTTCCGCAAACAGCAAGCAGGAATCCCTAACGGAAGCATTCTAGACAAGGTTGAAGATTGCACATGTTCTTCATCCCCAACACCAGTCAGGGATTTATTTTCCCGGACAAAAATACTACACGTCCTTATAAATACACTTCACAATATTTTACATCCATACATCATAGCATATGCATACGAAACGCATGTAGCACAATCTCATTTATTTTGAGAACATCATTACGCAATGCATTTCATGCATCGTGACATTGCACACAATTAACACTTTACCTTTTTAGGAAGGATCAATCAGTAGACGAATATCATCAACAATTCTCAAAACAGATTGTAGATTAATTCCTGAAATAAGACAAGGCGCATATCTATACGATGAACACTTCCTTCAAACATCTGCTGGCTCAATTTAAATCGATCAAAGATTTATTCTGATACTTCCTCTAGTAGACCTTTTCTGGCTCAGATTAAATCAATCAAAGATTTATTTTGATACTACTTCCAGTTAAAGACAAAAAAGACTTCTTCTGGCTCAGGTTAAATCGACCAAAGATTTATTCTGATACTTCTTCCAATAGACATTTTCTGGCTTAAATTAAATCAACCAAAGATTTATTCTGATACTTCTCCTAGTTAAAAATGGACGCAGACATCTTCTAGCTCAGAGTAAGTCGACCAAAGATTTATTCTGATACTTCTTCCAGTAGACATTCCCTGGCTCAGATTAAATCGACCAAAGATTTATTCAGATACTTCTCCCAGTTAAAGTCAAACATAGACTTAGTCTAGTTTGTCTATCAATAGCTTCTTTAGATGGAATCTATAAGCCCATCTTCGAAAACTCTTCATCACCTCTTCAAATGGAATCTTTAAGCCCATTCCCGTCATAATTAACCAACAGTATTACTTCATGCACAAGCGAGTGCAAATTTCTAGGCACTTATGTGATCAATCATCTTCCACCTTCAAGTCACGAATGGCATACATGCCAATCTAACTCTTATGGTTTAAGAAGATTGAACAGGGGCAGATGTTGTACCCCAAAATTTTCCCTCCCTTTTTCTTAAGACATTTCTTACAAAAGTTCTCAAATGCCCAAGGATTCTCAAGAGATGATCAGACAAGCTCACCCCCTAAGCACCAGGTCCACAACTAGGGTTTTGGTTTTCTCAAGGAAAATTGGACTCCTAATTCCCCAAGTTAATTTCATCATTTGTCATAAGTCTCCAAGAATTCTCATACCAAGTTTAAAGTCTTGTATCACAAATTTGCTAAGTCAATTGCTCAGATGATTGAAAATCAATTGTATTGGGTAAAAAGTCAACTGTGGTCAGCATACACAAAATTCAAGATTTTTTTGCCAACATCAACATTTTTATGTGATATTCATCATTTGATCAAGGGTTGATCATAATTCCTCAAGGAAAGCACTCAAATCATCAAAGGGGCAAATTGTCGAAATTAGGGTTTTGACTGAGAATGACTGATCATTGACTTTTGACCTAGCACATGACCTAATGACTTGAAACATGATCTTAAGGACTCAAACACAACATCTTGACCTAATTACATGGTTCAAGACATTTCCAAAGGTGCAAGAGATTGATAGTTGAAGAATTGAGATCAATTGATGAAAAGTCAACTGTCACACAAAAGTCAAACTTTGACTTTTTGGTCAACTTTGAACTTTAAAGATCAAGAGTCATCAAAACATTCAAACTTGTCAAGCTTGATTAACAAGAATCACAAATTCAAAAAAAATTCAAAATTTCCAATACTTAAAAAAATTCTAAGTGTTTTGTCCTTAATAAATTCACTACTTCATGACCATTTTTCACCAAGATGCAAGATGATTCAAGGAAAACTTTCAACAAGAAATATGTAGAGCATGATGAATTCTACAACTTTGTACTTAAGGGTTGATGTCCAAAAAATTCTTGGATTATGAGATATAGGCCCATGAAGTCATGACATTTTTATCTAACACTTAGAGAAATTTTCAACAAGTTTGGTCAGATCTTTGTCCCAAATTATTGGCCAATTTTCACTAGGTTCCAGTTTGATATAGCCAAAGTGGTCAACATGAAAGTTATAGACAATGTTCCAAGCTTTCCAAAATGTCTAAGAACACATTTTTATCATGATTGAGCTAAGAGACTCGAAGAGATGAAATTGGACATCCATTCTTGAATTACAAGTCATTTCCTTGATGAACACATAATCAAATCCTCATGCCATGCTGCATAATCTTGCTTTGTAGGCCTCTTAACCTCTAAATCTATCCGTAATCAGATGATTGCACAAACGTTTGAGCCATTATCCACTTGATTTAAGCTATGTCCAAATGATTTTTCCATTTTTGGCACAAAGTTAACATTGCCATTCTTGTAAAGTTGCTTTAATCATAAAGTCAACTCTTCTTGAGCCTCTAACTTGTTTCTTCTGCACACACTTAACCTAAAAGATCATAAGAAACATGTTTAAAGTGTTCAACCACTCTAGAGGGCATGGTACAAGCATTGGAACCATGTTCTTCAATGTTGCTTCAAAATTAAGTAACTTAGCCATAACCTTGTAACTTGTAAACCAAGCCCTCTCATCATCTAAAACCTTTTCTTTATAAATAGAGATGTCATTTGCAAGATAACATACGGGTTCATAAACCTCCGAACCCTCTCAAACTCTCTGAAATCATAATTTGCATCAAACACCATATTTGTTGCAAATTCTGACCTTGAACTCCAAACACCTAATCTACTCGTGTGTTTTCACTCTAAATCATTCACAAACCTTCTATAACTCATATAGAGGATATCCAAACACATGTCTCACCACTATAACATCATCTTCATCATCCTCCATTTTCAAAAATAGAGCTTTGCAACTTGACTTGTCTAGAAGAATCCAACAACTCTCAGTCCAAAGTAAGCATTATAATAGCTTCCTGGGAGTTCAGTGAAGCTATCCAGATCATCACAACACCTCCAAGAGTGATCCAACTTCAAACATGATTCTCACTTTTGAGGTAAGTTTTCTAAACTTTGAACTTTCTGTAAAAGCATCATTAATGTCTACTTTCTGAAATAAAAATGTAGATATCATTTCCGAGAAGCTAACCATTGCTTAAATTTCACTTTTCTTGCCTGAGTGATGAGAATTTTGAAACTGATATTTTTGGGATTTTAGGGTTCAGTTTGGTACCAAGTAAAATTCTTACTCATCTTTGATCTATAGCTTTTGAAATTTATATGGTTGTATTCGTGGTTAAATTTCCAACAAGTTTCATGTTTACATCTTTCCATTTGGTTGAGAAATGAGCATTTTCAGAAATTCAAAAATGTTGTTAAGGCATCTGGCGCAAGGAAGAAGATGAATTCATATTTGGAAATGGGTTTATAATATGTTGAGTAGTTGTTGTTTTAACTACCAGATGTATCACCACCCCAGTGGTTAAAGTGCACACCTGTTACCTTTGGGACCTGGGTTCGAGCTCCAACGATACCCTTTTACATTTTCATGTTTTATTTTATTCCTAGTGCCCCAACATTGGGCCTCCTGGCCTTGGGCCCAGGTTCTCCTGCTTCCCAACACCCCTCCATTTGTTGTATAACGCGCAGGCCAATATATTCTTTTTATTTTTTTTGATTCAAACAAAAACGTATTTTGGGCCTAATAAAAATGGTTTTCTCACACCCCTTTTTTAACTTCTGACTCATGGCTCAATCTTTTTTATTTCTTTTTATATTTTCTTTTTCTACTTTTATTTATTTATTTTATTTAATAAAATACATTAAATCATAAAAATTATAAAAATTAGGTTTTGGTTTTAATCAATTAGTTTTAATTTTCATAAATAAAATTACTTACTTTTTTTTTAACTTCTAAAAAATGATTAGAATTAGGTTTTTATTATATATTTTACATTACAAAATATTTTTCTAAATAAAACCTCAAAAATATCTTCTAACAATTAATTTCTCTTTTAAAATAACTTAGACGTAGGTTTTTTTTTCTATATTTAAATTATTTTTCCTTATTTTTCCTTTTAATTAATGAAATTAATTTTTATCTTAACTTAATTTATTTAGGTTTACTAATTTCTTTTAAATACAAAGTCAATCAATTAGGTTAAAACATTAAACCTTTTTCTCTACTAAAAACACTTCCTCTTCCTTTCCTTTACTTTACATTTTTGCACATTTTATTATTTTGCATTATTATCTATGTAAATGCTCTGTAATATATAATTGGGGTTTTATTGCTTTCCATCCCCATTTGTAAATCTGTACCCTCCATTCCCAAAGCGTTGTAATAGCGTAGGACATTTAAATTTCGCAACTGATCGCTTTCCTTATTACTATTTGTAATTAGGGTTTGTATGGAAAGATTAAAATCAATCATAGCAAAACCCTAATCCAAGACAAATTAAATGAAATTAATACACTTTGCACACATACACCTCTAGGGTTAATCTCACTTGTTGCCTCAGATAAATCAGTCATGTCCCTTGAACATGGGATGTTTTAGCAAAGACCCTCGATTAAAAGATCGTATTCCCTCGATGACCCTTCGATGTTGCCTTCGATAAACGATCTTAGTCCCTTACGACAAATTGCTAAAGAATCCTACAAGTTGTCTTATATGACTGTATGATGACCCACGCCTGTCCCTCACATCCAGTGATAGGGCCTCCTACTAACTAATGGTAGGATAACACTATCTAAAGGAAGAGGAAAATAACAAAGGCTTTTTGAGTAGGTAGATCGCTCGTAATCGCTTGCTCACAAACTAAAATAACATTCACAATTCACACTTTCAAAACAACTATTTCCAAAACACTTTTCAAAACAAACATTTTGTATACATTCTCAACGATACGAGAATCATTACAAATTTTTTTTATTTTGGCCTTTTCAAAACATCTTTCCAAAACAACACTCTTTTTCATAGGTATTTTCAAAACAAACATTTTGTATACATTCTCAATGATACGAGAATCATTACAAAATTGCTGCACTTAGGCATTTTCAAAATATTTACAAACATACACAAACACAAAGCATTTTCAAAGTGAGATGGCAATTAAGACCCCGTAGATAACTACGGGTGAAAAGGGTGCTAACACCTTCCCTTTTCATAACCTACCCCCCGAACTCAAGAAAATTATCAAAAGGTCTTTCTTGTTCTCTTCACCCTTTCCTTTATTGGATAAAAGAAAGGTCGGTGGCGGCTCTAGCTATCCGCAACATTTATGATAAAACACAACCCTCAAGTCAGTTCTCCCAACGTATTACAACAACCCTTCTAGCCATAAACAACATTGGTCTCCTTCTTACCACTGAATGTCTTCTTCACATCACTTGAAGACAAAACAACTGGAATTTTTCCGTCTTGATACCAATTTCGACATATTCTCCAGTTAGAATCAACTAAGTGAAACCAAATGGGGAGCTTCCAATCATATGGTTAAAGAATGGCCCTGTCAAAGTGCCCGTGAACATATCAACCAGCTCCCTGTCAAATAAAGGAGGTTGTACTCTTCCGGCTAGATCTCTCAACTTTTGGGCATATTCTTTGAACCCTTCATTCGAGCCCATGGACATATTTTGTAATTGAACACAAGTTAATGCAAGGTTATCATTATATTGATACTTCTTGTAAAAAGCAGCAGCCAGGTCTTCCCAAGTATGAATGTTGGTTCCTTCCAGCTGATAGAACCATTCAAGTTGTGTACCAGAAAAACTTTCCTGAAAGAAGTGAACCCATAACTATCTGTAAACAGTATGGGGTTGGATCTTCTGAACATAAGACCACAAATGGAGCTTTGGATAGGACACACCATCATATTTGTCAAAGGTAGGAACCTTGAACTTGTGAGGGATAACAACCCCCAAGATAAGACCCAACTCTTTAAAGTCCAGCCCAGGCACTTTCTATATCTCCATAACATTAAGTCGATCTTCCAGCTGCTTGTATCTATCAACAGTAGGAGGATATTTCTCATCAGAATAGTCTTCATCCTTAGGAATTTTACTAGAACCATGGTTGCTTCCGCCTTCAGCTTTAATAGTTCTACCATCTTCATCCTGATTGTCATCTTAATTAAAGGAAATAACACAATTTCGAGCTTGCTTGGGGAGTTTTTTGAACCTTCTCCCCATGTTGAGGATGACTGGTTTCTGAGTCTTCTTATTTTTGGCGATGAGCGCCATCATCTCTTTCTTCCCTTGGGCTAAGTTCAAACGCGTTTCCTGGAATTGGGCATTTTGTGCTTGGAGTTCCTTGACAGTTTGTTCGAGTGGCATCTTTTACTGAAATAAATAGCAAGAAGATGAGAAAACCTGTCTAGAAAGCACCTATTATGTGATGATATTCATGATATGTAAATGCCAGTGTAATGTTTTCAAGGACCTTTGTGGCATTTAAATTTGTTTAAACAAAAGGAAACAAAAGAAATTTTAGTAAAAACTCAAATTATAATTGCCTTCTAGGCTTATAATGATAACAAGAAGAGTTACAAAGAAAAAAATATCAATTCAAGTCTCCCATGGGCGTTTCCTCTTCTTGTTGACATATGCATTAAGGATTTTTTCTTTGTGGAGTCATTTCATCAACTCCAGTACTTTCTTCTCGCTAGCATAGAGTTGAGTTTCAAAGGTATCCCTTTCTTCCTTGAGTTGAATCCAGGACTTCTATAGTTCTTTGAAGTTGTTGTACCCCAAAATTTGCCCTCGCATTTTTTCACAAGAAATCTCAGCTTCAAACATTTCCTGACTTTTCAAACTGACTCAAGAATCGGACAAACGGACTTTTTCTTGACAGTCAAGCAAAATTAGGGTTTTACTGATTTTCAGAGCTCTGAATTGTTTCATACAGTGGGCTTAGGGTTTAGTTGATTTTTGGTTCAATTTTGATCAGGCGAGCGTTATTTGGCATTTAATCGGGAATTAAGGTTTTATGGGCATATTCTCAGAAGAATTTGAATTCCATAGCACTTTGCGGTTTATTTCAAGATTCGGATTAAAATTCGCGTTATCTTGGTTTAATCAGTAAAAGAGACAGTGGTTTTGAATTCAGTACGTTTTGATTGGGCCAGTCATATACATGGTGCAGTATTGGATTCACAGTGTTTATGCGTTTGATCAGTCCATTTGGGTTAATTGCTGCTTTGCTTTGGATGTTGAATAAGACAGACTTAATTGATCAATGTTGTTTTATTTAAGTTATTTATTATTCTGAAATTGAATGATTGAATTTATTTTTCAATTGTTTTAATTCTAAGAATTTTAAATAAATAAATAAACAATAAAGAAAAATGGAATTAATTGGATAATTTGGATTTTATTGAATAATTGAATTATTTGTACAAATTGTTGTTTATAATTTAAATTATAAACAATGATATACATTAATTTAAATATTACATAAAATTAAAACTATTCTATTTTCTAATATTCTTCATTCTTCACTCCGCTCCGGTGCTCCATTTTTTATCTGCGAAAAGAATAAGAAAAGTCAGAAAGCAGTTAATTAAAAGACAGTTAATATTGCTCATCATTAGGGGCCACTGACTGGGATCAGTTGACCCTCTCTGCAAATCACGGGATTTCTCCCGGTTCACAGAGAGGGAAGATTTTTATTTCATGAAATGCAAGTGCATAAGTTACAAATTTCAAGCTGCATAGAAATTTAAAATCTCAATTTCCAATTCAAAACCATATAGTTCAAATCCAATCTCAAACTTTCCATCCAAAGCCAAGGCACTACTGTCAGTTTACTCAAAGAAAGAAATCAAAGTAGTACAAGTTACTATCAAAGCTCAAAAGCTGTCATGAAAAGATTTTTGCCAAGATATCAAAATGCAAAGTCAGAGCAAAGCACAAAAACTGGATAAAGAGGATGCAGTCAAGAAATGTAGGATGCAAGCAACTAAGATCTTTTCATCATTTCCCATCAGCATAGTAGGCCCCTTCAGAACATAGTACAATAATAACATTATAAAATTCTTTATTGTACTGTAAAGTGAGAAGAAAGAGAGATAAAGCAAGCATAGTTCAGGTTCAGCATAGGCAGAGTTCAGCAGGCATAGACAGTAGAAAAGCAAGACAGAAAAGATATACAAATCCACAAGACAGTTCAACAGCAGGTTAGGATAGAGAGGGAGAAACTGTCAAAACATATCAACTCTGCCTCAGTACAGCATATACAAAAACCAATGCAGAAGTGAAGAGAGAGGAATATATGCAGAACATACCAACTCTGCCTCAACCTTCAAAGACACAAAAACCTGATAAGCAAAGCATGAAACTTGAAAATGCCACAACCTGCCTAAATCAAAGAACACCACTACTGTCAAGCCTGAACCCCTAAAGCATAAAGATACAAACCCAAAAACTGAACCAACAGAACCTTGTTAAACCAGTTATCAAATACATCATCCAAGACCAACATACAACCGGCCTATTGTCCAGAACCACAAAAAACATCCAACACTGAACATACAACCTGTCATAACCAAAACCACCAATAACCTCACCATACCTGCAAACTGATCAAAACCATACCTGCAAATTGATCAAAACCAAGCCAAGCAAACATAAAGATACTAAAACATACCATACTGTCAAAGCTTGAGCCAAACCATAAAAGCCTAAGCTACCAAAATCCCTGTCAAAAACCTCAAGCCAAGTATCAGTCACCAACATAGCCAAGTTCCAACCTGAACCAACCCCAAACCCTCCAGGCCTCAGGAAAATGTTCATCATTGGCCATTTCAAATTAAGCAATCCAGAAAGAAGCTAATCAAAACAACAGTTGTTTCAACCATAGCATCTAGCAACAAATTTTCAAAGGTAACCTAAGCCCTCAGTGAAACACATCATGGGGCAAGCTCAAGGCAAAACATTTGAGGCAACAGTTCTAGGCAAGCACACATAGGCAAATCAGAAAAACGGATCCAACAACATACTCAAGCATACTAGATACAAGTCCTCAGAATCCTGGATTCCTCATAGGACGAAGAAGAAAGCAATATCAACATAGGCAGCAACTCAAGTCACTCAGGCAACAATATATAGGCAACAATGGCATGGAAGAAGAAAATAAAGAAGTGAATTAAAGGTTCTCAGCACAACTCATCATCAAACCCAAAAACGGTAACAAAATATACAAGATACCAGGAAAGCATCAGAAGCCAAGGGTAAGCATCACTGTTCACGCCGTTCCGGCCTCCTGAGCGCTACTTCTCCACCTTTCCTCCACCTCCAAATATCAGGTAGTATAATCTTCGCCTTCTATCTCTTCTCCTTCATCTCATAATGAAAAGAAAATAGTAAGAACTCAAATCAAAGAAATGCGTATCGTTCACAAAGAAAACATAAAACGTTGTAATCAAACCTTAAATCAAGGACGCAAGGCTCATGTCAATAGAGGGAAGAAAGGCTTCTGGAGGTAGCGCTGGTGGCCGGAGTGGGTTGCTCAGGAAGATGCTCGGAGAAGGCGAATGCACGAACGCGCCGCTCAAACCCTAAAATGTTCATTACCAAATTGACTAACAAATTGCCTAACCCTAATTTTGTTTCCAGATCCATGGGCCTGACCCGTTCCTAATTATTCTAAGCCCATTAATCACTAACCTTAGTTTATATTTACTTCTTCTTTTTGATAAAATATTAACTCTTTTCATTTTTATAAAAACAATGTTTACTTTTTTTATATACTAACTCAATTAATTCATTTTTTTAACATACACAATTTATTTCTTAATTTAATTAAACATGCTAACCTAATTAAAAATACACCTTTACCTCATATATTAAGTTTGAAAATTATTATTTTCATTTATTTATTTACTCTTTCATTTAAAATATATTTGTACATACATTTTAAAACATCGATTTGTACATATCATATAATATAATTGAAAATACCTCTTTTTTATAAATTTACTATTGTACATAAAAATAACAAAATACTTTTATACACAATTAACTTAAAAAAACATTTTTAATACATATTGAAATACATTTGTATATATTATCTTTTCTTTTTTCATACATAATTAAAATTGAAACTCTTTTAATTAAAATACATATTTGTACATAACAATATAAAAAATACATTCTTTTATACGAAACTCAATTCTTGACATTTAAATACTTTTTTGAATATAAACAAATTCAAACATTTGACTAAAATACTTTTTTTTAATTAAAACTTAACATTTAATCACAATACTTTTTTTGCAAATAAAGAAATATTCTTAATTTAAAAACTTGAACTCTTTTGTACATAATTAAACATACAAAAATCAAAGATTCATTTAAAAAACATTTCTCTAGGTCAAACCCTAATACGACTCAATTTCACATTTCGCACTTGTTACACAATTCACATACATATACACTTGTACACTTACATAACACATTGCCCTATACATATTGGTTTATCTTACATTTATATTTGATATTCATATTGATCGCACATTCGATTTGGTTGTAACTTATTGGATACTATAAGTCTCATCCCCTTGTACATTTATACCCCCACTCCCGGACACTATTTTGTAATAGCGTAGATTTACATTCCGCAATTTACAGTTTTCAATTATGCCATGGTTAGACCTAGGGTTTGTATGTACATAAAATCAAACTCTAGATAACTTAATACAAGACAAATACATGTAATCAATACACAATCACACTTGCACCCCCTAGGGTAATCCCACATGTTGCCTTCCAAAATGGGCCATGCTTGCACGTCGAGTATCTTTGGCAAAACAAAATCAAATGATCATAAGTCTCAAAGTGTTGCCTAATCGGAATGATCATAGTCCCTTCAAAACAAATTGCCAAAGACACTTGGCACCATTGCATTCATGGTCCATACGATGACCCGCGCCCGTCCCGAATAAACTTCCTAAACGCAAGATTGTCCATCAATTTCAATGGTGGAACAAAATTGTTAAAAAGGGTTAAAACATGACAAAAACCTTTGAGTACAATAGGGTAGACAAAACTCTTAGTTACTTGAGATCAAACTTGCAAAAACACTTGCCTTCTTTTCAAAAACCACAATCCACAACACTTTCAAACAAACTCTCAAAAACATTTGAAAACATCTTTTCGAAAAGATTCACACTTTTGTAAAACACTCAAACACGAGTCAAATACATTAGTTGCCTAAGACAATGCATCTTTTTCCAAAACATTTTCAAAAAGCACCCACACACACACCATTTTCAAGCAATCGAAAAATAAGGCAAGTGATCTAAAAAAACCAAGTAACTAAGAGCCCATGGATAACCATGGATGAAAAGGGTGCTAACACCTTCCCTTTTCATAATCTACCCCCCGAACCCACGAAATATCTCAAAAGGTTTTTTGCTGTGCTTTTTTAACCTTTCCTTTAGGATAAAATAAAAAGTCGGTGGCGACTCTTGCTAACCGCACAAGTGCGAATACGAACGCAAAACACTAGTCAGTTCTCCCACCGTATCACAGAACTGGCGACTCTGCTGGGGAATACATTTTAAAAGTGGGGTTACCTTAGGGTTTAGATCACCTTTACTTTCAATTGATTGCTTTGTTTGCTTTACATTTGTGGGCTTTGTATTGGAGTTTCATAGATCCTAACCCGGATCTGGGGAATACCCTTTTAGGTAGCAACAAGGCTGTGAGGGAACTGTGCGGGGTATACCGACATGGTTGAAGCAGTCTGCTACGTTGATGTGGCACTTTGGTGTGTACCGGTAACCCTTGAGTTCAGTCAAGGAGAGTACGGGGCCGCCGCGTGGTGTCGTGAAGCATCAACTGACCTTAGAACCTTAATTGACCATCTTGGCCTCTTTAGGGTAGTGAGATAACTGACTTTGGTGCAGTCCGAGGTTGGTTGATACTCGATACTACACCCAATTGAGGGTTGCTTTCCTGGAATATTTCGGTCGCCAGTTCAGTGGTTAAATCGAAACGATGAACAATGAAAGCAATCCAGTGATATTGGGACCTCTAGAACCCGGTTACTTTTGATAAGACAGGTTTTAACCAACAAACTGAAAGAGGGTAGCACCTGAACCTCATGCAAGCCTGAACCTAAGGCCTTGTGTGCTTTGTGTGTGAATATTGTTTGCCTGTATATACGCTCACTTGTTTGTGCCTACATGTACATAACACCATGACATCATACCATAGCATTTTAGCATTTTCAATAACCATTTCAAGGATCTCGAGGGTTCTGTTGATGCAGGATTACGTTAAGCCAGACGTCCATCTAGGGGCAAGAGGTCTCTCCTCTAACCAATCCAGTCAAAGTTCAAGTACAACAACTTGAATCAGTGGCTATGACCCACTCGACATGGTGAGCTTGATTCTAGTGGAAAGACATTCACCGATACAAAGCTCTCCAATCAAAGTTCAAGTACAACAACTTGAATCGGTGGCTATGACCCACTCGACATGGTGAGCTCGATTCTCGTGGAAGGACGTCCACCGGTGCAGAGATCTCCAATCCAAGAGCAGAGTTCAACCTCTAACATTTTCTTGTGTTTACCTCAAGAGATCCTTGAAAGCATGCATCCACATATCATGCATTGCATTTTGACAATCTTTCCTTTTTCAGGTTTCCTTACTCTCCTGCTGTTTATTTCAGCAAGAGATGGCTCTAGAAAGGTCTGTCAAAGACATCCAAGACCAGACCGCTCAGCTACAGGAGATGTTCCTGAACTTGTCTCTGGGGCAAGAAGAGATGAAAGCTCTCCTCACCAAGGACTTGGGGAGTTCCAACAATGCCAGGAGTGATCAGATTGCGGAGCTGCAGTTTGATCTGACAACACTGAGGACTCAAATGATGGGACAGTTGGTGGGCCAGATGGCTCTCATCCAAGACTTATCCCAAAGACAAGAAGAACTCAGAGTTCTTGTCCGCCAACTGCTTCCAAACAACCAACTGGGGCAAACATCTGAGGTCGAAGAGCAAATCACCGCTCAGCCTCCATCCACTCAAGAAGACAAGGGGAAAGCTCCTTTGCTAGCTTCCGGGTCACAAACCCATCAACAACCTCGCCAGCGTCAGCGGGGCAATCGGCGTAGACAAGAAACGTCGGGAAGGCAGTTCACGGAGACTGACATACCGTCATCTCTAATTCTGGAGCGCTTGTTGGAGGTTAATCTGACTGCTTTGAGGGATCCTATCCGGAACCCAAATACCTCCGCTCCTGGCTATCATCCCGATGCATTTTGTGTTTACCACTCCTATAGCCCAGGACATGACACCGATAGCTGTTGGGCCTTGAAGAACAAGATTCAAGATCTGATTGACATTGGAGTGCTGAGGTTCACGCCGGACGGCGAGATGAAGATCTTCCGTTAAAAGGGTTCTCCGCTTGAAGTGACGAAGCTCGAAGCTGAAAGACTTTTGCTTCTTTTTGAATTTTCAAAGTTGTAATTTCTTTTGCTGTCAAACAATTATCTGTTGATGTTAAACTCTGTTTTCATTAATGCATTGCATATGTTTGTCTTGAATTCATCCATTCGTTTCACTACTCTTATGCTTTTCTTTATGATATTTGACTCTTGATAAAAAGTTGCAAGCCTTTAGAGGGAGGATGACGAAACAATACCGTGATCTTATACAGTATGCTCTTGAACAGACTTTGCTGATGATGTACAGGCATTTCTTTCAATTCCCAAACACTGGAGTTATAAGGAAGTTAATCCCTAGTCAACCCCTTCGAGCCAAAGAAGTAGGAGTTTCCCGTTCTAAACAATCAAAACCTTTGATATAAACCTGGGGCAGGGTAGTATCTCAGTTAATTCAAAAGAAAATGCGCATCGAAGTCGCAAACTCTCAGTTCGTAATACAACGAACGACGTCAAAAAAGGAAAGCGTTCCTTTGGAATCAAAAGACAAGGGTGGTTCCCTATCACATAGACAGTCAATCTCTCAAAAGAGAAAAGCCCACTGAGCCAAAACCTATAAAGGAGGCTTAAGAAAGCTGGGGCATCCCGCTGACAGTAATCCCGAAAACGGTAACAGTCAGGCAAAAGTTAGGGATAACAAATCAAAATCAAAATAGTGGGGTCATTACAAAATCCTCAACAACGTGAAAAATGTTGGAAAATAAAAAGGAGATGATGACTGTCTCCCAAATTCAAACCGGTGAACCATCGCCCAAAAGTCGTTCCAAACTCAAAACAGAGTGCGACGCACAGTTAACTGAGCTTAGGTTGAAGAACATCACGAAGAGCGGGTGGGTACAAATATACTTTGAGCCTTTATCCTTTGTTTCTTAAACCGTGAACCAGGCCACGTTACAACCCTTCAAAAGTCCTAATTGAAGCATAGGTTAGTTCGAAAGCATACTGTTACAAAAGGTATCCTGACTCCTGTAGGGCTTTGCTCTAAATCTCGTGTTAACTTGTCTTATGAAAAGTTTTCTGTTAAAAACGCATTTTTCAAAACTTCGAGACAAACATAAACTTTGCATTATTCGAATATCACTGTCTGCATTTAACCCCTTTTGTTTGACAGCGAAGAAATTCATACAGCGAATGTTCGGAGGAACGAAAACTCTCTCAGTAAGTCTAAATCACTTCAAGAGGATAACACTTCCATCAAATCTCCTATCAACAAGGGGCATGACATAGCACAATTCAATTAACCTGGGGCAGTCCAGTCAAGGTCCAACAGATCTTTCAAAATTCAGTTAACCTGGGGCAGTCCAGTCAAGATTTCGAGAAATCTCTCAATATGCAGGGTAATCTGATTCAAGATTCCTTCATCACCACTTGGGGCATTCGAATGTCAAAAGTGTTCAACAAATCAACTACAACATTTCCAGATTCGATTCCTGTATCCAGCCAGGGCATATTTCCAGACTCGATTCCTGTATCTAGCCAGGGCACGTCTGAAGAGTTCGAAGATTCGATTCCTGTATCCAGCCAGGGCATATCTATTGACGACTATTTCCAGATTCGACTCCTGTATCCAGCCAGGGCATATCTGTTGATTACACTTCCGGATTCGATTCCTGTATCCAGCCAGGGCATATCTGTTGACCACATTTCCAGACTCGATTCCTGTATCTAGCCAGGGCATGTCTGAAGAGTTTGAAGATTCGATTCCTGTATCCTGCCAGGGCATATCTATCAACTATCACCTTTCCAGATTCGACTCATGTATCCAGCCAGGGCATGTCTGAAGAATTCCAGATCAACACCTGCAACAACCCAGGAAACATCTGTGAACAACCGATTGTAGACCGACACCTGTAATAAGCCAGGAATTTATCTACATCACCACTTGGGGCATTCGAATGTCAAAAGTGTTCAAAACCGATGCAGTTTTACACAAGCTCATCATCAGGAAGCCCTACACCGGTTCCTCTCCAAGACTTCTGAACAGTTTACGGATTCTTCCCAACAACGGACGCTAATCTACCGACTTGTTCAGATTCTTCTCAAGACTTCTGAAAACAGTTCATGGATTCATCCCAACAACGGATGTTAATCTATCAGCTTGTTCAGATGCAACCTTTGAATTTAGTTTACGGACGCTTCCCAACAACGGATGTTGTTCTATTGCTAATTCAACTTCAAGATTTCTGAAAATAGTTCACGGGTTCTCTAAGTAAACGGATGTTAACCTATCGCTTGTTCAGAGTCTTCTCAAGCTAACCGCCACGGAAGATCGCGCTCGCCAAAATTCTCCCTATCCCCAGCGGAGTCAGACTTTTAAATCTTCTCCCCACAGAGTTTTTAGAAGAAAAAAATCTTGAGTTTCCCAGTGAAGTCTCCAGAGTTATTTCCCATCAAGCTGACGATTCTCAAACCTGGTCTCCCCGGCATGAGTCTACTAGTTTGGGACTCCCCAGTAGAGGTCATTAGGAAGGCTCTTCCCCAGTGACAGCCCATGATTTATTTTCCCCGGCAGCAGTCAAGACGCTTTTATCTTCAGCCATCTCAGATTCATGTATCCTTGGCAAGATTAGCTCATCAGCTTACATGCGCATCCATCACATTCATAAATATTAATGTCACATACATTGCATCATGCATCATAACATTGCATACAACTAACCCTTTGCCTTTTCAGGTAAGATCAGTCGACAGACACGGATCATCTCCTGAGATTCATCCAAAAAATAGTTCAGATGTGACCCGGACACGGCAACATTTTGATACTTATTCCAGATTCATTCAGACACATCAGCAGAAACCCTACACCGGTTCCTCTTCAACTTCTCAACTTATGAAACAAGTTTACGGATTCTTCCCTACAACGGATGTCAATCTACCGATTTGTTCAGACTTTTCTCAACTTCTGAAACAAGTTTACGGATTCTTCCCTACAACGGATGTCAATCTACCGTTTTGTTCCGACTCTTCATAGCTTCTGAAACAGTTTACGGATTCTTCCCTACAACGGATGTCAATCTACCAACTGATTCAGACTCTTCTCAACTTTTGAAAACAGTTTACGGATTCTTCCCTACAACGGATGTCAATCTACCAACTGATTCAGACTCTTCACAATTTTTGAAAATAGGTTACGGACGCTTCCCAACAACGGATGCTGCTCCATTGCTTGTTCAGTCCCAACTCCTGAAAATAGTTTACAGATTCTCCAGACATGGACGTCAATCTGTTGCTTGTTCAGACCCCAATTCAGGGATGTTCCAAAACAGGGATGCCCTTCTGATACTCGTCCACTCACCATTGACGTACAGTTCAACATCACCATATGGCATCTGTAAGCCCATCCTCCTACCAGCAGTCGCCGAATGGCATCTGTAAGCCCATTCTCAGATGGCATCTCTAAGCCCATCCCCCGAAAAAATTCTCTAGCACCAGGTGGCATCTTTAAGCCCATCACCAAATGGCATCTTTAAGCCCACTCACCTCCACCGTCACATCGACGAGCGCAAATTTTCTGGGCACATTAGTGTCCAATCTCCTTTTACCTTCAAGTCGCGAAAGGCAAACTTGCCAATCTAACTCTTCAGGTCCAAGAAGATTGGACAGGGGCAACTGTTGTACCCCAAAATTTGCCCTCGCATTTTTTCATAAGAAATCTCAGCTTCAAACATTTCCTGACTTTTCAAACTGACTCAAGAATCGGACAAACGGACTTTTTCTTGACAGTCAAGCAAAATTAGGGTTTTACTGATTTTCAGAGCTCTGAATTGTTTCATACAGTGGGCTTAGGGTTTAGTTGATTTTTGGTTCAATTTTGATCAGGCGAGCGTTATTTGGCATTTAATCGGGAATTAAGGTTTTATGGGCATATTCTCAGAAGAATTTGAATTCCACAGCACTTTGCGGTTTATTTCAAGATTCGGATTAAAATTCGCGTTATCTTGGTTTAATCAGTAAAAGAGACAGTGGTTTTGAATTCAGTACGTTTTGATTGGGCCAGTCATATACAGGGTGCAGTATTGGATTCACAGTGTTTATGCGTTTGATCAGTCCATTTGGGTTAATTGCTGCTTTGCTTTGGATGTTGAATAAGACAGACTTAATTGATCAATGTTGTTTTATTTAAGTTATTTATTATTCTGAAATTGAATGATTGAATTTATTTTTCAATTGTTTTAATTCTAAGAATTTTAAATAAATAAATAAACAATAAAGAAAAATGGAATTAATTGGATAATTTGGATTTTATTGAATAATTGAATTATTTGTACAAATTGTTGTTTATAATTTAAATTATAAACAATGATATACATTAATTTAAATATTACATAAAATTAAAACTATCCTATTTTCTAATATTCTTCATTCTTCACTCCGCTCCGGTGCTCCATTTTTTATCTGCGAAAAGAACAAGAAAAGTCAGAAAGCAGTTAATTAAAAGACAGTTAATATTGCTCATCATTAGGGGCCACTGACTGGGATCAGTTGACCCTCTCTGCAAATCACGGGATTTCTCCCGGTTCACAGAGAGGGAAGATTTTTATTTCATGAAATGCAAGTGCATAAGTTACAAATTTCAAGCTGCATAGAAATTTAAAATCTCAATTTCCAATTCAAAACCATATAGTTCAAATCCAATCTCAAACTTTCCATCCAAAGCCAAGGCACTACTGTCAGTTTACTCAAAGAAAGAAATCAAAGTAGTACAAGTTACTATCAAAGCTCAAAAGCTGTCATGAAAAGATTTTTGCCAAGATATCAAAATGCAAAGTCAGAGCAAAGCACAAAAACTGGATAAAGAGGATGCAGTCAAGAAATGTAGGATGCAAGCAACTAAGATCTTTTCATCATTTCCCATCAGCATAGTAGGCCCCTTCAGAACATAGTACAATAATAACATTATAAAATTCTTTATTGTACTGTAAAGTGAGAAGAAAGAGAGATAAAGCAAGCATAGTTCAGGTTCAGCATAGGCAGAGTTCAGCAGGCATAGACAGTAGAAAAGCAAGACAGAAAAGATATACAAATCCACAAGACAGTTCAACAGCAGGTTAGGATAGAGAGGGAGAAACTGTCAAAACATATCAACTCTGCCTCAGTACAGCATATACAAAAACCAATGCAGAAGTGAAGAGAGAGGAATATATGCAGAACATACCAACTCTGCCTCAACCTTCAAAGACACAAAAACCTGATAAGCAAAGCATGAAACTTGAAAATGCCACAACCTGCCTAAATCAAAGAACACCACTACTGTCAAGCCTGAACCCCTAAAGCATAAAGATACAAACCCAAAAACTGAACCAACAGAACCTTGTTAAACCAGTTATCAAATACATCATCCAAGACCAACATACAACCGGCCTATTGTCCAGAACCACAAAAAACATCCAACACTGAACATACAACCTGTCATAACCAAAACCACCAATAACCTCACCATACCTGCAAACTGATCAAAACCATACCTGCAAACTGATCAAAACCAAGCCAAGCAAACATAAAGATACTGAAACATACCATACTGTCAAAGCTTGAGCCAAACCATAAAAGCCTAAGCTACCAAAATCCCTGTCAAAAACCTCAAGCCAAGTATCAGTCACCAACATAGCCAAGTTCCAACCTGAACCAACCCCAAACCCTCCAGGCCTCAGGAAAATGTTCATCATTGGCCATTTCAAATTAAGCAATCCAGAAAGAAGCTAATCAAAACAACAGTTGTTTCAACCATAGCATCTAGCAACAAATTTTCAAAGGTAACCTAAGCCCTCAGTGAAACACATCATGGGGCAAGCTCAAGGCAAAACATTTGAGGCAACAGTTCTAGGCAAGCACACATAGGCAAATCAGAAAAATGGATCCAACAACATACTCAAGCATACTAGATACAAGTCCTCAGAATCCTGGATTCCTCATAGGACGAAGAAGAAAGCAATATCAACATAGGCAGCAACTCAAGTCACTCAGGCAACAATATATAGGAAACAATGGCATGGAAGAAGAAAATAAAGAAGTGAATTAAAGGTTCTCAGCACAACTCATCATCAAACCCAAAAACGGTAACAAAATATACAAGATACCAGGAAAGCATCAGAAGCCAAGGGTAAGCATCACTGTTCACGCCGTTCCGGCCTCCTGAGCGCTACTTCTCCACCTTTCCTCCACCTCCAAATATCAGGTAGTATAATCTTCGCCTTCTATCTCTTCTCCTTCATCTCATAATGAAAAGAAAATAGTAAGAACTCAAATCAAAGAAATGCGTATCGTTCACAAAGAAAACATAAAACGTTGTAATCAAACCTTAAATCAAGGACGCAAGGCTCATGTCAATAGAGGGAAGAAAGGCTTCTGGAGGTAGCGCTGGTGGCCGGAGTGGGTTGCTAAGGAAGATGCTCGGAGAAGGCGAATGCACGAACGCGCCGCTCAAACCCTAAAATGTTCATTACCAAATTGACTAACAAATTGCCTAACCCTAATTTTGTTTCCAGATCCATGGGCCTGACCCGTTCCTAATTATTCTAAGCCCATTAATCACTAACCTTAGTTTATATTTACTTCTTCTTTTTGATAAAATATTAACTCTTTTCATTTTTATAAAAACAATGTTTACTTTTTTTATATACTAACTCAATTAATTCATTTTTTTAACATACACAATTTATTTCTTAATTTAATTAAACATGCTAACCTAATTAAAAATACACCTTTACCTCATATATTAAGTTTGAAAATAATTATTTTCATTTATTTATTTACTCTTTCATTTAAAATATATTTGTACATACATTTTAAAACATCGATTTGTACATATCATATAATATAATTGAAAATACCTCTTTTTTATAAATTTACTATTGTACATAAAAATAACAAAATACTTTTATACACAATTAACTTAAAAAAACATTTTTAATACATATTGAAATACATTTGTATATATTATCTTTTCTTTTTTCATACATAATTAAAATTGAAACTCTTTTAATTAAAATACATATTTGTACATAACAATATAAAAAATACATTCTTTTATACGAAACTCAATTCTTGACATTTAAATACTTTTTTGAATATAAACAAATTCAAACATTTTACTAAAATACTTTTTTTTAATTAAAACTTAACATTTAATCACAATACTTTTTTTGCAAATAAAGAAATATTCTTAATTTAAAAACTTGAACTCTTTTGTACATAATTAAACATACAAAAATCAAAGATTCATTTAAAAAACATTTCTCTAGGTCAAACCCTAATACGACTCAATTTCACATTTCGCACTTGTTACACAATTCACATACATATACACTTGTACACTTACATAACTCATTGCCCTATACATATTGGTTTATCTTACATTTATATTTGATATTCATATTGATCGCACATTCGATTTGGTTGTAACTTATTGGATACTATAAGTCTCATCCCCTTGTACATTTATACCCCCACTCCCGGACACTATTTTGTAATAGCGTAGATTTACATTCCGCAATTTACAGTTTTCAATTATGCCATGGTTAGACCTAGGGTTTGTATGTACATAAAATCAAACGCTAGATAACTTAATACAAGACAAATACATGTAATCAATACACAATCACACTTGCACCCCCTAGGGTAATCCCACATGTTGCCTTCCAAAATGGGCCATGCTTGCACGTCGAGTATCTTTGGCAAAACAAAATCAAATGATCATAAGTCTCAAAGTGTTGCCTAATCGGAATGATCATAGTCCCTTCAAAACAAATTGCCAAAGACACTTGGCACCATTGCATTCATGGTCCATACGATAACCCGCGCCCGTCCCGAATAAACTTCCTAAACGCAAGATTGTCCATCAATTTCAATGGTGGAACAAAATTGTTAAAAAGGGTTAAAACATGACAAAAACCTTTGAGTACAATAGGGTAGACAAAACTCTTAGTTACTTGAGATCAAACTTGCAAAAACACTTGCCTTCTTTTCAAAAACCACAATCCACAACACTTTCAAACAAACTCTCAAAAACATTTGAAAACATCTTTTCGAAAAGATTCACACTTTTGTAAAACACTCAAACACGAGTCAAATACATTAGTTGCCTAAGACAAGGCATCTTTTTCCAAAACATTTTCAAAAAGCACCCACACACACACCATTTTCAAGCAATCGAAAAATAAGGCAAGTGATCTAAAAAAACCAAGTAACTAAGAGCCCATGGATAACCATGGATGAAAAGGGTGCTAACACCTTCCCTTTTCATAATCTACCCCCCGAACCCACGAAATATCTCAAAAGGTTTTTTGCTGTGCTTTTTTAACCTTTCCTTTAGGATAAAATAAAAAGTTGGTGGCGACTCTTGCTAACCGCACAAGTGCGAATACGAACGCAAAACACTAGTCAGTTCTCCCACCGTATCACAGAAGTCAGTAGGCATATCGGGATGAAGAACGGTATAAGGAACATCCCCTTCAATAACAGGCTCTACGATCACTGGTAGGATATTAGGATATGTCATTTTGAGATTTTGAGCACGAGACTGCATCCATCTGAGGTAAGGCTATAGAGGAATGAAGTTCTTGTGTCTCAAAGTCTCACTATAAATCTTTTTGATCATTCCCCAAGCACATATAAACCTTTGATGGTAGTTTTGAGGATCTTTCTCATAGTCGAACACAATACCCTAGATGAGCATATCATCAGGACCGTTCCTTCCAGCATAGCCAAACTGACGCAGAGCTAGAGAAGGGTTGTAAGTGATGCCCCCTCTTATACCAAGGAGTGGTACTTTAGGGAATTCCCCACATCGATAAATAATAGTGACATCTTCCTGAGATCGAGAACACCAATGGATATCTGGATGAGCAAGTGACATCAACCTTTAAGACCACCTTAAACCTTGTTCATTCTTTATCACTGATCGGGGCAGGTGCGAAATAAACCACCTGAACAGTAGAGGTATGCAACACAAAAGAGTTCCTCGCTTCTTCATAGTACGAGTGTGGAGGTAATGTAGGATATCTCCAAGAAAATAGCCACCGGATTATGGGTGAGCAATATTTTAATGGTATTCACATCTATGAATTGATCTAGATTATGGAATAGTACCAAACCATAGATCAGCAAAGCCAAAATATCCTCAAAAGCACGAAAATTCATGGCATCTAGAAACCACTGAGCCTTCTCTATCATAAATTTAGGAGAAAAAACCTTGACTCCATTCCTTGTTCCCTAATTAGATATAAGTCCTGATCATTTCAGATGTAAGGCTACTGCAACGTCTTCAGGTTTCAGAACTTTCTCTAAACTGGTGAAAGGTATCTGATCAAGAATAGGAACTCCGAGTAATTTAGAGGATTCTTCCATTGTGGGAACCAAATGATAATCTGGGAAGGTAAAATAGTGATGCTTAGGATCAAAGAACTGGAAAAGAACGCTCATCATGTCTTCTTGGAAACCAGTAGTAACCAAACTAAGTAGATGACCATGTCTCTTAGTGAATTGAGAATTTTCATGAACCTTTGAGACTAATTCCTTAAGCTTGGAAGGTATCCTTACGAATTTGATCCAGATGGTATTCCTATGACTGGGAGCCATGACCCTACAACACAGAACAAAGATAAATCCCCTAGATCCTTGAAATGGTTAGTCATGATATGATGTTATAATGTTATGATGTCCTGTTTAAATAGATAATCAAACACAAGCAAAGCATACAAAGGCCTTAGGTTTAAGGCTTGCATAGGGTTTGTATGTAAGTACCCTCTTGAAGTTTAGTTGGCTCAACATGTCTTAAAGAAGCAACCGAGTTCTAGGGATCTCAATATCAATGATTTTTTCGACAAATTTTGTCTAGCACAACAACGACTTGCCACCAAACAAAACCCGAGAGTAAAATCTCAATGAGAGTAGCATCGAGTATTAATTAACTTCGGAATGCACCAAAGTCGGCTATCTCACTACCTTCTGATGGCTAAGTTGGGTCAATTAAGGTTATAAAGTTCAGTTAGTTCTTATGACACCATGCGACAACCTAGTATTCTCCCCGACTGACTCGAGGGACACCAGTACAAACCAATGTGTCACACTAACGTATCCATCACTTCAACCATATCGGTATACGCCGTATAGTTTCCATGATCTATTGCTACTTACCTAAAATATCCCCAGATCCAGGTGTAGGGTCTTCGCAAGAAAAGTAAACCCGAGCAAGCCCCAAAATTTAAAGCATATAGAGAAAACAAGAAATGAATTAAAAAGTAATCTAACTCTAAAGGTAACCCCTCTTTTTAAAGTCCTCAGTAGAATCTCCAGTTCTGTAATACGGTGGGAGAACTGACTTGGTTTTGTGTTTTATCGCAAATGTTGCGGATAACAAGATTTTCCACCGAATTTTCTTTTATCCAAGAAGGAAAGGGTGAAAAGAACATGAAAGACCTTGGTGGATTTTGAGTTTGGGGGTTAGATTATGAAAAGAGAAGGTGTTAGCACCCTTTTCATCTATAGTTATCTACAGGATCTTAATCGCTAGCTTACTTTGTTTTGAAAATTGTTTTGTGTTTTGTGTTTGAAAAATATTTTGAAAGTTCCCAACGTAAGGCGTAACTTTGTAATGATTCTTGTATCGGTCCTCAAGAATACATACAAAGTGTTTGTTTGAAAAATATTTTTGAAAGTGTTTTTGAAATGTTTTTATTTTGAAATGTTTGTGAGCAAGCGATTACAAGAGTTCTACCTACTCAAGGTCTTTCTTATAATTTTCTCCTCCTTTAGATAGTTCTACCCGCACCATTAGTTGGTAGGAAGCCCAATCTATTAGATATGAAGGGACGGGCATGGGTCGTCATACACTCATTGAAGGAAACTGGTAGGGATGCATTAGAAGTTATCATTAAGGGACTAGATTGTTTACCGAAGGCAACTTCGAAAGGGTCATCAGGGGACTACAATCTTTGTTTTCGAGGGATCATGTTAAAGCGTCCCCACGTTTGAGGGATATGACTGCGTTTCCGATGGAAACAAGTGAGGTCACCCTAGAGCTACAAGTGTGAAGACTGCATTGATTCCAGTTATTTATCTTAAAATTAGGGTTTTCTACAATTGTTTTTAATCTTGCCATACAAACCCTATTAGCATACATCTAACAGTTATATACAAGACATAAAAATATAAGTGTGGAAAAGTAAAGTCCTACGCTATTACAAGGCTTCGGGAATGGGGGAACAAATACTAAAATGGGAGGGAAAAAAGTAAAACCCTAATTAAACTATTACAAACCGTAAGCAGTTACTTAATCAAAAAAACACAAAATAATAAAACACGCGAAAATGTAAAATAAAGAAAAGAGAGAGGGAATTGTTTTGTGATTCTGTGACAGAAAAAAGTTTGACGATTAACCTAATAACCTAATTAATTTTAATTAATTAAAATAAATTGGTTAATTAAACTAAAAAACCCTAAAAATCTAAGTTGATTTTAATTTAATTAAAAAAAGGGTTAATGAAAGAAAACCTAAAAATCTAAATTAGGGTTAATTAAATACAAACCTATAAATTAATTATGGTTTGTGAAAATGTTAGGGTTTTGAAAAAAATGTTTTTTGTAAAAAATAGGGAAAGGAAAGGGTAAGAAGAAGAGAATTTGTAAAAAAATGAACCAAATGGTAGGGGTGGGTGTTGAACCCACGCCCTTGGAACCCTCAGCTAACACCTTCACCACTAGGCCAAGTGTGCCTTGGTGATAACAAATAGCTCCAGTGTGTTTTGTAAGTCATCCCCCAAAATATGAAAATATAAGGAAAATAAATGGCAAAAGGTTGAATCAAACCCATGCCCTTTGATACCAATGCCTTAACGCGCGCGCTTCAACCGCTGGGGCGGCAATACATCCGTTCATTCAAATGATATATATATATATATATATATATATATATATATATATATATATATACAGAAATTGCTTGAACCGGAGAGGCGCCGGAGCCCTAACTCCGGTCGTCTTCTCCGGCTGCCTCTTTCTTCCAAACTTTCAAAAGAGACAATATTAATAATCTAGGGGGACCCTACCCCCCTAAATCGAGGGATATGATTTCAATGAGATGATTATGTTGGCCTAAATTGCAAGGGATTTTGAGTTATGGAGAAAAATATATGGATCGGTGTAGGCATGGAATCTCACAATTTGGGTTGCATGGGATCATTATAATGATCCAAACCTGTACAAACACATCTCAAGAACAAGTTAATGGCATTAATATGGCTTAAATCAAAACAAAAATTAAGATGTGAATTTTGTGAAAATTATGGAATCGGAGATGAATGCATGGCATTTCATGAGCTTTGGACCATCAAACTTGGCCCATTCTTACTCTGTATGATTGCTGGGAATGAATGGAGTGGTTGTTTTGTAGTGAAAGGGATCGTGATAAGGGTTTTAAGATCTTTAGGGTTATTTGAAAAAATTTGAAGTTTTTTGAAAATTTTCTTGAGGTAAGGTTTCGTGTGTGTTTGTATGAGAATGAATGGGAATATATAGGACAAATTAGGTCAAAGATATGGGCTTGGTATTTGTGTAAGAAAGGCCTATATTTTATCTTATTTATTTTTTTGAAATATTAATGAATAAATCAAAATAATTAAAGTAAAAATAGGTCAAGGGGTGCATGAACAAGATTTGAGGTTTATAAGGAGTATAAAACATGTTTGGACTCTAAAACAATGACCCAATAACCCAAAATATCAAGTTTTCCCAATTTGAACTTCATGAATTTGCTCAAAATTTCCCAACTTGCACTGGTCATATCTATATCGATTTTAATCTTTTGAAGGTGATCTTATACTTTTTGGAAAGCTTAAGATGTCCTCTACAGTCCCTATTTTTATCATTTTTTCATTTGGAGACTTTATCTTGATGTAAGTTTCCTTGACAAAAGGTGTCTTTTTGTTGACTTTTGAAATGACTTGTAATGTATTGGCCCATATCTCTCAAATGAAGAATTTTTAGACTTTAGCTTAGAGAGACAAAGTGGTAGAGAATTTAATTTCCTTCAAAATGATCATTTGTTGGGGAAAAATGGATGAATCATGTGAAAATTATACTTGGTCAAAGTTCAGTTGACTTCTCCTAAGGAAACCCTAATTTGGCAACTTTTGACTTTTGATGATTTGAGGGTTTTTCTAGAGGAATCATGATTAAACCTTGATAAAATGATGAATATGACTTCAAAATGTTGATGTTGACCAAAATCCTTGAAGTTTGACTGTATGTTGACCACAGTTGACTTTTTACCCAATATAGTTGATTTTCAGTCATATGAACCATTGACTGAGCAAACTTGTGATGCAAGGCTTGAAACTTGGTATGAGCATTATTGGATACATGTAAGAGACTATGAATTCCATTTAAGACATTTTAAACCCAAACTTCCTTGTGAAAAGTGAAACTCTAGTTGTGGATCCATTGCTTAGGAGGAGAATTTGTCTGATCAATTCTTGAGCAACCTTGAGCATTTGGGAACCCTGGGAGAATGTCTTGAATAAAAATGAGAGGGAAATTTTTGAGGTACAACAGATATAAAAATAAAAAAGTATGCCACTAGCTCCCTTAAGTGGAAAAGAATCAACAACATTCAATCATTACTATGGAGATAGGAGAATTACATCTCAACTATGAAGAGGACTTATATCTAATCTTTGAGAAAATGTTTTAAATTGAAAAGCCAAGTGACAAAATATTTGGGAAAGGTTGAATCTCTTTTATTCTTTTAAAAGAAGTTTAATATGCTTAAGTATATTGAAGAATTTATTAAGAAATAAAGCTTGAAAATGCAATGACATAAAGTCAATGTTTATTTTGTGAAAGTGATTCTCAAGTTTGAAATTAGATTTTAGGTATAATGATGAAGACAAACAATTACCAAGATTATATTTAAAAGGTAAAGACATAAGGATAAACCATAGACGTACATATGCACATGAATAACAAGTCAACAATACTATCCATTTCCTTAGATTAGACACAAGTATTAGCATGATGAAGCATAAACATAAATCATCATCACATGAATATTAAAATTAGCATTAAAGAAAAGAACATGCAAACTTCATGGATTAAGGTTTCACACAACCAAGACCTCAAAACAATAGTAAGTATTAACTAAGCATGATAATAACAAAACATAAAATTTCATTCAAAGCAACAAGACATTTTAAATCATGTTCATTTAATCAATACTTAATCATAACATGAAAAATAAAACCACAAACAAGTAAATGCATTAAGGTATCATGGTATTTAAGAAAAATATTCACAAAAGGTTTTTTAATAAAAGAAAACACTTAAATTTTAAATGAATTTAAACAAAAGAAATTATTTTTGGTTTTTTTTAATAATTAACATAGTTGAACAAATAAAAATAAAATTAAGATACAAATGTTTTGGTGTTTTTTAGATATTAGTTTTTATGAAATAAAATCAAGAAAAAAAATAAAAAAGTAAAATAAAAAATAAAACAAAATAGAAAAGAAATAGAAAGAAAAATTAAGGAAAACAAGTGGCTCAAAACTTGAGGTTGCAGCTCAAAACTTTAACCACTAGGCCACACGCTATGGCTTGACATGTCATACATCCATTTAATAAAATGTGAAACAAGCTTCCAATATGATTTGAAAATAAAAAAAATAAGTAAAAGGTCTGGGGAGAGGGGGATTCTAACCCCAGACCCTTCACTTCACACATAAACACACAAGACCAATGTGTTAATCACTGGGGCGCAATGTCAATTTGTTAACAAAATAACTTTCAATAAATATATTATAAAATGAGTTTTAAAATTTTGAAAATGGCGCCATTTTACTTCATCTTCTTCTTCATGAAAACAACAATTGCTCAAAATTGTATTTCCTCATTTCTTAACCAAATCAAAAAATGAAAAACAAAACTTGCTCAGAATTTAATGTGGATTTCAAAAATGTTTATATCATAAATTTATATAAATTGTATCTCACGAATTTTTTATAAAACCAGAGAACCCTAACTATTTCAAAGTTAAATTAAATGATAAACAAGCTCAACCAATGCCTATTTTCATAGGACTTTCATTCATGGTAATTAATCAAGCATAATAGTATCAAGAAATGTTTAAAATGATGCTTGTATGATGAAGTTCAAAGTGCATGAAAGTTACCTATTGGAGCAAGGTCCAATGCCGGTTCCAGTGATTCCAGAAGTTTAAAAATGACCACTCTAGATCCCTTGATGATCCAAGAATGTATTACAACTGATAGAATGCCTTGAAACGTCTTCAAACTTTCTGACCAAGTCAGTGTATAATGAGGAATCTGTGGGACTTGGGTGGAATGATTGGGGTGTTTAAGATGCAAACTAATGCCTAAAGAGGTGTATATGAGGTAATTATATGGTGTTTGTATGGTTAGTTTGCAAAGAACTTGCAAGGTTTGAAGAAACCGAGCTTAAGGTTTTTTTGGGTGCAACTATGGAACTTTGAGATTTCTCTATGAGTTTGAGAGAAATTTTTTGTGTCAATGTGTGTGTTTTGCAATGAAATGAGCTCCCTATTTATAGAGGAAGTTGAGAAAATAAGTTTTGATTAGGTTTCAAAGTTTGCAAGTTTATGGTTTGGTTCAAATTCAAGTGGAAATTTCATGAGTTATGGTGGTTCCAAGATGAAACAATGCTTGATTTATGGATAATAGGTTCACTTTTTTTGCATAATAGGATGTTTCTTCTAAGCAAGCTTGATTACGGAAAAAAGCATGGGCTTAAAGCAAGATTTAGTGATAAAATGTATGCTTTATGTAAATGGCAATGTGTCCTTTTACAAAATGCTTCCAAAGTGGGATGGAACTTGGACAAAGCATCAAATACATTGTGTAATACACTTAGGGCTTGTGTAAAGCAACAATTATCTAGAGAATGAGAAGAAACATAGTCTAAAAAGAAATATATCATGGGTTGGCTTAGGTTTGACATGAATTTGGAACCATAATCTGACTTATAAAACATCTTCACAATGGCTATTTCTCCTCTTCGAAACTCCTTGCTCAAATAAAAGAAATTCATACTCTTGGTACCATTGGAAAGATGACAGCATCCTTTACAACTTTCATGTTTATCACTTGGATTGAATCATCTTGGATCATGAATAAAAATGCCTCACAAAATTGGAGTTTCAAGCTAAACAACACTTGGAGAATTTTTCGAAGTCTTCAACTCTGAGACCTTAACTTCAACACTTCATATCTCTCAAATCTTATGAGATTTTGCGTCAATTCCTTATTTAATGTTGAATTATGTAGCATCATCTTTAAGTACATCCCTTAGGCATGAAAAATGATTTCTTGAGGAAGAAGTTATAAGTTTGGAAAGTCGTGCACTTGAACACAAATTTTTTACACTTAGTGAAATTTTAAATACTTCAACTTTTCCCTTTTTGCAAGTTATCTCAATTCTTGTGATTTCATTTGAGAAAACTAAAATATCAACCACATTTTCATGAAATTTAACTTGAGGAGTACATATTTGACTAAAAATCTCAAAAGTTAAAGTTTTGACTTTGAATAGTTGACTTTTCCAAATGAATTTAAATCTTCCTATTTTAATGAAGTCTTGTCATTATGATGTAATCTTCAACACATTGAGACATCTTGAGGGCTATGTGATGATGATATTGAGGGAATCTTGAGTGATATGTATTAGATCTAAACCTTCAAAACCCTAATTCTTTGTTGATCAATACCTCAAGCTTTTTGATCCAACACACCTATCTTGTGGAAGAAACAAACAAATAAAGCAAACTCTTGTACTTTTATGAGGTTAGTGATACAAAGATGAATGATATGAACTCATGATGTTGTGTAAATGATGCAAAAATGATGGAATCTTGGGTCAAAATTAGGGTACAACAGATGCCCCTATTTAAGTTTCTTCTATCCGGATATATGAAGATTGAAATCTTCGTCTTGACGCGACATGAGATACTTAAATACAAAAACGCACAAATATTTGGCCCTAAGACAGCACAAGGATATTGGTATGATATGATATGAATGCAAGACCCTAACTTATGTGGAGATAACAAAAAAACAAACCCATTAGAGGATAGAAGGCAAAAAGAACATACTAGTCCAACTTAGATGAAGGAGATCTAACTCCACTGGGGAAAGGATAAACAATACACTAGGGAAAGAAACTTAATTCCACCACCAACTAAGTATATGAAGGTAGTATCTGAATTGATAATAATAAGGTACCCAAAACTTCTGGTGCTCCACCAAGAACAGGTAATAAACCTCCCCCATGATTTTGGTCATAATCCAAGAACATGTCTCACTTTCTTCTTTAACCAAGTCTTCCACCTGGAAAGGGTAATAAATAAACTCTTTGAAAGGTAACCACTTGTTTTAAGGATTTCTCAATGAACTATCTATATCATATCGAAGAGATCAACCATTCATTAGAGTAAATACGAATTTCACAATGAATTATCTCTATCATATCAAAGAGATCAACCATCCATTAGAGTAAATAAGATTTCACAACAAACTATCTCTATCATATCAAAGAGATCAACCATCCATTGGAGTAAATAATATTTTGCAATAAACTATCTCTATCATATCGAAGAGATCAACCATCCATTGGAGAAGATGAGATTTCACAACGAACTATCTTTATCATATTGAAGAGATCAACCATCCATTGGATTAAATAAGATTCACAAAGAACTATCTCTATCATATAGAAGAGATTAACCATCCATTGGAGAAGACTAAATTCACAATGAACTATCTCTATCACATCGAAGAGATAAACCATCCATTGGAGTAAATAAAATTAACAATGAACTATCTCTATCATATCGAAGAGATCAACCATACATTGGAGTAAATAACATTGATATTTGGGGACAAATTCTATGGGAATTAACAAACTACTCAAAAGAGATTGCCATAATTCTGAGACCCACTTGTTGTCGGGTAATAATTCTAAGAGTATTGCAATAACACTACTAGTAAACAAAATCAACTTCGTGGGGAATCGTAAGCAGATTTCCATTGAGGAGATAAGGTCTTCAACATGTGAAAAATAAATGAACTCTGAATCTAAGTTTTAATGCCTTAGAGAGATCCAAACAACATATTTTTCAGAGACAAGGTTCAATCAAGGAATAAAATGGAGAGAGACATCCAAACAAGACTCTTCCTAATAAGGAATAAACTCAACTGGAGATTTATCCCATCCAGTGATGGATGGGAAAACTACAACAAAACCTTTCTACGAGGAACAAACTCAGTGGGGAGTTAAAAGGAACATACACCTTTCTGCCTATAGTTATAATTGTAATGGATGGAGTAAAGACATCATTGGGCATGGGAAGTATATTACTTGGGGATAAACACAATCAAAGTAAGTGGACTCAGGAACACTGAGAAATGAAAATGTGCATCAATGATGTAAGTATGAATGAATATCATGTATATGTTTGACAAAAAAGACAAAAGTTAAACAATCCATAACACTAGGGATGACAAAACGACACCAGGATATAACCAAGTGTTGAAGCGGTACAAAATAAGCAAAAGTAAGTATTTATTTAGTTTTATTATATCGTCTCCACAGGGACTAATGGTTACTAAATTTTCGTTCGACAAGTCTCGCGTTAATGAGTTTGGATTAGAATGGTTTTAAAGGTAAATGCATAAATTTAAACTTATGAAAATAAAAATAATTCATTCTTCGAAAATGAGAGAACTCTCTAGATTGAACTTCATATACCAATTAAATACTTAAACTTACTACCCAGTTGCAATCAACCTAAATTACTCGTCAACATCATCATGTATTGCTCACACATATGTTATCTCTAACGCATAGCGAAATATTAACCGTACCGCTTGCAGAGGAGATTTTATGCACAACTCAAACAACACAGAGGCATTAAGAGTCGATACTCAAGTTAATACTAAGTACTAATCTATTTCTAGAATCAAAACCCAATAGATGTTCTTCCTAAATATGGACTCGAACCGTACATGTCTACAACAACCTAAACCCAAATAAAGCATGCACTCACCAATGAAGATTTGTAAAGAAAGCATAAAACAACACCGTGAGCAATAAATATACATATAAACAAGCATACTTACAAACAAAACCCAAAAAAATAATTTTTGAAAATATAAGAATTGGAGAAGAAACCAAATCTTTCATGGTATAAATTACGATCAACCAAGCTCCCGACCCCGGATCATCCGATTACAAGCCACAAATGTTGTTTTCTAAGCTCTCTAGACCAAAAATGAAGTTGATGGTGTTGAAAATCAAAAATACCCAACCCATATCCTAAAAATATATACGGAACTCTATTTATACATTTTGAAACCCGCACAGAGGGCTCTCAGTGCTCTCCCTGTTGTTCCAAAAAATAATCAACACTTATTTTCACCATAACTTGAGAACCGTAACTCTGATTTACGCAGGGTCGGAAGCATTGGAAAGCTTACTCAGTGATATATCTGTAAATGGATAAATACTAATGAAATTAATGATTTTACTTTTCTTTTATTTGAGCCTTATTTGTTGATAAATTGCTAAAAATTTATTTCTTGAAGCTTAGCCTTTGGCCCTTATTGCTCAGTGATTCAACCATGCATGAATACCTACAAAATAGACTAAAAAACTATCAAACAATAAAATATTTACACATATTAATTATTAAACTATTATTTACACTAAAGTCGGGATTTTAACATAAAAAGTAAAAGAATAAAGTCAATAAGTGCCAATTATTCACTATCAAAAACATCATAATTTGACACTTATCACCAAGCACCCGACCAAACTCAATAAGATGGAATTATTACTAGAGATAAAGAAAAAGCCACTTGACGAAGCAAAGTCCTGCTACAAGGCTCAAACCTCTCTGGGGAGAGGAAAACACTTCTTGGGAAGAGAACCATAATTCAATTTTCTAACATTAGTAACCCATTGGGGGATAATAACAAAAACTTTGCTTCATTTGGGGAGAGAAAATCTTACTCAGTTGGAGATACCAGAATCAAGGTTTAGCTGGGGATCACTGGGGAACAATGTGTTGTACCGCAAAATTTTCCCTCTCATATTTCTCAACACATGGCAAGAGAGGTCCCCCAAATTGCTCAAGGAAGTTCAAGAGTTTACCAGACAAAGTCTCTCCTAAGGCAGTATACCCCAAATTAGGGTTTCCATATTCATCAAGATATGTGAACCACAGAGGACTCAAATGCTCACCATTGTCCTAATATGTTCTAAAGATCATCCATTTCAGGTTTCAAGCCTTGCAGAAGAAGTTTGCTCAGTCAGTTGCTCAAATACCTGAAAATCAACTATGCTAGGTCCAAAGTCAACTGGGGTCCATATACAGTCAAACCTCGAGATTTTTGGTCACCATCCTCATTTTGAAGCATTATTAATCATTTTATCAAGGTTTGATCATGATTCCTCAAGGATTGCTCACAACTCATCAAAACCCAAAAGTTGCTAAATTAGGGTTTTATAGGAAAAGTCAACTCAACTTTGACGAAGCATAACTTTCTCATACTTTATCAGAAATGACCCATCCAAATCTCATTTTTAATAGGATGAAATTAATTAAAATTCATATTCATCTCCCAAGTTCAGAATATGCACTCACAAAAAGATAAGAATTTTGACATTATAGGTCCTTTTGAAAAGTCAACAAAAACACCTTTTGGGCCAAAGCTCCATACATGAACATGGAAGACTCAATTGAGATGAGACAAAAAGGGTTTCTTAGAGGACATCCTAAGCTTTCTAAAAAATCCAAGAACACCTATCTAGGGTCAAAATTGAGAGAATTATGCATTTGCCAATTTGACCATTTTTGCAAAATTGCCAAAAGTCAAATGTGCTCAAATTTGCATTTTTTGCTAAATGGGCCCAACTTTTTATGCTTGCACCTTAATTATAATGTGGTCCACGACTCAAATGTTCACTCACTCATATTGTGATTTATGTTTCATTTTTTTTTATTTTTTATTAATTAAAAAGTGCATTAAATCAAATAAATAATGAAAATTATCAAAGATATGATTTGATTTGTTTTTTTTGACAGTTTAGCAATCAAGATATGCTGAGTAAACAAGATCAATTCGAATCAATGGCAATTGGTACAAGAAAGGCATGATTTGGCTCAAAATAAGAACATATCATACAACTTGAAAATCAAATCAAATCTTGGGATAAATGCAAAGATTCATGCCAAGTTTGTTAACCTAATTCGTTCTAGGTTATATAATAAAGCTCTGCAGATAAAAAAAAGAAGGTTAGAGGTCGTGAGAAGCTTGGAACAAAACTGATAAAAGTTGGCAAAAGTGTGAATCGGTTTTCATTCTACAGGCCATCTTAAGCCATCCTAGTGATCTCAATCGCTTGCTAGACAAGCCAGGAAGCTATTCCCATCACTCCCAGGGCCTGAGACACTCAGAAACTCGCTCTACACCTCAAGCGGTTTGGTATATTTTCAAATTTGATTATTGCAATTTACGCATTTTTAGCACTTTTGATTATTATATTCATGTTTATCATCATGTTTGCAAGCTAACTATGCCATTTAATTGCATTTTTTATGCATGTGCGTGATATTTCCATGGTTAGGGTTTTGTGTTCTTGTTTAGGGTTTTTTTGTACAGGCAAAATTAGGCCTTGAATCTGGTACCACGATGCTCGTGAGGATGAGACGAGTTGGTTGGTACCATCACTTTTCATTTATCTTGCTCGTGTGCTGTTTTTGAGATGAACAGGTCCGTACCTACAGAGAACGTCTGTAGGTAAAGGTCTTGTTTTCTAAGGCGATGGTCAAGGGAAGAAGATGAGGCGTGGCAGTCCATGGTTGGCCCATTTGAATTTTCGCGCATTTTCTGAGTATATTATTTGTTTTGTTTACATTACTTTGTTGTTATTATATGAACAAATGGAGCGCGTAGAACAGATAGCAAGGGATTAGTGGAAGCGAGCATAAGGACCTGGGTTCGATCCCCAGGTCCCAATGTTTTCATTTGTTTTATTTTCAGATAAGTGATCCAGCGCATCTTTCATCATGAGGCTCACCATGATCCATCAACATCCAACCATCAGATTCATCAGCAAGCCAGATCCAACGTGCCAGCATTTAAGGTCTACCATACACTCCAGTCAACGCCCATACCAGATCCTGCGCATTGACCAGGCTTAATGCTTGTTGGGCCAGAAAATCCAGATTGACACCCCCTCTTCAGCAATACTATCAGGCCCATCTCTTCACCTTTTTTATTTTCTCTTATTTTTTAATTCTTTTATTATTTTATTTAATTATTTAATTAACAAAATTAATCATTTTTTTTTATAAAATCACAAAATCAAGAAATTCACAAAAAAATTAGAATTAGGTTTTCTTTATCAAATTTAATTTAATTTAGGGAAATTTTAACTTGTTTTTTTATAATTAAAATCAATTAGAAAATTAGGTTTAATTTCTTGATTTAATTATTTTCTTTTCAAACCAAAACACGAAAATAGGGTTTTTAGAATGAATTAATTTTTTCTTCTTAATTTAAAATTAATTAGAACTTAGGATATTCTTTTAATTCAATTATTTCATTATTTTCTTAAATAACAAAAATGACAAAAAATGATTTTTCTTTTAATCAATTGCAATTAGGTTTAGTCAAGGGTCAAAACCCTAATCATCTCGTATTTAATTCGTCGTGCGCTTGTTAATCATTTTGCCAATATTTTGTAAGTGTTCATGATTTGTAATAGTTAATTTAGGGTTTTTATTTACTGTTTAAATTCCCAAATTTTTTTGGTTATGTATTTAATCCCCCTCCCCGAAGCCTTGTAATAGCTAGGTTTATTTTCTCGCATTTTTAATTCCTGCAAATATTTAACTGTCTAGATGTATGCTAATAGGATTGTATGGCAAGAATGCATGATAAAATTAATACAGTTAGAAAACCCTAATATGCAAAGATAAATAACTGAAAACAAATCACTCCCACATATCACTCTTAGGGTATAATCTCACTTCGGGTGCCTTTGGTAAACGATCATTAAGCATAGGGTGTCTTAGTGGTTGCCCCCAGTCCAAAAGATCAAATTATCCCATTCAAATGTTGCCACAGAAATGTTGCCTCGGAAATGTTGCCTCGAATAAGATCTTAACACTCTAGGGTTGCTACTAAGGTGTCCTAATATTGCTTTAGTGATCGTACGTCCCTTTCGAAAAGACCCTTACAAACTCCAACGACGGTGCTACCTATTTCTCAATAGTAGGATAGCGCTGTCTAAAGGAAACAAGAATAAAATCAATCTTTTTTCGAGTAGGTAAATGCTAGTAGATACTTTCTCAAATCGAAACTTTTCACACTTACACTTTTCAAACAAATTTTCCAAATAACTTCGTCACATCCTTGAGGACTGATACAAGGGTTATCACGAGGTAAAACTTTTCAAAACAAAGCACACAAACACAATCAATTTAAAAATGAGCAAGTACCTAAAAGCCCATGGAAAACCATGGATAGAAAGGGTCCTAACACCTTTCCTTTCTATAATCTACCCCCCGTACTCAGAATATCTCGAAAAAGGATTTTTTCTATACTTTTTTCCTTTCCGATTGGATGAAATAAAAGTCGGTGGCGACTCTTGCTTACCGCGACATTTTGAAAACACAAAATGCAAAGTGAACACCAGTATTAAACAGTCAGTTCTGCCACCGTATCACAGAACTGGCGACTCTGCTGGGGATGTGTTAATAAGTGGGGTATACCTTAGGATCTGAGTAATTAAACATTGCTTCTCTTGATTATTTTGTTTGCTTTATTTTTGAGGGTTTGGTTTGGGGTTACTATAGATCCTACACCCGGATTTGGGGAATACCTTTTAGGTAAGTAGCAATAGACTGTAAGGGAATTGTACGGTGTAGACCAATACGGTTGAAGAAATAGCTACGTTGGTGTGGCACTTTGGTTGGTACCGGTATCCCTTGTGGTAAAACGAGGAGAATACGGGGCCGCTGCATGGTGTCGTGAAGCATCAACTGACCTTATAACCTTTAATCGCCCAACTTAGCCATTAGAAAGTAGCGAGATAGTCGGCCTCGGTGTAGAGCTGAGAACTGGTTGATACTCAATGCTACACTCATTGAGATCATACTCTCGGAATATTTCAGCCGCAAGAAAAGATTGCCTAAGCTGAAACCATGACCGATGGAGGATGGTCCGTGATATTGAGATCCTCTAGAACCTGGTTACTTTTCTAGGACAGGTTTGAAACCAACTTAACTTCGAGAGGGTATTAACTTTGACCTCATGCAAGCCTTAAACCTAAGGGCTTTGTGTGATTTGACTGTGTTTGCAATACATGTGTTTGCTATACCTGTGGTTTATCATGACATCATGCATCATAACATGGCATTCATGCTTCATTACACTAACCATTTCAAAGACCAAGGGAATTTATCTTTGTTCTGTTTTGCAGATCATGGCTTCCGTGCATAGAAATACCATCTGAATCAGCTTTGTGCAGATACCTGCCCAACTTAAAGAGCTAGCATCAAGGGTTTCTGAAACTTATACTTTCATTAAGAGACACGGTCAACTTCTCAGGCTGGTTACTTCAAACCTTGATGAACATATGATGAGCGTACTTTTTCAATTCTTTGATCCCAAGCATCATTGCTTCACCTTTGCAGATTATCAGTTGGTACCCACCTTGGAAGAATTCTCTCAGCTATTGGGCATACCCATTCTTGAACAGGTACCCTTCACAGGTATGGAAGAAGCTCCTAAGCTAGAAGTCATTGCCTCAAGTTTGCATTTGAAACGAGCCGATGTGGTATCCAATTGGGAAACTCGAAGCAGAGTCGTGGGTCTTCTAGCCAAATTTCTGATAGACAAGGCTCAGCTATTTTGGGATGATTTGGATTTTCAGGCTTTTGAGGAGGTCTTGGCTCTTCTTATCTACAGTTTAGTTCTCTTCCCTAATCCGGACTCCTTCGTAGATGTGAATGCTATCCATATTTTCCTTTCTTGCAACCCTGTGCCTACCTTGCTTGGAGATATTTTACACGCTCTCCATAATCGTACCATGAGGAGAAGAGGGACTCTTATGTGCTGCATGCCGTTGTTGTCGAGGTGGTTTATTTCTCACCTCCCTAAGTCTATACTGAAGAACGAAGAAGGTTTGGGTTGGTGACACATGATAATGTCACTCGCTCATACGGATATTCTTTGGTGTTCCCGAGCTATGGAAGACACTACTGTTATTTTTTAGAACATAGTTTGATTCTACAACCCTCAGTTAGAGTTTTGGTGATAACAAAATACAAGATTAAATAAATTGTAAGATTTACATAAGACATATATGCTACTTAAAATAATGTTTTGTATTTACTGAAACTCTGATGGAATCAGCATCAGAATATCAATATCAACATCAGCATCAGAAGATATGTCAACATCAGAAGATGAAATAACATGTGCTATAAGCTGAAGCCTGATGAACAGAATCTGCGCATAACATACTCTGACTCTGATCAAGATCCTAACCAAGTCATCAGCACTCAGAAGCGTCAAAATAAGCTAAAGCCAAGAACACTCTGATTATCATTAGCAGAACACTCTGAAGTGTCAACGTTACTATGCATTCAAGATAGATTAATTACCAACGGCTTTATTCCAAGACAAAGATATTCTAAAAAAGGAAAGAACGTTATGAGCATTGAAATGGATTTATGGACAACAACGTATCTCTTCCTAGGCTATTTAAACAAGTCAGTGAGAAAAGAAATGGAAAATACTCTACACGTATATACGCGCCTAAGCTAATCATCTTCACGCACGCTCTCATTTTTGCTAAAGCTTTCAACCACGCTTACTCTATAGCTCTAGCAATCCAGTTTTCATCTTAAGCTTAATATTGTGTATTATCACAGTTATGATATATAGTTTTATTAGAAAACATCAAACACACTTTTGTTTAATTGTCTGTAAGAGAAATTCCTTGAGATAAACCGGTCTGTGGTTAGAATCAAGAAGGCTTTAACAGTTGTTAAAGTAGTTGTTGTATTCAGTTGAATATAGTGGATTAAGACCTCGTTGGAGAGAGGCGAAATCACCTTGACGGGTGGACTGGAGTAGTTTGAGATCAAACGAACCAGGATAAATACAACATGTTGTCTACATTTGATTTTAAGTTTTACAATTCAACCCCCCTTCTTGTGTTTTTCACTTCTTCAATTGGAATCAAAGCGCCTGGTTCTGAGCTTATAACACTTAACCGTGTCAGTACAAGATCCAGCGTCAGAAAAACATAATGGCAGGACCACATCAAAACATCAACAATGACAACAATGAAGAAAGAGACAGATCCAGTGGCAAACCTCCAGTCTTTGATGGAGAGAACTTTGATTACTGGAAAGACAGAATTGAAAGCTTCTTTCTGGCCCATGATGCTGATCTGTGGGATATGGTGACTGATGGATACACGCACCCAGTGAATGGAAGTGGTCAGAATATTGACAGGAAAGCAATGTCTGATCAACAAAAGCGTGATTTCAGAAATCATCACAAGGCCAGAACAATTCTTCTCAGTGCCATCTCTTACTCTGAATATGAAAAGATATCAAACAGAGACACTACAAAAAATATGTTTGACTCTCTGAGAATGACGCATGAAGGCAACATTCAAGTCAAAGAAACTAAAGCTCTTGCGCTCATTCAGAAGTACGAGGCATTCAAGATGGAAGAAAGTGAATCAATAGAAACGATGTTCTCAAGATTTCAAATTCTCATTTCTGGTCTCAAAGTTCTTGACAAAGGGTATTCCACTGCTGATCATGTTAAGAAAATCATTAGAAGCTTGCCAAAACAATGGAGGCCAATGGTCACAGCGCTGAAGCTAGCTAAGGATCTCAACAAAATCTCTCTGGAGGAACTTGTCAGCTCCCTCAGAAGTCACGAGATAGAGCTAGAAGCAGATGTACCTCAAAAGCAAGGTAACCCATTAGCTTTAAAATCTAACAGAAAATCTGACTCCAAAGTTTTGCAGGCTGTTGAAGAAACCTCTGATGGGTCCTCATCAGAAGAAGATGAATTATCTCTCCTCTCGAGAAGGGTGAACCAACTATGGAAGAAGAGGCAAAGAAAGTTCAGGAATCCCAGAAGATCAGAAAATCAGAATGAATCTTCCTCCAGATACAGAAGGACAGAATCCTCCTCTGGACACAGAAGATCTGAAGGCTCTTCAGGAAGAAGAAAGCCAAACAACAAAGACATCATCTGCTATGAATGTAACGAGTAAGGACACTACAAGAGTGATTGCCCAAAGCTTCAGAGGGAAAAGCCCAAAAAGAAGTTTGGCAAGGAAAAGAAGAAAAGTCTCATGGCTACATGGGATTACTCTGACACATCTGAAGCTGACTCAGAATCATATGATGAGAGAGCAAACATAGCTCTCATGGCAAACATAACAGAAGACAGTGAAGCTTCTGAATCAGACTCTGAATCAGACACAGAAGAGGTATTCCCTGACTTTGCTATTAACTTTAATAAGGCTGAACTAGCTGAAAGCCTTAATGAAATTCTGGAAAGATATCAGCAGATCAGAGTCAAATTTAGAAACCTGAAAAGGAATCTTGCTTCTGACTCTGATAAAACTGAGAGTCTCAAATTGGAGAATTCTGAGTTGAAAGATAAAGTTTCAAAATTAGAAAATCTATTGCAAAACTCTCAGAAGGAAACAATTCCTGAAACTCCCAGCAGTGCTGATGAGATCATCAAGGAGTATGATCACAGCTTTCAGAAGTTTCGAGCTAAAAACATAGATAGAAGAAAAATGGCTTCAATGATCTATGGAGTTAGCAGAAATGGCAGAAAAGGAATAGGATGCCAAGGTAAGGTACCTACACCAAAGAATGCCATGGATTTAGTTATAAAACGCACTTCACTTGATTCTCACTTTGTATATGGGCACACACATGACATCAAATATACTAGTAGTAATTATTCTGTCAAACCAAAATTCAACCAGAGTTTTGGTAAAACTAACAAATAAGGACCTAAGAAAATATGGGTACCTAAGGATAAAATAATACATGTGGCAGATATCTTTAGCAGCAAAGCAGAAACACCAGTCATGGTACCTGGACTCTGGCTGCTCACGACACATGATGGGAAGAAAGCATATGTTCTAAAGCCTGGAACTTAAGCCTGGAGGCCACGTAGGCTTTGGAGGCAATCAGAGGGGAAAGATCATTGGCTCTGGAACATTAGGTAATGGAAATCATCCCTCTATAAGTAATGTTTTATTAGTAGATGGATTAATGCATAACCTGTTATCCATGAGTCAATTAAGTGATAATAGTTATGATATAATCTTTAATCAAAATTCATGTAAAGCTGTTAGTCAGAAAGATGAGACTATCCTATTTAATGGAAAGAGGAGAAACAACATTTATAAAATAAAACTTTCTGAACTGAAAAGTCAGAATGTAAAGTGTCTTCTGTCTATTAACAACGAGCAATGGATCTGGCACAGAAGATTGGGGCATGTTAGTATGAGAATAATATCTCAGATTAACAAACTCAATCTAGTCAGAGGACTTCCTAATCTGAAGTTCAATTCAGATACTCTGTGTGAAGCATGTCAGAAAGGCAAGTTTGCAAAACCAGCTTTCAAATCTAAAAACGTTGTTTCCACCTCTAAGCCATTAGAACTTCTGCACATTGACTTATTTGGACCAGTTAAAACTGCTTCAGTCAGTGGCAAGAAGTATGGGTTAGTAACCGTAGATGACTATAGCAGATGGACATGGGTAAAGTTCTTAAGACACAAGGACGAGTCACACTCTGTGTTTGTCACCTTCTCCAACCAAGTTCAGAATGAAAAGGATCTTAGAATCGTCAAAGTCAGAAGTGATCATGGTGGAGAGTTTGAAAACAAAGATTTTGAATCATTTTTTAATGACAAAGGCATTTTGCATGATTTCTCTTGTCCTAGAACTCCCCAGCAAAATGGAGTTGTAGAACGAAAGAACAAAACATTGCAAGAAATAGCCAGAACCATGATCAACGAGACTAACGTTGCTAAGATCTTCTGGGCAGAGGCAATAAACACAACGCGCTACATTCAAAATAGAATCTCTATAAGACCTATTCTGGAAAAGACTCCATATGAATTGTGGAAGAACAGAAAGCCCAACATTTCATATTTTCATCCATTTGGATGTACTTGTTTTATTTTAAATACAAAAAATTATTTGAACAAGTTTGACTCTAAAGCACAAAAGTGTATTATGTTAGGATACTCTGAACGCTCAAAAGGGTACAAAGTATACAATACAGAAACATAGATTGTGGAAGAATCAATTAGTGTTCGTTTTGATGATAAGCTTGACTCTTAAAAGTCAAAGCAGAATGAAGTATTTGCAGGTATGGAAATTGAATTCACAGGTACTGAAAACAAGTCATCAGAAGCTCTTAACAGAGACACTCCCTTAACAACAGAAAGAGGCACTGCAAGCAATCCAGCACCTTCTGTTGATCAACTTCAGAAAAGACCATCCAGAAGCAGCATGGATCACCCAGAAGAAACAATCTTAGGAAGAAAGGAAGATCCGATCAAAACAAGAGCCAACTTCAAAAACTCTGAAGAATCCCTCATGGGACTTGTTTCTCTAATTGAACCATCAACAGTTGATGAAGCACTTCTGGACAATGACTGGATTCTAGCAATGCAAGAGGAGCTGAACCAATTCACAAGAAATGACGTATGGGATCTTGTTCCTAAAACAAAAGGATTCAACGTCATTGGAACAAAATGGATGTTCAGAAACAAACTGAATGAACAAGGTGAAGTCATCAGAAACAAGGCACGATTGGTAGCACAAGGTTATAGTCAGCAAGAGGGGATAGACTATACAAAAACCTTTGCTCCAGTCGCCAGGTTAGAATCTATCAGACTTTTAATTTCATTTGCTGTAAATAAAGGCATCACTCTGTATTAGATGGATGTAAACAGTGCATTCTTAAATGGCTATATAGAAGAAGAGGTATATGTGCACCAACCCCCTGGTTTTGAAAGTTCAAAAAATCCAGAATATGTTTTCAAACTAAAGAAGTCACTGTATGGTCTGAAATAAGCTCCCAGAGCTTGGTATGAAAGACTGAGTAACTTCCTGTTAGAAAAGGAATTCACCAGAGGGAAAGTGGACACAACCTTATTCTGTAAGACAGTTAAGAATGACATTTTAGTATGTCAGATTTATGTTGATGATATCATTTTTGGATCTACTAAACCTTCTCTGGGAAGAAAGTTTGCTAAGTGTATGCAGGCAGAATTTGAGATGAGCCTAATGGGGGAACTGAAATTATTTCTGGGCATTCAGATCAATCAAACCCCAGAAGGAACTTACATTCATCAGAGCAAATATGTTAGAGAACTTCTGAAGAAATTTGATCTCTCAGAATGTAAGCCATCAAAGATTCCAATGCATCCCACGTGCATTCTGGAAAAAGAAGAGGTAAGAAAAAAGGTAGAACAGAAGGTCTACAGAGGTATGATTGGTTCTCTTCTTTATCTGACAGCATCAAGGCCTGATATTTTATTCAGTGTATGCATTTGTGCAAGATTCCAATCAGATCCTAGAGAATCTCACTTAACAACAGTTAAGAGAATTTTCAAGTATCTGAAAGGTACTAATAATTTGGGTTTATTTTATAGAAAATCAAGTGATTACAGCTTAGTAGGATACTGTGATGCTGACTTTGCTGGAGACAGAGTTGAACGCAAAAGCACTTCTGGAAGCTGCCAGTTTTTGGGAGAAAATCTGATCTCATGGTCCAACAAAAGACAATCCACAATTGCTCTATCAACAGCAGAAGTTGAATACATAGCAGCAGCTGGATGCAGCACACAAATGCTATAGATGAAAAGTCAACTTGAGGACTTCCAGATATTTGAGAGTAACATTCCTATCCTCTGTGATAACACTTCTGCTATTTTCTTAAGTAAAAATCCAATTTTGCATTCTAGGGATAAGCTTATAGAAATAAAACATCATTTTATTAGGGATTATATTTAGAAAGGGATTTTAAATTTTAAATTTATTAACACAGACCATCAATGGGCTGATATTTTCACAAAACCACTTTCTGAAGGTAGGTTCAACTTCATTCTGAAACATCTCAGCATGAAGCTCTGCCCAGAATAAAATTGTTTTAATTTTATATATTAACCTTCAGAATTTTGTTTATTTTCTGTGAACTACTGATCAATCTTCTTTCAGAATCTTAGAAGTGCAGATTGTATCAGAATCTATCCATGAAGATCTGAGCGCTTCAGTTCAAGGATAGAAGTGTTGTTCACTCAAGCAAACAAGTGTCATCCAGTCATCAGCTGTTTTCTGAGGCTGAACACGCATTCATGTTTCTGAAAAAGGCAAAGCGCTGATTGGATGCATTGAGACACATGTCATGGGTAACCGTTCCAAATATCTTTCTGAATCCCCTAAAATCAACTGTCATTAAATGCTAATAATCATTATTAATTTCTCTCTCTTAAACGTTTATGTTCTCAAAAACTTTTTAGAAATCTATTTAAACACTTCACACCATTCACAGTTTTTACCTTCACTTTTGTTTTCTCTCAATATTTCTGATTTCTGTGTTCTTAATTTCTCAAGAAAACCTTTCAATCTTTTTCAAAAACCTCGTGTGAACATGGCTTCTTCCAGCATTCCTTCTTCAGGTTCCCAAAAAAATGCTTCTTCTGAACAATATGAAGTACCTCTCAGAACGCTTCTCACTCTAATCAAGAACCTTGAAGTTCTGTCTGAACTAATTGTGGATTTCAACAGTCTCAAGGAAAATGGTTTTGATTTATCTGAAGAGATTAAAGCTCAAGGTTGGGAAAAGTATTTTGACAGGCTGGTGGGTCCAACATTTCCTATTCTGGTAAAGGAATTTTGGATTCACGCTTCTTCTTCAAATCATCAAGTTACATCCTACATCATGGGGAAGAAGATTGTGATTACTGAAGACCTGATTGCAAGACTGATAGGGTACAATGGAGGTGGTATTCGCTGCATTGATATGGCAGAAAGGTGTGCAAATGTTGCCCTAATTGCAAGCGAAATTTTCACGCTGGGGATTCCCTCCAGCAAGATATGGGATTTGAAGGACAAGCACATAATTTGGGCCAAGATCATTCTGGGCTGTTTCAACCACAGGAAGCCTACCAGCTCTCTTGATTACATAAACATTGATCAACAGTTTCTGCTCTATTTCATCTCTTAGAAGGTCAAGATAAATCTAGCTCATCTTCTGTTCAACCATCTCAGAACAAGTGTCAAAGAAACAAGGGAAGAAGAACGTACAAAAAGGGATTGGATACCCTTGGAAAGACTGATATCAGATATTCTTACAGATAATAGGCTGATTGAACATTTGACAGAGGCACAAGAAATCAGCACTCTGGAACCATCTGTTGGCAAGCAGCTGAATGCCAAAAATCTGAAGAAAATGAAGCTGATAGAGAACATTAAGAAGGATCCCAGCGTCACTCCTTTTGCTGAAATCTACAGCAGAAGAGTCCCTCTAGACAACTTCCCTCTGTTCTCAGAAATTGACTCTAAGCCTCAAATCATTGAGATATTTGGATGCTTGTAAAGCTGATGGTACAGCACCAAATCTGAATATTCAAGATCTTCAGCAGAAGGCTCTAGAGGTTGTTCTGAAGAAGATGAAGAAAAGAAAAGTTGTTATAGAAGGATCATCTCAACAGACTCCAAAGAAGAGAGGTAATCCAGTTTCTGTAACTGTTTTAGATTCAACTGCTGTTTCCACATCTATCCCTATTCCAACTCCAATTCAAACTCCATCTGAAAACCCAACACCTCAAACTTTCGATGATTTTGACTTAGACTTTGACCCTTCTGAATCATTAACCCTCAGAAGATCTCGCTCCCAACCACTAAATCCAAATACTGAAACCATACCAGAACAAGAACTTGAACAAGTTCTTTCTGATATAGACCAACACACTTCCGTTCCCGAACCAGAAAATCCAAATCCAAACACAGAAACTCCACTCTCACCAATACCAGAAATTCCACTCTCTCCAGAACCAGAAATTCCACAACCTTCATCTCCCCAACCAGATATTAATACACCCTCTCCTCAACATGAACAATCTCCACAATCTGAGACTCAAAACTCTGAGGCTCAAACCTCTAAATCCTCTGAACCACAACCTTTGGCCATTCAATTGCCCTGTGGTACTGTTGTGAATATTCCTCAACTCCCCTCTTCACCAGAAATAACTCCACCAAATTCTCCATCTAGTCCAATCGTAATTCTTGACTCTCCCATTCCCTCACCTAAGAAAAATTCAGATGACCACAACAAGACTGTCATTGATCTAACAGTCTTTGAACGCCTTGCTGCAATAAACAACAAAACTGCTATCCCTAAACCAAAACAACCAGATGTTGGTTCCAGCATATTGAACTTTGAAACAGATATACATAAGTGGATCACTTGTTTGAAACAAGCAAGTCTGGAACTGGTTGATCCTGCTGTATCAGACCTCCTCTGGACAAAATTCAGAAGATGGGTATGCGCTGAAACCTTTAAGTTGCAAGACCAGAGCTATGGACAGGCTCAACAGAACTTCAACAATATACTTAAGGAAATGGAAGGTCCAGTTCTGAGCAAGCTGCTTAAGGAAGAAGTTTTCCATCTGGATATTGCTCCTTGGTCTGAAAAGCGTCTAGCATCCAAAGTTCAACCTGCAGAAGAACAGACGATTCCAGCTGAAGACTTGGGTCAAGAAGAAGTTATGGCAGAAAGCTCTGAGAAGCATCCTGTTTCTGAAGATCCTCAAGCTTCCTCTCTTGACAGGCAGACTCTAGAGGACTTGCAAAGATCTGGTATGCTGATGAATGAAAGAATGGATAAGTAGGACATCAAAATTGATGTTATAGCAAACATGGTATCTCAGCAACAGGAAACCAGCAATCAAATCAAGAGCATGTTGGAAGCTCTGTTCACACGTCTTCCACCTTCCTCTTAGAATTTTTCTTGTGTTTTCCTTGTTTTCTTTACATGTTTTTCTGTAATATTTTATGTGTTCTGAACTTAATCATTGCTTCTGTTTTTTTATATAAACGCTCTTTTTGCTCTGATCATTTTAACTTTGATTATCCGTGCTTTTTGATAATTGACAAAAAGGGGGAGGAAGAATGATATTTTTCAATAACGGATTACTGAGACATAAGTCTCAAACATTCTAACATTCTGATATATTTGAACTTCTTTCTTCTGAAAAGCTTACAGGTACAAGAATCTGATGAACTCTGATAAAGTAAAGTTCTGATGCTCAAGGTCTCATGGAATTAAAGGGAAGTAATCAACTCATGGGGAGTTTTTCTCTTCATTGCTCTGATACCTTTTATTCCTTATCTTCCTATCTCTGATACCTTTAATTCGTTATTTGTCTATCTCTGATACCTTTTCCTCTCTATCCTTAATCTCTGATACCTTTTATTATTTTATTTTAATTGAAAAAATCTGGTTTTTGTCATCATCAAAAAGGGGGAGATTGTTAGAACATAGTTTGATTCTACAACCCTCAGTTAGAGTTTTGATGATAACAAAATACAAGATTAAATAAATTGTAAGATTTACATAAGACATATATGCTACTTAAAATTATGTTTTGTATTTACAGAAACTCTGATGGAATCAGCATCAGAATATCAGTATCAACATCAACATCAGAAGATATGTCAGCATCAGAATATGAAATAACATGTGCTATACGCTGAAGCCTGATGAACAGAATCTGCGCATAACATACTCTAACTCTGATCAAGATCCTAACCAAGTCATCAGCACTCAGAAGCGTCAGAATAAGCTAAAGCCAAGAACACTCTGATTATCATTAGAAGAACACTCTGAAGTGTCAACGTTATTATGCATTCAAGACAGATTAATTACCAACGGCTTTATTCCAAGACAAAGATCTTCTCAAAAAGGAAAGAACGTTATGAGCATTGAAATGGATTTATGGACAACAACGTATCTCTTCCTAGGCTATTTAAACAAGTCAGTGAGAAAAGAAATGGATAATACTCTACACGCATATACACGCCTAAGCTAATCATCTTCACGCACGCTCTAATTTTTGCTAAAGCTTTCAACCAAGCTTACTCTATAGCTCTAGCAATCCAGTTTTCATCTTAAGCTTAATATTGTGTATTATCACAATTGTGATATATAGTTTTATTAGAAAACATCAAACACACTTTTGTTCAATTGTCTTTAAGAGAAATTCCTTGAGATAAATTGGTCTGTGGTTAGACTCAAGAAGGCTTTAACAGATGTTAAAGTAGTTGTTGTATTCAGTTGAATATAGTGGATTAAGACCTCGTTGGAGAGAGGCGAAATCACCTTGACGGGTGGACTGGAGTAGTTTGAGATCAAACAAACCAGGATAAAAACAATGTGTTGTCTGCATTTGATTTTAAGTTTTACAATTCAACCCCCCTTCTTGTGTTTTTCACTTCTTCATTATTGACCGTTGTGGGGGGGGGGGTACCCTAATGTTCCATTACTTGGTATCAGAGGGGGTATAACTTACAATCCTTGTCTAGCTTTGCGACAATTTGGTCGTGCTCGAAGGGATGGTCCCCATGAGTTACTTCTCGAGGACATTGTATTCGACTATGAGGATGATGTTAAGGAGTATCGCCGTAGGTTCATACGAGCTTGGGGCATGGTAAACAGATATGACCCCAAAGAGTTGGGACCAAAGACTTCCATTCCCATGCAGCCTTACCTCCAATGGGTTTGACCTCATGCCCAGAAGCTTATGATGCCTTATGTGGCCGTATTACTAGTGATTGTGGAGCCCACTATTGAAGAAGGCATTTCTTACACGGTTCTCTATCCTTACATGCCCACCGATCTTGGGGAGTTACAGAGGTCTTGGATTCAGCTGAAGAATGAGCGGAATACTTACAGGGAACAGTTCCATGATCAAGAGAGGAAGGTTTTAAAGCTCACCAGGCAGCTCCAGGAAGAAAGAGTGCTTAATGATTATATCAGCACAAAGAGAAAGCGTCCATGGGACTTTTGATTTTTATTTTCTAGTTTTAGATTTGTTTTATTTACTTATTTTGTAATGCCTTAAAGGCATGTTGAACCTTCAAATTTAAGCTAATAAAGTTTTTGTTTATTTTGGTTTGCAAATTTAAATTTCCCAAAGTCTTTGAAATCATTACATGCGCATCCCATTATCATACACATCATTACAGGTACCACTGCAGGTTTCTCATCTTATTCGATGTTTATTTCAGCAGAAATGTCTTCCGATCAAGCCATCAAAGATCTTCAGGCACAGAACGCTCAGTTCCAACAGATGTTCATAAGTCTGGCTAAGGGGCAGGAGGATTTGAAGACCCTCATTCTGAAGGAGAAGAAGAAGAAAAAGAAGAAGGCTATCGACATTATTAATATGGGCAGAAGGTTCGGAGAAAGGTTAAGGCAACAAACTGATCTGACTGCCTCGTCCAAAGAAGGAGAGAATCATGAAGAAGAGAAGGTCCCTAGTCCTGCAGTCTCTGACAATGATACTGATTATAACGATGAGCAATATCCTCCTGCTGAGGATAGATACAAGCAGTTGGATGATCGTCTGAGTGCTATGGAAGTTCAGAAGATACCTAGTTTAGACTTCGGAGAATTGGGACTGGTATCGGGAGTGGTCATCCCTCATAAGTTCAAAGCTCCGGTTTTTGCCAAGTATGATGGAGTGTCCTGCCCAAAACTCCATCTCCGCTCGTATATCAGGAAAATCCAACCCCACACCCTGATAGAAATTTGTGGGTGCACTTCTTTCAAGATAGTATGTAAGGGACTAAGCTTGAATGGTTTTACCAGTTGGAGGGAGCCAGTGTCCGAAACTAGGAATATCTTGTCGCTGCTTTCTACAAGCAGTATCAGTATAATGCCGACCTTTCTCCCACTCGTACTCAACTCTAAAGTATGTCCATGGGTGCAGGTGAAGGTTTTAAAGATTATGCTCAAAAGTGGAGAGACTTGGCTGGGAGAGTCCAACCCCCTTTGTCTGATAGGGAGTTGGTTAATATGTTCCTTGGGACGCTGTCTGGTCCATTTTTCAATCACTTAATCGGCAGCTCTTCGTCTGGTTTCACCGAGCTGATTTTAACTGGAGAGAGAGTAGAAGTTGGAATTCGGAGTGGTAAAATACAGAAGGATGAATCCTAGAGTTCAACTAAGAAGCCTTTCGCTGGTAAGAAGGAAGCCAGTGCGGTCTATAGCCCGAGGGGCTAAAGCACATCTGAACACTGTCAAACTGTAAATGTTGTTGTAATACCAAGACCTGCAGTTGCTCCACAATGCAACAATCAACAAAGGGTGGAAAGACCACAACGACAGTTTACCCGCATCAACATGACTTTGGCTGAAGTTCTACCTCATTTATTAAAATCCAACTTGGCAAACTTGAGAGAGGCTCCCGAGAATCCAAATACTACATCTCCCAGATATAATCCCAACGCGCGGTGCGCCTACCATTCTGAGAGTCCTGGCCACGATACAAATGATTGTTGGGATCTGAGAAACAAAGTACAAGACCTGCTCGAAGCCAAGGAGATAGAGTTCGATGCTCTAGAAAAGCCGAATGTTATAATTGCTCCCATGCCCAAACATGGTCGTAGAGTTAATGTTGTCGACACTGATTTGTTTGTAACCTCTGTTGAAGAAATTTCCACTCCTCTTGTGACTGTTAAGAAGAATTTGCTGTTGGATGGTTTATTTCCGTTTTGTGGTGAAGGTTGCCACATGTGTTCGATTCTACCTTCTGGTTGCCGTTTGTTGAAGTCAGGTTTTCAGTGCCTGATGGATAATAAAGAGATTTTGTTTGAGAAGACTATGATTCTTGTTGTTCCAAACGAATACGTTGCCATTATAACCATTTCCGCCAATCCTTCCAAGGTGTCCTCGAGAAGACCTATTAGGATTACACCTGTTTAAAGAATTGCTCCGCTGATAATCATTGTTCCTGGTCCCATCCCGTACACTTTAGACAAGGTTGTCCCATGGCATTATGGTGTTGATGTGTACTATCACGGCATTAAGCATGATCTGAAGAATGAAGAAGCTGATACTGATGTCAGTAATATTGTCGGGACTACTAAGGTTACCCGAAGTGGAAGGTTTTTCTCTCCTAAGATTTCTCCGAAGATCATCAAGCCTACTGTTATTCCAACTGTTGCTCCAACCAGCACTCCTGACATTTCTCCCATTCCTACTCCAGTTATTACACCTGCCACTATTCATGTCCCTACTCCAGTTATTACCCCTGCTGCTGAGCTATCTGGGACTCGGGGCAAGGAAATTATAGGCGAGCCTTCCCGGGCGGAGGCACCTAGGAAAGTCGTTGTGGAAGCCTCTAAGCCAGAAGTAGAGGAAATACTGAAAATCATCAAGAAGAGCGACTACAATGTTGTCGAGCAGCTGGGGAAGACCCCACCAAAGATATCCATGTTGTCTCTGTTGTTGTGTTCTGAAGCCCATGTGAAGGCTTTGATTGCATTTCTCAAGACTACGCATGTGCCGCAGGAAACTTCAGCAGATCAGTTCAAAGATTGTGTGGCCAGCCTGACTGCTGACAATGGGCTGGGTTTTTCAGATGCGAATCTGACACCAAAAGGAAGGAATCATAATGATGCTCTGCATGTCTCGATCGAGTGCAGGGGCACCACTATGGCTCATGTGCTGGTAGATATCGGGTCTTCACTGAATGTTCTGCCGAAGAAAGCATTGGACCATTTGGATTGTGAGGGTTTGACTCTAAAGCCTAGTAACATTGTGGTAAGGGCTTTTGACGGATCGGAGAGAATGGTGCATGGGGAAGTGGACATCCCTGTCAAAGTGGGTTCTCATACTTTTGGATCCACCTTCTATGTAATGGATATCAGGTCGTTGTATTCTTGCTTGTTGGGTCGTCCTTGGATCCATGAGTCTTGAGCAATTACTTCCACACTCCATCAAATGTTGAAGTACCCAGTGAAGGGAAAGATTGTCATAGTGCAAGGTGAAGAAGAATATATGGTGAGTCACCTCAATTCCTTCCGCTACGTAGAGATGGACGGGGAGTTCATAGAAACTCCTTGTCAGAATTTCGAAGAGGTCCCTCATGTCTTGGCATCAACTGAAGTTACTACCAACAAACCTCCATTGAAGTTGGCTTCTCTCAAGGACGCCTGGGCTGTGGTTGAAGAAGGTGGGTGTACCAATTGGGGTTGGCTCCCTGATTTCACTCACAAGAATGAAAATTTTGGTTTGGGCTTTACTACAGGGGCTCAAAGGGCTGTGAGGCGCGCTCGGGCTGGAAGACCTCTTCTACACATCAGCAATCGGGGAATTAATGCAATTGAAGACAATGAAGAAGATTTAGACATCGACAGCTGGATCTACCCGACAACCAATGGTGGACCGAATAACTGGACGACCAGGGACTTCATACCTGTTTCTTTTATTCCGCAGTAATTTACTCATTTGTTTTAAGATTTGTAATAAACAGTTTGAAACTTTACGGCCCGGTGCCTTGCCTGAGGCACCTTTGCTTTGCTTGTGGGGGCTATTATTTGTCATTTCATATATCATTAATAAAACATTGGACATTTCTTGCATACAAATTTTGCGCTCCTTGTTTTTCTTTTCTGTCTCTCACTTTATCAAAACAGCTATTCTCTTACACACACTCATGTATCGTACTGTAGATCCATATCCACTATGGATCCCATTGATAACAGCTCTGCTACTGCAAGTTATGACTTCAAAAATCCGATCAACTAAGCCGAGGACGAAAGTGAGGATGATTGTGAGGTTCCTGGAGAACTTGCTAGACTATTACAACAGGAAGAAAGGGCTATACAGCCTCATGAAGAGCCAGTTGAGTCAGTAAATTTGGGTATAGAGGAAGACATGAAAGAGGTTTAAATAGGTGCGAATCTGGAGCTTAGTGTCTAACAGAGGTTGGTACAGATGCTACACGACTATGTTGAGATCTTCTCCTGGTCCTTTGAAGACATGCCTGGTTTGGACACTGATATTGTGGTACATCACCTGCCGACTAAAGAAGACTTCCCTCCGGTAAAGCAGATGGTCTGCCGTATGCGCCCTGAAATGTCAGAGAAAATCAAGGCAGAGGTCATGAAGCAGTTTGATGCAGGGTTCTTAACTGTCAGTTCTTATCCGCAGTGGGTTGCCAACGTTGTTCCGGTACCTAAGAAGGATGGTAAGGTATGGATGTGTGTGGACTACAGAGATCTGAACAGGGCAAGCCCCAAGGATGACTTCCCACTTCTTCACATTGATGTTCTAGTCGACAACACCGCGCATCACAAGATATTCTCCTTCATGGATGGTTTTTATGGCTACAACCAGATCAAGATGGCTCCCGAAGACATGGAGAAGACAACCTTTGTTACACAGTGGGCACTTTCTGTTACAAGGTAATGCCTTTTGGGTTGAAGAATGTTGGGGCAACTTATCAACATGTCATGGTCGCTTTGTTCCACGATATGATTCACCATGAGATCGAGGTTTATGTTGATAACATGATAGCCAGGTCCCAAACTGAGGAATAATACCTTGATCATCTCCATAAACTATTTGACAGGTTGAAGACGTACAAGTTAAGGTTGAATCCGAACAAGTGTACCTTCGGGGTAAGGTCTGGTAAGCTTCTGGGTTTTGTTGTCAGCAAAAAAGGTATTCAGGTAGACCCTGCAAAGGTAAAAGCCATACAAGAGATGCCGGCTCCCTGCATAGAGAAGGAAGTTAGAGGTTTCTTGGGACGTTTGAATTACATCGCCAGGTTCATTTCACACCTGACTGCTACTTGTGAGCCAATCTTCAAGCTGCTGAAGAAAGATCAAGTGGTAAAGTGGAATGATGAATGCCAGACCGCTTTCGATAGAATCAAGAAATACCTTCAAGAACCATCAATTTTGATGCCTCCAACTGAAGGAAGACCTTTGATATTATACTTGACAGTGCTAGACAATTCAATGGGGTGTGTGCTGGGGCAGCATGACGAGTCTGGTCGAAAAGAGCATGCAATTTACTACCTTAGCAAAACGTTTACCGACTTTGAGACCCGGTACTCGTTGCTCGAGAAAACTTGCTGCGCTTTTGCATGGGTTGCTCGCCGACTGAGACAGTATGTGTTGACTCACACTACCTTGTTGATATTAAAGATGGATCCGATCAAATATATTTTCGAGAAACCCGCCTTATCTGGAAGAATAGCAAGATGGAAAATGATTTTAACTGAGTACGACATCCAATACACAACCCAAAAAGCAATCAAGGGGAGTGTATTGGCGGATCATTTGGCGCATCAGGCCGTGGATGAGTATCAGTCCATGAATTTCGAATTCCTGGATGAGAATATCATGTTAGTAACCGACTACGAAGAACCTGGACTGGATGAAGGACCTGAGGAGGGATCCCGATGGTCTACGTATTTTGATGGAGCCTCGAATGCATTGGGTATTGGCATTGGCGTTGTAATTATATCTCCTGAGGGCTGTCATACTCCGTTCACCGCCTGATTATGTTTTAACTGCACCAACAATATGGCGGAGTATGAAGCGTGTATCATGGGTCTTTGAGCTGCTATTGACTTGAGGATTAAGTTCTTGAGTGTGTTCAGAGATTCCGCTCTGGTGATAAGTCAGATCAAAGGCGAGTGGGATACGAAGCACCCGATTCTTATTCCTTACAAAGAGTATGTACTGACATTGCTCCCACACTTTGAGGAGATAACCTTTGAACATTTCCCACGAAAAGAGAACCAATTGGCAGACGCGCTAGCTACTATGTCTTCTATGCTCAAGGTCAGGTGGGACAATGAAGCTTTCTAGATTACTATCGAGAGGTTGGATGAACCCGCACATTATGGTGGAATCGACACCAAAGAGGTAGAAGACAAACCCTGGTTTCATGAGGTAAAGAGGTATCTTAAGGCTCAAGAATACCCCGAGGGGGCATCTGTTAATGATAAGAAGTTTCTGAGAAGGTTCGCTGCGAAGTTCTTCATCAGTAATGGAATTCTCTATAAGCATAACCATGATTCAACCTTACTGCGGTATGTAGACAAGAGCGAGGCAGAAAGGATCATGGCAGAGTTACATGAAGGTACCTTCAGAACTCATTCCAGTGGATATACCATGGCAAAGAAAATCCTACGGGCAAGATATTACTGGTCTACTATGGAAGCCGATTATCAGCACTCTCAAACCTGTCATAAGTGCTAAGTCTATGCTGATAAGGTGCATGTACCTCTGGTTCCCCTAAATGTTTTGATGGCTCCCTGGCCTTTTGCGATGTGGGGCATCCACATGATCGGCGAGATCAGACCTATTGCGTCTAACGAGCATCGTTTCATTTTGGTAGACATTGATTACTTCATGAATTGGGTTGAGGCAACTTCCTTTGCTACAGTAACCAAGAACGTCGTGGTGCGGTTCATCCGACACAATCTGATTTGTCGATATGGTGTACCAGAGAGGATTATTACCGACAATGGTACAAATCTCAATAACACAATAATCACTAAGCTCTGCAAACAGTTCTAGATACAACGTCATAACTCTTCTCCCTACTGGCCGAAGATGAATGGGGATGTTGAAGCAACTAACAAGAACATCAAGAAGATTATACAGAAGATGATGGTGACATACAAAGACTGGCACGAGATGTTACCATTCTCTCTTCACAGGTACCGTACCTCAGCATGGACGTCGACATGGGAAACACCTTACTCTTTGGTGTACGGCATGGAGGCAGTCATACCCATCGAAGTCTAGATACCTTCTCTCAGGATTATGAAGGATGCGGGTTTGAACGAAGATGACTGGATACAAACCCGACTTGATCAGCTGATTCTAATCGATGAAAAAAGACTTACTGCTATCTGCCATGGTCAGGCATATCATAAACGAATGATCAAGGCTTTTAACAAGAAAGTCAGACGTCAAGAATATCAAATCGGGGATCTAGTGATCAAACGCATCATACTACCACAAGGTGATCCCAGGGGCAAATGGACCCCCATGTAAGAAGGGCCATTTATGGTTAAAAACATTTTATCGGGAGGAGCTATGATTATAACCACCATGGATGGTGACGACCTTCCTCACCCCGTCAATGCAGACATAGTGAAAAGATACTACACATAATCAAAGATCCGCTAGGTTGACTGGCCTAGGAAAAAATAAGGGTTTCCCGGCGAACCAAAAGGGTTCGGGCAAAGGTAAGGGATGAAAATGAAAAAACTGTACACCCGGCAAGTCGAAAACCCGAAAGGGAGGCTTGGGCAAAAAAGGGTATCCCGGTGGACTGAAAACCCGAAAGGGAGGTCCAGGAAAAAATCAGGGATCAAAGTGTAACATTGTGTCTCATTGGATCATCTCGCAGCCAGACTTCAGTATCGACTATCAAGCTCGGACAGCGCCAATCAATCTGATCCACCTTCGACTAAGTAGCAAAGTGATGAGACACTTGAAGATATAAAGGCAATAACAGAGTTGGAACCCGATGGGATCATTTCACATATATGTTTTTTTTTTCTTTTACACAAATTGTAATTTCTTTCGGTGGCGTTCTCTTACTAGGACGTCAGCCTCTTTGTACAAAAAAAGCATATTATAGGTTAATTTCAAAATCAATACAAGTCATTTTGCGAAACTTCAATTTGTTTCTTTTGCTTTTTCTTTTTTGTTTTGCAAGAATGTCCAATGATTTATTTTTGATATATGCATTTGAAAATGGTTGCTACTTGTGATACGGTGGGAGAACTGACTAGGGTTTTGCGTTTGTTTTCGCAAATGTTTTAGTTGAGCAAGAGTCGCCACCGACTTTTTATTTTATCCTACGGAAAGGTTTAAAAAGCACAGCAAAAAACCTTTGAGATTTTTCGTGGGTTCGGGGAGTAGATTATAGAAAGGGAAGGTATTAGCACCCTTTCTATCCATGGTTATCCATGGGCTCTTAGGTACTTGCTTAGATCAACTTGCCTTGGTTTTCAATTGTTTGAAATGGTGCTTGATGTGTGGTTTTGAAAATGATTTTGAAAAGATGCCTTGTATAGGCTACCCTTGTAACAATTCTTTATTCGAATGTTTTACGAAAGGTGTTTTATCTTTTAAAAAAAGATGTTTCAAGGTTTTTTGAAAATTTGTTTTGAAAGTGTTTGTGAAGTGGGTTTTGAAAATAGGCAAGTGTTTTCTTTGCAAATTGGCAAGTGCTTAAGAGTTTATCTACCCTAAAATTTTATCAAAGATTTTTGTTATGTTTTAAACCTTTCGACAATTTTGTTCCACCATTGCATTTGGTGGACAATCTTGTATTAGGAGATGAAAGGGACAGACGCGGGTCATCGTTTAGACCATAATTGCAATAGTGTTAAATGTCTTTGGGCAATTTCTCTTTAAAAGGGACTTGATCATTCATTTAGGCAACATTTTGTGGGACTATGATCATTTGAGTTATTTGTTTTGCCCAAAGAGACCTAACATGCAATATGGCCCAATTTTTTGAAAGGCAACAAGCGGATGTAACCCTAGGGGTGTTAGTGTGCAAGTGTGTTTTATTGCATACAAGAGTTTTTTCTTTGAATTAGGTTTTTCTATTTTCATTGATTTTATCTTGCCATACATGTCCTAATTACTAGCAAATAAGAAGCGGAAATATAAAATCCTACGCTATTACAACAATTAGGGGAGGGGGATACACATTTGTACATGGGGGGTTCAACGAGAAAAATAGACAAAAAAGAAAATAGCAAAAAAAACAAGATAAATAGAGAGAGAGAGGGAGCCCGCGCGCTGTTGGGAGGTCATCAGAAGTTCTGACTCAGATCCGCTGCCAGATGATTAACCTGTTAGTGAAACTGGACGAGTCAGAACTTCTGACTCTAGCACCTGCAAAACAGAACCTTATTAGTGGGGAAATCAGAAGTTCTGATTTCCCTGCGCTGCAAGACAGAAGTTTGTTAGTGGAGAAACCAGAAGTTCTGATTCTGCTGAAAAGGCAATAACTCTCAGAGGTTCTGATATCATTGACAGCAAAACAGGCTTCAGATGTGCTAACGTCAAAGTTAGCACTTGGCTTTTTCCTGTACTAATCAGAACATCTGCAATCCTGTTGTTACTCCACAAAACAGGAAACATATTTGGAACAGATCCAGCAAATAGCAAAAAGGTTTCAGAGGTCAGAATCACCAAGGTCACAGGCAATCCTATACTGGCTCAGAACGTTCTGAGGTATGAAAGTCCTAAGAACATAAACAACAATAACATGAATATTTACATTATGTTACTTGAATATGCACAGCTGATGATGCTTAACAGTGTGATGAGGGTCAGCAGGTGCTTACCTGACTGTTTGGAAAAGTTGGTGAGTGAAAGTTTAGCTTTTGGTTCTGGTTCTGGTGGTGTTCTGGACAGATTTGGAAAAGGGGAAGTAAAGGTGTATACGTGTGTAGGGTCAGAAGTTTGGAAAGAGTGTTTTTGGTTTACAGAAAAGAACTGGATATTTGATGAAGTTGAAGGTGAGAAACTCAAAGTTATGAAACAAAGCTGGAGATTTTGGCAGAGTTTCAGAATGCTGTGTTGCTAGGAATTCTATTTCTCTCTTAGCAATTTTTCTGTTTCTTTTCTTGAACGTCTTTGGCAGTGGTGAAAACTCTCTATTTATAGGCAAAATCCTTGTGGATGCCTTGAACATTTAAGGCGCCAACAGAGTTTAAATTTGTTCTTTGACAGAAATTCCTGGGAAGTTGTGATAACAGCTAGCTTTCAGCCTAGGTTGCAGCAGCAGGCGTAGATTGGGGAGAAGTGACCTCTAAAGTGGGCGGTGGCGTGAAGACCCATGCCAGAATCTGTGCAAAAGCGTTTTCCAAGCCACACGTGAATGCTCAGGAGTGGTTGGAAGCATTAATGGGCATTAAATGGTGACAAGACCTGTCAATACCAACATTCTGGTAATGGAAACCAGCGTTGAATCAGCAGCGTAAACCATGCTCTGGCCTTGGCTACCTGTTGTCTTAGTATGCTCTGCAAATTCTCCTGGTTTTCTGGTACGTTCCTTGGATCTACTTCTGGACAATCTGGACTTAGAGATTCCGTATCAGTGTGACACCCATTCTTCTGACCTTTCATCTTCTGATTTCAACCTGTTCTGAAGGAGCCTTCAGACTTTCCTGCTTCTCTTGCATTCCTTTAACAAATTCTGACTGAGCTTGTGTAACTGCTGAAGGGGCATGTTCTGTTTGAGGCTTACATTCTGAACCACGTTTACAACTTCTGATTGAACTGGTGTAGCTGCTGAAGAGCCAACTTCTGACCACGCTGAGCCAAGCTTGCAACTTCTGACCGTCTTCATCTGGAATGGGTCCAGAAGTTCTGAAGCGCTGATTTTTCTAAAAAAACACTTATTTTAGAGAAGCATTCTAAGTACTTGGAATTTGATTTTTCTCAAGATAAAAGCGCTGCTTCTAGAGTTCGTGAGATCATCTTGCTCTTGTAGGCGGCTTGCTTGGGCAAAAGGATAACTCAGGACTTGGATTTGTTTCAGGGGAACTTTGAAAAATCCAAGATGGTTTCCTGAAGAAAGGGAGGGCAAATTTTGGGGTACAACAGTTGCCCCTGTTCAATCTTCTTGAACCTGAAGAGTTAGATTGGCGAGTTTGCCTTTCGCGACTTGAAGGTAAAAGGAGATTGGACACCAGAGTGCCCGGAAATTTGCACTCGCATAGTAGAGTATCAGCAATGTGATGGCGGGAATGGGCTTATAGATGCCATTTGGAGAGGTGGTGGATCTTCGTCGGGAATGGGCTTACAGATGCCATCTGATAATGGGCTTAGAGATGCCATCTTGAGAGGGTAACAGAGATCCTGTCGGGGATGGGCTTAGAGATGCCATCTGGAAGGGAATATCAGGAAGGTGTCCAAGCTTTGGACCACCTCTGAACTGGGGGTCCGAGCAAGCAATAGATTGTCATCCATGTTTGGAGAATCCGTAAACTATTTTTGAAGCTGAGATTGAATAAGCAATAGAGTCATATCTGTTGTTGGGAAGCGTCTGTAAACTGCTTTCAAAAGTTGCATCTGAACAAGTGATAGATTAACATCCGTTGTTGGGAAGAATCCATAAACTGTTTTTCAGAAGTCTTTGAGAAGAATCTGAACAAGCGATAGGTTAACATCCGTTACTTGGAGAACCCGTGAACTATTTTCAGAAATCTTGAAGTTGAATAAGCAATAGAGCAGCATCCGTTGTTGGGAAGCGTCCGTAAACTGTTTTCAAAAAATGCATCTGAACAAGTTGATAAATTAACATCCGTTGTTGGGAAGAATCCATAAACTGTTTTCAGAAGTCTTGAGAAGAATCTGAACAAGCGATAGGTTAACATCCGTTACTTGGAGAACCCGTGAACTGTTTTCAGAAATCTTGAAGTTGAATAAGCAATAGAGCAGCATCCGTTGTTGGGAAGCGTCCGTAAACTGTTTTCAAAAAATGCATCTGAACAAGTTGATAGATTATCATCCGTTGTTGGGAAGAATCCATAAACTGTTTTCAGAAGTCTTGAGAAGAATCTGAACAAGCGATAGGTTAACATCCGTTACTTGGAGAACCCGTGAATTGTTTTCAGAAATCTTGAAGTTGAATAAGCAATAGAGCAGCATCCGTTGTTGGGAAGCGTCCGTAAACTGTTTTCAAAAATGCATCTGAACAAGTTGATAGATTAACATTCGTTGTTGGGAAGAATCCATAAACTGTTTTCAGAAGTCTTGAGAAGAATCTGAACAAGCGATAGGTTAACATCCGTTACTTGGAGAACCCGTGAACTGTTTTCAGAAATCTTGAATTTGAATAAGAACCGGTGTAGGGTTGCTTGATGATGAGTCAGTGTAAAACTGCATCTGAAACTGTTAAGGATAGCTTTTTACTCTTATCCTGAAAAGGACAAAACATTAGCTAGACACAAAATTATGTTGCATGAAATGTATGATGTAATATATGGGATATCAATGGTATGATATGAATGTAATGAATGTGCGTGTAAGCCGATGAGCTGTCTTGCTGGGGATAGATGAATCCTGGGCGGCTGAAGATAAAAGCATCGTGACTGCTGCCGGGAGGAATAAATCATTGGCTGTGACTGGGGAATAAGGAGCTTGGGTTGTATACCAAACCTCTGGGGAATTCCTGATGACTTCTACTGGGGAGCACCAATCTAGCAGACTTATGCTGGGGAGCACCAATCTAGCAGACTTATGCTGGGGATACAAGACCTGGAATCTCCAGTTCGGTGGGAAGTGTCTCTGGCGACTTCACTGGGGAACTCAAGATTTTCCTTCCTAAAACTCTGTGGGGAAAAGGTTTATTAGTCTGGCTCCGCTGGGGATTGATAATTTGAAGCTTTAGCTCGGCTGGGGACACTGAAGCTTAAACTCTTAAGGGAATTGAATTCCGGAGGATTCTCTGGCTGGGGATTTGCAAAGATAAGTTACTGTTGGGGAATTTTGATGAACTCCGTTGGGGATAGGAAGAATTTTGGCGAGCGCGATCTTCCGTGGTTGTTAGCTGAGGATAACCCAGTTATAAGGCCTTTGTGAGGCATAACTTTGAATAAAAACTCGGGAGAGACGTCCGTACTCTACAGGGAATAAGCTTCCAGCATCTACTGGGGGTGAGCTTCAAGACTTGCTAGGGATATGGATTCCAAATCTCCTGGGGGTTTCCTTTGAAGGGTATCAAGATATCCAACTGTACCTTCGACCTATCGGTAATCCTCTTTCCCGACTCATAAGAAAATGATTATGTTTCAAATGCATATGCCTATTTCACAAAACATTGGACGTTTCTCAAAATAAAACAAATAGTGCAAGAGAAAAGAAAAGGAAATGACACAAATTTCTGGGAAAAGTATTTGTATTGATTTTCTTTGAGTATATTTGTACAAAGGAGACAATCATCCTAGTAAGAGGATTTTGTCATAAATATTAAAAGATTTATACAAAATAAAGATGGCTACGTGAAATAATTCCATGGGATTCCATTCTGCTATAGCCTTCACAACTCTGAATATCTGTCCATTCAATGCTTCGTTCGCCGATGACTGGATTGATCAGAAACCCGGAACTGGTTGATGAAGAGATTGTTTTTGAAGTGATCCGACGAGACATAGTCATACGCTTTAATTCCCTAACTTTTGCCTGAATCGCCCTTTCGGGTTTTCGATCCACCGGGAAACCCCTTTTTGCCCAAGCCGCCCTTTCGGGTTTTCAACTTGCCGGGTGTACAAATTTTTTTGTTTTTATCCCTAATTTTTGCCTGAATCGCCCTTTCGGGTTTTCGATCCACCGGGATGCCCATTTTTTCCCAAGCCGCCCTTTCGAGTTTTTGACTTGTCGGGTTATTTTATGCATAGTATCTTTTGACTATGTCCGCGTTCGCAGGGTGCGGCAAATCGTTGCCGTCCATGGTGGTCAGAATCATTGCACCACCAGAAAATATGCTCTTGATCATAAATGGTCCTTCATATGTAGGAGTCCATTTGCCCCTGGGATCACTTTGCGGCAAGATAATCCGCTTGATTACGAGATCTCCGACTTGATACACTTGACGTCTGACTTTCTTATTGAAGGCCTTGATCATCCGTTTTTGATACATCTGACCATGGCATATAGCAGCAAGTCGCTTTTCGTCGATCAGATTGAGTTGATCAAGTCGAGTCTGCATCCAATCATCTTCATTCAAACCTGCATCCTTCATAATCCTTAGAGAAGGGATCTGGACTTCCATAGGCAAAATAGCTTCCATGCCATAAACCAGAGAAAATGGGGTTGCCCCAGTTGTGATCGGTGGATCTGGAACTGACTGTTTAACGCTGGTTCGCGAAATGTCGCGGAAGCAAGATTCGCCACCGTCTTTTATTTTCTCCCAAATGGAAAGGACAAAAGCACAGAAAAATTCCTTAAAGAGATTGCTCTCGGTTCGGGAGGTAGGTTATAGAAAGGGAAGGTGTTAGCACCCTTTCTATCCATGGTTATCCATGGGCTCTTAGATACTTGCTCATTTGTGTTTTCAAAAATGGTTTGTTTGCTTTTCAACTGTGGGTTTTAAAAAGTTTCTTTGAAAATTCCAGTTCGACTCTTGTATCGGTCCTCAAGAGTGTTTGAAAAATTGCTTTCGAAAGCTTTTTGAAAAGGTGTCGGTGTGAAAAGTATTTTTGATTTATTTTGAAATTTAGAGCAAGTATCAAGAGTCGTCTACCTACCCTAAGGAATTCGTCTGTGTAAATGTCCTTTAAAGTAGTGTCATCCCACCATTGAGAGGTAGGTAGCACCACCGTTGGAGGTGTTCGGGTCAATTCAAAGTTCGGGACATGGTGATCACCAGAGCAATGGGAAGACACCTTAGAAGCTACCCTCATGCCAGGTTCCCGGATCATGAGGACTTACTAAGACATCCTCTACTCGACGATCACCTTTTGAGGCAAGGCAACAGTGAGGCGTACCCTAGGGGTGGTGTGTGATTTGTGTGTCGTTTTCGTTTGTATTTATCTTTTCATGTTATTGGTGATCTAACGTTTATTTTTTAGTTTTGTCCATACATTCTTTCATGCCTTTGATTAACAGTTAAAAAGTTGCGAGAAAAGTAAATTCTAAGCTATTACAAACGGCGCGGGTCCACATCGCCAAAATTTCTCGAACCCGATTTGACAGAAAATAAAGAAATAAAAGAAAATAAAGAATTAAAAGTGCAAGAAATTAATTACATGGCTTCGGGAGAGATACATAAATATTTAAACGAAATAAAATAAATATGCGAATTAATAATAATTAAAAACGAGGGCGTTGGACCCTTTTGGCAAAATTAAATTAAATGGTGGCATTAATTAATTAAAAAAGAAAGGAAATTGTTTTTTTGGTATTTTATGATGTTAATGAAAAAAGAGAGTTAATTAAAATTAAAATAAGATGCTAACCCTAATTCTAATTATTTTTAATTTATTAAGAAAAATGTTGAAGTTTTTAACCTAAAATTAACCCTAATTTTCATATACAATTTAATTATAAAAATAAATATCTAATATTTAATTATTATAAAAGAAAAAAAGATGAAAATTAATTAAACCCTAATTCTATGTTTTTTAGATTTTTATTATGAAAATATTAAATTAAACCCTAATTTAAAATTAATTAATTTACATGCAAATTTATTTAAAATATACATACTAAAATAAAATATTTATTATTTTTCTCTTTTTCTGATTTTTTATGGTATTTTTTATATTTATGAAAATAATAAATTAATTAAGAAAACAATAATTTAAAAGAAAGTATAAATAATATAAAAAAAAACAATAAAGAAAAAATGTAAATTTTGCAAACCTAGGGGGTCTGCCCCTTAATATGGAGGTTATTCTTTAGAAATCTGGCCCATTTGCCCTTGGCCCGTTGGACTTTTCTGACCACGTGTAGCTTCGTTGACTTATGCTTATGGTGTTCTCCAGATTCTAGCCTTCTGATTGATCCCCTTGGGCACGTGGACGTTGGATTTTGAAGGTGCATCATGGAACAACAACATTGAACCTGCACATGAATATTAATTGGAAAAAAATATATGGAAAGGGTGGGGACCTGGGATCAAACCCAGGTCCTGAACATTACCACTCACGCGCTTTACCAGCCAGGCTATCTTGCTTATCTGTAAATAAAATAACGAATAAACATAATAAAACAAATATGCGTTAGTGCTTGGTTTTCGCGCGAATTTTCAAACCAGCCAATCATTGATGGCCACGCATCTTCTTCTTCCTCGTTCTTGAAACATAAACAGATTAGGCAACGGTTTTTTCAAGTGTTCTTTTAGGCCATCTATGGAAAAATAGCGAATAGCCCAGGGATCATCATAAATTAGGCGCGAGGATGGGTTTATGATCATCTGAGCCTGCTGAAGTGAATGGTCTAAGTCTTATGCTCCAATTTTTCCTTAAACGAGAACCCCTAATTCCAAGCTTCACAAACCCTAAATGTTATCAATGGCAAATCTCCATATAGGGCACAAAAACAAAATTAAATCATTGGGTTAGCATTAGAATCAAATGATAAACATGAATCAAGCGTTAAAATTCACAAAAAATGCATGAATTGAGATGCACGACTATGGAATTTTTACGGTACAGATGAGATGGTTCTCACGTTTCTGGGCACGAGAGCTTATGGTTTTTGATGCAGAATCTTTCTATGAAGCCTTAGCAAGCTAATGGAATCAAAATCGTGCCTTGAATCGCCCTAGAACTAGGTTTTTAGAATTGAGTTTTTGGCCAAAATTTTCAAGTTCAATGGATGCTTTTCTACGCAGCTTAGTGGTTCTTTTCATTAGGTTTGTGTTCAGGCTTAAGTATAGAGTGAATTAGGTCAAGAAAAAAAATCCAAATCATTTGCATTCATGGTTTTTGAGATTTGATTTTTCAAGATCTTTTTCCAATGTTTTTTCATGCTATTTTTGTACAAATCATATCCAATCAATTCCAATTCTTCCATATCTGATCATGCACAAATTATTGAATATATTTCATGCACAAAAAGATTTTATTTCATTGGTTTTATATTTTTCATGTATTTTATTTGATTAAATGAATTATTAATAATAAAAAATTCAAATAAATAAATAAAAATGGAGAAAAACTTCGCTTTGGGCCAAATGGTCGTGTGCATGCTTTGGATGATGAATTGTGGAAGAAAAATAGGCCCATTAGCAATTTTAGGTCATTTGAAGTAATGTTGACTTTTCAAAATATCCAAAAATTTCCCAACTTCCACAAGGCATAACTTGCTCAATTTTTAAGCTTTGCTCATGTTCTTTGACATTTTGGAAAGGTCTTTGAGTCCTCTAACCAATTCCTTTGGTCCCATGTCATTTTGATTTACCAATCTCAAGTTATGGCCTTTGACATAAAGTCCCTTTTTGTTGACTTTTGAAAATGACCTATAATGTTGAAATTGATAACTTTTTGTGAGAGCATTTCTTGGACTTGAAGTATGAAGATGAGTTGTAGGAAATGTCTTTCTCTTCAAAATGAGCTTTGGATGGAATTTTTATGATAATCCATGTGAAAGTTATGCCCTAGTCAATTTACAGTTGACTTTTTCAACTGTCCAAATAAGGAAACTTTTGCATCTTGATGATTTTTGAGCCAAGCTTTGAGAATCATGATCAAGCATTGATCAAATGATGTTTGTGGCTTCAAAATGAGATGTTGACCAAAAATTTGGGCTTTTGACTGTCAAATGACCATTTTACCCCTACAGTTGACTGTAGTGCAATTAGGGTTTTGATTGTGCAGTTTTGTGCTGAAAGTCTTGAAACTTGATATGAGGATGCTTGACCATATTTGTAGGCATGTGAGACTTGATTGGACCTTTGGAAACTTCATTTTCTTGATCAGAACAAAAACCCTAATTTTGACTGCTTAAGAGGCCTTTGAACTGTGCAACCCTTGGGGAATTTTGAAGCTTTGACTTGGCAATTTCTTGAAGAATATGGGAGGGCAAATTTTGGGGTACAACACCAGTTGAAGTACGTGTCGTCGTACGGTATCCATGCAGAGCAAACAGTAACATCTCATGCCAGTCCTTGTAAGTGACTGTCATTTTCTGAATGATTTTCTTAATGTTTTTGTTCGCAGCTTCAACAGCACCGTTCATCTTCGGCCGATAGGGAGATGAATTGTGATGATAAATCTTGAACTGTTCGCACAATGCAGTGATCATTGTGTTATTCAGATTTGTACCGTTGTCCGTGATGATCCTGTCTGGAACACCATATCGACATACGAGATTTTGCTTGATAAAGCGGGCAACCACATTTTTAGTAACAGAGGCGAAGGAAGCTGCTTCGACCCACTTGGTGAAATAGTCAATGGCAACCAGGATGAAGCGATGTCCGTTGGAAGCCGTGGGCTTGATCTCTCCAATCATATCAATGCCCCACATTGCAAAGGGCCACAGAACAGTCAGGACGTTGAGGGGAACCGGAGGAATATGAACTTTGTCAGCATAGACTTGACACTTGTGGCAAGTACGAGAATGTTGATGGCAATCAGCTTCCATGGTAGACCAGTAATAGCCTGCCCTTAGGATCTTTTTAGCCATTGTATGCCCGCTCAAGTGAGTGCCAAATGTGCCGCTGTGTATATCAGTCATGATCAACTCTGCTTCAGCTTTATCTACGCACCGGAGTAATACACAATCATGGCTTCGTTTGTAAAGGATGTCGTTGCTCAGGAAGAACTTAGCAGCAAATTTCCTTAAGAACTTCTTGTTATTTACGGAAGCTCCTTCAGGATAATCTCTATTCTCGAGATACCTTTTGATTTCATGGAACCAAGGTTGTTCCACTACTTCCTCTGTATTAATCTCGTGGCAATGCGCAGGTTCATTCATTCGCTCGATGGTGATTTGGGGAGCCTCGTTATCCCAGTTGAGTTTAAACATGGAGGACATTGTGGCTAGAGCATCTGCTAGCTGATTCTCTTCTCGCGGGAAATGCTCGAAGGTAATTTTCTCAAAGTGAGGCAACAACGTCAGGACATGTTCTTTGTATGGGATAAGATTAGGATGTTTGGTATCCCAGTCTCCTTTGATTTGACTGATAACCAAAGCCGAGTCCCCAAATACGATCAAAGACTTGATCCCCAAGTCTATAGCAGCCTTGAGACCAAAGATGCAAGCTTCATATTCAGCCATGTTGTTTGTGTAGCTGAAGCCAAGTCGGGCCGTGAAAGGCGTGTGACAACCTTCCGGAGAAATGAGTACTGCGCCAATACCGTTTCCAAGTGCATTTGAAGCACCATCAAAGTATAGGGTCCATCGGGATCCCTTTTCGGGTCCGTCATACGGTCCGTCACCTTCAACGTTGTCCAAATTCATAATGTCCTCGTCTGGGAAGTCAAATCTCATGGGTTGATAGTCTTCGATAGCTTGATGAGCCAGATGGTCAGCTAATACACTCCCTTTTATGGCTTTTTGGGTGGTGTACTGGATGTCATACTCAGTTAAGATCATTTGCCATCTAGCTATCCTTCCAGATAAAGCGGGCTTTTCGAAGATATACTTGATAGGATCCATTTTGGAAATCAACAAGATAGTATGAGTCAACATATACTGTCTTAGTCGGCGAGCATCCCATACCAAAGCGCAACAAGTTTTCTCGAGCAGTGAGTAGAGAGTCTCACAGTCGGTAAACTTTTTGCTAAGGTAATAAATAGCATGCTCTTTTCGACCAGACTCGTCATGCTGACCCAAAACACACCCCATTGAGTTATCCAAGACAGTCAAATACATGATCAATGGTCTTCCTTCAACGGGTGGCATCAGAATAGGAGGTTCTAGCAAATACTCCTTGATTCTATCAAAAGCAGTTTGACAATCGTCGTTCCATTCCACTACCTGATCTTTTTTCAAGAGTTTGAAAATTGGCTCACAGGTAGAAGTCAGATGTGAGATGAATCTGGCAATATAGTTCAAGCGCCCCAAGAATCCTCTAACCTCCTTTTCAGTACGGGGAGCAGGCATCTCTTGTATTGCTTTTACTTTTGCCGGATCGACTTCAATGCCTTTGTTGCTTACAATGAATCCCAGGAGTTTACCAGACCTAACTCCAAAAGTGCATTTACTTGGATTCAGCCTGAGCTTGTATTCTTTTAACCTGGCAAACAGCTTCTCTAGATGTTCAAGGTGCTCTTCCTCTGTTTGTGACCGAGCTATCATATTGTCTACGTAAACTTCAATCTCATGATGTATCATATCATGAAATAAAGCCACCATGGCGCGTTGATAAGTTTCCACTGCGTTCTTCAACCCGAACGGCATCACTTTGTAACAGAAAGTGCCCCATTGTGTGACAAAAGTTGTTTTCTCCATATCCTCGGGAGCCATTTTGATTTGATTGTAGCCCGAGAATCCGTCCATGAAGGAAAATACTTTATGCTGAGCTGTATTGTCGATCAAGATGTCAATATGAGGTAGCGGGAAATCATATTTAGGGCTGGCCCTATTCAAATCCCGGTAGTCCACACACATCCTGACTTTGCCATCTTTCTTCGGTACCGACACGATGTTAGTGACCCATTGAGGATAGGACGTAACAGCCAGAAAGCCAGCATCGAATTGTTTCATTACTTCTGCTTTGATCTTTTCGGACATATCAGGCCTCATTCGGCGAACTTTTTGCTTGATCGGTGGACAGTCCTCTCTTGTGGGGAGACGGTGAACCACGATGTCCGTGTCTAAACCCGGCATGTCTTCATAGGACCAAGCGAAGATTTCAACATACTCATTCAACAACTGTACCAAGCGCTCCTTAATCTTCGGTTCCAGACTGGCACCCACTTGCACCTCCTTCCGGTCTTCTTCGGTTCCCAAGTTAACAGTTTCCAGTGACTCTTCATGCGGTAAGATGGCCCTTTCCTCTTGTTTCAGAAGTCTGGCTAGTTCTCCGGGTACTTCACAACCTTCGTCATCTTCATACTCGGCTAGATTGACCAGATCTTCAGAGTTATTGAAAGATACAGCAGAATAGTTACCCATGGAATCCGGAGTGGATGGGTACCTGCATTTGTGAGTGTGGGTGTGTGTAAGGGATAACCATCCTTAAACAAAAAATGCAAAAGGAAAGAAAATGAACATAAGCAGTTTATCAAATGAAAAACGTCCAATGAATCATTAAACATGGCGTATGAATATGAAAAATAATCAAAACCCTTACAAGTAGACCTACATGCCCCGGGCAAGGCAGGAGGTGAAAAGATAGTGTACGGATTGTTTGAAAGTAAATATTACAGACCAAATAGGAAATGTCTAACAGGTAAATTACTGGAGAATAAAAGTGATGGGGACAAAGTCCTTAGCCTCCCAATTGCTCAATCCTCCTTTGACAGTTGGATAAATCCACTCTTCAATGTTGCTCTCTTTGTCCTCATCTTCCAAAGCGTTGATTCCGTAGGGAGAAATTTTGACTGGCGCCCTTTCAATCTTTGACCGGCGCATAACTTTCTGGCCAGCGGCTGTGAACCCTAATCCAAACTTGTCAGTCTTATGTGGAAAGTCGGGTAACTGCCCCCATGCTGAATTCTTCCCTTCTTTTATTGCGGCCCTTGCATCCTCCAGAGATGCCATCCTGGCCATCTGTCTCGGTGTCTCAGCTGCCAACTTTGCTACTTCTATTTCAGGAAGGACTTCTTCGAAATGTTGAAACGGTGTCTCAATGAACTCTCCTTCAACCTCCACATACCGGAAAGAATTTAAATGGCTAATCATGTACTCTTCTTCGCCATGGACAGTGATGATCATTCCCTTGACAGGATACTTCAACATCTGATGTAAGGAGGAGGTGACTGCCCCAGCATGGTGTATCCAAGGTCTACCCAGCAGGCAAGAGTATGATGGACGGATGTCCATCACATAGAAAGTGGATTTAAACACCTCAGTGCCTATCTTGATGGGAATTTCAACCTCTCCATGGACCATTCTCTTCGAACCATCGAAAGCTCTGACAACAATATCACTCGGCTTCAATTCCAACCCTTCGCAATCTAGTCGGTCCAAGGCCTTCTTAGGCAAAACATTCAGCGACGAACCGGTATCAACCAAAACATGTGCAAGAGTGGTTCCGCGACACTCGATTGAAATATGCAAAGCATCATTGTGATTTCTGCCCCTAGGGGTCAGGTCGGCATCAGAAAAACCTAATCCATTGTCCGCAGTCAGGCTAGCCATGCAATTTTGAAATTGATCCGCAGAGGTTTCCTGGGGCACATGAGCTGCCTTCAGGAATTTTATCAGGGCTTTAGCGTGCGCTTCTGAGCAAAGTAGTAGTGCCAGCATAGAGATCTTGGAGGGGGTTTGCCCCAACTGTTCCACCACATCGTAATCACTTCTCTTGATTATCCTCAAAATCTCGTCCATTTCCTTCTTGGAGGTTTCCGGGATTACTAAGGGTTGAGCCTTCGTCCTGACGGGCTCATCTTGGATTCCCTTACCTTTGTCAGCAGCGGCAGGAGAGACAGTACTAGGAACAACAATGTCTTCAATCAGAGGAGTTCTAGCAGAAATTTGTATTGGTGCAGGGACGACCTTGTTAGCTGATGAGGGTCCAAAGACTGCTCTTGGAGGGGCAATCTCTGGAGAAAATATTCTCCCGCTCCTGGTGATTTTGCTGGTGCCCGCAATGTTACTAATGCTGGCTTACTCATCATCTGAACTTTCTTCAATTACCTCGATTTGCTTGATACCATGGTAGTAGATGTCACCGCCATAGTTCCAAGGTATCGACTTCTCAGAAACATAGGGAACAGGCCCTGGCATTGTTATCTTCAAAGGGACAGATTTTGCAGCTGGTGTAATCCTAACAGGCTTTTTGACGGCCTTGGAAAGATTGGCGTGAATGGTTATGATCGAGACATCTTCAGTATGAATTGGAACAGCAGAAACTTTTTCGAACAAAATTTTTCGACTATCCATAAGGCCTTGGATGCCTTTCTTCAGTAGCGGAAAATCAAACGGCAGAGAGTAGCAACAATAGCAGTCTTCCTTACATCCCGGAAAGATCCCGGCCCTCAACATATTCAATTTAATGGTTAGCAGTGGAGTAGTCAGATCACTGGCATCAGCAACATACAAATCTTCTTCAATGGCATTGACATTTCGGCCGTGCTTTAGCATGGGTGCAGATATCACATTAGGCTTCTCTGGAGCGTCGAACTCTACCTCCTTAGCCTCTATCAGGTCTTGGATTTTATGCTTGAGTGCCCAACAATCATTGGTGTCGTGTCTAACACTGTCTGAATGGTAGGCGCATTTAGCATTGGCATGATAATGTGGAGAGGACGTATTCACATTCTTTGGCGCCTCTTTGATGGTGGCAAGATTTAACTTCAATAGATGGGGAAGCACTTGTGCTGGAGTCATATTAATACGGGTGAACTGCCGTTGTGGCCGTTCCACTCGTTGTTGATTTGGTCTGGACTGGTTATAGCGAGGCTGCTCACTCGGAGTGTTTTGAATCATTACGGCCCCCACAGTTGGCCGACGCTCCATCTTCCCTGCTCTTCTCTGAGAATATACCATAGTTGTCTCCTTCTTAAAAGGCTTCTTCTCAACACTTACAGCAACACCCTTCTGAATCTTTCTTGACTTGATGCCAGCTTCTATTCTTTCTCCTGTTAAGATCAAATCGGTAAACCCCGCGGAAGAGTTACCAATTAGATGATTAAAAAATGGCCCAGATAGGGTCCCAAGAAACATATCAACGAGCTCACGATCGGTTAAAGGAGGATGCACCCTGCCAGCCAAATCCCTCCATTTTTGTGCATATTCCTTGAATCCCTAGCTTGTTCCTAGTGATATACCCTGAAGTTGGGTACGAGTAGGAGCAAGATCAGAATTATACTGGTATTGTTTGTAGAAAGCGGTGGCCAAATCTTCCCAATTTCTGACACTGGTTCCTTCTAGCTGATAAAACCACTCCAACTGAGCTCCCGACAGGCTGTCTTGAAAGAAATGAATCCAGAGGTTTTTATCTGCCGTATAGGGTTGAATCTTTCTCACGTAGGACCTGAGATGCATTTTTGGACAGGACAGCCCATCATACCTCACAAACACTGGCACTTTGAATTTTGGGGGAATCACAATCCCGGCGACCAAACCCAAGTCTTCAAAATCCAAACCCGGTACTCTTTGTAGCTCCATGGCAGCCAACCTGTCTTCTAAACCCTTGTATTTATCATCAGCTGGAGGATATTGCTGGTCAGAATAATCTTCGTCCTCTTCAACCTCTTCTTCCTCTGCATCAGACTCGGAAGGTACCGCGGCTCCACCTCCTTTGTTGGTTCCTTCATCAGAGATAGGAGGAAATTCAAGCACTCTCCGAGCTTCTCCGTCAAATCTTCTCCCCAAAGTAGCCACCCCAATCCTCTTTTTCTTCTTCTTCACCGGGTCTTTATTCCCTAATTGAGTCTTGATATCCTCCTGACTTTTAACCAAAGTCATCAGGAGTTGCTGGAATTGTGCATTCTGAGCTTGTAGTTCTTTGACTGTTTGCTCGAGATCCATCCTGCTGAAATAAACAGCAGACAGATAAGGAAACCTGGAGTGAGACCTGCTTATGCACATGATGAATGGTATGCTTATGTATGCAATGCATTCAAGGATTTAGGATATTCAAAATTGTTTCAGACAAAGAAGAACGCACGTCATATTAATAAGAAGAAATTTGTTAGTACATAAATGCCCCATGGGCCAAATATTACAAAATAACTTCTCAAGGCAAAAAGACATTGCGCATCCTCTTTGGTGCGATGTAGGTGTTGAGGGACTCTTTCTCATGGAGTCGGTGGGTAAGCTCTAGAACCTTCTTCTCACTGGCGTAGAAGCTAGCTTCAAAAGTATTCCGTTCCTCCTTGAGCTGAATCCAACTTTTCTGCATTTCCTCCCACGATGCAGCCATGTCAGGATGTAGGATGGTGTAGGGAACTTCTCCTTCATTGACGGGCTCTTTAATCATAGGGAGTACATGAGGATAAGGCATCATTAGACTTTGGGCTCGGGCTCGTACCCACTTGAGATAGGGCTCAAGCGGGATGGAGTTCTTGTGTCCCAGAGTCTTGCTATCAACCTTGTTGAGTTTTCCCCAAGCTCTGATGAATCTTTGGCGAAGTCCTTGCGCATCGTTGTCGAAGTCAAAAACTAGGCTAGGAATCAACATATCATGAGGGCCATCCCTCCGTGCATATCCAAATTGCCTCAAAGCTAGGCAAGGGTTGTAGGTGATACCTCCCCTAATTACAAGTAAAGGAACATTAGGAAATTCTCCGCAACGATCGACGATGATGACGTTTTCTCTGGACCGAGAACACCAATGCACATCAGAATGAGTAAGAGTCATCAACCGTTGGGACCACCTCGTACCTTGGTCATTTTTCAAGACAGATTGCGGAAGGTGCGAAATAAACCACCTTGCAAGGATAGGAGTACAGCACATGAGAACACCCCTCCTTCTTATTGTTCGTGTGTAAAATGAGTGAAGGATGTCCCCAAGCAATGTTGGTATTGGATTTCTGGACAAGAAGATTTTGACGGTGTTGACATCTACCAATTGGTCAGGATTTGGGAACAAGACCAACCCATAGATAAGGAGTGCCACAATCTCTTCAAAGGCTTGTAGGTCCAATGAGTTCCAACATTCTCGTGCCTTCTCAAACAAGAACTTTGCTAAGAATCCTTTGACGCCGCTTCTGGTTTCCCAATGCCCCTTGATGTCAGATGGTTGTAGATGTAATGCTCGAGCAACATCTTCCGGCTTTGGTTCCTTTTCCGTACCGTTGAAGGGTAGTTGATTAAGGATAGGGATTCTTAGGAGTTGAGAAAACTCCTCCAAAGTGGGTACCAACTGATAATCAGGGAAAGTGAAGCAGTGGTGAAGAGGGTCAAAGAACTGGAATAGCACTTTCATCATGTCTTCTTCAATGTTGGTGTTTACTAGGCTGAGCAGTCTACCATGTCTTTCACTGAAGGATGAATTTTCCGGAATTCTTGAGGTGATCTCCTTGAGTTGAGGAGAGATTCTCACAAGGTTGACTTGAATGGTATTTCTGCGAGGAATTTCCATGTCCTACAAAACAAGAACAAAGATGAAGATCCAAAACCCTTGAAATGGTTAGTGAATGCATATGATGTTTTATGATGTTTATGATGTATGCACAAAACATATGTACAAGCAAATCACACCAAACCCTAGTTTCAGGCTTGTATGGGGTTTCATAGGTAAGTACCCTCTTGAGTGTAGTTGGCTTAAAAAACCTGTCCTATAAATAGTAACCGGGTTCTAAGGAGCTCAATATCACGGGATTGTTTTCATTGTTCATTGTTTTGGTTTAGCCACTTAACTAGCGACCAAAATATTCCAAGAAAACAACCCTCAATGAGTGTAGTATCGAGTATCTACCAACTTCAGACTGCACCAAAGCCGGTCATCTCACTACCCCTAATAAAAGGCTAAGATGGTCAAGTAAGGTTCTAGGTCATTAGTGCTTAGTGACATCACTCAGCGGCCCCGTACTCTCCTTGATTGAACTCAAGGGTTACCGGTACTCACAAATATGTCGCACTAATATAGCTATTGCTTCGACCGTGTCAGTATACCCCGCACAGTTTCCACAACGTATTGCTATCTATGAATGTTTCCCATAATCCGGGTGAAGGATTTGCAAACCCAAACAATAGAGCCAAGATGTAAAGCAAACAATTCAAACAATTAGTCATGCAAGAGGGTGATCTAAGCCCTAAGGTTACTCCACTTTTAATGATATCCCCAGCAGAGTCGCCAGTTCTGTGATACGGTGGGAGAACTGACTAGGGTTTTGCGTTTGTTTTCGCAAATGTTTCGGTTGAGCAAGAGTCGCCACCGACTTTTTATTTTATCCTACGGAAAGGTTTAAAAAGCACAGCAAAAAACCTTTGAGATTTTTCGTGGGTTCGGGGAGTAGATTATAGAAAGGGAAGGTATTAGCACCCTTTCTATCCATGGTTATCCATGGGCTCTTAGGTACTTGCTTAGATCAACTTGCCTTGGTTTTCAATTGTTTGAAATGGTGCTTGATGTGTGGTTTTGAAATTTTTTTTGAAAAGATGCCTTGTATAGGCTACCCTTGTAACAATTCTTTATTCGAATGTTTTACGAAAGGTGTTTTATCTTTTAAAAAAAGATGTTTCAAGGTTTTTTGAAAGTTTGTTTTGAAAGTGTTTGTGAAGTGGGTTTTGAAAATAGGCAAGTGTTTTCTTTGCAAATTGGCAAGTGCTTAAGAGTTTATCTACCCTAAAATTTTATCAAAGATTTTTGTTATGTTTTAAACCTTTCGACAATTTTGTTCCACCATTGCATTTGGTGGACAATCTTGTATTAGGAGATGAAAGGGACAGACGCGGGTCATCGTTTAGACCATAATTGCAATAGTGTTAAATGTCTTTGGGCAATTTCTCTTTAAAAGGGACTTGATCATTCATTTAGGCAACATTTTGTGGGACTATGATCATTTGAGTTATTTGTTTTGCCCAAAGAGACCTAACATGCAATATGGCCCAATTTTTTGAAACGCAACAAGCGGATGTAACCCTAGGGGTGTTAGTGTGCAAGTGTGTTTTATTGCATACAAGAGTTTTTTCTTTGAATTAGGTTTTTCTATTTTCATTGATTTTATCTTGCCATACATGTCCTAATTACTAGCAAATAAGAAGCGGAAATATAAAATCCTACGCTATTACAACAATTAGGGGAGGGGGATACACATTTGTACATGGGGGGTTCAACGAGAAAAATAGACAAAAAAGAAAATAGCAAAAAAAACAAGATAAATAGAGAGAGAGAGAGAGGGAGCCCGCGCGCTGTTGGGAGGTCATCAGAAGTTCTGACTCAGATCCGCTGCCAGATGATCAACCTGTTAGTGAAACTGGACGAGTCAGAACTTCTGACTCTAGCACCTGCAAAACAGAACCTTGTTAGTGGGGAAATCAGAAGTTCTGATTTCCCTGCGCTGCAAGACAGAAGTTTGTTAGTGGAGAAACCAGAAGTTCCGATTCTGCTGAAAAGGCAATAACTCTCAGAGGTTCTGATATCATTGACAGCAAAACAGGCTTCAGATGTGCTAACGTCAAAGTCAGCACTTGGCTTTTTCCTGTACTAATCAGAACATCTGCAATCCTGTTGTTACTCCACAAAACAGGAAACATATTTGGAACAGATCCAGCAAATAGCAAAAAGGTTTCAGAGGTCAGAATCACCAAGGTCACAGGCAATCCTATACTGGCTCAGAACGTTCTGAGGTATGAAAGTCCTCAGAACATAAACAGCAATAACATGAATATTTACATTATGTTACTTGAATATGCACAGCTGATGATGCTTAACAGTGTGATGAGGGTCAGCAGGTGCTTACCTGACTGTTTGGAAAAGTTGGTGAGTGAAATTTTAGCTTTTGGTTCTGGTTCTGGTGGTGTTCTAGACAGATTTGGAAAAGGGGAAGTAAAGGTGTATACGTGTGTAGGGTCAGAAGTTTGGAAAGAGTGTTTTTGGTTTACAGAAAAGAACTGGATATTTGATGAAGTTGAAGGTGAGAAACTCAAAGTTATGAAACAAAGCTGGAGATTTTGGCAGAGTTTCAGAATGCTGTGTTGCTAGGAATTCTATTTCTCTCTTAGCAATTTTTCTGTTTCTTTTCTTGAACGTCTTTGGCAGTGGTGAAAACTCTCTATTTATAGGCAAAATCCTTGTGGATGCCTTGAACATTTAAGGCGCCAACAGAGTTTAAATTTGTTCTTTGACAGAAATTCCTGGGAAGTTGTGATAACAGCTAGCTTTCAGCCTAGGTTGCAGCAGCAGGCGTAGATTGGGGAGAAGTGACCTCTGAAGTGGGCGGTGGCGTGAAGACCCATGCCAGAATCTGTGCAAAAGCGTTTTCCAAGCCACACGTGAATGCTCAGGAGTGGTTGGAAGCATTAATGGGCATTAAATGGTGACAAGACCTGTCAATACCAACATTCTGGTAATGGAAACCAGCGTTGAATCAGCAGCGTAAACCATGCTCTGGCCTTGGCTACCTGTTGTCTTAGTATGCTCTGGAAATTCTCCTGGTTTTCTGGTACGTTCCTTGGATCTACTTCTGGACAATCTGGACTTAGAGATTCCGTATCAGTGTGACACCCATTCTTCTGACCTTTCATCTTCTGATTTCAACCTGTTCTGAAGGAGCCTTCAGACTTTCCTGCTTCTCTTGCATTCCTTTAACAAATTCTGACTGAGCTTGTGTAACTGCTGAAGGGGCATGTTCTGTTTGAGGCTTACATTCTGAACCACGTTTACAACTTCTGATTGAACTGGTGTAGCTGCTGAAGAGCCAACTTCTGACCATGCTGAGCCAAGCTTGCAACTTCTGACCGTCTTCATCTGGAATGGGTCCAGAAGTTCTGAAGCGCTGATTTTTCTAAAAAAACACTTATTTTGGAGAAGAATTCTAAGTACTTGGAATTTGATTTTTCTCAAGATAAAAGCGCTGCTTCTGGAGTTCGTTAGATCATCTTGCTCTTGTAGGCGGCTTGCTTGGGCAAAAGGATAACTCAGGACTTGGATTTGTTTCAGGGGAACTTTGAAAAATCCAAGATGGTTTCCTGAAGAAAGGGAGGGCAAATTTTGGGGTACAACACTACTCATAAATGTTTACATAAGAAACAAAGACAATTACTCGTAATTCCAGGAATAGGAAAAACAAGAAGTGCCCAAACCTTACAGTTATTCTGCCCATCAGGTACCAAGATAGAGCCAGTTTGAGAACATGAGTAGTGGTACATACACTCCCCATAGAGTAAAAAGTATCCAAAGACAGCGATGTTAGCTTTCTCGAATAGGACATAACTCTCCCTAGCTGAGGTTCACAATCGCGAGTGAGTCAGTAAATTTTTCCCCAAGCAGAGTTTATTGCTCTCACAGGCAGAAAGTCAATCTCCAATAGAATTCATTATCTTTCATCTCCATCTGAATTTATTTCTCCAAATCATCAGACCTATCTGCAGAGTATCTCCTCTCCAACAGAGTTATTTCCCACAGAGTTATCCTCAGAAAGGGTCTCTTCCGGCAGAATATTCACCAGCTGAATGGATGTGAATCCCTAGCTAGTCATCTTTGTTCACCATCCCCAACAGAAGAAGAGTAACTATAATTTTTTATAGCAGTCAAGAATAGCATTTCTCACACTCTCCAAACGGCAGTCAGGGATTTATTTTCCCGGACTCAGATTATTACGTCAGCATTTCATGTTCATATATCATGACATGTGCATACATTACATATAACATAATCTCAGTTATTTTGAGAACCTCATCACAATGCATCTCATGCATCGAACCTAACTAACCCTGTGTTTCTTTCAGGAAAGACAGTTATTATCAACAATTTCCAGTCGGTCCATGACAAACACTCGAAGTTAAACAGAGTAATTATCGGTGCGACAAATGCAACCTTACGCAGGTTTCTCACAGAAGTCCTACATAGACTCATCACAAAGCAACCTTACCCAGGTTCCCTCTGCAGTTTTACCCAAACTCATTTCGAAGTGACCCTACTATCCAGGTTCCTTCCTGCAGCCCTACTATCCCGGCTCTCATATCGAAGTAACCCTACTATCCAGGTTCCTTCTCAAGCCCTATTATCCAGGCTTTCATGTCAAAGTAGCCCTACTACATAAACTCTCATATCGAAGTAACCCTACTATCTAGGTTCCTTCTCCCAGCCCTACCATCTAGGCTTTCATCCCGAAGTAACCCTACTACCCAGGTTCCTTCTTACAACCCTACTATCCAGGTTCCTTCTCAAGCCCTACTATCCAGGTTTTCATGACAAAGTAGCCTTACTACCCAGGCTCTCATATCGAAGCAACCCTACTATCCAGGTTCCTTCTCACAGCCCTACTATCAAGGCTTTTCATATCGAAGTAACCCTACTATCCAGGTTCCTTCTCAAGCCCTACTATCCAGGCTTTCATGACAAAGTAGCCCTACTACCCAGGCTCTCATATCAAAGTAACCCTACTATCCAGGTTCCTTCTCACATCCCGACTATCCAGGATTTTCATATCGAAGGAACCCTACTATCCAGGTTCCTTCTCATAGCCCTACTATCCAGGCTTTTCATATCAAAGTAACCCTACTATCCAGGTTCCTTCTCACAGCCCTACTCTCCAGGATTTTCATATCGAAGTAACCCTACTATCCAGGTTCCTTCTCACAGCCCTACTATCCAGGCTTTCATATCAAAGTAACCCTACTATCGAGGTTCCTTCTCATAACCTTACTATTCGGGTTCTGCCTTTCTTATCCCCAGACAACAGTCCACAACACTGTAAGACCGGGACCCGATCAAACCCAATTGATTTCAAATTTCCCCAGAAAGTCACGGTGCAGCATATACCCCGACCAGGTACGCAATTCATTTCCACTTCCCAAAGCGGAGTTCTTCCCCAGTAGAGTAACAGACAACTGAAGCTCCTAAAACCCTATTTCTCCCAAGAGACCAGCATTCCCCAGCGAAGTCCTCCTCAATAACAGGTATACGGGTTCTCGCAAAGGAATCTCTTATGCGATCGACATCTCTTCGGATGGCACCTTTAAGCCCATCCCTGACAATTTTCGATCCTCGACTTACAAAGGGCATCTATAAGCCCATTCCTGATATCATAAATCAAGTGCCACTTCATACGAGTGCAAATTTGTGGGCAATCTAGTGTTCAATCATCTTCCACCTTCAAATCATGAAAGGCAGACAGCCAATCTACATCTTCAAATTTAAGAAGATTGAATAGGGGCAGCTGTTGTACCCCAAAATTTGACTTCTCATATTTCTCAACACATGGCAAGAGAGGTCCCCTAAATTGCTCAAGGAAGTTCAAGAGTTGACCAGACAAACTCTCTCCTAAGACAGTATACCCCAAATTAGGGTTTCCATCTTCATCAAGATATGTGAACCACAAAGGAATAAAATGCTCACCATTATCCTAATATTTTCTCAAGATCATACATGTCAAGTTTCAAGCCTTGCAGAAGAAGCTTGCTCAGTCAGTTGTTCAAATACCTGAAAATCAATTGTGCTAGGTCAAAAGTCAACTGGGGTCCACATACAGTTAAACCTCAATATTTTTGGTCAACATCCTCATTTTGAAGCATTATTCATAATTTGATAAAGGGTTGATCATGATTCCTCAAGGATTGCTCACAACTCATCAAAATCCAAAAGTTGTTAAATTAGGGTTTTACAGGAAAAGTCAACTCAACTTTGACCAAGCATAACTTTCTCATACTTTATCAGAAATGACCCATCCAAAGCTAATTTTTAAGAGGATGCAATTCCTTATAATTCATCTTCAGCTCCCAAGTTTAGAATATGCACTCACAAAAAGATATGAATTATGACATTATAGGTCCTTTTGAAAAGTCAACAAAAATACCTTTTGGGTCAAAGCTTCATACATGAACATGGAAGACTCAATTGAGATGATACAAAAAGGGTTGCTTAGAGGACATCCTAAGCTTTCTATAAAATCCAATAACACCTCTCTAGGGTCAAAATTAAGAGAGTTATGCATTGGCCAAGTTGACCATTTTTGCAAAATTGCCAAAAGTCAAATGTGCTCAAATTTGCATTTTTTGCTAAATGGGCCCATATTTTTATGCTTGCACCTCGATTATAATGTGGTCCACGACTCAAATGTTCACTCAGTCATATTGTGCTTTATTTTTCAATTTATTTTGATTTTTTATTAATTAAAAAGTGCATTAAATTAAATAAATAATGAAAATTATCAAAGATATGATTTGATTTGTTTTTTGATAGTTTGGAAATCAAGATATGCTGAGTAAACAAGATCAATTCGAATCAATGGCAATTGGTACAATAAAGGCATGATTTGGCTAAAAATAGGAACATATCATACAACTTGAAAATCAAATCAAATCTTGGGATAAATGCAATGATTCATGCCAAGTTTGTTAACCTAATTCATTCTAGGTTATATAATAAAGCTTTGTAGATAAAAAAAAAGAAGGTTAAAGGTCGTGAGAAGCTTGGAACAAAACTGAAAAAAGTTGGCAAAAGTGTGAATCGGTTTTCATTCTACATGCCATATCAAGTCATCCTAGTGATCTCAATTGCTTGCTAGACATCCCAAGAAGCTATTCCCATCACTCCCAGGGCCTGAAACACTCAGAAAATCTCTCTTCACCTCACGCGGTTTGGTATATGTTTCAAATTTGATTATTGCAATTTACGCATCTTTAGCACTTTTGATTGTTATATTCATGTTTATCATCATGTTTGCAAGCTAACCAAGCCATTTAATTGCATTTTTTATGCATGTACGTGATATTTCCACGGTTAGGGTTTTGTGTTCTTGTTTAGGGTTTTTTTGTACAGGCAAAATTATGCCTTGAATCTGGTACCATGATGCTCGTGAGGATGAGACGAGTTTATTGGTACCATCACTTTTCATTTATCTTGCTTGTGTGCCATTTTTTAGATTAACAGGTTTGTACCTACAGAGAACGTTTGTAGGTAAAGGTCTTGTTTTCTAAGGTGACGGTCTAGGGAAGAAGATGAGACGTGGCAGTCCATGGTTGGCCCGTTTCAATTTTCACGCATTTTCTGAATATGTTATTTGTTTTCTTTACATTACTTTGTTGTTATTATATGAACAAATGGAGTGCGTAGCACAAATGGAAAGGGATTAGTGGAAGCGAGCATAAGGACCTGGGTTCAATCCCCAGGTCCCAGCATTTTCATTTGTTTTATTTTCAGATAAGTGATCCAACGTATCTTTCATCACGAGGCTCACCATGATCCATCAACATCCAACCATCAGATTCATCAGCAAGCCAGATCTAACGTGTCAGCATTGAAGGTATACCATACAATCCAGTCAACGCCCATACCAGATCATGCACATTGACCAGGCTTAATGCTTGTTGGGCCAGAAAATCCAGATTGACACCCCTCTATTCAACAATACTATCAAGCCCATCTCTTCACCTATTTTATTTTCTCATATTTTTTAATTCTTTTATTATTTTCTTTAATTATTTAATTAACAAAATTAATCTTTTTTTTTATAAAATCACAAAATCAAGAAATTCACAAAAAAATTAGAATTAGGTTTTCTTTATCAAATTTAATTTAATTTAGTTTAATTTAATTTAGGGAAACTTTAACTTATTTTTTTATAATTAAAATCAATTAGAAAATTAGGTTTAAGTTCTTGATTTAATTATTTTCTTTTCAAACCAAAACACAAAAATAGGGTTTTTAGAATGAATTAATATATTTTTCTTAATTTGAAATTAATTAGAACTTAGGATATTCTTTTAATTCAATTATTTCATTATTTTCTTAGATAACAAAAATGACAAAAAAATAATTTTTATTTTAATCAATTGCAATTAGGTTTAATCAAGGGTCAAAACCCTAATCGTCTCGTAATTAATTCGCCGCGCGTTTGTTAATTATTTTGCCAATATTTTGTAACTGTTCATGGTTTGTAATAGTTAATTTAGGGTTTTTATTTACTGTTTAAATTCCCGATTTTTTTTGGTAATGTAATTAATCCCCCTCCCCGAAGCCTTGTAATAGCTAGGTTTATTTTCTCACATTTTTAATTCCCACAAATATTTAACTGTCTAGATGTATGCTAATAGGATTGTATGGCAAGAATGCATGATAAAATTAATACAGTTAGAAAACCCTAATGTGCAAAGATAAATAACTAAAAACAAATCACTCGCACATATCACTCTTAGGGTATACTATCACTTCGGTTGCCTTTAGTAAATGATCATTAAGAATAGGGTATCTTAGTGGTTGCCCCCCAGTCCAAAAGATCAAATTGTCCCATTCAAATGTTGCCACGGAAATGTTGCCTCGGAAATGTTGCCTCGGAAATGTTGCCTCAGAAATGTTACCTCGGAAATGTTGCCTCGGAAATGTTGCCTCGAATAAGATCTTAAGACTATAGGGTACTACTAAGGTGTCCTAATATTTCTTTAGTGATCGTACGTCCCTTTTGAATTGACCCTAACAAACTCCAACGACGGTCCTACCTATTTCTCAATAGTAGGATAGTGCTGTCTAAAGGAAACAAGAATAGAAAAAATCTTTTTTGAGTAGGTAGATGCTAGTAGATACTTGCTCAAATCGAAACTTTTCACACTTACACTTTTCAAACAAATTTTCAAAATAACTTCGTCACATCCTTGAGGACTAATACAAGGGTTATCACGAGGTAAAACTTTTCAAAACAAAGCACACAAGCACAAGCAATTTAAAAATGAGCAAGTACCTAAGAGCCCATGGAAAACCATGGATATAAAGGGTTATAACACCTTCCTTTTCTATAATCTATCCCCCGTACTCATAATATCTCGAAAAAGGATTTTTTCTGTACTTTTTTCCTTTCCGATTGGATGAAATAAAAGTCGGTGGAGACTCTTGCTTACCACGATATTTTGCAAACACAAAATGCAAAATGAAAACCAGTATTAAACAGTCGGTTCTGCCACCGTATCACACAATGCCATTTGAAAAATTTTGTAAGACAAATCATTTGTTTAAGAGAATGCTTAGTTCCACACTTCAGGATTTAACCATTCTTGGAGTTACTGTTAACATTCCCTTTTTGTATTCATAAATCAAAGAAAATATTTGTTGTTTATTTTTCAGAGCATAAAAATCATTTTGATTATTTTTATTTCAAATATCATTATCAAAAGTAAAAGCGAAATTTCACTGAAGTAGGAAATGAAAATAAGAACTCCAAACAATTGGACAAAGGCTCAAATTTTATTGATAGAATGGTAATCCACAAATAGAGTGACTCAATGGATGATTTAGAAAATGGTAAATAAAAGGGAAAAGGCTACATTAAAATACAATGACCACTATTCTCCCTAACAACTTTGAATTTCAACCGTGTAATAGCGTCAGTTGAGAGTCTTTGGTAGAGAATCCTTTGAAAGGCGTAGTTGATTCAAGGTGATCAAATTATGCCTGGTGCAATTACTTTCCATATTCGTTAACTTTTGCATAGATCTCCCTTTCAAGTTTTCAATCCATCAGGATGATGATTATTTTTATGTCTCTATTTTTTTCCTGGATTGCACTTTCGTGTTTTCTATCCATCGAGACGCTCCTTTTTCCTAAGTCGCCCTTTCGGGTTTTCAACTTAATGAGTCCCCTATTTTTTTTATTTAGGTGAAGTATTTCTTGACTGCATCGGCATTTACTGGATGTGGAAACTTTTCACCATCCATAGTGTAAGAGTCGTAGGACCTCCAGAAAAAGCTCTCTTAATAACCTATGGTCCTTCATAATTAGGAGCCCACTTACACCTTGAATCAGGATTGAAAGAGAAAATTTTCATGAGCACGAGGCCGCCCTCCTTGAATTCTCGAGGTCGGGCCTTTCTATAAAACACTTGTTTCATCCTCTTCTGATACAATTGACCATGACACAGAGCTTTCATTATTTTCTCTTTGATTAAGTTCAGCTGATCATATCTATTTTGACACCATTCAGCCTCAGACAATTTGGCTTCCATTAGTACTCTCATGGACGGAATCCCGACTTCTACATGGAGAACTACTTCCATGCCATATACCAAGGAGAAGGGGGTTTCCCCTGTTGAAGTGCGAATGGATGTACGGTACCTATGTAAAGTAAACGGGAGCATCTCGTGCCAAGCTTTGTAAGTCACAACCATCTTCAGGATGATCTTCTTGATATTTTTATTAGTTTCTTCTACTGCGCCATTAATCTTTGGTCTGTACGAAGAAGAATTATGATGTCCAATATTGAACTCTTCATGCAACTCTTCTATCGTTTTATAGTTTAAAATTTTCCCATTGTCGGTGATGATTTTGTTGGGCATGCCATACTGAAATATAAGATGATTCTTGATGAACCTTACTACAACCTTCTTAGTCAGATTTGCATAGGAAGCCACTTCGACCCAATTGATGAAGTAATTAATGGAAACCAAGATAAAACGATGGCCATTGGATTCTCTGGGCTTTATCATTCTAATCATATTAATACCCCACATTGAGAAGGGCCACAAAGAGGAGATAAAATTGAGTAGTGTTGGAGGCATATGGACTTTATCAGCATAAATCTGGCATTTATGGAATTTCTTCACATATTTGTAGCAGTCAGATTCCATCGTCAACCAATAGTAACTTGCTTTTAACATGTTTCTAGCCATCGCATGTCCATTAGCATGTGTTCCAAAGGATCCCTCGTGCACTTCTTGCATTAACATGTCAACTCTGTGTCTATCCACATATCTGAGTAGGACCATATCAAAGTTTCTCTTGTACAACACGTCTTTATTCAAAAAAGAAGTAACCAACTAATCTTCTTAACATATTCTTATCTTTCTTGGATTCCCCAAGTGGATACTCTTGAGTCTCAAGGTAACACTTAATGTCATTGAACCAAGGTTTATTATCTGAGACTTCTTCAGCTGCAAAAACATGAGAAGGTCGACAAAGGCGCATAACTCTGACTATGGGCACATCATTCTAATGATTCACTTGGAACATAGAAGATAGAGTAGAAAAGGCATATGTTATCTGGTTCTCATGAAGGGGTATATGGTGTAATTCAACCATGTTGAAGAAAGTCAATAACCTTCTTGCATAATCTATTTACGGGATCTAGCCAGGATGGCGAGTCTTCTATTCTCATTTGATCTGATAAATCACCAAGGCTGAATCTCCATATACATCAAGGATTTTAATTATCAAATCAACGACTGCTTCGAGATCCATGATACAAGCCTCATAATCTACCATATTATTGGTGCAGTCAAATATCAATCTTGCAGTGAAACAGATATGTGTACCTTGAGGAGTAATGATAACTGCCTCAATTCCACTTTCATAAGCACTAACAGCTCCATCAAACACTAAACCCCAATGGGATTGAGGATCAGGTCCTTCTCTGAACACAAGTTCGTCACAATATTTAACCTTGAGAAATATAACATCTTCATCTGGAAAATCATATATGATGGATTAGTAAACATCAATAGGTTGGTGTGCCAAATGGTCAGCCAAAATACTCCCTTTTATTGCTTTTTGAGTACAGTATTCAATATCATACTCTGATAACAACATCTGCCAATGAGAGATCATTCCCGTTAAAGTCGGGTTCTCAAAGATGTACTTGATTGGATCCATTTTGGATATCAACCAAGTGGTGAGATTAACCATGTATTGACGCAAATGCTTAGCAACCCAGACTAAAGCACAACAAGTTTTCTCAAGCATGGAGTATTGAGACTCATAGTCAGTGAATTTATTACCCAGATAATAGATGGCGTGCTCTTTTCTTCCAGTTTCATCTTGTTGACCAAGAACACAATCCATGGGATCTTCCAACACAATTAGATACATAATCAAGTGTCTTACTTCTACTGGAGGAATCAGAATGGGAGGCTCAAGAAGAGACTCTTTGATACTATCAAATGCCTTCTAAGAGTCTTCAGTCCACACACAAGTAGAAGTCATGTGATATATGAACCTGCAAATGTAATTCAAATTCCCAAGGAAACCTCTTACTTGTTTTCTATTGTAGGAACTGGCATCTATTGAATAGATCTGACTTTGTCGGGATCAACTTCAATACCTTGGTGGCTAACAACGAAATGTTAGAACATAGTTTGATTCTACAACCCTTGTAATAGTTTTGATGATAAGAAACGCAAAGAACAATTATGCTCCCTAAAATTATATTCTATTTTTCATAGAAGTTCTGATGGAAGAAGATCAGAAGATAAGTTACAAAGCTTTTTTTGTTGTGATTGTAAACATCTCTCATTTACGATTTATCACGTACAGTAACGCTTCTATCCTTTTTCATCCTCAAACATTGAACATTCAAACTGTGTAAAACATCACTTGTATTGTGATACTGTTTTGTTAGAAACACTCTTGTACACTTTATTCATACATTGTTTAGAGAAATTCCTTGAGAAAAATCGGGTTGTGGTTTATACTCAAGAAGACTTTAACGGTTGTCAAAGTAGATTTGTAATAAAGATTGATTAGTGGATTAAGACCTCATTGAGAGAGGCGAAATCACCTTGGTGGGTGGAGTGGAGTAGTTTGAGTTCAAACGAATCGAAATAACCAACTTGTTCTTTACTTTCAATTTTAAAAATCCCAATTCAAACCCCCATTTCTTGTGTTTTTCCATTCTTCAATTCGAATCAGAGCACCCGGTTCTGAGTTCAAGCACTTAACCGTGTTAGTAAAAGATCCAAGCTAAGAAAAACACTATGGTGGAGCCAAGTCAGAACATCAGTAATGACTACCATGATGAGAAAGACTGAATCAGCGGCAAACCCCTAATATTTGATGGAGGGAACTTTGATTACTGGAAAGATAGAATTGAAAGTTTCTTTCTGGCTCATAACGCTGATCTCTGGGATATGGTGATTGATGGGTACATACATCCTGTTGATGAAAGAGGTCAGAAGATTGACAGAAAAAGAATGTCAGATCATCAAAAGCGAGACTTCAGAAATCATCACAAGGCCATAACTATTCTCTTGAGTTCCATCTCATACTCAGAGTATGAGAAGATCACAAATAGAGAGATAGCAAACACATGTTTGATTCCTTGAGAATGACGCACGAAGGCAACACACAAGTCAAAGAAACCAAAGCCCTTGTGCTCATTCAGAAGTATAAATCCTTCAAAATGGAAGAAGATGAAACCATTGAAACAATGTTCTCAAGATTTAAAATTTTGGTTGCTGGGCTAAAAGTTCTAGACAAAGGTTATTCAACTACTGATCATGTAAAGAAGATCATCAGAAGTTTCCCAAAGAAATGGAGACCCATGGTCACTGCTCTCAAACTGGAAAAAGATCTGAACAAAATATTTCTAGAAGAACTTTTCAGCTCTCTTAGAAGTCATGAGATAGAGGTAGAAGATGATGAGCCACAGAAGAAAGGTAAGCCTTTAGCCCTTAAATCTAACAAAAAATATGATTCTAAAGTTTTGCAGGAAATAGAAGAAAACTTTGGTGGATCCTCATCAGAAGAAGACAAATCATCCCTTCTCTCCAGAAGAGTCAATCAGATATGGAAGCACATGCAAAGGAAGTTCAGAAATTCCAAAAGAACAGGGAACCAGTCTAAATCATCGTCTGGATATAGAAATTCTAAACCATCTTCTGAATACAGAAAGTCAAGAAACAGAGACGATTTCTGCTACGAATGCAATGAACGAGGGCACTACAAAAGCGAATGTCCAAAGCTTTAGAAGGAGAAACCTAAAAAGAAGTTATTTAAGGAGAAGAAGAAAAGTATCATGGAAACAAGGGATGACTCAGACTCTTCTGAAGCAGACACAAAATCAGAAGATGAAAGAGTCAACATTGCCCTTATGGCAAACATATCAGAAGATACTGAATCATCTGGATCAGAATCAGAACCAGAGACAGAAGAAGTATTTTCTAACTTTTCTAGATCTCAATTAGAAGAGAGTATGTTAGAAATTCTAGAAAGGTATCAGAAACTTCGAGTCATAAATAAGAACCTGAAAAAGGATCTAGTTTCTGACTCTGAAGAAACTAAGAATCTGAGATTAGAAAACTCTGAGCTGAAAGAAAAAATTTCAAAACTTGAAAATGATTTACAAAATACTCAGAAGGAAACTACCTCATAAGTTCCTAGTAACCCTGATAAGTTCATAAAGGAATATGATCATAGCTTTCAGAAACTCCTCTCTAAAAACATAGATAGAAGCAAGATGGATTCAATGATCTATGGAGTTAGCAGAAATGGCAGAAAAGGTATAGGATACAAAGGTAAAGTATCCCAACCTAAGAAAGTTAAGGATTTAGTCATTAAACGCACTCCTCTGAATTCTCACTTTACCTATGGGCACACACACATTACTTAAAGTATACTAGTAATGATTTCCCCACTAAACCAAAATTCAAACATAATTTTGGTAACTCTAACAAACAAGGACCCAAAAAGATATGGGTACCTAAGGATAAAAGTGTCTATGTTGCAGATATCTTTGACAGCAAGACTGAATCACCAATCCTGGTACCTAGACTCTAGATGCTCTCAACACATGATGGGAAGAAAGCATATGTTCCAAAGCCTGGAACTTAAATCTGGAGGCTACATAGGTTTCAGAGGCAATCAGAAGGGGAAGCTCATTGGCTCTGGAACTATTGGTAACGATAATCTTCCCTCTATTACTAATGTTCTATTAGTAGATGGATTAATGCATAACTTTTTATCCTTGAGTCAATTAAGTGATAACAGTTATGATATAATCTTTAATACAAAGTCCTATAAAGTAGTTAGTCAGGAAGATGGATCTATCCTCTTTAATGGAAAGAGGAAGAACAACATTTACAAAATAAAACTTTCTGAACTGAAAAGTAAGAATGTAAAATGCCTATTGTCTGTTAACGATGAGCAATAGGTCTGGCACAGAAGATTGGGGCATGTTAGTATGAGAAGAATATCTCAGATTAACAAACTAAATCTGGTCAGAGGACTTCCTAACCTGAAGTTCATCTCAGATGCTCTGTGTGAAGCATGTCAAAAAGGCAAGTTTTTGAAACCCTCTTTTAAAGCAAAAAATGTTGTTTCTACCTCTAGACCATTAGAACTTCTGCATATAGATCTATTTGGACCACTGAATATTGCATCCATTAGTGGCAAGGAGTATGGATTAGTGATCATATATGACTATAGTAGATGGGCATGGGTAAAGTTCTTAAGACACAAGGACGAGTCACACTCTGTGTTCTTTGCCTTCTGTAACCAAGTCCAAAACGAAAAAGATCTTAGAATTGTTAAAGTCAGAAGTGATCATGGTGGAGAATTTGAAAACAAAAAATTTGAACTATTTTTTAATGAGAATGGCATCTCTCATGATTTATCTTGTCCTAGAACTCCCCAACAAAATGGAGTTGTAGAACGAAAGAACAGAACTTTACAAGAAATGGCCAGAACCATGATCAACGAGATTAACATTATTAAGAACTTTTGGGAAGAAGAAATTAACACAGCATGTTACATTTATAATAGAATCTCCATAAAACCTATTCTGGAGAAGACTCCATATGAACTGTGGAAGAACAGAAATCCCAACATCTCATATTTCCATCCATTTGGATGTATTTGTTTTATTCTTAATACTAAAGGACATATGAACAAGTTTGACTCTAAAGTACAAAAGTGTATTATGTTAGGATACTCTGAACGCTCAAGAGGCTATAAAGTATACAACATAGAAACACGGATTATAGAAGAGTCAATCCGTGTTAGATTTGATGATAAGCTTGGCTCTCAAAAGTCAAAGATAAATCTTTTACAGATATAGAAGTCCAATTTACAGGTGCTGAAGACATTGCATCAAAAGTTTCTCACAAATAATCACAGACAACACCAGAAGAAGATGTCACAAATATTACAACAACCTCTGAAGAACCTCTCCAGAAAAGACAATCCAAAAGCAGCTTAGCTCATCCTGAAGACAAGATTATGGGAAAGAAAGAAGACCCAATCAGAACAAGATCCTCATTCAGAAAATCTGAAGATACTATCATGGGATTAATGTCTCTAATTGAGCCAACTTCCATTGATGAAGCTCTCCTGGACAATGATTGGATACTTGTAATGCAGGAAGAATTAAACCAATTCACGAGAAATGATGTGTGGGATCTGGTTCTAAACCAAAAGGGTTCAATATCATTGGAACCAAATGGGTATTCAGAAACAAGCTTAATGAATAAGGAGAAGTCATCAGAAACAAAGCACGGCTGGTTGCTTAAGGTTATAGTCAGCAAGAGGGGATAGACTATACAGAAACCTTTACTCAAGTTGCCAGGTTAGAATCTATCAGACATTTAATTTCTTTTGTTGTAAATAATGGCATCACTCTCTATCAGATGGATGTCAAAAGTGCATTCTTAAATGGATACATTGATAAAGAAGTTTATGTGCACCAACCCCCTGGTTTTGAAAATTCAAAACATCCAGAATATGTATTTAAACTAAAGAAATCACTATATGGTCTGAAACAAGCTTCTAGAGCTTGGTAGAAAGACTAAATAGTTTTCTGCTAGAAAATGATTTTACCAGAGGGAAGGTGGACATAACATTATTTTGTAAGCCATTTAAAAATGACATTCTAGTTTGTCAAATTTATGTAGATGATATCATTTTTGGATCTACTAAAGCTTCTCTGGGAAGAGAATTTGCTAAGTCTATGCAGGCAGAGTTTGAAATGAGCTTGATGGGAGAACTTAACTTCTTTCTGGGCATTCAGATTAATCAAACCCCAAAAGGAACATACATACACCAAAGAAAATACGTCAAAGAACTTCTGAAGAAATTCCACTTATTAGAATGTAAGCCATCCAAAACTCCAATGCATCCTACATGCATTCTGGAAAAGGAAGAGGTAAGTAAAAAGGTAGAACAGAAGATCTACAGAGGTATGATTGGTTCTCTCTTATATCTTACAGCTTTAAGACTTGATATTCTGTATATTGTATATCTATGTGCCAGATTCCAATCAGATCTTAGAGATATCTCACTTAACAGCTGTTAAGCGAATTTTCAAGTATCTGAAAGGTACTACTAATCTTGGTCTATTTTATAGAAAAACCAATGAATACAAATTAGTAGGGTACTGTGATGCTGACTTCGCTGGAGACAGAGTAGAAAGAAAAAACACTTTTGGAAGTTGCCAATTTCTGGGAGAAAATATGATCACATGGTCCAGCAAGAGGCAATCCACAATTGCATTATCAATCGTTGAAGTTGAATATATAGCAGCGGCTGGATGCACCACACAAATGCTCTGGATGAAAAGTCAACTTGAAGACTTCAATATATTTGAGAGTAACATTCCTATACTATGACAATACTTCTGCCATCTATTTATCTAGAAATCCAATATTTTATATTCTAGGGCTAAGCATATAGAAATAAAACATAACTTCATTAGGGACTATATTCAAAAAGGAATTCTCTCTTTAAAATTTATTGACACAGACCATCAATAGGATGATGTCTTCACTAAACCCATTTCTGAAAATAGGTTAATTTCATTCTGAAACATCTCAGCATGAAATTATGTCCAGAATAAGAGTTTTACTTATGTGTTCTTTAAACCTCAGAAGTTAATTTTTTTTTATGAACATCTGATCAATAATTCTTCAGAAGTTAGAAGGACAGTTGCATCAGGATCTATCTAAGAAGACTTGAATAGTTCCCAAATGGTTCATTTCAAAGATAGAAGCATGCAATTCATATCATCAACATCTGTCATCCTCTCACAAGCGTTCCTCTAAGGCTAAACACATGTGGAAATTCTGAAGGGACTAAAGCTTTGATTGGATACATTGAGACTCGTGTTGTATCGGTAATTATTCTATATCTCCATGCCATCTCCCTATTTTAAGGAATCATTATTGCTATGTAATCATTACTTTTAACTCTTTTCTTGCTAATTAAGTTTTCAATTTGTTTATAAATACACCGTTCACTTTCACTTTCACTTTTTCACTCTCACTTCTTCTTGCTACTATTTTCTCTCTACTTTTTGTGTGCAATTTTCTTTCAAAAACCTTCAACAAGTCTGTGTGAACAATGGCTTCTTCTCAAAGCGCTCAAAGCTCTAAATGTGTTCCTGGCTATTCTTCTTCAACAACAGAAAGATATGAAGAACCTTCAAGAACACTCCTGACTCCAATTGATTTGCTAGAAGTTCTCTGTGAAATCATTATGGACTTTGAAAGTAGGAAGGAAAACGACTACGACCTTACTCCTGATGTTGAAATTCAAGGGTGGACCAAGTATTTTGATAGTCTACTGGGTCCAGTTTTTCCAAGATTATTCAAAGAATTTTGGATTCATGCTACTACTTCAAACCATCAAGTTACTTCTTATGTGATGGGGAAGAAAATAGTAATTTTAGAAGACCTTATTGCACGCTTCATAGGTCATGGTGGTAGAGGCATTTGTTGCAGCGACATGGCAGAAAAATGCTCTGACCTAACAACAATCTCAAAAGAGATTTTTACTTCTGGCCAACCTTCAAAAAAATTAAAGATCTGAAGGACTACTTCAGAATTTGGTCAAAAATCATCTTGGGCTGCATCAACCACAGAAAGCCCACAAGTTTTCTGATTACATCAACATTGACCAGCAATTTCTTCCGTACTTCATTGCAACCAAGGCAAAGAGACTAGAGAATAAGAAAGGACCAAGATGGATTGGATACCTCTGGGTAGGCTGATATCAGATATTCTGACGGAAATCAAATTGGTAGAATATCTGACTGAAGCACAACAAGTCAGCACTCTAGAAGCATGTGCTGGTAAACCTATGAATGCAAAGAATCTGAAGAAAATGAAAATAATTGATACTATCAAGAAGGTTCCAACTGTTGCAACAAAGGAAGTCATCACAACAAGAAGAGTTCCTCTGAAGGATTTCCCTCTATTCTCTCAAACAGATGCTTCTTCAAAAATTATTGTTAGATATCTGGAAGCTTGCAAAATGGATGGGACTGTTCCAGAAGTAAACATTTGTGATCTATGACAACAGGCTCCAGAGGTTGTTCTCAACAAATCAAGGAAAAGGAAAGCTGCATGAAAAGGATCTTCTCAGAAGGTACCTAAAGCTGCTAAGAAGAAAGGTATTTCTTCTTTTATTTCTATTGTAGAATCAATGCTTTTATCAACATTTGAAACCCCCTTCTCTCCAAAACTCATAGAAGACCCTTCACCATAAACCTTTGATGATTTTGATATAGAGTTTGACCCTTCACTCACTCTAGAAAACATTCTGGACGAACCATATTCTACTACCTCACATCTTGACCAAAATCAGCCAGAACTTGCTCAAGTTCTTTCTGATATTGATCAATTTGATCCAGTGTTCCAAGATTCCCAACCATAAAATACAAACTCTCAAGCTCCCTATTATGAAAATCCAAATCTTCACGCTCCCCAACCAGAAAATCCAAATCTTGACTCTGATACCACTTTACCCATTCCTGGAACAACATAACCTCTCATGGTTCGGTAACCACTCACAATCCATAACATTCCAGAAATTCCATCTCCTTACCATTCCACTCCACCAAACACACCTCATTCACCCATTATCATTTTTGATTCTCCCTCTCCATTCAACCCTTCAGAAGATCACCATCAAACAATAATAGACTTAGAAACGCTGGATAACCTTGCCTCTAGCTCTCACAAAATTGTTATCCCAAAACCAAAACCAAATATCACCAAGGTAGATGTTGGTAGAAATTTACTGATATTTTAAACAGAGATTATTGAATTGGTTAACTCTTTGAAGCAAGCATGCTTAGAAAATCTGAATCATGCTGCTTCTGATTCTCACTGGAACCAGTTCATAAAATGGTTCAATTATGAATCCTAGAAACTCAAGGATTAAGTTATGAAATGGGTCAACATAACTTCTATGATCAGTTGAATGTTTTCAAGGATCAAGTTATGTGCCACTGGGAAAAGAAACCTCTTCTTCTGCTGGACAATTCCCCCTGGGAAGATCACCAGCCTTCAGAAGTTGATGAACCATGCTCTGATACTCTTCCTCTGGTTATAGTTCAAGACAAAGGCAAAACAATTGAAGAAGCTACTGAGTCAGAATCAACCGCAGCCTACTCTAAAAAGGTGGTACCTTCTGCTGATATACCTTATTCATCTCTAATTATGCAAACTCTGGAGGAGCTGAAGAAAGAAAATGCAGTGATCAAGGTGAGACTAGACAAGAAAGATAACACATTCAAGGAAATCTAAGGGACGTTGGAAAAACAAGAAGAGTCAAACACTCAGATTAAGAACTGTCTAGATGCCCTATTCACATGAATTCCTCCACCTCAATCTTAGTTTTTGAAAATTGTTTTTTGTACCGTGTCCAATTTTTTTGTGTTTTTTTCCTTCTTAATGTGTTATTGCAATCCCTTTTAATACAACTCTTCTTTTATTGCTTAAACGTGTTTATATTGCTTTTTGATTATTGACAAAAATGGGGAGAACGTAAGATATTTCTAATAACAGTATCGAGACATAGTCTCGAACATTTTTGAATATCATAACTTCTCTTTTTTTTCTGAAAGTAAAACAAGAACAAAACTCTGGTGAAGACGGAAGTAGATGCATCAAAAGCTCTGATCAAAATAAACTTCAGGGAAGTAATTCATCTCTATCTAAGTATTCAACTCAGGGGGATATCTTCAAATGCTTTATGTTCTTTCTATTACTATTGAAATATCTTATTTTTTGTCATCATCAAAAAAGGGGAGATTGTTAGAACATAGTTTGATTCTACAACCCTTGTAAGAGTTTTGATGATAACAAACACAAAGAACAATTATGCTCCCTAAAATTATATTCTATTTTGCAGAGAAGTTCTTATGGAAGAAAGTCAGAAGATAAGTTACAAAGCTGTATCTACTGTGATTGTAAACATCTCTCAAAAAGTTCTGATGGAAGAAGATCAGAAGATGTGCTAAAACGGTGTTTCAACTCTGATTATAAATATCTCTGAAAGAAGTTCTAACGCTGCAAACAGGATTACATGGCTATGATCTCCAAAGTTCTGAAGCAAGAAGCAACATATACTTCAATGTTCTGAAGTGTTACAAATCAAATATTTCAATTTACAGAGTAACGGCTGGAAGGGAACAAGGAACTTTAATTTTAGAAAGCACCTTAATTGTCATTGAACAACATTCCAAATATTCCTTCATGGTTCGCCTATTTAAACAAGGATTTGAGGATAAATCGTTTACAATTTCTCATGTACGGTAACGCTTCTATCATTTTTCATTCTCAAACATTCAACATTGAAACTGTTTTAAAAATCACTTGTATTATGATACTGTTTTATTAGAAACACTATTGTACACTTTTATTCATACATTGTTTAGAGAAATTCCTTGAGAAAAACCGGGTTGTGGTTTATACTGAAGAAGACTTTGACGGTTGTCAAAGTAGATTTGTAATCAAGATTGATTAGTGGATTAAGACCTCGTTGAGAGAGGAAAAATCACCTTGGAGGGTGGACTGGAGTAGTTTGAGTTAAAACGAACCAGGATAAACAACTTTTTCTTTACTTTCAGTTTTAAAAATCCCAATTCAAACTCATCTTTCTTGTGTTTTTCCATTCTTCACGAAACCCAATAGCTTTCCTGATCGGACACCAAAAGTACATTTGTTAGGATTTAGACGGAGTTGATACTTTCTAAGACGCTGAAACAACTTCAATAAATACTCAACATGGTCTTCCTTAATTATTGACTTAGAAACCATGTCATCCACATACACTTCAATCTCTTTGTGCATCATATCATGGAAAATAGTGGTAATTGCCCTTTGATAAGTTGCACCTACATTATTCAAACCAAAAGGAATCACTCTATAGCGTAACGTACCCCATGGTGTAATAAATGATGTCTTTTCCATATCTTCAGGTGCCATTCTAATCAGGTGGTAACCGGAGAAACCATCCATAAAAGAGAACATATCGAATTTGGTTGTACTATATCAATATGTGGCAATGGGAAATCATCTCTCGGACTAGCTTTATTCAAGTCTCTATAATCAACACACATTCTCACTTTACTGTATTTCTTAGGAACATGCACTATGTTGTCTAACCATTGGGGGTATTATTACGTGACAAGGAAACCTGCATCAATCTGCTTTTGGACTTATTTCTTGATCTTGTCATCCATATCAAGGTGAGTTATTCTCAACTTTTGCTTGACTGACGGACATTATGGCTTTAATGACAAACGATGCTCCACAATATTAGTATCCAACCCTAGCATATCCTGGTAACTCCAAGCAAATAGATCCACATATTCATTAAGAAGCTCTATCATCTTCACTTTGACATTTGTACCAAGCAGTGCCCCAATCTTGACTTGCTTTCTATCCTCTTCTGAACCCAAATTAATTACTCCCATAGGCTCTTCATACGGCTGAATGACTTCTTCCTCGTGCTTAGAATCAAACTCTTCAGGAATCTCAGTCAATGTCTCTTCTTCTAATTCGTACACAGGGAATTCAAAGTTGGGAGAGGGAATAGGGTCATGGTTTCCAATAGGTTTATCATGAATTAATCTGCATATGTGGTTTATGCTTGATTTTAGAAAATTGATAAATATGGAAGTTATGTGCCAATATTGAAAATGATTATATATTATTATTTTTGGGCTTTTTTAGATTACCATTTTCAAAACAAAGAAGACAAAAAGATGAAAGCAATAATATAGGAGACAAGATGTCATTTTATAAATGATATTTTCAATTTGAACAAAGCCCGACACATTCACTTTATCCTTGGGCAGAGCGAAAGGGTTTATTTTTAATAAGCCCAACTCATTCACCTTCGCATTGGGCAGAGCGAAAGGTTTTTTCATAAACAATAACAAAATATTACTTAGAAATGTGAATAACAGATAAGATGTCAACAACAATCTAGTTCTGGGAAGTCGCTCCATGCGTCATAAAGTTTCGTAAAAATTCTTTTAGGATCTTCTTCAAGGATGGAATAAACTTCAGGCGAAGTAGGATTGATGAAACCCGCACTATGGAAGAATTCTTGTATTGGTCGAATAACTGTGTTTTCCTTAACAACTATTGCAGTTGCAGAAGAAAAACCCATACCTTCATGAAATTTGTTCTCTGGAAAACTCATAACACACCCCAAACCTTTAGTTGAACCACTTTGAACCAATCCTTGAGCATCTTTTAAATAAGAAATGGAGGCTCCCCTCCTCTTCGCATACCTATCATCCACAAAAAGGCCATAAAACTGAGTTCCAATAGCTTCACCAACATCGATATAAGAAAAAGACAAAAGATGGTTCACAACCAGATAATGTTCTCCACCAACTATTACAGTTTCTCATTATTTTTGAATTTTAACTTCTAATGAAGTGTAGAAGTAACGGCGCCAGCTTCATGAATCCATAGTCGACCAAACAATTAGCTATACACAACATGGATATCCATCACTTGGAAAGTAATCTAAAAAACATGAGGTCCAATCTTCATCGGGAGATCTACTTCTCCAATAATAGTCTTTTTAGACCCATCAAAAGCTTTAACATTATCCCGCTCCTCCTAATCAAAGCTCTTTGATATGTAAGCCTAGACAAAGTAGATTTCGGTATGACATTCAGTGAGGACCCAATATCTACCAGTACATTGGACAAAGTTTCATTCTGACAATTCATTGAGATATGTAATGCCAAATTATGGTTTCTTCCCTCTTGTGGGAGCTCTTCATCACTAAAGCTAAGACTATTGCATGTAGTAATGTTCTCTACAATCCTATCAAACTTGTTAATTGTCACATCATGGTTTATAAATGCTTAATCCAAGACTTTCATTAAGGTATCCCTATGGGTACCAGAATTTATCAATAGATAAAGCACCTAAATATCTGAAGGAGACTGAAAGAGTTGATAAACAATCTTGTATTTTCTTTTCTTAACTAATATCAAGATATCATCATCATCTGAGTTGAGGTTAGCCCCACTGGACTGGCCTACCACAATAATTAGTCTAATAGTCACATCTAGATTTTTTTACTTGCTTACCCATGAAAACATCAACATATTTTGAGTAAACGTTTCCACCTTGGCACTGACACGGTCTATACTACTGACTTCGTGCATTACACCTTTTAGAGTTTGTTTTTCTACAGAAGTTCGTTCACCTCCCCATTGGAAATTGTTGTACCCCAAAATTTTCCCTCCCATATTCTTCAAAGTTTTGACAAACATCATCTCAATTTGCTCAAGTCTACTCAAGGGTTGCACAGTTCAAACACCCTCCTAAGCCAGTCAAATTAGGGTTTTGGTTCTTGCAAGGGAGTTGAGGTTTTCAAGGGCTCAATCAAGTCCCACATGCCTATACACATTGTCAAACATCTACATGCCAAGTTTCAAGGCTCACAAGGTCAAGTTACACAGTCAAAAACCCTAATTGCTTCACAATCAACTGTAAGGGCAAAATGGTCATTTGGCAGTCAAAAGTCAAAATTTTTGTTCAACATCTTATTTTGAAGCCGCAATCATCATTTGATCAAGTTTTGATCATGATTCCACAAGAATGGCTCAAAAATCATCAAGATGCAAAAGTTTCTATTTTTGGACAGCTGAAAAGTCAACTGTAACTTGACCAAGGCATAACGTTTTCATGGTTCATCAGAAAAATCCCATCCAATTCTCATTTTGAAGGGGATGACATTTCCTACAACTCATATTCACATTCCAAGTCCAAGAAATTCTCTCACAAAAAGTTATCAATTTCAACATTATAGGTCATTTTCAAAAGTCAACAAAAAGGCACTTTAAGTCAAAGACCATAACTTGATATTGGTAAATCAAAATGACATGGGACCAAAGGCATTGGTTAGAGGACTTCAAGACCTTTCCAAAATGTCCAATAACATGTTCATATGATCAAAATTGAGCAAGATATGCATTGGAGAAGTTGGGAAATTTTTGTGAAATGGCAAAAGTCAACTATCCTTGAAACTTCAATTTTTGACAAAAGGGCCCACTTTCTTCCACTTGATTCAGCCTTGTCAAGCCACCCACGTGTCCCATGATCAATTTCAAGACCAAATAATTATTTTTCTATTTTTATTTAATTTTTATGGATTTAATTCATTTTAATCCATATTAATTCAAGTAAAATCAAAAAAATTGATTAAATGGTATCTTGTCGTTTGATTAGCCTTCATGAAGCATATTTCACATACCAAATTCGTGTAAAGTCCATTTTAAGCATGAAAATTCAAATTTGAACAAAATTGGAAAATGCTTTAATGGTGGTTATGAAGAAATCCAAAAACATCATTGCAATGGTTAAAGGCTCATCATGTGACTTGATTCTGATTCAAACATACATATGCAAGTGTTCCATACAGTATTCACGGGCTAGAACTCACTGAAACGAAAAAACCAAATTCAAAAAATTGGAAGAAAAACCAAAAACTGTTTTCAATCTTCTAGTACGATTCAAACACTTCTCTTGATCCAAACACATTCCCAACACTCCCAGGAACGATTTGCAGTCAAGAACAAGCCTTAACACTCCAAGAATCATCCACAACAAGTCACACAGTTTGAATCTTTTTTCAGAAACACATATCCTTATTCATGCATTTTTAACCTCTTTTTTGGATTGATTTATGTTAATAGGACCATTCTGAAGCTATTGTATGTTTCAATTTGATTATGGTGCTCTGAATTAAAAAACACCATTGAAGCAACCTAGGGTTTCGAAGCTTGGATTTTAGGGCTTTACAACATAGGTAAAATTGGCCTTCATGAGACCCATGGTTGAAATCAGGAGATCAGCACGAATCCATTACAACCCTCGCGCCCTTTTTATATAGCTCAGGGGCCTAATCGCTATTCTTGACAGTTCCATGTTGTGGGGGTTAAAAACCCCCGCTATCTTGTTTTTATTTTGCAGATAAATGAAGACGATGATGAGGTGTCCATGCATGGCTGGTTGATTCAAATAATACGCGCATTTTCTTTTTTAGCATATGCGTGTTGTTTTTCCATATTATTTTCTTTACCCACTATAATAACAAGATACGGCGCTTGGCTCAGTGGAGAGGGACGTGGCTATGCATCATTGGGACCTGGGTTCGATTCCCAGGTCCCCCATAATTTCCATGCATTTTTTCTTTATGTACTTATGTGCAGGTTCACAAGAAAGGTGCATCATACACCTCACGCCCAAACACGCCATGTGTCCTCAGGCATGCATCCAAAGGCCATGAACTGATCCCCACCATGTACCCTGGTCAACCTTGTGCATAGGCAAGCAAAGAAGTCAACGTGGCTTGAAGGAAAATGGGCCATAATAATGCTAAACAAACTCCCAATTCTGGCCCAAACCCCCCTTGGGTTTGCTTCTTTTTTTTATTATTTTATCATTTTATTTTTTTATTTGCCTTATTTTATTTCTTATTCTTTTTTTTTATTAGCTATTAACATAATTAATATTTTTTTTATAAAAAATAAAAAAAAACTAATATTATTATTATTATTAATTTCATGTTATTTTTGTAAATAAAATACTAATAAATAAAATAGTTTAATTAGGTCAATTTTAATCTCTTTTTCTTTACAATAAATAAAAATAATTTAGAATTAGGTTAACTTTTAATTTTAATTCTTTTATTTTATTTTCATTAAAAAACATAAAAAACACAAAAATATTTTTCTTTTAATTAAAATTAATTAATTAGTTATTAGTTTTAATTTCTTTAATCACAAAAAAGGACAAAAATTCAATTCTTTCAAAAAAGGGTCAAAACCCTCAGGACATTCCCGATTTAATTCTTTCGCGCATTATTCTTATTTCGATTATTTATGTAACTGTTTCCGGATATGTAATAGTAATTAGGTTTATCTCTTTATTTACTATTTCTCGCACTTTATTTTTCAATACGGGTTATTGTTTTTGGCGATGTATAGACCCGCGCCTTGTAATAGTTAGATTTATCTTTCCGCAATTTACTTTCCGCACTCCTAACTGTTAATTATGCCTGCAAGAATGTATGAATAATAAAATCAATCTGTAGCTCACAAATAACATGTACAAGATAAACATAAACTGAACTCAACACACAAGCACATGCCACTTCTAGGGTACGCCTCACTGGTTGCCTCGAACGTGGTCATCAAGTATAGGACTTCTTAGAGGTCGCCCTTTGTCTAAAGATCCAGTTGCCTCGAAACGGTTGCCTTGGATAAAAGGATCTAGGACATTAGGGTTACTTCTAAGGTATCCTATTATTGCTTCGGTGACCACACATGTCCCTAATCATCGAATTGACCCGAACACCTCCAACGATGGTGCTACCTACTTCTCAATGGTGGGATAGCACTATCTAAAGGACTCTTACACAGCTTAATTCCTTAGTGTAGGTATATTTCTCTTAAGTACTTGCTCTTCTCAAAAACAAACAAATACTTTTCACACCTCACACTTTCTAAAAGTTTTCAAACAAATTTTTCATACACTCTTGAGGACCGATACAAGAGTTACTTAGAAATTTTTCAAACGAAACTTTTTCAAAACCCACACACACTTGAAAAGCAAACAAATTTTTGAAAACATAAGAGCAAGTACCTAAGAGCCCGTGGATAACCACGGATAGAAAGGGTGCTAACACCTTCCCTTTCTATAAATCTACCTCCCGAACCGAGAAACATCTCGAATAAGGAATTTTGCTGTGCTTTTGTCCTTTCCATGTTGGAGAACATAAAAGACGGTGGCGACTCTTGCTTACCGCGACATTACGCGAAACCAGCTAAAAAACAGTCAGTTCTATTTCCACCGATCACAGAACTGGCGACTCTGCTGGGGATATTTAATAAGTGAGGTGTACCTTAGGAATAGTTCATCACCATGTTTTCAATTGCTTGACCTGTTTGCTTTAATATTGTGGGCCTGTTTTGGGAGTTTCATAGATCCTAACCCGGATCTGGGGGATACCTTCTTAGAAAGTAGCAACAAACTGTGAGGGAACTGTGCGGGGTATACCGACATGGTTGAAACAGTTTGCTACGTTGATGTGGCACTTTGGTGAGTACCGGTAACCCTTGAGTCAAGTCAAGGAGAGTACGGGGCTGCTGCGTGGTGTCGTGAAGCATCAACTGACCTTAGGAACCTTACTTGACCATCCTGGCCTCTTTAGGGGTAGTGAGATAACTGACTTTGGTGCAGTCCGAAGTTGGTTGATACTCGATACTACACTCATTGAGGGTTGTTTTCTTGGAATATTTTGATCGCCAGTTCAGTGGCTAAATCAAAACAATGAACATAGAAAACAACCCAATGATATTGAGCTCCTTAGAACCCGATTACTTTTGATAGGACAGGTTTTGAGCCCACCAACTTCAAGAGGGTAGTACCTAGACCTCATGCTGGCCTAAACTCTAAGGGTTGTATTGTGTGACTTGTGTGCCTTTAAACTTGGACTACTTGTACATACTTGTTATCTAACAACATGGGTTCCTTGCAGGTTTTGTTTACAGTCCTTAATTGGGACTCATTACAGGGCCTACTTACATCCCTCCATGCATAGCATAACATCATACCATTGCATACATCCTGCATAAGAACTAACCCATTTCAAGGATCTCAAGGGCTTGTGATGCAGGTCATGATGAACCAAAATGTCTAGCAAGGGGCAAAGGGGATTTATTTTCCTCTAGCCAAAGTTAATGACTTGAGTCAGGGGCTATGACCCACTCGATATGGTGAGCCTTGACTCTTGAAGAAGGACTCTCAACAACATGAAGTTCCTTCAATCAAGCTACCCAAATTCAAATTCTAACAAGTTTCTTTGTTTACCCCGCGAGATCCTTGAAAACATCGCATGCATACATACATATCATTGCATTACAGGTACTCTGTTCTACAGGTTGCTTAATCTTCTTCATTGTTTATTTCAGCCATCATCATGAATCCTGAATCATCCAATGAACAAGCTATCAAGGCCCTCCAGGCCCAGAACGCCCAGTTCCAGGAGCTGGTCATGAGCTTAGCCCAGGAACAACAGGAATTGAAGACTTTGCTTTTGAAGAAGAAGAAGAAAAGGACTGTTTTGTTCAACCCTAGACGCAGATCTGGGAATGGATCACAAAATGAGGCTGAGATGACCACCCCATCTGCTGGGAAAGACAGCCCACAGGGGAGAGAGGTTCCTAGTCCCGTGGTCTCCGACAACGAGACAGATTTCAATGATGAACAGTACCCTCCTGCTGAGGACAGGTATAAACAACTGGAGGACAGGTATAAACAGCTGGAGGACAGGTTAAATGCTATGGAGATTCAACGTGTACCTGGGTTGGATTTTGGAGATATAGGTTTATCTTCTGGGGTGGTGATCCCTCAAAAGTTCAAGGCGCCTGCCTTTGCAAAATACGATGGGGCTTCCTGTCCTAAGCTGCATCTCAGATCCTATGTAAGGAAGATCCAACCTTACACTGTTGACAAGAATCTATGGATCCATTTCTTCCAGGAAAGTCTTTCAGGGACTCAACTCGAATGGTTCTATCAACTGGATGGAACCAGTATTCGTAACTGGGAGGACTTGGCAACTGCTTTTTATAAGCAGTATCAGTATAATGCCGACCTCGCTCCTACGCGTACCCAACTCCAGGGTATGTCACTAGGGACGGGTGAAGGTTTTAAGGAGTACGCGCAAAAGTGGAGAGACCTGGCTGGCAGGGTGCAGCCACCGTTGACTGACCGTGAGCTCGTTGACATGTTCTTGGGGACCCTGTCTGGTCCTTTCTTCAACCATCTGATTGGGAATTCCTCTGCTGGGTTCACAGATCTGATCTTGACTGGTGAGAGAATAGAAGCTGGTATCAAGTCCGGGAAGATACAAAAGGGTAACTCCTCAAACGCTGAGAAGAAACCATTCAAGAAAGAGTCCAATGCTGCATACAGTCAGAAGGATCGTCGTGACCAACACGTATGGGCAGTGATGATCTCAGGTTCTACGTCACGCCGACAATCGCCAAAGGGAAATCAGCGAAGGCCAGATGAGCCTAAAAGATAATTCACCAACATCAACATGCCATTGTCACAAGCATTGCATCACATGTTGAAAATGAATCTGATTGCGGTGATCAACCCTCCTGCAAATCCAAAGACCTCTTCTCTAAACTACAACCCAGATGCGAGGTGTGCTTATCATTTCGGAAGCCCGGGGCACAATACTGAGGATTGTTGGGCGCTGAAATACAAGATTTAGAACATGATTGACGCCAAGGAGATCGAATTCGAGCCTGCTGAGACTCCCGATGTGATCACTGCTCCCTTGCCAAAACATGGCTAGGATTGAGAGACTCTTGTTCATTTAAATTCTGATATTGTATTTTTCTATTCTTATTCAAACAATTATCATGTCAAACTCTATTATTTCATTAATGCATTACACGTGTCTGTTTTGAAGTAATTGTGTTCTCTATATTCAAAATTGCTTTTATTTTTTCTTGATGTTCAACTCTCGATTGAAAATGCTAAGCCTCTTGAGGGAGGATGACGAAAACGATACCACGATCTTTACAGTATGCTTTTGAACAGACCCCGCTGATGAGGTACAGACATTGTTTTAATTCCTAAACACCGGAGTTATAAGGAAGATAATCCCTCGTCAACCCCTTCGAGCCAAAGAAGTAGGAGTTTTTCTTTTCGAAAATTAAAACCCTTAATCATAACCTGGGGCAGGGTAGTTCTCTCAGTTGATCCAAGTGCACAACAAATAGCATCAAATGAGTCCTTCCAAAGCAAAAGACAGTGATGGTTATTTATAATCATAAAGACAGACAGTCGTTATCTTTCAAAAACAAAAGCCCAATAAGTCAAAACCTATGAAGGAGACTTACAAAACTGGGGCATCCCGCTGACTGTAATCACAAAAGAAACAGTTCAGGCAAAAATAGGGATAACGAGATCAAAAAGGAAAGAGGTCCTACAAACCCTCAACACAAAAGGAAATGACTGCCTATTCAAAATAAACCGTCAGTATCTGAACCATCACCGGAATGTCAGAGCGAAGACTCAAACAAGGTCTAACATACGATCAGCTGAGTTTAGGTTTGAAGAGAATCACGAAGAGCGGGTGGGTACAAGTAAATTTGAGCCTTTATCCTTTGTTTCTTAAACCGTGAACCAGGCCATGCTACAACCCTTAAAAATCCTAGTTGAAGCATGGGTTAGTTCGAAAGCATACTGTTACGAAAGGTATCCTGACTCCTTAAGGCTTGCGGTAAAATAACGAGTTGACATCACAGTTTACAAAAAAAATTTCACTTGTTTTTATGAAAAATGCATTTTTCAAAAACTTCAAGACAGACATAAACTTTGCATTTTTAACATAACTTTGCTTGCATATGGCTATTTGTTTGAACAGTATAGAAGTTCGCACGACGAATGTCTAATGAACAAAAGCACCTCCAATCCAGGGGCAGACGTGATCATTGTCCATCATCTGGGGCAGTTAGGTCAAGATTCGAAGAATCTCTCAAAAGGCCAACCAGCTTGGGGCAAATCTCCATCTGGATCACTTGGGGCATTGGACGATCAAACGAAGATCTTATGGTGGCATGGTAACACTGCACTACTGACCATGACAACTCCCTGCATCCTGAGAGCACGGACATAGTCAAAAAAATACTACGCATAAGAAAAGACCCGCTAGGTTGACACACCTAGACAAAAATAAGGGATGAAATAAAAAAATCTGTACACCCGGCAAGTCGAAAACCTGAAAAGGCGGCTTGGGCAAAAATGGGTATCCCGGTGGACTGAAAACCCGAAAGGGCGGTCCAGGCAAAAGTTAGGGATCAAAAGCGTACGGCTATGTTCCGTCATCTCGTCACTTGCCTACCAAAAGAAGATTTGTCAACCGGCAGCCATCAAGCACCTCCACAGGTACCTTCTTCTCCCGCAGAAACTGGGGCAATAAGAATTGTCTAAGCGATCTGGTTGCTCTGTCCACCGAGGTACCAAGGTAAGTTTAGCTGAAGAACATGACCGGGTTACCTCCGCTCCCCGCAGAGTAAGACAGGTTTCAGCAATACTCTCCCCAAGCAGAGTTGGTCTCTCATCAACCCCTAAGAGGCACAGTATCCCTAGCAAGTTAGCAACGCTCTCCCCAAGCAGAGTTAGTCTACTGTCAGCCTTAAGGAAGTTGGGTATCCCCAGAAGATCTCAATATTCCCCAGCGAATATACAGATGTTCCTAAGCAAGCATCCTCGGCAGTCTTAATATAAGACACCCCCAGTGGAGCCACTTCCCCAGTGCAGTCCAAAGTTTCCCCATGAGAGTTGAATCAATCTCCCCAGTAGATTCTGGAAGCTTATCCCCAGTAGATTCTGGAAGCTTATCCTCTGTAGAGCACTTACGTCTCTCCCCGACCATATTCAAAGGTTATTCCCCACCAGAGCTTATAACTGGGTTATCCTTAGCCAATTACCACAGAAAGATCGTCCTCGGCGAAGTTCTTCCTACCCCCCAGCGGAGTTCATCAATTCCCTCAACAAAGCTTATCAACGGTATCCCCAGCGGAGTTATCATCAAAACCTCAGCGAAGTATCTCTTCCCACAGAGTAGTTCCCCGCAGAGTAATCTCTCCAACAAGTTTATTCCCCAACGGAGTCATCTTCTCCTACCGGTTTATTCTTGCAACCATCATCCCCAGCGGAAATGAAGAACTCTACTCTTCAGCATCAGCCCAGGATTTAACTTCCCGGCATTCGTCAAGGATTTATTTTCCCAAACGAAAACGCATTCATAAAACATCACATCTTCATACATTATAGCATGCATATACGCATCATAAACACAAACCTCATTTATTTTTGAGAACATCTTAAAATCATGCAGTTCATGCATCATGACATTGCATACGACTAATACTTTGCCTTTTCAGAAAAAAGTCAATCAAAAGATGATTACCATCTACCTTTACAGTTCCAGATCAACACCGGTAACAAGCCAGGAAAATTCTGTGGACTACTGATCGTGGGTTAATATCCGAAACCAAACAGGACAATTATCTACTTGATCATCCTCAAGCAACCCTACACCGGTTCCTTTTCTTTTAGAAGAAGTCTTACAAGGGCTCGTCAACAGGCAACCCTACACCGGTTCTTCCTCAACCTCAGATGTGGTTTTACACGAACTCGTCATCAGGCAACCCTACACTGGTTCCCTATCAATTTTCAAACGAAGTCTTACACGGACTTATCATCAAAGTAACCCTACACCGGTTCCTTTTGTTTTAGAAGAAGTCTTACAAGGGCTCATCAACAGGCAACCCTACACCGGTTCCTCCTCAACCTCGGATGTAGTTTTACACGAACTCATCATCAGGCAACCCTATGCCGGTTCTCTCTCAATTTTCAGACGAAGTCTTACACGGACTTATCTCAAGATGACCTTACCCCGGTTCATCCAGAAGTTCTACACGAACTTATCCTGCAGTAACCTTACCCCGGTTCCTCCAGAAGTCTTACATGGACTTATCTCAAGATAACCTTACCCCGGTTCCTCCAAAAGTCTTACACGGGCTTATCTCAAGATGACCTTACCCCGGTTCATCCAGAAGTTTTACACGAACTTATCCTGCAGTAACCTTACCCCGGTTCCTCCAGAAGTCTTACACGGACTTATCTCAAGATGACCTTACCCCGGTTCATCCAGAAGTTTTACACGAACTTATCCTACAGTAACCTTACCCCGATTCCTCCAGAAGTCTTACACGGACTTATCCCGAAGTAACCTTACCCCGGTTCCTCCAGAAGTTTTACACGAACTTATCCCGAAGAAACCCTACACAGGTTCTCTCTCTCCAGACGTAGTTTTACACGGACTCGTCATCAGAAACCCTACTCAGGTTTTACTTCTTCCAGGATACAGTTTTACACGGGCTCATCATCAAAGTAACCCCACACAGGTTCCCTTCTCAAACTCCAGACGTATTTTTATACGGACTCGTCATCAGTAAACCCTACACAGGTTTCCTTCTCAGCTCTAGATGCGGTTTTACACGGACTCGTCATCAAAGTAACCCTACACAGGTCCCTTCTCCATTTCAGATACAGTCTTATACGGACTCATTATCAGTAAACCCTACACAGGTTTCCTTCCTTCAAAGATGCAGTTTTACACGAGCTCATCATCAGTCAACCCTACACAGGTGTTGCTTCTTTCCAAGATGCAGTTTTACACGAGCTCATCATCAGGCAACCCTACACAGGTTCCCTCTTTCAACTTACAAAAATTACAATTCAACAGATAACCTCCAGATGGCATCTATAAGCCCATCCACCTACCAACAGTCTCCAAATGGCATCTATAAGCCCATTCCCGACAAGGTTCTGTCACATCTCCAGATGGCATCTATAAGCCCATCCTCCCATACCATATTTCGATATGGCATCTATAAGCCCATTCCCGACAAGGTTCTGTCACATCTCCAGATGGCATCTATAGCCCATCCTCCTATCCACCATCTTTCCAAATGGCATCTGTAAGCCCATTCCCGACATCACTTTGCTGACATTCTACTATGCGAGTGCAAATTTCTGGGCACTCTAGTGTTCAATCATCTTCCACCCTCGGATCATGAAAGTCACACAAGCCAATCTACATCCTCAGGTCTAAGAAGATTGAACATGGGCAACTGTTGTACCTCAAAATTTTCCCTCCCATATTCTTCAAAGTTTTGACAAACATCATCTCAATTTGCTCAAGTCTACTCAAGGGTTGCACAGTTCAAACACCCTCCTAAGCCAGTCAAATTAGGGTTTTGGTTCTTGCAAGGGAGTTGAGGTTTTCAAGGGCTCAATCAAGTCCCACATGCCTATACACATTGTCAAACATCTACATGCCAAGTTTCAAGGCTCACAAGGTCAAGTTGCACAGTCAAAAACCCTAATTGCTTCACAATCAACTATAGGGGCAAAATGGTCATTTGGCAGTCAAAAGTCAAAAATTTTGGTCAACATCTTATTTTGAAGCCACAATCATCATTTGATCAAGTTTTGATCATGATTCCACAAGAATGGCTCAAAAATCATCAAGATGCAAAAGTTTCTATTTTTGGACAGCTGAAAAGTCAACTGTAACTTGACCAAGGCATAACTTTTTCATGGTTGATCAGAAAATCCCATCTAATGCTCATTTTGAAGGGGATGACATTTCCTACAACTCATCTTCACATTCCAAGTCCAAGAAATGCTCTCACAAAAAGTTATCAATTTCAACATTATAGGTCATTTTCAAAAGTCAACAAAAAGGCACTTTAAGTCAAAGACCATAACTTGAGATTGGTAAATCAAAATGACATGGGACTAAAGGCATTGGTTAGAGGACTTCAAGACCTTTCCAAAATGTCCAAGAACATGTTCATATGATCAAAATTGAGCAAGATATGCATTGGAGAAGTTGAGAAATTTTTGTGAAATGGCAAAAGTCAACTATCCTTGAAACTTCAATTTTTGACAAAAGGGCCCACTTTCTTCCACTTGATTCAGCCTTGTCATGCCACCCACGTGTCCCATGATCAATTTCAAGACCAAATAATTATTTTTCTATTTCTATTTAATTTTTATGGATTTAATTCATTTTAATCCATATTAATTCAAGTAAAATAAAAAAAATTGATTAAATGGTATCTTGTGGTTTGATTAGCCTTCATGAAGCATATTTCACATACCAAATTCATGTAAAGTCCATTTTAAGCATGAAAATTCAAATTTGAACAAAATTGGAAAATGCTTTAATGGTGGTTATGAAGAAATCCAAAAACATCATTGCAATGGTTAAAGGCTCATCATGTGACTTGATTCTGATTCAAACATACATATGCAAGTGTTCCATACAGTATTCACGGGCTAGAACTCACTGAAACGAAAAAACCAAATTCAAAAAATTGGAAGAAAAACCAAAAACTGTTTTCAATCTTCCAGTACGATTCAAACACTTCTCTTGATCCAAACACATTCCCAACACTCCCAGGAACGATTTGCAGTCAAGAACAAGCCTTAACACTCCAAGAATCATCCACAACAAGTCACACGATTTGAATCTTTTTTCAGAAACGCATATCCTTATTCATGCATTTTTAACCTCTTTTTTGGATTGATTTATGTTAATAGGACCATTCTGAAGCTATTGGTATGTTTCAATTTGTTTATGGTGCTCTGAATTAAAAAACACCATTGAAGCAACCTAGGGTTTCGAAGCTTGGATTTTAGGGATTTACGACATAGGTAAAATTGGCCTTCATGAGACCCATGGTTGAAATCAGGAGATCAGCACGAATCCATTACAACCCTCGCGCCCTTTTTATATAGCTCAGGGGCCTAATCGCTATTCTTGACAGTTCAATGTTGTGGGGGTTAAAAACCCCCTCTATCTTGTTTTTATTTTTCTGATAAATGAAGACGATGATGAGGTATCCATGCATGGCTGGTTGATTCAAATAATACGCGCATTTTCTTTTTTAGCATATGCGTGTTGTTTTTCCATATTATTTTCTTTACCCACTATAATAACAAGATACGGAGCTTGGCTCAGTGGAGAGGGACGTGGCTATGCATAATTGGGACCTGGGTTTGATTCCCAGGTCCCCCATAATTTCCATGCATTTTTTCTTTATGTACTTATGTGCAGGTTCACAAGAAAGGTGCATCATACTCCTCACGCCCAGACACACCATGTGTCCTCAAGCATGCATCCAAAGGCCATGAACTGATCCCCACCATGTACCCTGGTCAACCTTGTGCATAGGCAAGCAAAGAAGTCAACGTGGCTTGAAGGCAAATGGGCCACAATAATGCTAAACAAACTCCCAATTCTGGCCCAAAACCCCCCTTGGGTTTGCTTCTTTTTTTTATTATTTTGTCATTTTATTTTTTTATTTGCCTTATTTTATTTCTTATTCTTTTTTTTATTAGCTATTAACATAATTAATATTTTTTTTATAAAAAAAAAAAAAAAAACTAATATTATTATTATTATTAATTTCATGTTATTTTTGTAAATAAAATACTAATAAATAAAATAGTTTAATTAGGTCAATTTTAATCTCTTTTTCTTTACAATAAATAAAAATAATTTAGAATTAGGTTAACTTTTAATTTTAATTCTTTTATTTTATTTTCATTAAAAAACATAAAAAACACAAAAATATTTTTCTTTTAATTAAAATTAATTAATTAGTTATTAGTTTTAATTTCTTTAATCACAAAAAAGGACAAAAATTCAATTCTTTCAAAAAAGGGTCAAAACCCTCAGGACGTTCCCGATTTAATTCTTTCACGCATTATTCTTATTTCAATTATTTATGTAACTGTTTCCGGATATGTAATAGTAATTAGGTTTATCTCTTTATTTACTATTTCTCGCACTTTATTTTTCAAAACGGGTTATTGTTTTTGGCGATGTATAGACCCGCGCCTTGTAATAGTTAGATTTATCTTTCCGCAATTTACTTTCCGCACTCCTAACTGTTAATTATGACTGCAAGAATGTATGAATAATAAAATCAATCCGTAGCTCACAAATAACATGTACAAGATAAACATAAACTGAACTCAACACACAAGCACATGCCACTTCTAGGGTACGCCTCACTGGTTGCCTCGAACGTGGTCATCAAGTATAGGACTTCTTAGAGGTCGCCCTTTGTCTAAAGATCCAGTTGCCTCGAAACGGTTGCCTCGGATAAAAGGATCTAGGACATTAGGGTTACTTCTAAGGTATCCTACTATTGCTTCGGTGACCACACATGTCCCTAATCATCGAATTGACCCGAACACCTCCAACGATGGTGCTACCTACCTCTCAATGGTGGGATAGCACTATCTAAAGGACTCTTACACAGCTTAATTCCTTAGAGTAGGTAGATTTCTCTTAAGTACTTGCTCTTCTCAAAAACAAACAAATACTTTTCACACCTCACACTTTCTAAAAGTTTTCAAACAAATTTTTCATACACTCTTAAGGACCGATACAAGAGTTACTTAGAAAATTTTCAAACGAAACTTTTTCAAAACCCACACACACTTGAAAAGCAAACAAATTTTTGAAAACATAAGAGCAAGTACCTAAGAGCCCGTGGATAACCACGGATAGAAAGGGTGCTAACACCTTCCCTTTCTATAAATCTACCTCCCGAACCGAGAAATATCTCGAATAAGGAATTTTGCTGTGCTTTTGTCCTTTCCATGTTGGAGAACATAAAAGACGGTGGCGACTCTTGCTTACCGCGACATTTCGCGAAACCAGCTAAAAAACAGTCAGTTCTATTTCCACCGATCACAGAAATGATTTTGAGACATGTTCTCGATGAGTTCATAGGCCTCATCATACGGTTTATCCATAAGAGCATCATCAGCTGTGGCATTTAGATTCATTTTAGTATTATACAATAGAGCATTGTAGAAGGTATGGATGATCAGCCATTTCTCGAGCCCATGGTGCGGGAAAAGCCTCATCATGTCTTTATATCATTCCCAAGCGTCGAAAAGAGATTCGTTATCTTTCTGCTTAAATCTGTTGATTTGAGCTCTAAGCATAGTTGTCTTACTTGGTGGGAAGTATCGAGCTAAGAAGACTTTCTTTAGTTCGTCCCATGTTGTGACCAAATTTGACGGTAGAGATTGGAGCCAAGCCCTAGCTCTATCTCTTAATGAAAATGGGAAAAGATGCAGTCATATTTCTTCTTGAATAACACCATTCAACTTCACTGTGTCTGTATATTATACGAATATTGACAAATGTAAATTTGGGTCATCCTTAGGACTTCCTGAAAATTGGTTTTGTTTAACGACCGACAAAAATGAAGGTTTCAGCTCGAAATCATTTATGTTGATAGCAGGGGCAACAACCTGTTATGTGGTTCTTCTTGCAATGGAACAAGATAATACTTCAAAGGACTACTTTGAGGTCCTTCATCCATGATTGGTTCTAGTTTTGGAATTGTGATAAATAGGATCTGGAAGATTATATTTAATATAATATTCGTTAATTCAGCGTCTTAAGTTAGTAAAATGTTCGATTTCAGCAATTGGTTGATCTAACTCTTCGCTCTGTGAGTGAGTTCTTGGCATACAATTGATAATTTAAAAAATAAATAGTTTCCTTAGTCTATACTGGGCAACAATTGAATCACAATATTGACTAAATTAGTCCCCGGCAACGACGCCAAAAACTTGATCACGACTTTATATATCTGTCGAAATGTGTAAATGCAAGTGCGCAGTCTATCACGTAGATTTAAAACATTATCGAACCCATACAGACTAATAATCAAACTAATGTTATCTATGTTGAAATGCACAACTAAGGCCAAAAGGATTTGAAATGTTAAGAGTGAAAGTAGGAAGTGAAATTGCTTAAGGTTAGGAATACTGATAAAATGAGTCTGGAGTATGGATTTCGTGTGCCTAAAGGACTTGTAGAATAAAAGTACTAATTACGACCACAACTCGATTTTGTAGGAAATACTGATTAAAAGACTCTGTCTCACACTCTCGTGCTATTTACAAGAGCCGCACCAAATGACCTCAAGTTATTTCTCTCGCTCGCTCGATAATTAAAAAGCGTGTTTTAGAAATCGGTAAAACTTAAACGATGCCTAAAGTGCTCTCGCTATTTTTAGGATTGATGCTTAGTTTCTACTATCTAGTGCGTACCTCAAACTCTCGCTCTATTAGCCGCACTTTGTTATATTTCTCATTCTCATGACGAAATAATAAACTTTCAGAATTAGAAACATAATAAACTTTCAGAATCAGAATTATCGCACCTATGCATTCTACAGAGTCCCGTCAGTAACGATGATCCTCATACAACAGTCTCATATAAATTTATCCGAACATTAAAAATACTAAATCTAACATATCATGGGTTATAGAAATAGATGTGAGCATGTTAAGGCTAATTTTCAATAACAACAACAGTTTAAGAACAATACTGTTAATTTGAAAAACATATATAAATAAGAACTATAAGAATGAAAACTTGTAAGCAAAACATAAACGGAACTGGAATTAAAATTCTGGAAGGCTTGTTCTAATCCAAGAGTACAAATGATAGCAGAAAAATGAAAAGAGTGCCATAATGCCTCAATGTGAGTTATTGTCACTTTTACAAGTAACTTTTATGCTTAGAACTAAATTGACAGAGCTTCCACGTAAAACTTGGATACCAGAAACCAACCAAGGGGCCCTATATATAGAGGAAATGGCCCTTTAACTGCTACTGGGCGCCGTTAAACAGGAGGGAAGATTCAAAATTCTAAATTGCAGTTAACTGCTTCTTAAAAAACAGAAAAACTATACTGCGACTAAATGGCATTCGTCGTTAGGGCCATGGCGATTGCCATTGCTTCAACTCATTAATTACTTGGTAGGGGGGATAAAGGAAAACCCCATCTCCCTATGGGGAATTCCATATCCCTATGGCGAACGCCATATCAGGCTGAGAGACAGGAATTTGCATATTTGTTGTACTTTAGCTATTTTTCCGCTCTTTCTCTGATTTAGTTCCGAATTCGCGACCGATGATCATAGAAACTTCAAAACAACAAAAAGAAGGTAAAATGTAAATAAACAAAATAAAACGCGGATAAAAAATATGCACAATAGGCTTAAATACATGATACAATTTCTCGTTATCAGTAGCCTTTTCCATTAAGAACTTGGAAGTCAAACCTTGGAAACCTTTTCTGAAAGTAAGATTTGCTTTCACCTCAGACATATCTAAATGAAAATCTTTATCAATAATTGGAGGCTAGGGAACCTCCTCAAAACCACTGAAAGGAAATATATCTGATACTGGAAACCCAATCCAAAAAGAGTACTCCTCTAAGGTAGGAATTAGCTGATAATAGAGGAGCGTGAAGCAATGGTAAAAGGGATCATAGAAATGAACAAGAGTTTCAAGAATTCCATCTAGAACCTTGATCTAAAGAATACCCAAAAGCCTTCCATAACATCTTATGGAATCCTCATTACTAGATGCCAAAGACCCTAGCTTTTTCAACTCTTGTGACTCCGGTTTCTTGAAATCGTAATTCTTAGTGTTCCTTTTCTTAATATTCATGATCATAAAACCTATGATGTTTGCAATCAAAATCTTTGAGTTCCTTGAAAACCAAGTGAAAAAAGAGTTTCATGAATACATGGTTATACAATTATCACAAACAAGGTCCCAAACAAGGTTTAAGGGTTTAACGCCACGAGCATGGAGTCATGGGTAAGAACCCACCATAAGGTATGTACTATGGGTTTATTGTACCTGTACAACAAGGTTTTAAAATTTATCAGAGTTGTGATTCCTCTTTCAAATATTACTGATTTACATAACTACTTGTGAGTACCAATAATATTCTCAAGAAAAACTCGTATGAGTGTAGTATCACGTAATGACTAATTCAAGACTACTTTTGAATTGTCACCACACTACATCCTAAAGGCCAAGATGGGTTAAAATGTTCTATGATACTCAGCTTCTCAGGCTCTCAAGTCAAAAGTAATAATGCTTTACAACACTCTTGTTTATCACTATTACCCTCAAAGAGGCCTCCACTTAGTGGGATTATATCATATTCTACTTATGTCAGGATTACTCCAGTCATGTAACTTTTAATTATACCACCATACTAATCTTAAGTGTAACTTAGTCCGGTTGTAGGACTTGTCCTTGCAAAGATCACAAAATATCCCAAAGAAACAGAAAATACCAATAAATACGAGCAAACATCAATAATTACAAAAACATATAATACAAGTTAGGTTTAACCCTCTTGAGGATACTTTCCCCAGTGGAGTCGCTATAACACCCTCTAAATCCCTACGCAATAATATGGCATAATCAAAGTAAATTAGCAAGCATATCAAAAGAGGGTGCCACGTGTATTTCAAAACCAACACAAATACACCGGTCATGCTCATAACACGCATTTAAAATCATGTTCCATACTCATATGCATATCACATCAGAATAATTCTCTTTTCAAAATGATACTAATAAATAAACCTCATAATGGAAATAATGTATTAAAATATTAGGCACTAAAGGACAATCATCATATAATCTCAAATATAAAATAAAGTAAAAAAGAGAGTATATCGAACATCTCTTAAAATAACATGATTTCAAGCGTTTCCCCGTGTTACATAATCAGAGCATGCCTCACTACCTAAATACGGATAAAAAAGTACTAGCTCCTCAGACTAATCCTTGGAAGAAACACCACTACCTTTTGTACCTGAGCGATGTCATACAAAACACCATTCCAACAGAAGGGTGAGAATTCACATTATTATAGAAACATATAATATTAAGTAATGCATAACGTACATACATCAATTGATTCATCACACTTCACATATTCATGTATTCAACATTATACAATCAAATTCACATGTTTACATATACAACATTTCTCAACAATCCATAGTTTAAATGTAATCAATCACAAATTCCACGAAATGTAACATTCACATCAATATTACATATTGCGCACCAATTCAATATTTCACATCGATACATGTGACTCGAATGCAACTCAATACAATGTAAGATGCATGTGGTACCAATTGTTATCCTTATATGATTTTTATGCTTAAACCGGGTCCATCTCTAAGATAGATAACCACCAAAAGTTCTGTCCTCTAAGCTTTCAAACCCACCCTCTAGGTTTGGGACAAGTCACTAGCTCTCGCAAAAACTAGCAAACATTGCCTCTTGACAACAAATGATGCATGTGAAATCTCAACAATTATATGCAATTAATACCATATCACAATCTTAATCATACAAGCATATATCTCATAATTCATCTTATTTTGAATTACCATACAATTTCACATACAAACACATATTCAAGAATCATCCATGCACGATTCATTTTCAAATGGTATACAACATATTTTTACAAAAGAATGCCAACTTTATTATCATCACAACAAGTAATAACTATCATGTATTCATGTTGTCACACACCAAAACATACTTATACAAGAACACACACAAATATTCAATTAATTACCCATAATTAATTTCACAACTTGTAGCAAATAATACAACAATTCATTAATAGAACATATACACAATTGACTTCCCAAACATATTAGACACAAAAATACTAAGAAATTAATTCACTTATCTATATTATATTATATTTTTATTCATTAGCTTTTCGGCGCTTCAAACGGTTCTCGATTTGGACTTACTGTTCAAAAGATATGACCAAAACAATTTCAAAATGCAAACACCAGGGAGCTGACACGACCACTCGTGTTAGCTGGTAGGGGCTGTGTCAGAGCCCTGAAAACCACATTTTCACGCGATTTTGTGATATTTTTCTTGTTTTTCAACCTTCCAACAAACCCGAAACCCCAAGTTTTAACCTCCAACAATCCCAAAACATATCATATCATAAGACACATGAATCAAGGAAGAAAAACACATTACAACACCATTATCCATCATATTCAAGGATTCATTATCAAAACCTAATAATTTCAAAACTATAAAATTTAGGGATTTCATCCTAAACATATTTCTACCCATTAAATACATCACATACTCCCATAATCAAGTAAAAACCCACCCTTATCTTGGATGTATATCCTTTTATAGGGTTCTCCCTTCCAGTCTTTTCTTTTATCCTCTTTTCCTCTTTCTTATCTTCTTTTGTTTTGACAACTTCTCTCTCTAGATCTATTTTCTCTTTGTTTTACAAACTAATTAATGTTTTACTCTAATGAGCTTATCTCACCCGCTCACACTAATGTGACACATAAGGGCCAATTAATTAACAATTCTATTCTCACACATACTAACTCAATTACACATAAAACACATATTCCTAAATTATAAAATAAATCATATATCACACATCACATCAATTAATCCAAATAACTCACATATTCACAAAATCACACAATTTAATTAATTACTTTATTATATAATAATTAATAAAATAAATAACTAGTAAATAAAATTGGGGTGTTACAGTCGCTATTTTTGTCGCGGTAAAAAATTGGGGAGACCAAACTATTGACTAACTTGACTCCCAAAATTAAGAAGTCACCACCAAACTTTATTGTTTCCAAGGAAAGGGAAAAGATCAAAATCCTATACTTATCATGCAATGAGAGAAGCAAAAAACTAAAAGCAGAGCACAAAGAAGAGATCTATGGTACGGGGGTTAGTTATACAAAGAGAGAGTATTAGCATCCTATGTATCTATAGTACTCTATAGGAACATCTTCTAATATTTGTTTTTGGTTAAAACCTTTTGTTTACTAAAAGAGTGTGGAGGTGAGAAATTTTTATTTTTTTATTTTTGATTTGGAAAGACATAAAGTCTTATACCTACGTACCAATAAAGGATCAAAACCTCGTAATTGAAGGTAAAAATAACAAAAGGATTTGTTTATTGATTTTAAGAAAAGAGAAAAGTTGTCATCTTAAGGAGAATACTCAACTAATCAATCCACAAGTATGAGAAGATGGATCTTTTAATCATCATAAAGGGAAGAGCTCCAACTTGGATATAAAAATCAACAAGTATGTCACTAGCTCCCTTAAGTGAAGAATAATCAACAACATTCAATCATTACTATGGAAATAGGAGAATTACATCTCAACTATGAAAAGGACTTATATCTAATAGCTGAGAAAATGTTTTAAATTGAACAGCCAAGTGGCAAAAAAATTTGGGTGAGGATGAATCTCTTTTAGTCTTTTGAAATAATTTTAATATGCTTAAGTATATTGAAGCATGTATTAAGAAAGAAAGTTTGAAAATGCAATGATATAAAGTCATGTGTTTTTTATGAAAGTGGTTCGAGTTTGAAATTAGGTTATAGGTATAAGGGTGAACACAAAAAATTACCAAGATGATATGCAAAAGGTAAACACATAAGGATAAACCTAAGATGTACATATTCACATGACTAACAAGTCAACAATACTATCCATTTCCTTGGATTAGACACAAGTATTAACATAATGAAGCATAAACATAAATCATCATCACATGAGTATTAAAATTAGCATTAAAGAAAATAACATGCAAGCTTCATGAATTAGGGTTTCACACAATCAAAACATCAATCAAGACCTCAAAATAATAGTAAGGATTAACTAAGCATGATAAGAACAAAATCTAAAATTTTGTTCAAAGCAACAAGACATTTTAAATCATGTTTATTTAATCAACACTTAATCATAGTATGACAACTAAAATCACAAAAAATTAAATATATTAAAGTATCATGGTATTTAAGAAAGTCATTTAAGAAAAATATTCACAAAAGGATTTAGAATAAAAGAAAACACGCAACATTTAAATGAATTTAAACAAAACAATTTATTTTGTTTTTTTTAATAATTAGCATAGTTAAACAAATAAAAACAAAATTACGATAAAAATATTTTGGTGTTTTTTAAATATTACTTTTGATGAAATAAAATCAAGAGAGAAAAATATAAAGAAGTAAACTAAAAAAGAAAGTAAAATAGAAAAGAAATAGAAAGAAAAATTAAGGAAAACACGTGATAAAAATAAGGTTTTGTTGGCCAAAGGGGTTGAACTCAAGACCTTGAGGTTGCAACTCAAAATTTTAACCACTTGGCCACGCGTTGTGGCTTGACATAACATTCATTCATTTAATAAAATGTGAAACAAGCTTCCAAAATGATTTGAAAAAAAAAAATCAAAAGGTCTGGGGCGAGCAAGATTTGAACCCTGGACCCTTCGCTTCACACATAAACACACAAGACGAGCGTGTTAATCATTGAGGAGCAATGCCAATTTGTTAACAAAATAACTTCCAATAAATATATTATAAACTTAGTTTTAAAAATTTGAAAATGGTGCCACTGTGCTTCATCTTCTTCCTCGTGACAAAAACAACTTCTCAAAATCGTATTTCCTCATTTCTCAACCAAATCAAAAGATGTAAAAACAAAACTTGCTCAAAGTTTAATGACGATTTCAAAAATATCCATATCATAAATTTATATAAATTATATCTCATAATTTTTTGATATAACCAGAAAACCCTAACTATTTAAAAGTTAAATTAAATGACAAACAAGTTCAAAGTTCACAAAATTTACCTATTGGAGAAAGGTCTAATGAATGTTCTAATGATTCCATAAGCTTAAATATGATCACTCTAGCACCCTTGATGCTCCAAGAATGTAATGCAACTGATAGAATGCCTTGAAACTTCTTCAAACTTTCTAACCAAGTCAATGTATAATGAGGAATCCGTGGGACTTAGGTGGAATGATTGGGGTGTTTTTAATGTAAAATAATTCCTAAAGAGGTGTATACGAGGTGTATATGTGGTGTTTGTATGGTTAGTATGTAAAGAACTTGCATGGTTTGAAGAAACTGAACTTAAGGTTTTTTTGGTGCAACTATGGAACAATGTGATTTTTCTATGAGTTTGAGAGAAAACTTTTATGTCAATGTGAGAGTTTTGAAATCAAATGAGCTCCCTATTTATAGAGAAAGTTGATATAATGAGAGCTGATTAGGTTTCAAAGTTTGCAAGTTTATGGTTTGGTTCAAATTCAAGTGGAAGTTTTATGAGTTATGGTGGTTCCAAGATAAAATAATGCTTGATTTATGGATAATAGGTTCACTTTTTTGTATAATAGGATGTTGCTTCTAATAATGCTTGATTATGGAATAAAGCATGGGATTAAAACAAGATTTGGTGAGAAAAGGCATGCTTTATGTAAATAGCAATGCGTCTTTTTGCAAAATGCTCCCAAAGTGGGATAAAACTTGGAAAAATCATCAAATATATTATGTAATACACTTAAGGCTTGTGTAAAGAAAAAATTATGCAGAGAATTAGAAGCAACATAGCCTGAAAATAAAGATCTCATGGTTTGGCTTAGGTTTGATATGAATTTTGAACCAAAATCTGACTTGTAAAACATCTTCCCCATGACTACTTCTCCTCTTTGAAACTCCTTACTTCAATAAAATAAATTCATGCTCATGGTACCATTGGAAAGATGAGAGAATCTACTACAATTTTCATATTGATAACTTGGCTTGAATCATCTTGGATCATGAATTAAAATGCCTCACAAAATTGGAGTTTCAAGCAGAAAAACACTTAGAGAATTTTGTTAAGTGTTTAATTTTTAGATCTCAACTTCAACACTTCACATCTCTCAAATCTTATGACATTTTGAGTTAATTCCTTATATAATGTTGAATTATGTAGTATCATATTTAAATACATCCCTTGGGCATGCAAAATTATTTCTTGAGGAAGAAGTTACAAGTTTGGAAATTCATGCACTTGAACACAAATTTTTGTCATTTAGTGAAATTTTCAATTTCTTCAACTTTGCCCTTTTTGCAAGTTATCTCAATTCTGGTGATTTCATTTGACCAAACTTAAATATCAACCACATTTTTATGAAATTTAACTTTAGGAGTCCATATTTGACTAAAAATCTCAAAAGTCAAAGTTTTGACTTTGAGCAGTTGACTTTTCTATATGAATTCGAATCTTCCTATTTCAATGAAGTCTTGTGATTATGATGAAAACTTCAACACATTGATAAATATTGAATTCTATGGGATTATGATATTGATGGCCTCTTGAATGATGTGAGTTGGAGCTCAACCTTTAAAACCCTAATTCCTGATTGATCAATACCTTGAGCTTCTTGATCCAACATACCTATCTTGTAGAAGAAACAAACAAACAAAGCAAACTCTTGTACTTTTATGAGGTTAGTGATACAAATATTAATGATATGAACTCATGATGTTATGCAAATGATGCAAAAGATGATGGGATCTTGGGTCAAAAATTAGGGTACAACAAATGCAATGCAAAAGGAAAATAACGTCTAAAGGGAAGACTAGATCCTAATGTTATCATGCAAAGTGGACTTAAGGTTGAGTTGAAAGGGAATATCTATCCTAAGTGTTTTCATGCATCAATTACCCTAAGGTAAGGCTAAAATGGAAACCCTAATAATGTTATCATGTTTGGATATCAACCTGATGTCTATCTCTATTCAATCAATCAAATATTAAGTTGAAATAAGAAGTCCTAAAGGAGCACATGACCACACAAAGCAAGCATGCCAATAACAACATCAAGAAGTAATAATCAAACACAAGACAAATATCAAGTATCAAAACTCATCAACAAGTCATAACTTAAACCCTCAAACAAGACTCAAATGGAAGAAATAACTCAAATAGAAGCCAAGACTCCAATAAAAATAAGAATCAAGCAAAGAGAAGCACATGTCATCTCATAAGTCAAGAACAAAATATTGAAGCAATTAAGTATCATGGTAAAAGATTACTCAAGAGAAAACATCTAACATGAATCAAGAAAGAATGTGAACATATCATTATCAAACATCAAGCTTATTCATCTCAAGTATCAACCAAAGTATTCAAATCAAAACATATATCCAAGGTATGGTGTTGTACCCCAAAATTTGCCCTCCCATATTCATCAAGAAATTGCCAAGTCAAGTCACAAAATTCCCCAAGGGTTGTGCAGTGCAACTGTCTCCTATACAGTCAAAACTAGGGTTTGGGTTCTGATCAAGAAAATGAAGTTTTCAAGGACCCAATCAAGTCTCATATGCCTACAAATATGGTCAAGTATCCTCATATCAAGTTTCAAGGCATTCAGCTCAAAATTGCACAGTCAAAACCCTAAATTGCACTACAGTCAACTGTAGGGGCAAAATGGTCATTTGACAGTCAAAAGTTCAAATTTTTGGTCAACATATCATTTTGAAGCCACAAACATCATTTGATCAATGCTTGATCATGATTCTCAAAATTTGGCTCAGAAATCATCAAAGATGCAAAAGTTACTATATCTGGACAGCTGAAAAAGTCAACTGAAATTGACCAGGGCATAACTTTCACATGGATTATCAGAAAAATTCCATCCAAAGCTCATTTTGAAGAGAAAGACATTTCCTACAATTCATCTTCATATTCCAAGTCTAAGAAATGCTCTCACAAAGAGTTATCAATTTCAACATTATAGGTCATTTTCAAAAGTCAACAAAAAGGGACTTTAAGTCAAAGGCCATAACTTGAGATTGGTAAATCAAAATGACATGGGACCAAAGGCATTGGTTAGAGGACTCAAAGAACTTTCCAAAATGTCCAAGAACATGTGAAAATCTTAAAAATTGAGCAAGTTATGCCTTGTGGAAGTTGGGAAAATTTTGGGAATTTTGAAAAGTCAACTTTGATTCAAATGACCTAAATTTGCTAATGGGCCCATTTTTCTTCCAAGATTCATCATTCTAAACATGTGCACGACCATTTGGCCCAAAGGGAAGTATCTTCTCATTTTTATTTATTTATTTGAATTTTTTATTCATATTAATTCAATTAAATCAATTAAATATGTGGAAAATATCTAAATGAACCAAATGAATCTTTTTATACATGTTTAGACTTGATATTTCGTGCTTAGCCAATTAGGGAAAGTTTTGGCAAGATTTGGTATCAAATTGCATAGAAAAAGATTGAAAACATAATGGAAGAAAATCAAATATTCAATCCATAATTGCAAGAGATCTCTATGAATTTTGTTGACCTAATTGCCTCAGTACATAACCTAGAACACAAACCTAATGGCAAGAGACTAAAAAGCTGCGCATAAGAGGCTATTACAAACTTGAAAATTTTCCATAAAAACTCAATTCTGAAAAGCATTCTAGGGGACGATTCAAGCCCGAATCTTGATCCCAATAGCTTCATTGTGGTTCTCTGAACGTGTGCCAATCACAAACAACAACCAAAGCTCCAAGAATTGGTAGATCATACTCAGACTGTGTCTCAAAATGTTTGAAATCGTATATCATAATCCACGCATCTTTGTGCATTTTTATTTACTGATTCATGTTTGTTGTGAGTTTTTGAAGCTAACTAACACCTTTAATTGCGTTTTTCTGTGCTATACGAGATTATACCATGATTGAATATTAGGGTTTCCTGAGCTTCAAATTAGGGATTCTTAATAGAGGAAAAATTGGACATCCCCAGTACCACCATTGCAATCAACGCATCTGGACGAAGAGATCTTGACCTTCGCGATCAATTTATATACACCCTAGCGCTAGTCGCTATTTTTTCAAAAGCCTTCTACAGCAACGCTTAAAAACCGTTGCCTCATATTTGTGTTTTTCAGGAAAATTGAAGAAGATGACCTCGTGTCCAACGGCCAGTGGTTCTTTTGAATCTCGCGCGTTTTTAACCCACTAACGTCATGTTTAATTTATTATGTTTATATGTTATTATATGTTAAATGCATAAGCGATGGTTCAGTGGCAAGATGGTTGTGCTGGCAACGTTAAAGACCTGGGTTCAAGTCCCAGGTCTGTATAATTTCCAATATTCTTTTTCCATATAAGTTCTCATGCAGGCACAACGTTGAAGCGTACCATGCTCCATCATCATCCAGACGTCCACGTACTTAGTGGAATCAGATCAATGGCCAAGATTCAAAGAACGCTGTAGGCTTAAGTCAACGCATCCACACATTATGCAAAAAGTCAAGAAGGCCATTGCTTGTTGGGCCAGATTCCTCATAATTTGACCTCACCATTTGGGACTACACCCCCACCCTGGTTTGCAAGTGTTTTTATTTTTCTCATATCTTTTTTTATTATTTTTATTTGTTTTATTGTTTTTTTAATTTAATTCATTATTTTTACAATACATAAAAAATACAGAAAAATTAGAAAAAAGATAAACATATAATAAATTATTTCATTTTAATATTTTCATAAATAAATTAACATGTAATTATTAGTTTTAATTAGGTTACAATCTTAATTCCTTTCATAATAAAAAATCCAAAAATATAGAACTTAGGTTTAATTGTTAATTTTATTCCTTTTTCCCTTTTTACAATAATAATGTTTATTTTATTTATTTTCTATAATTAAATTTTGCATGTAAATTAACTTAGATTTAAATTAGGTTAAAACTTAATATTTTCACAATAAACTTAAAAAACATTAGAATTAGGGTTTGACGCTTCATTTTAATTTTAATTAATTATTCTTTCTATTAAATCTTAAAAAATACAAAAAAATACCAAAAAACATTCTTTTTAATTTTAATTTTTAATTCCTTATTAAATTTTAATTTTGCAAAAGGGTCCAACGCCCACATTTTTAATTATTTAATTTGCGCATTTATTTTATGTCATTTATTATAATTATGTAATTCTCCCAAAGCGTTGTAATGATTATACTTTTCGCACTTTTACTTCGCTTTCTTTATTTTCCGTCAAATCGGGTCCGGTTTAATTTTGGCGATGTGGACCCGCGCCATTTGTAATAGTTGTAGATTTATTTTCCCGCAAATATAAACTGTTAAACAATGCATGCAAGAATGAATGGCCCTAATTAAAATCAAGCGTAGATCACAACAAACCTGACAAGACAAATACAAATGAAAAGGACACACAAATCGCACACACCACCCCTAGGGTACGCCTCACTGTTGCCTTGCCCCGAAAGGTGATCGTCGAGTAGAGGACGTTTTAGTAAGTCCTCATGATCCAGGAAGCTGGCATGAGGGTAGCTTCTAAGGTGTCTTCCCATTACTCCGGTGATCACATTGTTGCCTTGTCCCTCGAAACGTGGCCGTCGACTATAGGACGTCTTAGTGAGTCCTTGTGTCCATTGATCTAGATTGCCTAAAACAAAGTTGCCTCGAACAAGTTGCCTCGGAATGGTTGCCTCGGAATAAAAGATCAATGGCATAAGGGTAGCTTCTAAGGTGTCTTACCTTTGCTCGGTGACCACAATGTCCCTAAACTCGAATTGACCCGAACACCTCCAACGGTGGTGCTACCTACCTCTCAATGGTGGGATGGCACTACTTTAAAGGACATTTACACAGACGAATTCCTTAGGGTAGGTAGGTTCTCGTAGATACTTGCTCTAAATTTCAAAACAAATCAAAAATACTTTTCACACCAACACATTTTCAAAAAGCTTTCGAAAGCAATTTTTCAAACACTCTTGAGGACCGATACAAGAGTCGAACTGGAATTTTCAAAGAAACTTTTAAAACCCACATTGAAAAGCAAACAAACAATTTTGAAAACACAAGTGAGCAAGTATCTAAGAGCCCATGGATAACCATGGATAGAAAGGGTGCTAACACCTTCCCTTTCTATAACCTACCTCCCGAACCGAGAGCAATCTCTTTAAGGAATTTTTCTGTGCTTTTGTCCTTTCCATTTGGAGAAAATAAAAGACGGTGGCGACTCTTGCTTCCGCGACATTTCGCGAACCAGCGTTAAACAGTCAGTTCCAGATCCACCGATCACAGAACTGGCGACTCTGCTGGGGACCCTTTATAAAGTGAGGTGTACCTTAGGGTTAGTTCATAACTATGTTTTCAATTGTATTGACTTGTCTCCTTTAAATTTGTGGGTCGCATGGGAGTTACATAGATCCTAACCCGGATCTGGGGATACCCTGTTTAGGTAGCATAAGCTGTGAGGGACCTGTCCGGCGTAGACCGACATAGGTGAAGCAGTGGCTACGTTGGTGTGGCACCTTAGTCTGTACCGATATCCCTTGTGTCGCAACGAGGAGAATATGGGTCTTCTAAGGAGTCATTAAGCACCAACAGACCTTAGAACCTCAAATGACACAACTTGGCCATTAGAACAGTAGCAGTATGCTACGCCCATTGAGGCTAAACTCTCGTGATGGTTCTGGCCGCAAGAAAAGATTGCGATGCTGGAGTTATGACCGATTGAGGGTAGTCAATGATATTGGGATCCTCTAAGAACCCGGTTACTTTGATAGGACAGGTATGAACCAACCAACTGAAAGAGGGTAACACCTAGACCTCATGCTGGCCTAAACTCTAAGGGCACTTTTGTGTGACTTGTGTGCCTTTGTACTTGCCTACTTGCATGCTTGTTATCTGACGCTTGAGTTTCTCGCAGGTTTTGTTTGTAGTCCTGAATTAGGACTCATAACAAGGTTTACCAGGTTTTCTCGCAGGTTTTGTTTGTAGTCCTTAACAGGGTTTACCAAGTTTTCTTGCAGGTTTTGGTTTATAGTCCTTACTTGGGACTCATAACAGGGTTACCCACATTACCCCATGCATAGCATGACATCATACCATTGCATACCATTGCATACATCCTAACCCATTTCAAGGATCTCAAGGGCTTGTGATGCAGGTCATGATAAATCAAACATCTAGCCAGGGGCAAAGAGGATTTATTTTTCTCTAGCCAAGGGTGTCAGGGGCTATGACCCACTGGATATGGTGAGCCTTTGACCCTTGAAGAAGGGCTCTCTACAACAGGAAGTTCCTTCAATCAAGTTGCCAGTTTCCAACTCTAACAAGTTTCTCTATTTACCCCGCGAGGTCCTTGAAATCATTGCATGCATATCATACATCTCATTGCATTGCAGGTATCCCTTTGACAGGTTGCTTACCCTCCTTCGCTGTTTATTTCAGCCGATCGTCATGAATCCTGAATCATCAGCTGAGCAGACTATCAAGGACCTCCAAGCTCAGAACGCCCAGTTCCAAGAGCTGATCATGAATTTGACCCAGGGGCAACAAGACCTGAAGGCTCTGCTCTTGAAGAAGGACAAGAAGAAGAAGAGGACTGTCTTGTTCAGCCCTAGACGCAGATCTGGGAATACACCGCAGACTGAAACTGAGAGGACTACCCCATCTGTGAGGGAAAGCAGTCACCATGAGAGAGAGTTGCCTAGTCCAGTGGTCTCCGACAACGAGACAGATTTCAACGACGAACAGTACCCTCCTGCTGAGGACAAGTACAAACAATTGGAAGACCGGCTAAGTGCTATGGAGATACAAAAGGTGCCTGGCCTGGACTTCGAGGATCTAGGTCTGTCTTCTGGGGTAGTGATCCCGCGCAAATTCAAGGTACCTGCCTTTGCTAAATACGACGGGGCATCCTGTCCTAAGTTGCATCTCAGGGCTTATACAAGGAGGATCCAGCCCTATACAGCTGACAAAAACTTATGGATCCATTTCTTCCAAGAGAGTCTTTCAGGGACTCAGCTCGAGTGGTTCTATCAACTGAATGGAGCCAACATCCGTACCTGGGAAGACTTAGCCACTGCATTTTACAAACAACAACCAAAGCTCCAAGAATTGGTAGATTATATTCAAACTGTGTCACAAAATTTTTGAAATCGTATATCATAATTCACGCATCCTTTTGCATTTTTATTTATGGATTCTCGTTCAGTGTGATGTTTCTAAGCTAACCAATGCCTTTGATTGAATTATTACACGCTATACTCGATTCCACCATGATCGAGTTCTAGGGTTACAGGTTTGCAAAATTGGGGTTTTCTACCCAAGGCAAAATTAGGGTTCCAGACCCACACCATTACACTCAACGCATCTGGACGAAGAGATTGATATAGTCGCGCCTAATTTATGTTTAGAATTGAGCTATTCGCTATTTTTCTAAAAGCCATCTAACACCACGTTTGCAAAAATGTTGCCTTTGAGTTTGTGTTACAGGAAAAGTGAAGAAGATGATTTCGTGTCCATCAGCCATTGGTCCGTTTGAATTGCGCGCGTTTCTCTCCACTACGCGTTGGTTTTTCTTTTTGTTATTTACTTATTATAATATGTTAATTGAAGCGTTGTAGCTCAGCTGGCAGGTGTACGTGCTTGTGACCTTCATGACCTGGGTTCAAGTCCCAGGTCTGGACAATTTCCATATTATTTTGCTATAATAATTCCCATGCAGGCATAATCCTAAGACGCACCATATTCCATCATCATCCCACCATACACGCGTCTAGCTGCTTCAAATCAATGGCCTAGATCTGAAGAACACGTACACAAGGGTCAACGCACTAGCACACAAACTGGCAAAAGTCAGTGGGTCCAGAGCTATTGGGCCTGATTTGCTGAACCAAAACCTCCATGTTGGGACTACACCCCCACCCTGGTTTGCAAATGTTTAACGCTGTGCAGACGTGCCTTTCGTAATCCGAGGGTAAAAGATGATTGGACACTAGAGTGCCCAGAAATTTGCGCTCACATAGTAACAGTGATGGGGGAATGGGCTTATAGATGCCATTTAGAGGTTGATGAATAGGATGATGAGCTTATAGATGCCATCTGGATGTTGATCGCGTAAGAGATTCCTTAGCGAGAACCTGCATACCTGCAAAAGAAAAAAGAGTACCTGACACGTTGCAAGAACTGGTTTTCAGATGCTTGGCATAGATATGTCCTGACTGATTACAGGAGCTGAGTCTGGAGCTTCACAAGATGATGAATGAACCAGGGATGGTTACTGCCTTAGTATGAATGGTAAGAGAACCTTGGGCGACTCTAACTTCAACAACGCTCGTTGAGAAAAATCTTGGCGGGAACTACCATCTTTGCAATATCGGGAAGAGAACCATAAGCAATTATAATCGGAAAGGGAATCACCTCACTCGCCGTCGGGGAGGGAATCATAGGAAAAGGAATTTTCATCTCACACACCGTCAGAGAGGGAAACATAAGAGACTATCACCTCACACTCATCGTCGGAGAGGGAAACATAAGAGACTATCACCTCACACTCATCGTCGGAGAGGGAAACATCTGAAGAAGGAATTACCACCTCACGCACTTGCCGGAGAGGGGGCCATAACTTCCGCTGAGTCTTTATCAGAAACATATGTTGGGAGTCGATTTAGCTGGACTAGAGAAGACTTTGAAATATGTTTGAGCATTTTAACTGCGTCTTTCCTGAAAGGTAAAAGTCAGTCATATGCAATGCATGATATGGATCACGCGATGATGTTCTCAACATAAATGAGATTTGTATGATGTGATGCGTCTATACATGCCATAATGATGTATGTGATGTTTTATGAATGGAGTTCTGTGATCGGTGGATCTGGAACTGACTGTTTAACGCTGGTTCGCGAAATGTCGCGGAAGCAAGAGTCGCCACCGTCTTTTATTTTCTCCAAATGGAAAGGACAAAAGCACAGAAAAATTCCTTAAAGAGATTGCTCTCGGTTCGGGAGGTAGATTATAGAAAGGGAGGGTGTTAGCACCCTTTCTATCCATGGTTATCCATGGGCTCTTAGATACTTGCTCATTGTGTTTTCAAAAATGGTTTGTTTGCTTTTCAACTGTGGGTTTTAAAAAAGTTTCTTTGAAAATTCCAGTTCGACTCTTGTATCGGTCCTCAAGAGTGTTTGAAAAATTGCTTTTGAAAGCTTTTTGAAAAGGTGTCGGTGTGAAAAGTATTTTTGATTTGTTTTGAAAGTTAGAGCAAGTATCTTAGAGTTGTCTACCTACCCTAAGGAATTCGTCTGTGTAAATGTCCTTTAAAGTAGTGTCATCCCACCATTGAGAGGTAGGTAGCACCACCGTTGGAGGTGTTCGGGTCAATTCGAGTTTGTAGGGACATGGTGATCACCAGAGCAATGGGAAGACACCTTAGAAGCTACCCTCATGCCAGGTTCCCGGATCATGAGGACTTACTAAGACATCCTCTACTCGACGATCACCTTTCGAGGCAAGGCAATAGTGAGGCGTACCCTAGGGGTGGTGTGTGATTTGTGTGTCAGATTCATTTATTTTTGTCTTGTCAGGTTATTGGTGATCTAACGTTTTGTTTTTATTTTTGTCATTCATTCTTGCATGCATTTATTTAACAGTTAAAAAGTGCGGAAAGATAAAATTCCTAAACTATTACAAAGGCGCGGGTCCACATCGCCAAATTAAACTAGGACCCGATTTGACATAAAATAAAGAAATAAAATGCGGGAAATATAAAATGTCCGAGTTACATGGCTTGAGCAATTACATAATATTTGAAAGAAAATAAATGTGCGAAAGAAATAAAAATAGAACGTTCGGGGGCGTTGGACCCTTTAAAGAAATTAAATGAAATTAAAAATTAATTAATTATTTATTGAAATAAAAGAAGTGTTTTTTAGGTTTTTTTTTGTATTTATGAAATAAGAAAATTAAAATTAAAATTAAAAGAAACCCTAATTCTAAGTTATTTTTAATTATTTGAGAAAAATGTTAAAGTTTAACTTAATTTACTAAAGAATTTATGTACATGTTTATTTACAAAATAAATTAGTAATTAATAATAATAATAATGATGAGAAAATTATTTATTAAGAAAAATGATGAAAAAGTTAAAAACCCTAATTTCTACATATTTAATTTATTAAGAAAAATATTAAAGTTTTGAAACCTAAATTAATCTAATTAATTGTTTAAAGTTTATTTACAAAAATAATAATAGTAAAATTAATATTAATAAAATAAACATTTTTTTGATTTTTCTTAATAAATAATTTTCTCATCATTATTATTATTATTAACTACTAATTTATTTTGTAAATAAACATGTACATAAATTCTTTAGTAAATTAAGTTAAACTTTAACATTTTTCTCAAATAATTAAAAATAACTTAGAATTAGGGTTTCTTTTAATTTTAATTTTAATTTTCTTATTTCATAAATACAAAAAAAAACCTAAAAAACACTTCTTTTATTTCAATAAATAATTAATTAATTTTTAATTTCATTTAATTTCTTTAAAGGGTCCAACGCCCCCGAACGTTCTATTTTTATTTCTTTCGCACATTTATTTTCTTTCAAATATTATGTAATTGCTCAAGCCATGTAACTCGGACATTTTATATTTCCCGCATTTTATTTCTTTATTTTATGTCAAATCGGGTCCTGGTTTAATTTGGCGATGTGGACCCGCGCCTTTGTAATAGTTTAGGAATTTTATCTTTCCGCACTTTTTAACTGTTAAATAAATGCATGCAAGAATGAATGACAAAAATAAAAACAAAACGTTAGATCACCAATAACCTGACAAGACAAAAATAAATGAATCTGACACACAAATCACACACCACCCCTAGGGTACGCCTCACTGTTGCCTTGCCTCGAAAGGTGATCGTCGAGTAGAGGATGTCTTAGTAAGTCCTCATGATCCGGGAACCTGGCATGAGGGTAGCTTCTAAGGTGTCTTCCCATTGCTCTGGTGATCACCATGTCCCTACAAACTCGAATTGACCCGAACACCTCCAATGGTGGTGCTACCTACCTCTCAATGGTGGGATGACACTACTTTAAAGGACATTTACACAGACGAATTCCTTAGGGTAGGTAGACAACTCTAAGATACTTGCTCTAACTTTCAAAACAAATCAAAAATACTTTTCACACCGACACCTTTTCAAAAAGCTTTCAAAAGCAATTTTTCAAACACTCTTGAGGACCGATACAAGAGTCGAACTTGAATTTTCAAAGAAACTTTTTTAAAACCCACAGTTGAAAAGCAAACAAACCATTTTTGAAAACACAATGAGCAAGTATCTAAGAGCCCATGGATAACCATGGATAGAAAGGGTGCTAACACCTTCCCTTTCTATAATCTACCTCCCGAACCGAGAGCAATCTCTTTAAGGAATTTTTCTGTGCTTTTGTCCTTTCCATTTGGAGAAAATAAAAGACGGTGGCGACTCTTGCTTCCGCGACATTTCGCGAACCAGCGTTAAACAGTCAGTTCCAGATCCACCGATCACAGAACTGGCGACTCTGCTGGGGAATTAAACTTAAAGTGGGGTATACCTTAGGGCTAGCTCATAACTATGTTTTCAATTGTCTTCTTTGCTTGCTTTATTATTGTGGGTTGCTTGGGAGTTCTATAGATCCTAAACCCGGATCTGGGGGATACCTTCTTAGAAAGTAGCAACAAGGCTGTGAGGGAACTGTGCGGGGTATACCGACATGGTTGAAACAGTCTGCTACGTTGATGTGGCACTTTGGTGTGTACCGGTAACCCTTGAGTTCAGTCAAGGAGAGTACGGGGCCTCCGCGTGGTGTCGTGAAGCATCAACAGACCTTAGGAAGCTTAATTGAACTATCTTGGCCTCTTTAGGGTAGTGAGATAACTGACTTTGGTGCAGTCCGAGGTTGGTTGATACTCGATACTACACTCAATTGAGGGTTGCTTTCCTGGAATATTTCGGTCGCCAGTTCAGTGGCTAAATCGAAACGATGAACAATGAAAGAAATCCCGTGATATTGGGAACCTTAGAACCCGGTTACTTCTAATAGGACAGGTTGAACCCACCAACTTCAAGAGGGTAATACCTAGACCTCATGCTGGCCTGAACCCTAAGGGCTCTTTTGTGTGACTTGTGTGCCTTCATATTTGACTACTTGCATACTTGTTATCTGACGCATGAGTTTCTTACAGGTTTCGTTTATAGTCCTTAATTGGGACTCATGACAGGGTTTACTAAGTTTCTTGCAGGTTTTAGTTTGTAGTCCTTAATCAGGACTCATAACAGGGTTTATTCATATGACCCCATGCATCATGACATCATATCATTGCATACATCCTAACCCATTTCAAGGATCTCAAGGGCTTGTGATACAGGTCATGGTGAATCAACTATCCCAGCAAGGGACAGAGAGGATTTATTTTCCTCTAGCCAAGGTTGTCAGGGGCTATGACCCACTGGATATGGTGAGCCTTTGACCCCTGAAGAAGGACTCTCAACAACAGGAAGTACCTTCAATCAAGTTAATGGTTAATGATACTTATAATAAAAATATTTAATTAATTAAAAAAAGGTAAAAAGTGTTAAAGATCTATTTTTTATTATTTTTGGTTTATTGTGAAATAGAATTAAATTATAACCTAAAATTAAATCTAAATTAATTAAGGGATTTATTTACAAAATTAATACTAAAATAAAATTATTATTTATTTTTTGTCTTTTCTGATTTTTTTGTGTTTTTGATTTTATGTTGATTAAAAAAAAGAAATAAAAATAGTCAAAATAAGTATAAGAAAAACGACGGAAACAGGCAGCAAATAAAAAAAGCATAATTCTGGAGGCCTGGGAAGCTTCGATCCAGAGAAGGTGTCTCCTTCGATCTGGGATGCTATACCTGCAAAAGTATATTAGCAAAATAAACTCAGGGCCTGGTATCGAACCCCAGGCCCTTCGATCCTACGTGCGCTGAGTCTTTTCAGGATAAATCTGCAGCAAATGTTAGCAAACGAAGAACATGACCTGGGGCCAAACCCAGGCCCTTTGATCCTGTCTAGGATAGTAAATTGAAGGTAACAACAAGCACGAATGTGTAATGCAAATACAAGGTTGGACAGTTTACCCTCTCTTACCAGTAGATTGGACCTTCGATTTGGGCGCTTCCTGAATGTAGGCACCTTCGATCTGGGCTTCTGGGCTTGGCTACTTTTGCTGAAGGGTGGCTTTGCTTGGAAAATTCTGGCAACCTTTAATGGATTTTGTGGGCAGCCTCTCTCCAATGTTTCTTTCGTTCTCCTGTTGTGTGTTTTTTCGTCTAGGAAAGTAAATCCTTGACGGGTGCCGGGAAGTCGTATCCTGGGCTGATGTTGGAGAATAAGCTTTTACTTCCGCTGGGGATGATAACTGCAAGAATACCGGTAGGAGAAGATGACTCCGTGGCGGAATAAACTTGGCAAATGGAAGATTTTGCGGGGAGAAAAGATACTCTGACGACCATGCTGGGAAGCAATACTCTGTGGGAAGAGGGATGCCTTGCTGAATGTTGACAGTAGTTTGCTGAGGATACCCTTGTTGTATAGGAAGTAGTTGATGAACTTCGCTGGGGTAAGAAGACTTCGGCGACGACGCTCTTTCCGTGGCTTTTGGCTGAGGATAACCCAGTTATATCCTGTTAAGGAAATAACTCTTTAAATAAAGCCGGGAGACGCGTTCGTGCTCTGCGAGGGGATAAGCTTCCAGAATCTACTTGCATACTTGTTATCTGACGCATGAGTTTCTTGCAGGTTTTATTTATAGTCCTCAACTAGGACTCATGACAGGGTTTACTAGATCTCTTGCAGGTCTTGTTTATGGTCCTTAATTGGGACTCATAACAAAGTATACTGAATTTCTTGCAGGGTTTGTTTATAGTCCTTAATTGGGGCTCATAACATGGTTTACCTACATCACCCCATGCATAGCATGACATCATACCATTGCATACATCCTAACCTATTTCAAGGATCTCAAAGGCTTGTGATGCAGGTCATGATGAACCAACTGTCCAGCAAGGGGCAAAGAGGATTTATTTTCCTCTAGCCAAGGTTGTCAGGGGCTATGACCCACTGGATATGGTGAGCCTTTGACCCCTGAAGAAGGACTCTCAACAACAGGAAGTACCTTCAATCAAGTTACCGGTTTGCAACTCTAACAAGTTTCTCTGTTTACCCCGCGAGGTCCTTGAAATCATTGCATGCATGTCATACATATCATTGCATAACAGGTACCCTTTCTCTGCAGGTTGCTTACTCTTCTTCGCTGTTTATTTCAGCCGACCGTCATGAATCCTGAATCATCAGCTGAGCAGTCCATCAAGGACCTCCAGGCTCAGAACGCCCAGTTCCAAGGGCTGATCATGAATCTGACCCAGGGGCAACAAGACCTGAAGGCTCTGCTCTTGAAGAAGGACAAGAAGAAGAAGAGGACTGTCTTGTTCAGCCCTAGGCGCAGATCCGGGAATACACCGCCGACTGAAACTGAGAGGACTACCCCATCTGTGAGGGAAAGCAGTCACCATGAGAGAGAGGTGCCTAGTCCAGTGGTCTCCGACAACGAGACAGATTTCAACGATGAACAATACCCTCCGGCTGAGGATAAATACAAACAGTTGGAAGACCGGCTCAGTGCTATGGAGATACAAAAAGTGCCCGGCCTGGACTTTGAGGATCTAGGTCTGTCTTCTGGGGTAGTGATCCCGCGCAAATTCAAGGTACCCGCCTTTGCTAAATGCGATGGGGCATCCTGTCCTAAGTTGCATCTCAGGGCCTATACAAGGAGGATCCAGCCCTATACAGCTGACAAAAACTTATGGATCCATTTCTTCCAAGAGAGTCTTTCGGGGACTCAGCTCGAGTGGTTCTATCAACTGAATGGAGCCAACATCCGTACCTGGGAGGACTTAGCCACTGCTTTCTACAAGCATTACCAGTACAATACCGACCTGGCTCCCACACGCACTCAGCTTCAGGGAATGTCTATAGGTGCAGGCGAAGGTTTCAAAGAGTATGCACAGAAATGGAGAGACCTTGCTGGAAGGGTACAACCTCCATTAACTGACCGGGAACTCGTTGATATGTTCTTGGGGACCCTATCCGGGCCGTTCTTCAATCATCTCATTGGTAATTCATCTGCAGGGTTTACCGACCTCATTCTGACCGGGGAAAGAATCGAAGCTGGTATCAAGAGTGGGAAGATCCAAGAGGCCACACCTTCTGATACTCACAAAAAGCCTTACACGGGAAGGAAAGAGTCTAATGCTGCATACAGCCAAAAGAGTCGTCGTGACCAACATGCAGGGGCAGTCATGATTTCTGGTTCTGCACCACGCCGTCAACCACAAAGGGGAAACCAGCAAAGGCCGGACGGGCCTAAAAGGCAGTTCACCAACATTAACATGCCATGGTCACAAGCACTGCAACACATGTTGAAAATGAACCTGATTGCAGTGATCAACCCTCCTGCCAATCCTAAGACCTCCTCTCCTAGCTACAATCCAGAAGCCAGATGCGCTTATCATTCCGATAGCCCGGGGCACGATACTGAGGACTGTTGGGCACTAAAGTACAAGATTCAGAACATGATCGACGCCAAAGAGATTGAGTTCGAGCCTGCTGAGACTCCCAACGTGATCACTGCTCCATTGCCAAAACATGGCTAGGATCGAGAGATTTTTGTTCATTTGAATTCAAGTTGTATTTTTCGTTTCTTGTTCAGATAAACAATTATCATGTTAAACTCTTTTATTTCATGAATGCATTACACATGTCTGTCTTGATTTAATTATGTTTACTACGCTTAAAACTGCTTTCACATTTTTGCGATAATCAACTCTTAACTGAAAATTCTAAACCTCTTGAGGGAGGATGACGAAAACGATACTACAATCTACAGTATGCTTTTGAACAAACCCCGCTGATGAGGTACAGGCATTGTTTCAATCCCTAAACACTGGAGTTATAAGGATGATAATCCCTCGTTAACCCATCAGAGCCAAAGAAGTAGGAGTTTTTATTTTCGAAAATCAAAACCCTTAATCATAACCTGGGGCAGGGTAGTTCTCTCAGTTGATCCAAGTGCATGACGAATGGCACCGAAGAGATCTTTACAAAACGAACAAAGACAGTGATGGTTCAGAACAATCAAAAGGACGGGCAGTCATCATCAAAATTCATAAATGAAAAGCCCAAAAAGTCTAAACCTACAAAGGGGACTTATGAAACTGGGGAATCCCGCTGACTGTAAATCCAAAAAGAAGCAGTCAGGCAAAAAAGGAAAGGGATAACAAAAAAAAAGAAAGAGGTCATACAAACCCTCAACAAAAACAAAAATGACTGCCTATTCAAAAGAAATCATCAACATCTGAACCATCATTGGAACATCAGAACAAAGACTCAAACAAGGTCTGACGCACAATCAACTGAGTTTAGGTTTGGAGAACATCACGAAGAGCGGGTGGGTACAAATAATTTGAGCCTTTATCCTTTGTTTCTTAAACCGTGAACCAGGCCACGATATAACCCTTAAAAGTCCTAGCTGAAGCATGGGTTAGTTCGAAAGCATACTGTTACGAAGGTATCCTGACTCCTGAAGGTTTGCTGTAAAATATTGAGTTGACATCGCACTGTATTACAAAAAATGCATTTTCAAAATTCAAGACAGACATAGACTTTTGCATTCTTAAAATAACCTTGTTTGCATATGACTATTTGTTTGAACAATAGGGAAATTCGCACGATGAACACCTTGTGAACAGAAGTACCTCCAGTCAAGGGGCACAGTAGGAGCATTGCCCATTATCTGGGGCATGGCAAAATGCTTCCAACAGGGGAAACTCCTTACATTCTGAGAGCATGGACATAGTCGAAAAATACTACGCACAATCAAAGACCCGCTAGGTTGACATACCTAGGCAAAAATAAGGGCTCCCCGGCGAACCAAAAGGGTTCGGGCAAAATAAGGGATGAAACGAAAAATCTGTACACCCGGAAAGTCGAAAACCTGAAAAGGCGGCTTGGGCAAAAATGGGTATCCCGGTGGACTGAAAACCCGAAAGGGCAGTCCAGGCAAAAGTTAGGGATCAAAGCGTACGACTATGTTCCGGTATCTCATCACTTGTCTACCCGAAGATTTGGCAATCACCCACACAGATATCCTTTTCCCTCACCTCTGAAACAGGGGCAGTAATGAGTTATCCAGGCGATCCAACTGCTCTGTCAACCAAAGTACAAAGGACAGATCAACATAAGGATGATTACCATCTACCTTTACGAATTCCAGATCGTGGGCTAACGTCCGAGACCAAACAGGACAATCATCCACTTAATCAAAATCATGCAACCCAACACCGGTTTCTTCTCAACCTTCAGACAAAGTCATACACAGACTCCTCCTCCACAAGATGACCTAACCCCGGTTCATCAAGAAGTTTTTACACAAACTCATCAAGTAACCTTACCCCGGTTCCTCCAAGAATCTTACATGGATTTAGCTCAAGATGACCTAACCCCGGTTCATCAAAAAGTTTTTACACAAACTCATCAAGTAACCTTACCCCGGTTCCTCTAGAAATCTTACATGGGTTTATCTCAAGTAACCTTACCCCGGTTCATCCAGAAGTTTTACACAAACTTATCCCGAAGCAACCTTACCCCGGTTCGTCAAGAAATCTCACACGGATCTATCTCAAGGTAACCTAACCCCGGTTCCCCCAGAAGTCTCACACGGACTCGTCTCCAGTAACCTTACCCCGGTTCGTCAAGAAATCTCACATGGATTTACCCCAAGGTAACCTAACCCCGGTTTCCTCCAGAAGTCTTACATGGATTCAGTTCAAGATAACCTCACCCCGGTTCATCAAGAAGTTTTACATGAACTTACCTCACCGAGCAACCCTACACCGGTGCCCCCCCCTTCAAGATGCAGTTTTACATGGACTCGTCACCCAGAAACCCTACACAGGTTCTCCCTTTCCAAGAACGAAGTTTTACACGAACTCATCATCAAAGTAACCCTACCCAGGTTCTTTCTCCATTTCAGATACGGTTTTACACGAGCTCGTCAACAGACAACCCTACATGGGTTCCCTCTTCCAACTTACAAAGTTACAGTTCAAAACTCCCCAGGAGAGTCCAATCCAGTTCCCCCAGAAAAATTGGAGTCCATCTCCCCAAGCAGTAAGCCTACCCCCAGTAGATTCTGGAAGCTTACCCTCGCAGAACACGAACGCGTCGTCCGGCTTGATTTAAAGAGTTATTTCCTTAACAGGATATAACTGGGTTATCCTCAGCCCAAAGCCACGGAAAGATCGTCGTCGACAGAATCCTCTTATCCCCAGCGAAGTCCATCAGCACTTCCAATACAGCAAGTTATCAACAATTCAGCAAAAGCATCCCTCTCCCCACAAAGTATCACTCCCCAGCATGGTCGCTAGAGTATCTTTTCTCCCCGCAGAATCTTCCATTTGCCAAGCTTATTCCTCAACGGAGTCACCTTCTCCTACCGGTATTCTTGCAGTTATCATCCCCAGCGGAAGCAAAAGCTTATTCTCCAACATCAGCCCAGGATATGACTTCCCGGCACCCGTCAAGGATTTACATTCCTGGACGAAAACATTCATAAAACATCACATACATCATTATGGCATGTATAGACGCATCACATCATACAAATCTCATTTATGTTGAGAACATCATCACGTGATCCATATCATGCATTGCATATGACTGACTTTTACCTTTCAGGAAAGACGCAGTTAAAATGCTCAAACATATTTCAAAGTCTTCTCTAGTCCAGCTAAATCGACTCCCAACAGATTTTTCTGATAAAGACTCAGCGGAAGTTATGGCCCCCTCTCCGGCAAGTGCGTGAGGTGGTAATTCCTTCTTCAGATGTTTCCCTCTCCGACGATGAGTGTGAGGTGATAGTCTCTTATGTTTCCCTCTCCGACGATGAGTGTGAGGTGATAGTCTCTTATGTTTCCCTCTCCGACGGTGTGTGAGATGACAATTCCTTTTCCTATGATTCCCTCCCCGACGGCGAGTGAGGTGATTCCCTTTCCGATTATAATTGCTTATGGTTCTCTTCCCGATATTGCAAAGATGGTAGTTCCCGCCAAGATTTTTCTCAACGAGCGTTGTTGAAGTTAGAGTCGCCCAAGGTTCTCTTACCATTCATACTAAGGCAGTAACCATCCCTGGTTCATTCATCAGCGTTTGAAACTCCAGACTCAGCTCCTGTAACCAGTCAGGACATATCTATACCAGCATCTAAAATCAGCTCCTGCAACGTGTCAGGTACTCATTTTTCTTTTGCAGGTATGCAGGTTCTCGCTAAGGAATCTCCTACGCAATCAACATTCAGATGGCATCTATAAGCCCATCACCCTATCCAGCAACCTCTAAATGGCATCTATAAGCCCATTCCCCCATCACTGTTACTATGTGAGCGCAAATTTCTGGGCACTCTAGTGTCCAATCATCTTTTACCCTCGGATTACGAAAGGCACGTCTGCCAATCTGCATCCTCAGGTCTAAGAAGATTGAACAGGGGCAACTGTTGTACCCCAAAATTTGCCCTCCCATATTCATCAAGAAATTGCCAAGTCAAGTCACAAAATTCCCCAAGGGTTGTGCAGTGCAACTGTCTCCTATACAGTCAAAACTAGGGTTTGGGTTCTGATCAAGAAAATGAAGTTTTCAAGGACCCAATCAAGTCTCATATGCCTACAAATATGGTCAAGTATCCTCATATCAAGTTTCAAGGCATTCAGCTCAAAATTGCACAGTCAAAACCCTAAATTGCACTACAGTCAACTGTAGGGGCAAAATGGTCATTTGACAGTCAAAAGTTCAAATTTTTGGTCAACATATCATTTTGAAGCCACAAACATCATTTGATCAATGCTTGATCATGATTCTCAAAATTTGGCTCAGAAATCATCAAAGATGCAAAAGTTACTATATCTGGACAGCTGAAAAAGTCAACTGAAATTGACCAGGGCATAACTTTCACATGGATTATCAGAAAAATTCCATCCAAAGCTCATTTTGAAGAGAAAGACATTTCCTACAATTCATCTTCATATTCCAAGTCCAAGAAATGCTCTCACAAAGAGTTATCAATTTCAACATTATAGGTCATTTTCAAAAGTCAACAAAAAGGGACTTTAAGTCAAAGGCCATAACTTGCGATTGGTAAATCAAAATGACATGGGACCAAAGGCATTGGTTATAGGACTCAAAGACCTTTCCAAAATGTCCAAGAACATGTGAAAAGCTTAAAAATTGAGCAAGTTATGCCTTGTGGAAGTTGGGAAATTTTTGGGAATTTTGAAAAGTCAACTTTGATTCAAATGACCTAAATTTGCTAATGGGCCCATTTTTCTTCCAAGATTCATCATTCTAAACATGTGCACGACCATTTGGCCCAAAGGGAAGTATCTTCTCATTTTTATTTATTTATTTGAATTTTTTATTCATATTAATTCAATTAAATCAATTAAATATGTGGAAAATATCTAAATGAACCAAATGAATCTTTTTATACATGTTTAGACTTGATATTTCGTGCTTAGCCAATTAGGGAAAGTTTTGGCAAGATTTGGTATCAAATTGCATAGAAAAAGATTGAAAACATAATGGAAGAAAATCAAATATTCAATCCATAATTGCAAGAGATCTCTATGAATTTTGTTGACCTAATTGCCTCAGTACATAACCTAGAACACAAACCTAATGGCAAGAGACTAAAAAGCTGCGCATAAGAGGCTATTACAAACTTGAAAATTTTCCATAAAAACTCAATTCTGAAAAGCATTCTAGGGGACGATTCAAGCCCTAATCTTGATCCCAATAGCTTCATTGTGGTTCTCTGAACGTGTGCCAATCACAAACAACAACCAAAGCTCCAAGAATTGGTAGATCATACTCAGACTGTGTCTCAAAATGTTTGAAATCGTATATCATAATCCACGCATCTTTGTGCATTTTTATTTACTGATTCATGTTTGTTGTGAGTTTTTGAAGCTAACTAACACCTTTAATTGCGTTTTTCTGTGCTATACGAGATTATACCATGATTGAATATTAGGGTTTCCTGAGCTTCAAATTAGGGATTCTTAATAGAGGAAAAATTGGACATCCCCAGTACCACCATTGCAATCAACGCATCTGGACGAAGAGATCTTGACCTTCGCGATCAATTTATATACACCCTAGCGCTAGTCGCTATTTTTTCAAAAGCCTTCTACAGCAACGCTTAAAAACCGTTGCCTCATATTTGTGTTTTTCAGGAAAATTGAAGAAGATGACCTCGTGTCCAACGGCCAGTGGTTCTTTTGAATCTCGCGCGTTTTTAACCCACTAACGTCATGTTTTATTTATTATGTTTATATGTTATTATATGTTAAATGCATAAGCGATGGTTCAGTGGCAAGATGGTTGTGCTGGCAACGTTAAAGACCTGGGTTCAAGTCCCAGGTCTGTATAATTTCCAATATTCTTTTTCCATATAAGTTCTCATGCAGGCACAACGTTGAAGCGTACCATGCTCCATCATCATCCAGACGTCCACGTACTTAGTGGAATCAGATCAATGGCCAAGATTCAAAGAACGCTGTAGGCTTAAGTCAACGCATCCACACATTATGCAAAAAGTCAAGAAGGCCATTGCTTGTTGGGCCAGATTCCTCATAATTTGACCTCACCATTTGGGACTACACCCCCACCCTGGTTTGCAAGTGTTTTTATTTTTCTCATATCTTTTTTTATTATTTTTATTTGTTTTATTGTTTTTTTAATTTAATTCATTATTTTTACAATACATAAAAAATACAGAAAAATTAGAAAAAAGATAAACATATAATAAATTATTTCATTTTAATATTTTCATAAATAAATTAACATGTAATTATTAGTTTTAATTAGGTTACAATCTTAATTCCTTTCATAATAAAAAATCCAAAAATATAGAACTTAGGTTTAATTGTTAATTTTATTCCTTTTTCCCTTTTTACAATAATAATGTTTATTTTATTTATTTTCTATAATTAAATTTTGCATGTAAATTAACTTAGATTTAAATTAGGTTAAAACTTAATATTTTCACAATAAACTTAAAAAACATTAGAATTAGGGTTTGACGCTTCATTTTAATTTTAATTAATTATTCTTTCTATTAAATCTTAAAAAATACAAAAAAATACCAAAAAACATTCTTTTTAATTTTAATTTTTAATTCCTTATTAAATTTTAATTTTGCAAAAGGGTCCAACGCCCACATTTTTAATTATTTAATTTGCGCATTTATTTTATGTCATTTATTATAATTATGTAATTCTCCCAAAGCGTTGTAATGATTATACTTTTCGCACTTTTACTTCGCTTTCTTTATTTTCCGTCAAATCGGGTCCGGTTTAATTTTGGCGATGTGGACCCGCGCCATTTGTAATAGTTGTAGATTTATTTTCCCGCAAATATAAACTGTTAAACAATGCATGCAAGAATGAATGGCCCTAATTAAAATCAAGCGTAGATCACAACAAACCTGACAAGACAAATACAAATGAAAAGGACACACAAATCGCACAGACCACCCCTAGGGTACGCCTCACTGTTGCCTTGCCCCGAAAGGTGATCGTCGAGTAGAGGACGTTTTAGTAAGTCCTCATGATCCAGGAACCTGGCATGAGGGTAGCTTCTAAGGTGTCTTCCCATTACTCCGGTGATCACATTGTTGCCTTGTCCCTCGAAACGTGGCCGTCGACTATAGGACGTCTTAGTGAGTCCTTGTGTCCATTGATCTAGATTGCCTAAAACAAAGTTGCCTCGAACAAGTTGCCTCGGAATGGTTGCCTCGGAATAAAAGATCAATGGCATAAGGGTAGCTTCTAAGGTGTCTTACCTTTGCTCGGTGACCACAATGTCCCTAAACTCGAATTGACCCGAACACCTCCAACGGTGGTGCTACCTACCTCTCAATGGTGGGATGGCACTACTTTAAAGGACATTTACACAGACGAATTCCTTAGGGTAGGTAGGTTCTCGTAGATACTTGCTCTAAATTTCAAAACAAATCAAAAATACTTTTCACACCAACACATTTTCAAAAAGCTTTCGAAAGCAATTTTTCAAACACTCTTGAGGACCGATACAAGAGTCGAACTGGAATTTTCAAAGAAACTTTTAAAACCCACATTGAAAAGCAAACAAACAATTTTGAAAACACAAGTGAGCAAGTATCTAAGAGCCCATGGATAACCATGGATAGAAAGGGTGCTAACACCTTCCCTTTCTATAACCTACCTCCCGAACCGAGAGCAATCTCTTTAAGGAATTTTTCTGTGCTTTTGTCCTTTCCATTTGGAGAAAATAAAAGACGGTG